>CM058047.1:22771367-23972114 GCA_030169165.1 Centaurea solstitialis
TTTTTAGTCTTTTAAGAGATGGTATGGTCAAATCCTTGGTTTTTTTCAGCTTTTCAGAATGTACTTAAAGGCATGTGAGGTATTGTTTAACTTTATGCTATTTCGGACTTCCAGATTCCGAAATAAGAAAAGTCAAATTTGTCATTTTTCTATTTCGGACTTCCAGATTCCGAAATAACAAAAGAATCAGATTTTGCTATTTTTATGCTATTTCGTACTCGAACATATGACTCCATCATAGACTCCAAAGTCATCATAAGAATGACAGGTGGCCAAGGCAAGGGAAGTTTCGGACTCCCAGAGTCCGAAACTACTATATCTGAAAACCCAACAAAAAACCACCTAAATCTGAATTTTTTTCTAAAAAATGCACCAAAAGTGCAATTTTTTCAAATCGAAAAAATTGCACTTTTGGTGCATTTTTTATAAAAATTATCAGATTTAGGTGGTTTTGGTTGTTGTTTTCAGATGTAGTAGTTTCGGACTTCCAGAGTCCGAAACTTCACTTAGCTTGGCCACCTGTCATTCTCCCTTGGATAGACAAAAATCTGATTCTTTTCTTATTTCGGAATCTGGAAGTCCGAAATAGGGAAATGACAAATTTTCTTATTTCGGAATCTGGAAGTCCGAAATAGAGAAATGACAATGATTTGATATGGCACTGATGGTGGGAATCTGATTCTTTTCTTATTTCGGAATCTGGAAGTCCGAAATAGAAAAATACAATGATTTGATACGACTCTGTTGAATGGAATCCGATTCTTTTCTTATTTCGGAATTTGGAAGTCCGAAATAACACTTGAAAAAGAATGATTCATTTTTTAGGGTTTTTAGAGTTGGTTTTGTGGATCAGGGTTTTTAGGTTTTTGGTGGTTTAGGGTTTTTAGGGTTTTGTAAGTTGATATATATAAACTAGATGGTATTACGAAAATTCAGTTGTCATGTTTTATATTCAGAAAAACATTATAACATTACAACTCACAAAAACGAGTACTCTAGTAATTGAATTGTAAAATTGACAAAAATATGAAGGATGACATAATAATAATAAAAATAACATTCCATTAGACGCGTGAAAAAAGCACATTACAACGTTAAACATGACAAGTTAATTTAAGGATGAGAGTTTTGGCAAGTGGTCCTGTTATGTCCGGGTTGCTTGCATAATCCACATCTTCTGATAATTGGCTCGTTTGGATCACGGACGTCCATCTCATTACGTATTCTACGCGTGCGTCTCCTACCCATAGATGGGGAAAGTCTTGATGCGTTGGCTTTTATTCTCCAACCTGGGTCATTCCAGTAGTCAACATGAGCAAGCGGCATAAAGTCACTTTTGTATTGCCGTTTGTATGTTTTTGTTGTGTACCATTTTTGCACAAGTGTATGTGGGTCCTCTCCCCTTTTACGACAAACGGCAATACCATGCGAACAAGGGAACCGATGTATTTGCCACTTTCCACACGTACATGTACGTTTCCACACGTATATATATATATATATAACTAATTACATTTAATATATTTTTTTGAATAATATTATTTATATATAACTAATTACATTTAATATATTTTTTTGAATTATATTATTTATATATAACTAATTACGTTTACACTTTCACTATAATATAATAATTAACTATAATATGTATATAAAATTAACTATAATAATTATTATTTAAAATGGTTTAATAATAAGTAAAATATATTATAATATGTATACAAAATTATAATAGCTATAATATGTATACAAAACGTAGCATTTGGATGTCATATGGGAAAGTATTGAATACAAACAATGAAATTATTATTAATACTAAAAGTCTAATCTTTACATTACAACTTACAATAATTACACGTTAATGAAAATGTAAGCTAGTGAAAGTGACCACGTCTACCACCTGTTCCACAAGCAGGGGGTTGTCTATTTCGTGAGGGTCTACGTTGTACATGTTCGTCTTGTTGTACTACCGGTTGAGTTTCATTTTCATCCCATGGTAGATTTATATCAATACGGACAGGAGAGTTATTTCTATTTACAGGAAAGTTTGAGTCTAAAGTTGGGTGGTAACAATCGGCAAATACGTTACCATACTGTGGGGACTCTTGAGACGATTGAAAAGGGTTTAGGTTTGGAATGGGCGACATATACTCGTACTGTCCAGATGGTCCAGGCGGTCCATCGTTGAAAATGCCCGGTGTGAACTGCATAGTTGAGGGACTCGCTTCATCATCATGATGTGAAGGTGCCCGTTCAGCACGGTTCGAGGGACCCGCTTCATCATCATGTCTACGCCTTTGCCCGTGCGATTGTCTACGAACTCTTTCCACCGGGTTCGCAATAACCGGGGCAAAATCACCTATAGGTACCACATGCGGACCATAACCCTCCCGACGATTTTCTCCGTGTGTGAACCCGAGATAATGCCTACTCGTTTCATACAAGCCATGTAGACGCTGATAATCTGGGTTATCTTCATCCACCTGGCCCAAACCTTCATGCATTCGATTCAAACCTTCCACCTATATAGAGTTTACATGTTACTATCTTTATTAATAAATATTACAATATAATTTAAACACGGAAAAATAATTATAAATATATATACACATACGGCTAGTTCAAGAGTTCCTCCCTGGTTTTGGTAACGAAAGGAGTTTTCATTATTGGCCATTGGTTTGACTATATGAATTACAGTACGCTGTAGGTACCAACTCATATACCCAATCTCTGTTGTCGGTTGAATGGTGAATTGCCCGGTGACGTAATGGTGCATGCGATCCATCCAATGGTTTATTTGTGGTCCCAGTTTAACAAACCAATTTGTCGAAGTGGTCCCTCGTGTTGATCCAGCTCTCCTAAGACCTGATGAAATGATAATGATCCTGAATCTTTACTTAGTGAATAGGTTTTTACTTCTGTTATAGCTTGAGGAATTATCACTGAGTCTGTTCAGTGTTATTCCATGTTACTTGTGCTGTAACTTAACTTTATAGATTTCAGGATCAGGATCAGGAGACTAACGAGCCTGTTCTGCAGTTTACTGATCCTGTCCACTGAAGTAAAAACCTCCTCCTGAAGACATTAAGATCATACACAAAGAACCATCAGCGACGTTGAAGAAATAGCTGATGACAGGAACAGCATGCTCGTGATCTGAAGACGGAACTCAGTGATAGCAGTCTGTTCACTATCGTATGACATCCTAAAGATTCATCAGGATACACGTGACCCTGAACTTCCTCAGTTTCAGGACTCTAGTCACTGATCAGTATCCTGATCCTGAAGGATTAGAACAATGTCTTAGTCTAATGCACAAAAGGATTATCCGCCTTTACTGACACAATAGTACATAAGGGCAGTTACTTTACTGTTCCCTCCGTACTTATCAGACCTCAAGGCAACTGTTTACAAACATCCTCTTTTGCACACCATGCAAAGAGTATTTGTTTATAGTAAATAGTACAACAGACCACTCACATTGTGACACGTCACAATAGTAGGTCTGCATGCATTTAATGCATGGAGTATAAATAGGACGTGAAGAGATGTTCTCCATACTTCTTCTTCATCCAAAAATACTCAAGTCCTTTCTCTCTTATTCCCTCTATCTTCTTTCTTTATTCTCTTCTCACTTAGTGCATAGTGAAAGAACTTAGATTGTTTAGTTTAGACTATTAGTCTTTTCTATTTCCGCAACAATCTGTAAATTCATTTTGTTAATACAACAAGAATTTAAAAGTGAAAAATTGTGTGATTATATTCAACCCCCCCTTCTATAATCCCAAACACTATCCTTACTTGAAGGTCACCTACTTGGGACCAACAAGTGGTATCAGAGCAGATACAAGCTCTCATTTTCTTCTTAAGAAAAATCTTGTGATCCTCTCTCTTCTTATTCTATGGCTCTTCAAGCTAAGGATAACTACTTTGATACCGGCTCTGCTGGAAAGCCTCCTCGGTTTAACAAAGACAACTTCTCTATTTGGAAAACCAGGATGGAACTTTTCCTCTCTGGTTCTGATCCCCAGATTCCTTACTTTCTGGAAAACGGACCACATGTGCCTACACAAACCGTCCACCCTATTCCTGCTGCTGGCGGTCAACCTGCTCTACCAGAACGTGAACTGGTAAAACCTATGACTGATTGGAATGATGAGGACAGACGCCTGGTCAATATTGACACCAAGGCTAGATCTCTCATTGCCATGTCACTTCCTGATGACGTCTTTCATTCTGTCTGTCACCTTCGCTCTGCTAAGGAGATATGGGACACTCTTTGTGTTCAATATGAAGGTACTGCCGTACTCATGGAATCAAGAAAGATTTTCTTGGTTCGTCAGTACGAAAGCTTTATTCATCAGAAGGATGAAACTCTCTCCCAGCTACATCAGAGATTTAACTGTCTTCTGATTGACCTGAAGACAATCGGTACTACCTACTCTAACTCTGAGGTGGTCACCAAGTTCATGGAAGCTCTTCCTGAACATTGGGAAGTTTACACCTCCTGCTTAACTATGTCAAAGGACATAAAGACACTCACCCTAAGTGAGTTGTACGGTATTCTTCTGAACCGTGAACAACAGAAGAAACTGAAAAAGAATCTCATAAGAGATTCTAAAGAATCCAAAAGCACATCTGTTGCATTGGTTTCTGATTCAGTTCCTCCTGTTGCTACTGCTTCTTCTTCTGTAACTATTACTGAAATAGAATCATCTGACTCTGAAATGTCAGAAGATCCTGATTTCAATGAATCCCTGGCTCTCCTAACTAAATCTTTTAAAAGGTTTGCCAAAAAGGGATCTTTCCATAAAAAGAAACCTCTTTCTATTACTGACAAGCCTAAGTCAGATCCTGTTGACAAGGCCACTGCTATCTGCTACAACTGTCAGGGCAAAGGACACTTTGCTAATGATTGCAGGTACAGAAAAAGTCAGTTTGCTCCCTCCTCTGCTAAATCTTCTTCTAAGAACCCCAAATACCAGCGCCTGAAGGAAAAGTACAAGAAGATGAAATTCCAACGAAAAGGCAAAGGTTTAATTGCAGAAGACTGCGATTGGGATGATGTGTCCTCTGACGACTCATCTGATGAAGAGGAAACTCAAGTGGCACTCATGGCCATTATTGAGGAACCTATCTTAGCTCTCATGGCTAAAATAGAAGAGGTCCCTGAAGAGGTTCCTACTCCTGAAGCTCCCTCCCCTACTACTGAAGCTTCAACCTCTGCGACTGAATCTACCAGTCAGGTACCTATTCCTCTTGTCCCTCTGGAAAGCTTAACTCAGCTTGACCTGGTAACTCTAGATCTTTACAAAGCCCTAAATGGTAAGACCTCTGCTGAGAAGATGAACATCGATCTTCGAGATCAACTCAGAGAGTGTCAAGAGAAAATTAAACAACTCACCATTTTGGAAGAAAACTATAAGGACCAGGTCACTGTAAATAAAACTCTTTGCATTGAAAGAGAAACGGCCCTTGCTGCTAAAGAAAAGGCCTTAGCTCAATTAAATGCTGAGAAAGTCACCATCAAAGGATGGAGTGACGCCTCTGAAAAAGTTGATGTAATATTAGCTTCTGGAAGAACTGGTAAAAGTAGAAGAGGTCTTGGATTCACTCGTGGATACAAGAAAGAAGAAACTAAGTCTGATAGTTCCATGCTCAAATTTGGAAAATTTGTTTCCTCTATTCCTCTTCCTAATGCTTCTGAAAACACTCCGTCTTCTTCTTCTAACACTCACCCTGAAGGTGCTCCTAAGAGCAAAAAGAATACAGTTAAGGATAAATCCAAAACTGAAACACCTTCAAAGACCAAGGGTCCTAAACCCAAGAACAAAGTTCTGGGTGGTGGTCCTTCAGTCTCTGGAACTAAGTCTCTTTCTCAGAGTCCTGCTCCTAGACTGAAGATTGACCTGAAGCAAACGACTAAGGAGAAGACTCCAATTCCTCCTCTGTCAAATGCTAAAGGCATACTTGGTGCAGGTCCTGCTCACTTGAAGTTCAAAAACTTCATGGACCCCACAAAACGCTTTCTTTACCGCAAATGCTATCACTGTGGATTAAATGACCATATTGCGAGTAAGTGTCCTGATGCTACCAAAGCTGAAAAATCAGTTAAGGTAAAGAAGGTTCCTAAGACTGAGAAATCAGTCAAAGGAAAGAAGGTTGTCAAGACTATCCCTTCAGTCAAGACTCCAGCCTCCTATACTGAGAAATCAGTAAAGGCTGACACTGACTCAACCAGTCCTACTGATAATCCTGGATCCATAGTTCTATGGGTACCAAAGAAAACTTAAACTCTATATTTTACAGGATAAGGGCATCTGGTACTTGGACAGTGGATGCTCTCGACATATGACTGGTTCTAAATCTGTCCTCACTAACTACCGTGAAGAAAGAGGTCCTGCTGTGACCTTTGGCGGAAACGGTAGAGGCCAAACCCGAGGGTATGGCACTCTTACCAACGGAGTAACTACTTTCAAACGAGTTGCTTATGTTGAAGGCCTGATGCACAATCTTCTTAGCATCAGTCAACTATGTGATAAGAATCACAAAGTTTCTTTCTCAAAGAAAAAGTGCAAAGTCAAGAACAGGAGAAAGGAAGTTATTCTCACTGGTGTTAGACATGCAGATATCTACATCATCAACATGAATACTTCCACTGATAACTTCTGTTTCGTATCACGTGCTTCCACTGATATGAATTGGCTCTGGTACAAGCGTCTCTCTCATCTCAACTTCAAGACGCTGAATCAACTCTGCATCAACAACCTGGTTATTGGTCTTCCTGACTTTCGCTACACAAAGGAATCTCTTTGTTCAGCTTGTGAGAAAGGAAAACAGACCAGGGCTAGCTTCAAGTCCAAGCAGATTTCCTCCATCAGCTCTCCTCTACAACTTCTCCACATGGATCTCTTTGGACCCGTTAATGTCCAATCCATTGGTGGAAAGAAATATACTCTGGTAATCGTAGATGAATATTCCAGATATACTTGGGTTTTCTTCTTACGTGCCAAGAGTGATGCTCCTGAAGAAATCATCCTGTTCGTCAGGAAGATGGAAAGACTCAACAACCTTACTGTTCGATCAATAAGAAGTGACCATGGGACTGAGTTCAAAAACAGTACCCTGGAATCTTTCTTTGAACAGAAAGGTATCTCTCAAAACTTCTCCTCTGTGAGAACTCCTCAGCAAAATGGTGTTGCTGAAAGACGGAACAGGACGTTGATTGAAGCTGCGAGATCTATGCTGAGTGAAGCCAACCTTGCCACTCAGTTCTGGGCTGAAGCCATAAATACTGCTTGCTATACTCAGAACAGATCTCTGATTGTCAAGCGTTTCAGAAGAACCGCTTACGAACTCTTTCGTAACAGGAAACCATCAATCGAACATCTCCATATCTTTGGTTGTGTCTGCTACATCCTGAACAACAAAGATAATCTTGGAAAGTTTGATTCCAAATCTGATGATGGAATTTTCCTCGGATACTCATCCATTTCTAAAACTTACCGTGTGTTCAACAAACGAAGACAAACCATTGAGGAAACGATTCATGTCAAGTTTGATGAATCGGGTCCTACCTTTCCTCACCCAAATGATAATACTGAAATCAATCAGTGGGCTGACTCTTTCTTTCAAGTCCCTGAACCTCCTATTGCTGATCCATCTCCTCAAGACCTTCCTGATGGTTTTGAAGAAAATCCTATACCACCCACTGATATAACCACTCCACCTCTCATAAATGCCACCCCTATCTCTCAAATCACACCACCTGAACCTGATCAACCCACTAACAGTGAAGACTTCTCTCAAACCACTGTTAGTGAACCCTCTCCTACCAATCTTCTTCCTGATCCATCATCCAATGAAGCATCTACTTCAGGACAGGTGTATCAACCACCTGCTCTCCGATGGACCAAAGATCATCCCATTGATCAAGTTCTTGGAAACCCTTCTTCTGGTGTGAAAACCAGACGTCAGGCTGGTAACGTCTGTCTTTATGTAAATTTTATCTCTGAAAATGAACCTAAAGAAATAGATGATGCCTTGCGTGATCCTGCCTGGGTCTCAGCCATGCAGGAAGAGCTAGCAGAATTCATCAGAAACAATGTCTGGCTTCTCGTCCCTAGGCCTCGAAAACGTACAATCATTGGTTCCAAGTGGATTTTTCGAAATAAACTTGATGAGATTGGTACAATCATTCGAAACAAGGCTCGCCTTGTGGCTCAGGGATACAGGCAGGAAGAGGGCATTGATTACGATGAAACTTTTGCTCCTGTTGCTAGGCTCGAAGCAATTCGACTCTTCCTAGCTTTTGCAGCACATATGAACTTCAAGGTTTATCAGATGGACATTAAAAATGCCTTTCTGAATGGAAAACTTAATGAAGAAGTCTATGTGGCTCAGCCTCCTGGCTTTGTAGATCCTAAGTTCCCTGATCACGTCTACAAATTAAACAAGGCTCTCTATGGGTTAAAACAGGCTCCTCGTGCCTGGTATGACACCCTCTCAACCTTTCTTCTCTCTAAAGGTTTTGTTCGTGGAAAGATTGATAGCACTTTATTTCTAAAGAAATATCCTAAGCATATCCTTCTTGTCCAGATATATGTCGATGACATTATCTTTGGATCCACCAATCCCAAACTTTGCGAAAAGTTTGAGTTGCTCATGAAATCTGAATATAAAATGTCTATGATGGGCGAACTAACATTCTTTTTAGGACTTCAGATCAAGCAATCTGAAAAGGGAATCTTTATCAATCAAGGTAAATATGTACATGAGATGCTGAAGAAATTTGATCTCACATCCTGTACACCGATGAAGACTCCAATGGCTCCTCCTCTGTCTCTTGACAAGGATTCCAAAGGGAAACCTGTTGATGTGACTCTCTATAGAGGAATGATTGGCTCACTGCTGTATCTTACAGCGAGTCGTCCTGATATCATGTATTCTACATGTCTCTGTGCTCGTTATCAGGCTGAACCCAAAGAATCCCATCTGACCGCTGTAAAGCGGATCTTCAGATACCTGAAGGGAACTCCAAACATGGGTCTTTGGTACTCCAAGGACTCAGGGTTCGATCTAACAGCTTATTCTGATAGTGACTTTGCAGGATGTAAGATCGACAGGAAAAGCACTACTGGTGGATGTCACCTATTAGGTGGCAAGTTGGTGAGTTGGACTAGCAAGAAGCAGAACTCTGTGTCCACATCAACTGCTGAAGCTGAATATGTTGCAGCAGGAATATGTTGTGCTCAAGTCCTGTGGCTGAGAAATCAACTTCAGGACTATGACATACAACTCTCCAAAATTCCTATCTACTGTGACAAACACTTCAGCAATAGCCATCGCTAACAATCCTGTCTTACACTCTAAGACAAAGCACATTGAAGTGAGATATCACTTCATCAGGGATCATGTGATGAATGGTGATATTGAACTCCATTTTGTCCCTACTGAATATCAGCTTGCTGACCTCTTTACCAAACCACTGGATGTGACGCGTTTTAATATGCTCCTCAGTGAACTTGGGATGTTAAATCCTGAAGAATAGAAGTTCTCAGGACAAACAGTTGTTAAAGTCCTTATAAAAATATTCTCTCAGGACCTCTTTTCTTAACAACTCCTGAATAACTCTTCTTCAGGGGATAACTCTATTCAGTACTTACAAAATCTTGGTTCAAAATCCGAATACTGATGATTCTCAGGTAAGTATTTCTTCTCCCTGCTACTGAAACCTTATCGCATTAAATGTGATAAGAGGATTTTTCCCAAAACAGTACTTATCTGATAAGTACTCTGATTCCAATAAAACATATCTTTCACCAAAATGGAATCATCCCCTGAAAAGGTGGTTTTTAGTTTTTCATATAAAACAAACGTTTCATCTGGGCTGACACGTAATGGGACGTTTCCTGTTCCCCACTACGTGTGTCAGGCGCGTGAACGCGCGTAGAACTCCCTTTTTCATCATTACGTTTGAATTTAGCCGCTCTTTTCTCTCTCATCCTTTTTCTCTCTCCTACCACGAGGTATAAAAACCTCACTTGTATTCCTTTTCACTCTTTACGCTCACATAAATCTCTAAGCAATCAAGCAAGAAAAGCAAGAACAAGTTTTAATTTCTCAAGAACATCAAGAACACTCATCTCTTTCTTTCAACAAATTCATCGTAAGTGTTTCTTAATTTTTGTTCTTTCTACATAGTAAGTTGGCTTTCTTCACTTAAACAACTTAGTGTGATAAATCGTTTTTCAAAAACACTAAGATCACTTCGTTTGATCTTAGTTTCTCCAAAATCTTCTAAGGTTTTTGTTAAACAGTTTACATGATATTCTTATTTCTTTTAAGAACAATCATAAACTCTTATTTTTGATATCTTTTCGTCAAAATAAAAGTTTCTTTTCAATACCAAAACACATTCCTTTTGTGAATTTTGGTATCTAATCTATTCTAAGTATAAAGGATTTCACCATTTTTATGAACATATTTTGTGTTCATTGAAAAATGAAGAAAAATGCATATTTTGGACTCTTAATCATCCATATATGTTATTTTTATGTTTTTAACAGGATGGCTGCTACTACATCTACATCCTTGGACGCCCAGCTCTCATCTGAGGCCACACCTCTGCAAGCTACTGAGAGTTTGCCAATAATCATCCCACAACATGACGTGCAGTTCAAGCAGAAACAACGTCATAGGACTGTTTGACATCCCAGCAGACAAAGCATACCTGCTGCCTGCCAAAGAATTCTTGCTGAACAGCCCCCTGAAGACGGCTTTCACCCTTGACCCTAAGCCGAACAAGCCAATGCTGCAACAACTATGGTCTACAGCCACTGTTGCCAAGGAAAAGAATACCAAAGGTGTCCTGCGAGAGGTCATCAAATTCCAAATCAAGGAAAACATCATTTCCTTTGGTTTCGGAACCCTAAGGAACGTGCTCAACTTCCCAAAGAAGAAGCGTTTCCCTCCTGTCCCCACCGCTGACGAAATCATAGAATTCCTGGAAGCCATAGGCTACCGATGGCCTGTGAAGGATGGCGTCTTGCTACCAAAGACGGGTGCCACTGTCCATAAGTCAGGACTAAACGCTACGTTCTACTATATATGGAACACGTTTGGCATGTGCTTATCGGGCAAGACGGGGAGCACGGAGCAGTTCCCTACGGTCATCCAGCACATGGTCTTCTCTGCGATCAAAAATCGCGAGTTTGACTATGCTCGCTGCATATGGGACGACATGGTGAAGAAGGTCCGGAGCAAGACCCGGGTCGTCAACATGGCCTTCCCCAGATTTTTCTCGGCCGTCCTGGAGCTACATATGGGGGACAACTACCCCAAGGTCGGGAACTCCAACAACTACACTCTTGGACCCAGGTTCCTGGAACAGGTTGCTCCTCAACCTGACGACGTCCCTCTCTCCGCCGTCCTGGTCGTTCCTGAACCAGTTCAGGAGGATGCTGAACAATCCATCTCTCCAACTGCAGGTACGTTTTCTCTCTTCTCTTCCAAACCACATTCTTCTACTTCTATGCATGCTATGTCAGTAGCTAACCCCATACTGACTTCCCCAGCTGCAACCACAACTTCTGCGCTCCAGAAGCGCCCCCAACCATCTTCTGCCACTCCTCCACCTCCTCCAAAACGCGCCAAGTCTAAGGCGCAGAAGAAAAAGAAACAGGCGGCTGGTAAGAAATATTACATTACCCTGCCCCAGTACTTTAATAAACCATCTCCTTTATCTAAAAATTCTTCCACTGCAGATACTCCTATCTCTGCTCCTGTTACACAAGAACCTGAGGTTGTTCAACTCGAACACTCAGAGAATGTGGAGGGTAATCGTTCTGATACCCTCCTAGCCTCAGGTAATACTTCTAAGCAAACTGTTACCTTTTCTTCTTCTATGAAAGCTACTGAGTCTTCTAGTACTCATTTAGCTCCTCTATTTACAGGTTCTTTAGGAGCAGGTTCTGAAGGGCATCCCCAACTTCATCAGGATGACCCCTTCAATGATTTTATTCTCACGGATGCCGAGCATCAGCTGAACACAGCTGAGCTTCGCAGGCAGTCCGCTGAACGGAACCTGCAGGAGGCCCGCACATCCCTCCAGCAGAAGGAGGCAGAGCATTCAGCACGTCTCCAGACTTTACAACTGGAGCTTGCTGCTGCCAAAGCTGCTGCAGCCGCTGCTGAAGCCGCCGCCGCCAGTGCCACTGCCGCCGCCGTCGCCGCAACTCCGCCGCCCACGGCCGTCACCCTCTCCATTCCTTGTCTGGATAACATCCAAGACAAGGTTTCACAAGTTGCCTCCTCCTCCACCAACCTTCAGGCATCTATTGATGACCTGAAGGCAACGGCTCTCCCTGCGCTCTCCACAACAATCAACAACAGCACCAACTCTCTCACCACCTTCCAATCAACGGTGGTTCAGAGGTTGGATGCTCAGGAAGCTGCCATCCGCGCCATCCAGGAGCAGGTGACAGGGCTCTCCTCTGCTGTTAACGCCCTCACCTCTGCTCCTGCGCCGCCTCCATCTTTCACCACGGCGGACAGGGATGTGTTGCAGTCCCTGATCTCATCATCATACATCACGCGCAAAGTCCTCAGTGACATGGCCTCTCTCCTCCAAAGGAGTGTATCAACAACTGCCTTAGTGCAGGCACCTGTTGAGGGGGAGAGACAGCCCCGAGACCATTCCGCCTATTCCCCCTCCACGAACTGGAGAACCACTGAAGCCGGGGGGAATAATGAAGACGAGGATGATGATGATGAAGATGATGATGATGATATAGACGACGACATCTTCGTCGAGAAGGTTCCTACCTCAGCGCCCATTCCAGGGCTCGCACAACCTCAGGGGGAGAACCCTGATGCCTCTGGTATGTCTCTACTACCATCCTCTCCCTCTTCCTCTGATAACCAACCTATCTCTATTCTTCTTAAAACCAAACCTACCTCTGAAACCATCACCTTAGACACCTCACCTGAAGACTCCCCTCCTAATAACCTTCAAATGGTTATCTACCAACCTCCTAAACTATCTTCTCCTGAACCATCTCCTGAAATCACCTCTCACACTGAACCTGAACCTAATACCCAAGCCGATCCTGAAGATGTCAACTATGGTTCTGTCACTGGTGACATTATTCGCCTAATGGAGAATAGTCCCAATGAACAGACCAGGGCTGAATTATCTACTATGACCTTCAGGATCACACCCCTCAACCAAGAAACCATTACTAACCGTCCTACAACCCGTTTCAACCAAGAAGCCTCTTCATCCAGAACCCCTGAAATCCGAGCCACCCTGATACAATATGCCTTTCATCAGATGATGAATTCATCTCTGATGACTTCTCTACCCCTGCTTCTTCACCCAGATCGCCTCCCTCAAACTCTCCTAGATCTGAAGGTGAAAATTACCCTGACAATTCCTTTGCCATTGACAGGGATGGGCGCTTAGACGCCGTGATAGAGCGACTCGAGAGTACAAGAGTAAAAATCCCTCTTCGTACCTCTTGTGACTCCGAGTTCGCCTATCTCTCGCAGGTGGAGTACAACGAAGCTGTACAGGCTCAACTAGAGCACAATAAAAAGCAGAAGGAAGCTTTCCTCTCTGCCCAAGCCGCTCGAAGGCTTGCATCGGATTTTGTAGATGAAGATGCAGAAATAAGTGCAGATCCTATCCTTGCACAGAAGGCTGTTCTGAAGGTCTTCAACAAAAATGCAGAGGTACAGACTGGAGAAGTAAACGCTGAGCTTGACTGGTGCAGAGATCGGTTACACCTCCGAAAGCATGGTGCTGCCATCTCAGGAATCCATCTTCGCCGATGTAGAGGCAAGAAAGGTAATCCTAGCAAAATCTGGATCACAGTCAAACGCTCTGGAGTAAAGGACGCAGAGCACACTCTGGACAAGTTAGATCGTTACAACTTGTCAGAGTGGAACGAAATCAGATCCCTACTTCCCAAAGCCAACAAGAACTGTCGGGCTGAAGTAGAAGAAGTCATTGAAGGACTTATTGCTCGCATCAGAAGGACAACTGAAATACCTGATGACCTGCTCCATTACTCTTCAGTCCTATCTCAGCAACCAGTTCGAAGATCTGCAGGCACCTCTACAAGAAGACCTACTCCCTGTCTTCCCAGAATGGTTGTTAAACCTCTGGACCTCTCAATGCTTGATCTTTCACTCCCTCCTGGAATCTCTCTATCTGAAGGACAAGTAATCAGAGAACCTGTTCATGGCATTTGTGTTAGCGATAACTCAAAAATCCTACGCTTTCAGCGCTTCAGTGAGCTACACATAGCGCCCTATGAACATCTTTTGACAGTTCTCTTCACTGCACAACAAGATAAGAAAAATCCAGACAACAAAGAGATTATTCGCACTGTCAGAGCTATACTTGATCACAGACTTGCCTTCAGCGACACTCCTGTTCCTGTTTGCGTCAAGACTGAATACATTAGCGAAGAATCTGATAGTTAGATATTTTGTAATTTTTTTTCTTTCAGTACTCCTGTCATGTACTCTTGTATTTTCCTTACTCTTGTAATACTTAAATGAGATTAATGAGAATGCAATTCAGTGCATTGTACTTCATTCCATCATAGTACTGAAAAAGATCCCTCAAAACAGTAAATGGGACATGTACCTTTATGAGTTCTATTTCCTACTGTTTAGTTCTAGACTTAGATTTATTTCTAACTTTTCTAGATTAAGACAATTACTCTATTGTCTTATCATTATCATTTAGGGGGAGATTGTTGATCCAGCTCTCCTAAGACCTGATGAAATGATAATGATCCTGAATCTTTACTTAGTGAATAGGTTTTTACTTCTGTTATAGCTTGAGGAATTATCACTGAGTCTGTTCAGTGTTATTCCATGTTACTTATGCTGTAACTTAACTTTATAGATTTCAGGATCAGGATCAGGAGACTAACGAGCCTGTTCTGCAGTTTACTGATCCTGTCCACTGAAGTAAAAACCTCCTCCTGAAGACATTAAGATCATACACAAAGAACCATCAGCGACGTCGAAGAAATAGCTGATGACAGGAACAGCATGCTCGTGATCTGAAGACGGAACTCAGTGATAGCAGTCTGTTCACTATCGTATGACATCCTGAAGATTCATCAGGATACACGTGACCCTGAACTTCCTCAGTTTCAGGACTCTAGTCACTGATCAGTATCCTGATCCTGAAGGATTAGAACAATGTCTTAGTCTAATGCACAAAAGGATTATCCGCCTTTACTGACACAATAGTACATAAGGGCAGTTACTTTACTGTTCCCTCCGTACTTATCAGACCTCAAGGCAACTGTTTACAAACATCCTCTTTTGCACACCATGCAAAGAGTATTTGTTTATAGTAAATAGTACAACAGACCACTCACATTGTGACACGTCACAATAGTAGGTCTGCATGCATTTAATGCATGGAGTATAAATAGGACGTGAAGAGATGTTCTCCATACTTCTTCTTCATCCAAAAATACTCAAGTCCTTTCTCTCTTATTCCCTCTATCTTCTTTCTTTATTCTCTTCTCACTTAGTGCATAGTGAAAGAACTTAGATTGTTTAGTTTAGACTATTAGTCTTTTCTATTTCCGCAACAATCTGTAAATTCATTTTGTTAATACAACAAGAATTTAAAAGTGAAAAATTGTGTGATTATATTCAACCCCCCCCCCCTTCTATAATCCCAAACACTATCCTTACTTGAAGGTCACCTACTTGGGACCAACACCTCGACGTGTCAATTTGTGTAGCCTCTTATGTTCTTGTTGGTTTGAGAGTCGGAATGTAGTAATGGTTTGCGTAAAGTGAAATTGCCTCATTACCCTAATGGGTAAACACTCCTCTACAATTTCCCAAAAAATTATATATGTATTACACAACCAATCTGTTAACACTTGATGGTCGTATTGGTCGTAAGGAGTCCACTCAAACTGCAAAAACATAATCTTCATGTTTTAGCATTCACGTATAAAAATAAATTGTGGTATTATATAGATAGACTCACGATACCTCGCCATCGATCATTGCACACAGGCTCGCCCGATACCCCGATACAGAGTGTGTCGATACACTTTCGAAATGAAGCGGACTGTTCCACTACATACACACAAGAAATTTAACTTCCAGACTTTGACCAACATACTTAGTTTTTATAAAAAAATATATTTTATACCTAACACCAAAAGGTCTTTGAAGAGCATGACCATCATATTTCGGGCCAGTGGCACGAATCCTGGACCAAGCCCATAGTTGCAATAACATCAATGGACCAGCAATTATTTTATCGTTGGTTGCTCCTTTGCAAAGGTTTCTATACAAACAGGCTAAGGCCGCACTCCCCTAACTAAGGCCACCACACCTGTCAAAATCCTCTAACAACACTAGCAAATTCATATGTACCGAATTATCTGCACCGTCCGGAAAAATTGAACCACCAAGCAAAAGTAAAATGTATGCACGGGCTCTCTGCATACATTGCTCGTTAGTTGCATTATCCGACAATGCTGTATCCAACACGGTACGTAGAAATGGCATTTTCAGTTGTGCACCTCTGAAATTCCCCTGCTCTGTTTCAATTCCAAGCAACCGATAACACGTCTCAATTTTCTCGGCAAGACTCCATGTCCGCTGACATCCCGTAACCACCTCCCCATCAATTCGTAAATCCCACATAAGGTGTACATCTTGTAGGGTAACAGTTACCTCCCCAATTGGTAGGTGAAACGTGTGGGTTTCGGGACGCCACCTTTCAACAAGTGCGGTTATTAGAGAATGATCAAGGGCTTGAATCCGCAATTGAAGACTCCTTCGAATCCGGCTCTACGTATATAGCTCCTCACTGGGTCCGGGATACCGTGCTGCTTGATATGTTTCCACAATTCCCGGTCGCCTCTTCTAAGATCAAGCGTCTCTTCGGGGTTGCTATCCCCATAAAACATGTTATACGCCCGGTGACTAGTCTCCAAAAACAACAACTCTTTGTTGAACGGACCAGGATGGATTGTCATATTCTCCATGTTTGAATGAGAATGGAGTTTGAGAGAATTTATTTGTTTGAAAGAGATAGAAAAATTATGGTTTAAAAGAGAGAGAGAGAGAGAGAGAGAGAGAGAGAGAGAGTTGAGTAGGAATAGAAAATATGTGTTTGAAAAATTTTGCATGCATGCTTTTATTTATAAGGTTTCTCCATATATTTGCATTATGTGATATCCTTTGTCATTTTCTCAATTCATTTTCTCAATCCACCACCCGTGACCTCCTTGGCTTTTTTCATAATTTTTTTTAGTCTTTTAAGAGATGGTATGGTCAAATCCTTGGTTTTTTTCAGCTTTTCAGAATGTACTTAAAGGCATGTGAGGTATTGTTTAACTTTATGCTATTTCGGACTTCCAGATTCCGAAATAAGAAAAGTCAAATTTGTCATTTTTCTATTTCGGACTTCCAGATTCCGAAATAACAAAAGAATCAGATTTTGCTATTTTTATGCTATTTCGTACTCGAACATATGACTCCATCATAGACTCTAAAGTCATCATAAGAATGACAGGTGGCCAAGGCAAGGGAAGTTTCGGACTCCCAGAGTCCGAAACTACTATATCTGAAAACCCAACAAAAAACCACCTAAATCTGAATTTTTTTCTAATAAATGCACCAAAAGTGCAATTTTTTCAAATCGAAAAAATTGCACTTTTGGTGCATTTTTTATAAAAATTATCAGATTTAGGTGGTTTTGGTTGTTGTTTTCAGATGTAGTAGTTTCGGACTTCCAGAGTCCGAAACTTCACTTAGCTTGGCCACCTGTCATTCTCCCTTGGATAGACAAAAATCTGATTCTTTTCTTATTTCGGAATCTGGAAGTCCGAAATAGGGAAATGACAAATTTTCTTATTTCGGAATCTGGAAGTCCGAAATAGAGAAATGACAATGATTTGATATGGCACTGATGGTGGGAATCTGATTCTTTTCTTATTTCGGAATCTGGAAGTCCGAAATAGAAAAATACAATGATTTGATACGACTCTGTTGAATGGAATCCGATTCTTTTCTTATTTCGGAATTTGGAAGTCCGAAATAACACTTGAAAAAGAATGATTCATTTTTTAGGGTTTTTAGAGTTGGTTTTGTGGATCAGGGTTTTTAGGTTTTTGGTGGTTTAGGGTTTTTAGGGTTTTGTAAGTTGATATATATAAACTAGATGGTATTACGAAAATTCAGTTGTCATGTTTTATATTCAGAAAAACATTATAACATTACAACTCACAAAAACGAGTACTCTAGTAATTGAATTGTAAAATTGACAAAAATATGAAGGATGACATAATAATAATAAAAATAACATTCCATTAGACGCGTGAAAAAAGCACATTACAACGTTAAACATGACAAGTTAATTTAAGGATGAGAGTTTTGGCAAGTGGTCCTGTTATGTCCGGGTTGCTTGCATTACATCTTCTGATAATTGGCTCGTTTGGATCACGGACGTCCATCTCATTACGTATTCTACGCGTGCGTCTCCTACCCATAGATGGGGAAAGTCTTGATGCGTTGGCTTTTATTCTCCAACCTGGGTCATTCCAGTAGTCAACATGAGCAAGCGGCATAAAGTCATTTTTGTATTGCCGTTTGTACGTTTTTGTTGTGTACCATTTTTGCACAAGTGTATGTGGGTCCTCTCCCCTTTTACGACAAACGGCAATACCATGCGAACAAGGGAACCGATGTATTTGCCACTTTCCACACGTACATGTACGTTTACCGTAGTTGACAGTGTAGTCGTTCTGCATCCTTGACACCACTCTGTAAACGCTGTTCGTGTAGTCAAACTCTGTAATTGTGTGCCCTTGTGCATATCGGTCGCGCTTGTTGAATTGTTCCCACATACGTGGGGGTAGGGCCGTCGGGCAGTTACTAGCAATTTCCATATGCTTCCTAAAATGTTGCACGGCTTTATTGAATGTGAAATCAATTAAAGCCTTAATAGGAAGAACCCTAGCTCCACGCAAGACATTGTTAAAACTCTCTGCAATATTTGTTGTTAGGTTTCCCCAACGACGATTTCTTTTGTCATGCAGAAGTGTCCAGTTAGAAACACCGATCTCTTTTAGGTACTCCCATGCATCAATGTTGATCTCTTTTATCTCCTTTAGGGCTAGAAGATATTTCCGTTTTTGCGACGTACAACCCATTTGGTAACAAAGTTTCTTCAGTCGATAGCTCTTGAACTGCCTCATGAAGTTGCTTTGAATATGCCGGAGACAAAATCGGTGATATGCAATTGGCTCCTTCCATTCATCTAGAGTGCTCATTGCGTTAAGAATCCCCTTGTGCCTATCAGAAATGACACAAAGCTCTCTGCTATTGTTATTTGCAACGTACCACCTTAGTTGCTTAAAAAACCAAGTCCAGCTATCTACCGTCTCCTCATCAACAATGGCATAGGCGAGCGGTAAAATGTGATTGTTGGCGTCCTACCTCACGAAAAAATAAATCGATTCAGAAGAGAAATAATTATTGTAAAATTTCGTGATTCATCAAATTAATTTTAGTTAACATATACAATAATGTTTATAAATAATCTACACATAATAATTTAATAAAATAATTAAAAATCATTTTTGTTACAACAAGAAACAATATATATATATATATATAACTTACAAGAAACAAATTTAAATGGGTCAAGAGCTTTGTTAAAATAATTTTACAAATTACCTTTGTTACCGCGGTCAAGAGCTTCCCCTTGTATGACCCCTTTAAATGGGTCCCGTCCACGCATATCACAGGGATGCAGTATGCAAAAGCTTCGATAGCGGGTCCAAAAGCCCAAAAAAACATATTTAAAGGTTTTGATATTGGACGAGCTATTCGGGTCATGCGACCATACAACAACCGTGTTAGGGTTAGATGTTTCTAAAGCATGAATGTACCTCGGTAACACCTCAAAGTTGCTCTCCCAACTCCCGTATATGCTCTCTATAGCCATCTTCCTAGCCCGCCATGCTTTGATGTATGATATATCAACATGCATGTTGTTTTTAACATCGGCTTGGATCTGCTTAACTGGGTAGGCGATATTTGCACGGATCGAGTGTAGGATGTAAGTGGCTATCACCGATGACTTCAAACTTCGGTTGTTGTGAGCAATAACTGTCCCATAGCAAATGTGAGTAGGCACCCAGGTTCTGATTTGCCACAAACATTGCTTCTTCTTTTTTGTTGCACGAACCTGCCAGTTACATGGTGCACCAGGTGTAGGGTATTCAGTGTTGTTTCTCGGGTTTTGAGTGTAGCAAACTGCTCTCCATAATGTCGGTTTGCTTTCAAGAACTACAAGCTCCCTATGTTGTGATATATGCCATCCCCTAATGGCTTGTATCAACTCTTGTTTGCTAGAGAAATACATACCAACCCGAATAACATTTGATGCCCCTGCACTCCAAAAATCCATTCCATCTTCCTCGTCATCAAATACGGGGCCTGAATCATCAGCCTCTGTGTCTGGATGTGTGTCCCATTGACTAAAGTCATGCAAAGAAGGTGAAGTATCTTGCTCTGCATGGGTGCCTTCATCATCATCAGAATCTTCCTCTTCCTCGCTATCATAGAATTCGTCTCTCGTCTCTTCACTTCCTTCTGAGCCATATTCTTCGGATCCATCAAACGCTTCTTCTTCTTCTTCTTCAGGGCCAGATTCATCAATAGGAAAATTAGAGGTCGATGCACCCGTCACATCAACTTGTTGATATTGCATCAAACCCTCTTGATAAATACCTACAGGAGCAGTAGACGCTTCTGGTACAGTAAGATTTTGGAGCATCTCGACAAACCCAACATGTTGCGGTGGTGGCATCATATCCTCCATCTTCACTATAATATTACCCCAATAATTTTGTTGGAGCTCGGCGAAGTAGTATAATGAATCTAAGCTTTCATCCCCCTGAATTAGAGATGTATCTGAATGCCCTTGAAGTTCATAACATAAGTACAGTTTCAACCGATACTGCTCTTTTGAGACCATGACATGCCTATAAACCAAGTCAACAAAATCTTCGTAATTAAGCTTTTCTCTAAAGACGATAACACTTTTGCATGTGGATTCATCATATTGCACCTGGCCATTATGGTATTGTATGTTTCCACCCCAATATAAGTTCACCGCAAATGGATTACGCAAATGAACCATATTGTGGAAGGGTTTATGTGTATGTTTTGGAAGGCTTATTTTTTTTAGGAAGAGAGTTTGTGAGTTTGAAGGTTTAAGGGTTTGTGTTTGAGTTTGAGGTTGGTAAGGTTTGATGGTTTTATAAATCTATAGATATAAAAACATACATACATATATACATATATATATATATACTGGAAGAAACGTGGTTGTAAAAGCCATCTTCCTCTGCCATGTATTGTCTAATCATTATATATATATATATTATATATATAAACACACAATATACATATATATATATATACCAAAAAGAAGACAAGAAAAAGTAGACTAGAAAAAGTAGACTGGAAAAAGTAGACTAGAAATTTCACCATTAAATATTTCACCATACACCATATATATATACCTTATATATATATATATATCTCAAACCTTCAAACTCACACACTCACTTTTAAAGAAATGGATGATCGATGGAATAGACTACAACTTGAAGAGGAGGTTGATGAGGACGATTATCAGTCGGAGCCAACGTTTCCAACCACCCGTAGGACGCGAGTTTCAAGGAGACAACGTATGCGAGAAAATCCACCTCCGACGATCACGTTGGAAGATAATCAGGAGCCAGTCATGGATGACCTGGTTGCAGAGATGGGATGGGCTCGGAGTGTAGAGGAGTTTTACCTCCGTGGGGATAGCGGTGGTGAATACTCTCATATTGCAATGATAGGTCGTATGCAAATACCTAGAGAATTTTGGAGTTTACTGGTGGGTGAGTTGTCTAACAGTGATTTATGGCCACTGGTACGTAATTACATATTGTGTCTGTATTTTGAATTAATGAATGTTTATACTTAAATTAACATATTGTCATGTTGACAACATATAGACGCTTGGGCAAGACGATGGTTGCAATATCGGCGATATCAATCTACTAGAAGTACACAACCAATGAGGTGGACTATAATGCCAACGAAATTTGATTCTCTGTTTCACCCGCCTCAAGGATCAGATGCTGTTAAATATGCTGATGGGAATTATGCACCATACCCCGCTTGGGCGGACATTGATGTCGTATTTATCCCATTTTGTGTAAACGAAAACAATTGGTTACTTGCGAAGATGGATCTTCTTACCGCTGAGACTTTCTTATTTTCTAGCAGTCGACGTTCCGTGAATTCCGAAGATCTAAAAGCAATCCTAAGACGTTGGTCGCAGGTAATGGAACCTTATAAAGCGAGTTTTTCGTACTTACAAAAATCAGGCCGCATCGACACTCCAAGACCAACTATTAAATTTGCCAAAGAAGTACCGCAAGGTAGGGTTGAAGACTCTGGTGTGTTTATTTGTATGTTTATTCATAAGTTGGTTCAAGGAAAAGCAATCAATCTAGATGAAGGCGTGGATTGTAATCAAGCTGCTATGGATTACCGACGACTTATGGCTCAAGATTTTTATAGCTATCGTTACACAGGAGTAGGGTGGACTTTACCGTTTAGACGTCTTGTTGCATTTGATCCATTAGATTAATTAATTGTTGCATAATATCCTTTCATGTCCTTTATGTATGTGATTCTATTATGCATTTTTTTAATAGCTATTTTGTAAAATCGTTGAAGGCTATTGTAATCAAGCTGCATGTGATTCTATTTTTTTGTCCTTTACTTGAATCTACTTTTGTCCTTAATTACGTTTTTATTTATATATATATAACTAATTACATTTAATATATTTTTTTGAATAATATTATTTATATATAACTAATTACATTTAATATATTTTTTTGAATTATATTATTTATATATAACTAATTACGTTTACACTTTCACTATAATATAATAATTAACTATAATATGTATATAAAATTAACTATAATAATTATTATTTAAAATGGTTTAATAATAAGTAAAATATATTATAATATGTATACAAAATTATAATAACTATAATATGTATACAAAACGTAGCATTTGGATGTCATATGGGAAAGTATTGAATACAAACAATGAAATTATTATTAATACTAAAAGTCTAATCTTTACATTACAACTTACAATAATTACACGTTAATGAAAATGTAAGCTAGTGAAAGTGACCACGTCTACCACCTGTTCCACAAGCAGGGGGTTGTCTATTTCGTGAGGGTCTACGTTGTACATGTTCGTCTTGTTGTACATGTTCGTCTTGTTGTACTACCGGTTGAGTTTCATTTTCATCCCATGGTAGATTTATATCAATACGGACAGGAGAGTTATTTCTATTTACAGGAAAGTTTGAGTCTAAAGTTGGGTGGTAACAATCGGCAAATACGTTACCATACTGTGGGGACTCTTGAGACGATTGAAAAGGGTTTAGGTTTGGAATGGGCGACATATACTCCTACTGTCCAGATGGTCCAGGCGGTCCATCGTTGAAAATGCCCGGTGTGAACTGCATAGTTGAGGGACCCGCTTCATCATCATGATGTGAAGGTGCCCGTTCAGCACGGTTCGAGGGACCCGCTTCATCATCATGTCTACGCCTTTGCCCGTGCGATTGTCTACGAACTCTTTCCACCGGGTTCGCAATAACCGGGGCAAAATCACCTATAGGTACCACATGCGGACCATAACCCTCCCGACGATTTTCTCCGTGTGTGAACCCGAGATAATGCCTACTCGTTTCATACAAGCCATGTAGACGCTGATAATCTGGGTTATCTTCATCCACCTGGCCCAAACCTTCATGCATTCGATTCAAACCTTCCACCTATATAGAGTTTACATGTTACTATCTTTATTAATAAATATTACAATATAATTTAAACACGGAAAAATAATTATAAATATATATACACATACGGCTAGTTCAAGAGTTCCTCCCTGGTTTTGGTAACGAAAGGAGTTTTCATTATTGGCCATTGGTTTGACTATATGAATTACAGTACGCTGTAGGTACCAACTCATATACCCAATCTCTGTTGTCGGTTGAATGGTGAATTGCCCGGTGACGTAATGGTGCATGCGATCCATCCAATGGTTTATTTGTGGTCCCAGTTTAACAAACCAATTTGTCGAAGTGGTCCCTCGACGTGTCAATTTGTGTAGCCTCTTATGTTCTTGTTGGTTTGAGAGTCGGAATGTAGTAATGGTTTGCGTAAAGTGAAATTGCCTCATTACCCTAATGGGTAAACACTCCTCTACAATTTCCCAAAAAATTATATATGTATTACACAACCAATCTGTTAACACTTGATGGTCGTATTGGTCGTAAGGAGTCCACTCAAACTGCAAAAACATAATCTTCATGTTTTAGCATTCACGTATAAAAATAAATTGTGGTATTATATAGATAGACTCACGATACCTCGCCATCGATCATTGCACACAGGCTCGCCCGATACCCCGATACAGAGTGTGTCGATACACTTTCGAAATGAAGCGGACTGTTCCACCTACATACACACAAGAAATTTAACTTCCAGACTTTGACCAACATACTTAGTTTTTATAAAAAAATATATTTTATACCTAACACCAAAAGGTCTTTGAAGAGCATGACCATCATATTTCGGGCCAGTGGCACGAATCCTGGACCAAGCCCATAGTTGCAATAACATCAATGGACCAGCAATTATTTTATCGTTGGTTGCTCCTTTGCAAAGGTTTCTATACAAACAGGCTAAGGCCGCACTCCCCCAACTAAGGCCACCACACCTGTCAAAATCCTCTAACAACACTAGCAAATTCATATGTACCGAATTATCTGCACCGTCCGGAAAAATTGAACCACCAAGCAAAAGTAAAATGTATGCACGGGCTCTCTGCATACATTGCTCGTTAGTTGCATTATCCGACAATGCTGTATCCAACACGGTACGTAGAAATGGCATTTTCAGTTATGCACCTCTGAAATTCCCCTGCTCTGTTTCAATTCCAAGCAACCGATAACACGTCTCAATTTTCTCGGCAAGACTCCATGTCCGCTGACATCCCGTAACCACCTCCCCATCAATTCGTAAATCCCACATAAGGTGTACATCTTGTAGGGTAACAGTTACCTCCCCAATTGGTAGGTGAAACGTGTGGGTTTCGGGACGCCACCTTTCAACAAGTGCGGTTATTAGAGAATGATCAAGGGGCTTGAATCCGCAATTGAAGACTCCTTCGAATCCGGCTCTACGTATATAGCTCCTCACTGGGTCCGGGATACCGTGCTGCTTGATATGTTTCCACAATTCCCGGTCGCCTCTTCTAAGATCAAGCGTCTCTTCGGGGTTGCTATCCCCATAAAACATGTTATACGCCCGGTGACTAGTCTCCAAAAACAACAACTCTTTGTTGAACGGACCAGGATGGATTGTCATATTCTCCATGTTTGAATGAGAATGGAGTTTGAGAGAATTTATTTGTTTGAAAGAGATAGAAAAATTATGGTTTAAAGAGAGAGAGAGAGAGAGAGTTGAGTAGGAATAGAAAATATGTGTTTGAAAAATTTTGCATGCATGCTTTTATTTATAAGGTTTCTCCATATATTTGCATTATGTGATATCCTTTGTCATTTTCTCAATTCATTTTCTCAATCCACCACCCGTGACCTCCTTGGCTTTTTTCATAATTTTTTTTAGTCTTTTAAGAGATGGTATGGTCAAATCCTTGGTTTTTTTCAGCTTTTCAGAATGTACTTAAAGGCATGTGAGGTATTGTTTAACTTTATGCTATTTCGGACTTCCAGATTCCGAAATAAGAAAAGTCAAATTTGTCATTTTTCTATTTCGGACTTCCAGATTCCGAAATAACAAAAGAATCAGATTTTGCTATTTTTATGCTATTTCGTACTCGAACATATGACTCCATCATAGACTCCAAAGTCATCATAAGAATGACAGGTGGCCAAGGCAAGGGAAGTTTCGGACTCCCAGAGTCCGAAACTACTATATCTGAAAACCCAACAAAAAACCACCTAAATCTGAATTTTTTTCTAAAAAATGCACCAAAAGTGCAAGGCATCCAATTTAGACTTAAAACCTCTCCTGAATCACCTTAAGTATGCATATTTATGGAAAAAAAATTGTCCGTAATCATCTCTTTTAAGTTTTAACTTAAGTTGTGAACAAGAAAAAAGGTTGATAGAGTTGTTGAAAAATCAAAAAAAGCAATAGTGGACAATAGCCGACTTAAGGGAATAAGCCCATCATTTTGTCAGCATAAGATAATTTTAGAAGAAAATAGTATTGGCAAGGTGCAACTACAAAGGAGACTCAATCCCAACATGAAATAGGAAATAAATTTTAAAATGGCTAGAAGCAGCCATGCAGGTATCATCTACCTCATTTAAATTAGTGATTGGGTAAATCCCACACGATGTGTACCAAAAAATATGGTAGCACGGTAATCACCAATGAGAAAATTAACTTATCTCAACGAGGACCCTCATCGGGTGGAGGATTTGCATAAATTATAAACAACTAAATTTGGGTACTAAAACCGACCATTTCCATGTACCCTTTCATTAAACAATGGTAGATAGATTGGTCTGAAAGAAATTTTATTGTTTCTTGGACGGATATTCGAGATATAACCAAATTCACACTGCGCCCGAAGATCAAGAGGATACCACCTTTCTTGTTCTTTTGGAACTTTTGTTTTTCGACGTATGTCATTTGGTTAGTTTTTTAGGATATCGATTGGATTATAAATTTGGTAACAAAAATGAATAATCAAAGTAAAATAAGGTTATTTACAGTGGTAACAATGTGCTACATTAATTCTGTTATTAAAGAATATGTTTTCTAGGGTTAGGTTTAAATGGAAAACTCATCTTTCAATGTGAACGTGAGGACATCGGAGAGTATGCCACGTGACATAACATAACATTCAGTTAATTCGGAGTGAATAATACAATATTATGTATTGTTCAGTAGTATTCGTACTTAAAGTGAATATGTCATGTGACATGCTCTCAGTTGTCTTCGCGCTCACAACCGAATTTGAGTTTCCATTTAAACTTTCCTCATATCTTTTATATGTAAAATAACAATCTACTTTAAATGGTTTGGTTGTCGTGATGCATTAAACCGTGAAACTCAATGTGAATACATAATGTTTCTATTGGTGTTTTTCATATGATCTACTTCCTTTTTTTCATGTGAATATTCATTTTTATGTGGGATTTCGTATTTTACAATAAAAATTCGAGACAATAAAAAAATCATCTAGATATTCTAAGTTATTCTAAAAATAACTTTTCACACATGATTCTAAAACATACTTTTAATTTTCCCATATATAATATAGCTTTGGTTCTTTTACATGAGACATTCCAAAAACTATGATTTTCGTTTATTAATCATATAATAAAAACATTTCAATTTTTTTTTATATAAATATTTCAATTGCTATCTTTAAATAGAGATATAAGTAAGCCAAATTGTCCATAAGCCATTCGGGATCGATTTGTTAAAAGTTCGATCCGAGCTCGAACTTCATTTAAGCTCATTTAATATACAAATTCGAGCTCGAGCTTTTATGATAAGGTTGACGAGCCTAAATAAGCATCGATTTATATATATATATATAACAATAAATAATAATAAATTAAATATTAAATATTACAAAAATAAAAAAACAGATTAAGTATTTTACCTATAAGGCATGCGTATCACAACCCTCCCAACCCTATTGTCACATCAGGCCAAATCAGCTTTTCCGAAACCCCACAATAAATTATTTGGAACCCTTTTTGTTTAGTACACGAACCTTCCCAAATCGAAAAAATTGCACTTTTGGTGCATTTTTTATAAAAATTATCAGATTTAGGTGGTTTTGGTTGTTGTTTTCAGATGTAGTAGTTTCGGACTTCCAGAGTCCGAAACTTCACTTAGCTTGGCCACCTGTCATTCTCCCTTGGATAGACAAAAATCTGATTCTTTTCTTATTTCGGAATCTGGAAGTCCGAAATAGGGAAATGACAAATTTTCTTATTTCGGAATCTGGAAGTCCGAAATAGAGAAATGACAATGATTTGATATGGCACTGATGGTGGGAATCTGATTCTTTTCTTATTTCGGAATCTGGAAGTCCGAAATAGAAAAATACAATGATTTGATACGACTCTGTTGAATGGAATCCGATTCTTTTCTTATTTCGGAATTTGGAAGTCCGAAATAACACTTGAAAAAGAATGATTCATTTTTTAGGGTTTTTAGAGTTGGTTTTGTGGATCAGGGTTTTTAGGTTTTTGGTGGTTTAGGGTTTTTAGGGTTTTGTAAGTTGATATATATAAACTAGATGGTATTACGAAAATTCAGTTGTCATGTTTTATATTCAGAAAAACATTATAACATTACAACTCACAAAAACGAGTACTCTAGTAATTGAATTGTAAAATTGACAAAAATATGAAGGATGACATAATAATAATAAAAATAACATTCCATTAGACGCGTGAAAAAATCACATTACAACGTTAAACATGACAAGTTAATTTAAGGATGAGAGTTTTGGCAAGTGGTCCTGTTATGTCCGGGTTGCTTGCATAATCCACATCTTCTGATAATTGGCTCGTTTGGATCACGGACGTCCATCTCATTACGTATTCTACGCGTGCGTCTCCTACCCATAGATGGGGAAAGTCTTGATGCGTTGGCTTTTATTCTCCAACCTGGGTCATTCCAGTAGTCAACATGAGCAAGCGGCATAAAGTCACTTTTGTATTGCCGTTTGTACGTTTTTGTTGTGTACCATTTTTGCACAAGTGTATGTGGGTCCTCTCCCCTTTTACGACAAACGGCAATACCATGCGAACAAGGGAACCGATGTATTTGCCACTTTCCACACGTACATGTACGTTTACCGTAGTTGACAGTGTAGTCGTTCTGCATCCTTGACACCACTCTGTAAACGCTGTTCGTGTAGTCAAACTCTGTAATTGTGTGCCCTTGTGCATATCGGTCGCGCTTGTTGAATTGTTCCCACATACGTGGGGGTAGGGCCGTCGGGCAGTTACTAGCAATTTCCATATGCTTCCTAAAATGTTGCACGGCTTTATTGAATGTGAAATCAATTAAAGCCTTAATAGGAAGAACCCTAGCTCCACGCAAGACATTGTTAAAACTCTCTGCAATATTTGTTGTTAGGTTTCCCCAACGACGATTTCTTTTGTCATGCAGAAGTGTCCAGTTAGAAACACCGATCTCTTTTAGGTACTCCCATGCATCAATGTTGATCTCTTTTATCTCCTTTAGGGCTAGAAGATATTTCCGTTTTTGCGACGTACAACCCATTTGGTAACAAAGTTTCTTCAGTCGATAGCTCTTGAACTGCCTCATGAAGTTGCTTTGAATATGCCGGAGACAAAATCGGTGATATGCAATTGGCTCCTTCCATTCATCTAGAGTGCTCATTGCGTTAAGAATCCCCTTGTGCCTATCAGAAATGACACAAAGCTCTCTGCTATTGTTATTTGCAACGTACCACCTTAGTTGCTTAAAAAACCAAGTCCAGCTATCTACCGTCTCCTCATCAACAATGGCATAGGCGAGCGGTAAAATGTGATTGTTGGCGTCCTACCTCACGAAAAAATAAATCGATTCAGAAGAGAAATAATTATTGTAAAATTTCGTGATTCATCAAATTAATTTTAGTTAACATATACAATAATGTTTATAAATAATCTACACATAATAATTTAATAAAATAATTAAAAATCATTTTTGTTAAAACAAGAAACAATATATATATATATATATATAACTTACAAGAAACAAATTTAAATGGGTCAAGAGCTTTGTTAAAATAATTTTACAAATTACCTTTGTTACCGCGGTCAAGAGCTTCCCCTTGTATGACCCCTTTAAATGGGTCCCGTCCACGCATATCACAGGGATGCAGTATGCAAAAGCTTCGATAGCGGGTCCAAAAGCCCAAAAAACATATTTAAAGGTTTTGATATTGGACGAGCTATTCGGGTCATGCGACCATACAACAACCGTGTTAGGGTTAGATGTTTCTAAAGCATGAATGTACCTCGGTAACACCTCAAAGTTGCTCTCCCAACTCCCGTATATGCTCTCTATAGCCATCTTCCTAGCCCGCCATGCTTTGATGTATGATATATCAACATGCATGTTGTTTTTAACATCGGCTTGGATCTGCTTAACTGGGTAGGCGATATTTGCACGGATCGAGTGTAGGATGTGAGTGGCTATCACCGATGACTTCAAACTTCGGTTGTTGTGAGCAATAACTGTCCCATAGCAAATGTGAGCAGGCACCCAGGTTCTGATTTGCCACAAACATTGCTTCTTCTTTTTGTTGCACGAACCTGCCAGTTACATGGTGCACCAGGTGTAGGGTATTCAGTGTTGTTTCTCGGGTTTTGAGTGTAGCAAACTGCTCTCCATAATGTCGGTTTGCTTTCAAGAACTACAAGCTCCCTATGTTGTGATATATGCCATCCCCTAATGGCTTGTATCAACTCTTGTTTGCTAGAGAAATACATACCAACCCGAATAACATTTGATGCCCCTGCACTCCAAAAATCCATTCCATCTTCCTCGTCATCAAATACGGGGCCTGAATCATCAGCCTCTGTGTCTGGATGTGTGTCCCATTGACTAAAGTCATGCAAAGAAGGTGAAGTATCTTGCTCTGCATGGGTGCCTTCATCATCATCAGAATCTTCCTCTTCCTCGCTATCATAGAATTCGTCTCTCGTCTCTTCACTTCCTTCTGAGCCATATTCTTCGGATCCATCAAACGCTTCTTCTTCTTCTTCTTCTTCTTCAGGGCCAGATTCATCAATAGGAAAATTAGAGGTTGATGCACCCGTCACATCAACTTGTTGATATTGCATCAAACCCTCTTGATAAATACCTACAGGAGCAGTAGACGCTTCTGGTACAGTAAGATTTTGGAGCATCTCGACAAACCCAACATGTTGCGGTGGTGGCATCATATCCTCCATCTTCACTATAATATTACCCCAATAATTTTGTTGGAGCTCGGCGAAGTAGTATAATGAATCTAAGCTTTTTAATTATTTAATTAATTAAAACACTCCCCCCCCCCCCCACACACACACCACACACACAACACAATGGTTATGAGCGGCGTGGCCACACTGATATGCCCGGACCTCGCCAGCCCGCCGGCTCCCAACCAGCCGAGCCCATCTGCTTGGTACGCATAGCTTAAGTAAATGAGTCGAGCTCGAGTTTGATAAAATTCTTGACAAGCTAGAGTTTTATGAACCTAAATAAGTCGAGTTCGAGCTCGTTTACACTCCTACCATATACGACATGATTTTACATAAAAATAAATAGATATTTATTTGAAATTAATTTTTATTTAAAAAAATAAAAAAAGAGTTTGATTATATAGAAGGTTTCCAAGAAATGATGATGGATTTAGATGATTATTCATTCTCCCTGTTCACGCAAATTGGCCTCCATTTTTTTGCCAGTTCAGCTCCAACCTCACCTCCTCCCTCCCTCCCTCCTCCCCCACACCAAAATCACCACCACCTTCATCTCCACCAAATCTCAATTTCATCCACACAATTAACACCATTAACAACCCAACCATATCTTCACTCTTTCAAACCAACATTCATAATTCCCCAATTTTCATCACTCCTAGGGTTTTTCTCGATCAATTCCTTTTATACTATCTCTCACACAGCCACAGGTGGTAAATTCATTCTACTTTATTTGCTTTCAATCAATTCATCCTATTTCCAACTGCTTTTGCTTTTCAATTTCTCAATTTATCTTCTTTCTGAGATGTTGATTTTTAATCTTATTTTGATATATGAGGAGTTGAGGTTTTTAGTATTTTTGATAGTTAGATTCACAAGCCCTAGTTTTTTGTATGATTGAAAGGTTTAAGAGGATCATATCATATCACATCGCAAGCTGCTTTTCTGCTTATCACCGGTCTCTTAATTGATTGCTTTTGTGTTATTTGAAAAAATGTAGGTGGTTTAGGGTTTCTGATTAACTAAAATTTTTGGTTTTGATTGCAAAATATTGTTTGTTTGTTTGTTAGAGTTGTGATTTTGTAGTCTTTCAGAACAAATAGTGTCTTTGCAAAAGTATTCACCTGTTAAAAAAAATTATGCAAAATAGATAGGATCTTTTTGCTATGAAATTCAAGGTTTTAGTGAATTTCAATATGTATGCTCTAATTAAGACAAGTTAGGAACTAAAAGAATCACTTGCAATATGCCAAATCTATATGAAAAAAGTAGGTGTTGGTGCTATCTGATTAACAACCTATGTATGAACATGTCCAATGGTTGATTGGTCTCCATACATTGATGCCCATCTTAGCATTTCGGATGTTGCAGTAGATGTTCTTGGATGTGTCATTGGTGCAGTAGTATATTGATCTAAATCAATCTGTGTAATTAATTCATATACGATCTATTGTAGCTTTTCCCTGAATCACATTCCAAGATGTACACAGGATACAGGAAAAGCCACGACAATAAATTTATAGTTGTCTTTTCATCCTTGATGGATAAAGCATAGAGAGAGAAGAAAGTGAGTGGTTGGTTTTAATACAAGTTTAAGCTGAAGCAAACTCGGGACTAGATTTTCTTGGCCTGATATCAGTCTTGACTCTTGAAGTTTTTTCCTGTGTTTCTATTCCCCATTCAATTTCTTTGTTATTGATGGAGAAAGGTCTTGTGCTATTAGTTGTGCATTTATGTTGCTTGAATGGATAGGACTATTAAGTATTTGTCCGTTTACATGGTGCTTGTTGTCATCTCTTTTAATTAAGCTCCAACCTTTACCAAGTGGCTGTCTTTTTTTCAATCTGTTCTAGAAAAAGCTCAGTCTTGTAACAGAGTATTTTCTTTTTCTACCTCACAGGCATGAGGCGGTCTAGACATAACAGTGCTTTGCAAGTACAGGATGACTGGCCGATCAGAAAAGCCCTCACACTTTCAGATGTTGACATTACCCATCCATTTCTCACCCTGCCTCGCCAGCCCGTTGAGACTTACATCCTTGTGCATCTGACGCAACTTGAGCGGGACCATTTGCTCAACAGAGAGCAAGTGGCCATCAACGCTCAAGATGATGACACCGGTGATGTCTACATAATGAAGTTAAAATGGCGTGGGAGTTATTACAACCTTATTGGCAAGTGGGGGAGAATTGTGCGTAGCAAGGGGCTAGATGTCGGGAAAGAGATTAAAATACGCTGGTTTAATGGGTGCTTACACTTTTCGGTTCCACAACAGCAAGTTCTTGCTGTGCCACCATTGCAGATTATCCCTGCACCTGTGGTGCATCATGACCAGTGGCCTATTAAGAAAGTTCTAACACTGTCTGATGTGGATACCAATCATCCTTTCCTACCTTTGGCACGGAGGTCAGTTGAAGATCATATTCTTGTGCATTGGACGCCACTGCAACGAGAGCTTCTAAGAAATGAAGAACAAGTAAATTTGAATGCCCGAGATGTTGATACAGGGGATATATATGTGATGAAACTGAGGTGGCGTGGTAATTATTATAATCTAATAGGAAAATGGGGAAAAATTATCCGGAGTAAGGGACTAGGCGTAGGGAAAGAGATCAAAATACGCTGGGCTAATGGTTGCCTGCACTTTTCTGTTCCCTATGAGCAGACCGTTGTGCCTACAACAATCCCGGTGATACATCAACAAGAAGAATGGCCAATTAAGAAGGCACTAACTTTGTCTGATGTGGATACGAATCATCCTTTCCTCACGTTGCCTGGAAAGTCAATTGAAGATCATATTCTCTTGTATTGGGCATCACAGGCACGCGAGCAATTAAGAAATGAGCTCCAGATAAATGTAAATGCTCGAGATTATGACACAGGTGATCTATTTTTGATGAAGTTGAAGTGTCGCGGTAGTTACTACAATCTCATTGGGAAATGGGGTCAAATCATCAGAGGGAAGGGACTGCAAGTTGGACAGGAGATTAGAGTTCGTTGGGATAATGGGTATTTGGTTTTTTCAGTTCCTCAATGATAGCAATACTTATTGGTCATAGGTAGAGAAGTTAACGGAAGTACTCAAGCTACATGCACGATGAATGCTTTTGTTTTGTAAATCTGAAAAATGTTTCTTTACCGGTTTACACGATTGCATATTTTGGTAATGACTCTAGGTTTAAATTTTCATTTTACATGGGAATTCTATTTGGTTTTTGGCCATATCTATTCTGTAAAAAATGCAGCCTGCCATTATAGTACCATGTTATCACTTGCATAATACACAAAAGGTTGAGATTTCTAAATGAAAAGTATTTATGTGAATGAGGGCCGAAGTTGAGATCTATCGATGTGAGACTTATATCATGCTAGCACCTGTTATGTGTCCCTATGATAACCTTTCAGCAGCTTGAGCATTGATAGCTGAAGAAAGTTTGCAGGGCTTGGAAGAGTGGCATTGATAACACTTCCAAGGCATTTGGAATGTAAAAAGGTATGTATCTGAAGACTAGAACAATGACCTAAAGCCAGTAAATATTTGAGCAACTGAGCCATGTTTCGGGCTCTAAGACATGATGTATAGTCTGACTAAATGACTTTTCTGGGTCCTATTCTCTCATGTATCAAATACATGCTGGTTTAGTTTCCTGGATTAGTAGTTGATCAAATTATTGTTTCGTTGAATTAGTGTGACACTTCTAACAGGGATATCAATTTACCTTTAAAAGATGGTCATTCTCTATTGATGTGGAGTTGTGGACTATGAAAAACAAAAAGTTACTCTGTAGTTGTTTGTTCTTCTTTGTGTCATAGACTTCCTTTATTTTATGGTATTTTGGTTTGTAGACACGTACCAATTTGTGTGCTGTGGTTACTTATGTCTTTTACTGTATGATAATGCTGAAATGTGTATGTTTGTTTCATTGCAACCTCAATGGCTGTTCATCATCATCATCCGGACACTCCCTAGGTGCCAGTTTCTTACTAGAATGGCACCTTGTTTGAAAAGACAGTGGTAGTCTGTTTTGAAGGATTTGATGGTTTCTGTTTGATTTCCTTCACTTTTTTATGCTTAGAAAATGCAAATTAAACTCCATTCAGCAAGTAATACTTAACGAACAATTCTAATGTGTGTTAAGAGTTACTTCAAGGTTTACCATCTGTGGTGATTGTGAAGTTATTTCTCATAGTTTTCCCTTTTCACCTATTATTTTTGCATGTCTTTGGACATTAACATATAATACTTCATACTCTGCCTATCTAAGGAACAATGATAATTACATTTATATATGCTACTTAGCATTCTTAATATTACTGAGTTGACTCGTAGGTCTTATTACAAGGTTCATTGTATATTAGAAACCAGCATCAGCTCTAAGCTCTTCCAATGTGTCTAGTTATTTTATTTGTTTCTGTTTAACTTTAATTTGGTTTGTGTTGAATTACATTTATGCTTCTTCTATTCCACTTGGCAAACCTTAGTTCTATAAACTTTTGTTTGGCAATATACCAAGAAAACTTGCTTTTTCTACTTCTGCTATGTTAAATTACTACATACTGATCACTACATATTTTTATTTGGGCTTCTGTATCTAACATGTATTCCTCCTGTTCAAAAGAAATAGAAACCTTTTCATTGTCAACCCTTTACTCTAGCAATACAAATTGAAAAGTGTTTGTGGTAAATTTGTATCTTGTAAAAAAGTGTATGTTGATTTTGCATCTGAAAAGTGTGTGGTAAATTTGTATCTTGTAATATGGTTCTGTGTCTTCAAGTTGCAATCAGTAGGCATTTTGTAACTTTTTGTCTTTCAAGCTCTTTAACTTGTCTTTTGCAGGTACAAATTCGAAAAAGATTTCACTTAAGGTTACTGATGCTGGTACAGTATATGGCTGTTGGTAAGTTTCGCGTTTTGCCATTGAAATGGACGTTTATTTGTGCTGTCTGTTCCCTCTGTGTAGAATTAGTTGATTGATGGTTTTAGGACTTTTTAACAGTTGTGCATTTTGATCATCTTGAGGAACCCATTGTCACAATGTTAGTGTCCGCGTACGCCTGACCACTGGCTAAAATCATTGAAGCTGTCTTTGAATCGTATTTTGAGATGAATCGTATATTTTTCCTGACCAATGTTGGATTGTTGAAATTGTCATCGTTAACGAGGATGGAATTATTGAACAGTATGTTTGAAGGGGAATCTAACAGAGATTTTAAAAATGTTCTGATAGGCAATGATTGCTGAGAGACTACTTTACCCTTCAATGTGCATTTGTTACGCCTGAGGTAGATAGGAGAAAGAATCCTGGAGGTTTTAGGGTTTCAATTTGACATGGGTAATCTAGTAATTTACCGATCTTGTCTCTTTTTTCCACGAATTTTGTCCCACTCAATCATGTCTTGTCACGGTCCAATGTCGTGGGATAACAAGTTGTTTTGTTTTGTTTCAGGGCTACACAGAGTGGAGTTCTTTTTCTTTTTTCACACATGGATCTATTTCATGATATTGTTACTTGATGGTTTCAGGTTGAGATGGTGAAAGAAAGGACCGAGGTCAAAGCACCAAGTTGAGGTCAGATTGAACCTGGACCGGTGCAGTCCCTAGGCCCGAACCTGATAGGCATTATGGGATTCAAGGGTTTGGATCTTTCTGGGTCTTATGGAAAGAAATGAATTGGTTTATAAGGCGAAGGATCCTGTGAGAATTAGAGTTAAAGGTGAGAAGGGGTAAGGAGTTGGATTATCAATCACTTTTAATTTCAAACCCATCCCATGAATTGCACTCAGATAGAGATTGATGTGGTGCATCTCATCCTAATATATATTCAAGGGTGAAGATCCCTTCTTTCTTATCATTCTCGGGATAACTCCACTTCTTATCGGAAGGAACCTAACCGTAGTTATAATTGGTCCTTACAACTTACACATTTGTAACTGGTTTTTCCCCCATTTTAAGTTGTAGTAATCATGTCAGCTAGAAATTTGAAGCCAGGGTACAAAATATATGGAGTAAAGTACATTTTTGTTCTTTTTGTTGTCAGGCATTAAGTTTGATTCATGCATTCAACTAATTATAGTTTTGGTATTCATGGTTACCATTTTGTTTTACTTTTGGAAACTTTGATTAACCACCACTTGTTAGTTGTTACATAAGTTACTAGCTTTCAATGCTATGTTACTATTTGTGTAGGATGTTTATGTGTAATGATAAATACATTAAACTAATCAGAAAGTTTCTGAATTATTCATGAATATAACAATATTGGAAAGACTTGTATAATACTATCTATTTTGCTAACTTTTAATTTTTTTCCTAGTATCATGTTTTCTTTATAGAAAATGAATTATCTTGAAAAAAAATCATTTCATATTTGTTTTCAAAAGAATGATTTATCATATGATTTGGTAAATGTATTAAACTAATTAGAGAATTTCTAAACTATTGATAACATGACAAGGTAAGAAGATTTGTATAACCCAATATATCTTGCTAATGTTTATTAAAAAAGATACACATTTTGAGCAAAGAAAATAAGAAGCGTTGTTTTTTACAAACAAAATACTCTGGATTAACATATTTTTTTTTTTTTTGGGTTGAAGTTGGAATTTGAATTTGAATTGTCCTTGGCGTTTCATGAGGACTACTCCTAGAGTCCCGGTTATTGGTGTGTTTTTTATTTAAGTCTTTTAAATTATACAGGTTTTCCACCAAAGATGTTCCTACCATACGGTTTGTTGGTAGATGCATAGGATTTACAATATATGTTGTTGAATGATTTAACCTTCAAGCTCATGTTGATTGCATGTATTTTATGCTTTACTTGATGAGTAGTAGATTTTAAGATGACGATGTGTGTTTCTAACCCTCTTGAAAACCTATCACATTCAGGTGTTGTTTCTAAACTAGTTTTCAAAGTTGTAGTCTTTTTTGCAAGCTCATTCAATGATTTCTAGTGTTTTATTTTTTTTAGTTATGTACGAGCAGGAGAATTTTCAATAATAAAAGGGTGGAAAGATAAAAGCTTCAAGACTTTGTAGATCTTTGTCATTTTGTAATGAATTGTGATTTTCTATTTTATTGTTTGATTGGTTATACTTACGTACACAAAGTTCCTTATTTTTCGAAATTCCATGTGATTATTGGTTGTAACGATTACAACATGGGCTCTAAAGGCTCTTTGAAACATGGTTCTCTAGTGGAGTTAGTGTACTATATTCCAAATTAGAGTCAAACATTTATAACATATTGGCCATGTTGTGCCTATATTTGGTTAAAATATTTGAATGGATTGTCATTTATTGTTACTAGCATATGAATTTGAGGTAATCTTCATTTTTAATAGCAGACAAACAACTCATAGTTATTAAAAGAATAAAATTTGGTAAAAATTACTACGTCATAATTTATATAGTTTAGAAGTTATCTAGGTCTCTTTCTTGGTTTAAATAATACAAGTATTAATTAGACAACTTATAGTTAATTTGGATGAAAGGATTTGTACTATTAGAGATGAATTTGTAAAATCTATTTCCTTTAAAGATAAAGTTAAGATTTATCTTTAAATTTTTATATACGTTAATCAAATCAACTTCATTAGAAGTAACAAAAACAAAAATAAAAAAAAGAGACAAATAATAAAGAGAACAAAAATAGAATTATAGGTTTGAGTTATCCATTTCAAAAATTAAAATGCATCATGTTGTATTATATAAATATCCAAGTAGTATAAAATAACAACCACCATGGCATGATGCACATAAAACATGCATTTAACCACTAGTTTTTTTTATATATCAACAAACCATGTAGATTTTAAAATAAAATTCCTGATATATTTTATTTTATATTTTATTCCTTTTACATACTTTGGTTATTTCCCTACCCCACCACTTATACCTCCAATGATAGAAGTTGTACATGGCAAGTTGAGCATTGGTGATAGTTGTGTTTGGTGAATCTCTCTTAATATATTGGCTTGATGACAAGGACATGTCCATGTTATTTTCTCCAATTGCAAAATACCATCATAATTATTACATTTTTAAAAATATAAATCAGTTAATTGTGCTTTTATGTTTAATAAACATTGTAATGACCAATGAATATCTAGCCCAGCGGTGGTAGATAACATCCTTGTGCTTGCCTTGAAAGAATAGTTGGTGCGGGTTCGAGTCCCGCTCGATACAAAAAAGGCCAAAGGCCTTATAGACCTCTTCTGCGGTATCCAGCTCTTGACCGGTCTTTGGGTCGGTTCAGAGGCGAGTCCATGGGTTGGCCTTCAGGTCGGCTCATGGGTGCGGGGGATTAATCGGTGCTCGTATGGATCCGGATACCCCCGGAACGTGTGTGTGAGTTAAAATGCCGTTCAAAAAAATAAAAATAAATAAACATTGTAATGAGAACAAGTTTTCTAATTCCTTTGTGATATCTTCTAGTGTATTGCGTTTAATTACTTTTATAATTTATTCAATGAATTTTTTTATAAATAATGAAATTCAATTTCATTTCAAATCCTACATATAAAACACACCAAAGATCGTACATCCCTTCAATTCCAAATCATATTCAAATCTCTTAAAACTATTCCATCAAACTAAACGCTGACTAAACTTATTAAGAAGCTTTTGTATCAAAGGATTTCAAATGAAATGGGAAGGAAATGAATTTGTTCAACAACATTTAGTTTACCTATAGAATAAAATTTCACCTGTATCTTATCATTTGTAGATTTGATAATTCCATCACAAGAAAAATGTTCCATTCCATTTTCTTAGTAAAACAAAACTAACTCTATTAGAATATGTATATATATAATGTTATTTAATGTATATTATAACAATATATAATATTATACATTGAGATATCTTTCATACGTTACATGTATAATATAGTATTATATAGTTTGGATGTGTTTTGATGAGAAGTTAAGGTTATGAGTTTTTGGATGCACATGTATGTACACTAGGATGAGATATTTCCTTGTAAAGCGCAATTCATAAGAGGGCATAAGACTAAAAAGATCAAGAGTTCAAATTCACTTCTCATGTTTCTCACAGTTAACTCAACTTCTCACACGATCATTCACTTATATGATATACCTGTAATTACAATATGTAAAACACCCTCGTAGCCCTTTCATAAGGACCGTATGTATTTGTATATATAAGTAAATTAACCGATTTTTGGTTTTATACACATGTACATTATGCAAGTATGCATGCAACAAATTATTTGTATGGACAAGCACATACGATTTAAATCAAGGCCTACTAGGGTGTTTCTTAATTTTTCATTTTTTAAGTTTTCCTCTATACCCGCCTGCATGTATATACACGGTTGCATAATGCATATGTGCATAAAAACAAAAAATTAATTTAATTTACTTGTATGCATAAATGAATACCATCTAAATAAAGAACCACTAAGGTATTCTTCTATTTTTTTTAAAGATTTTTTGTTGAACACCCTCTCTTCCTTTCTCCTAAGGGAGGGGAGGAGGGGGAGGAAGTTTCAAAAGAGAACCATAATTATTTAGAAAAACAACAAACATGTGCAAAATCACATGCATTTATCTACAATTATCCTATTCCCCATTCTAATTCAAATTTTAATTTCAATTTTATTCCATTTCAATTCCAATTCCAATTCCAATTCCAATTCTAATTTTAATTCTAATTTTAATTTTAATTTCAATTCCAATTCCAATTCGTTAGATGGAAAGTTATATGAATCAAAACACTCCCATTAGTTTTTGCTTCCTTGCAAGATCCAATTTCAATTCAGGGGGTGCTTGGTTCATTTTAGGGAACGAGAATGAGAATGAAAATGGGAATGCAAGAGAATGAGAATGAAAATAAGCATTGTATTGATGCTGCTTGGTTAACCCACTATAATCAATGAAAAATTGTTTCAAATTAAATAAATATTTTCTCCACTTTGAAAAGACAATAGATGTTCCATTTAACATCAAAAGAGAGAATGACATGAAAAAAAGAACCGAGTAAAAAGAAAATATTCATTCCCCCCAATTTGGCCAGGAATGAAAAATTAATAAATCTGCAAGAATGATTCTATTATCAGACCAAATAGCAGTTTTCATTATCATCCTCATTCCTCACCTTGCAGGACCCCAACTAAGCACCACCTCGGTTTATGCTCAAACTCCACTAAAAAAGGAAGATGAATAATTATGTGAATATTCGATCGTATATAAAAATAATATATTAAGTATTTTTTTAAAATTTATTTATAAAAGAATTAGATAATAAAAAAAAAATAAAAAAAAGATAAGAGAAAACGACAAAAGTGAGAGAAATAAAAAAAAAGAAAAGAAAAAAAAGACAATTTGTTTGGGCTGTCAAAGGCGAAGCATACTCATCATCATCAACCACCATTGGCGACAACCCAATCCCAATCCATTTCCATTTCCATTTCCTCTATTTTCATTTTCATTTTCAATTTTCATTTTCAGTTTTTAGAGAGAGAAACCAGATAGATCATCAGTAGTAGTAGTAGTAGACACTAGAGAGAGAGAGAAAGCTTTGAAGAAACCCTAAGTAATATTAGGTGGAACAACAAGAAGAAGGTGAGCTTCGATTCGATTGGATTTGGTTTAACTATCCGAAATCACATTGCATTTCAAAGATCTTCAATCAAGGTAATCATCATCATCATCATCAACTAGATTCGATTCGTTTTTGTTATTTACTTTGAGCTTCAAGAGTATTGGTTTCATCAAGGAAGAATTTGTTTATTTAAGTGTTATTTCTAGGACTAAATTAGTGGTTTGACTTTATGTTTGTTATCAGCTTATGATGATGATGAATGCAGTCACGGATTATGATGATTCTTTTTTACATGTGACTGACTTGACTACCTGAAAATTTCTCTTACTGATTTTAGCTTGGAGTAGGAATTATTAGATTCAGTTGTAAGAAATGATCACTTGGTTGTGATTGTCTTTTTTAATGATTTTTCCTATTGTGGCATGGCATCCTTTGTTTTGATTCACTTGTATGATTAATTAATAAGGGAGATACTTGCATGTAGTTGTATATTTAAATGTTCTATAGACAATCTTGATTTGAGAGAATCTGCAAATTCGAATATGTGAATGCAAATTTAGGCAGGTTGCTAGTTATTCACAGCAGGGTGCACTATTAAGGCTATGTTTGGCAAAATAGCTGATAAGCTAGCTGTTGACTGATAAGCTAGCTAGTAGCTGATAAGCTAGCTTATGAACAAATTAATTATGTTTGGCAAAAACTAGCTTATGAGTATGTAAAATGACCAAAAAGGTTATCTTTGAATTTAATAGTTAATATTAATAAGGGTATAATTGGAAAAAACCTACAAAACGCTACTTCAAGTAGCGTTTCAATAAGCTAGCTTATGGTACATGTTCGGATGAACTATCTTATAAGCTAGCTTATCAGCTAGCGTCTTTTTGCCAAACACAGCCTAAGAGTCATAGCTGGCTTAGACATGCACAAATACACAAAGCTCATCAACTTGCACTGCAGCTCAACTATTGAAGTACTGATTTCTTTCTCTTTGGTTGTTAAGCTATTTATTTTCGACTGAACTTTCTCTGACGTTTGTTTTTATGACTTTACATTGATTTGGTCATTATTTTGATGTTGCTTGAGTCTCTTTCTCTAGAATTGGTAGGATTAAGGCATATGATTATGCTTGTTTGTCTCTGGACTTATAGTTTACAACATAAATACTATGTCACTTGTGTCATTTGATACTTACTCAGCCTCCATATTTGCTAGTCAAATTATCATATCATTAATGCTAAGATCAGCTTTTTCAATGTTAAATTCGTTTGTTGTTTAATATGCTTTTGCATTATGTATTTGGCAGGTATTTGTGATTGGGCTATGGAGAACTCCAGGGGACCATCAACTATGAGAAATATGTACAGCGGAAAACACTATTCACTTCCTCCTAAAAGTCCATTTCCAAGTGTTGCTCCATTTTATGGTGATTATGCCCCAACTGCTGCAAGTGGACCAAAAGGGGTACCGAAGTATAATGATGGCAATTCGCATCATCAACGTACTTCTTCCGAAAGCATTTTGATAGAAGAACAGCCTTCTTGGCTGGACGAACTTCTTGATGAACCAGAAACACCTGTGAGGAAAGGTCATCGGCGCTCATCAAGTGACTCTTTTACATATATGGAAGCGGCTAATGCCAACATAGAACGTGCTGCACAAGTTGAGTACAGATTAAGAAACATGAATTCTGCTCCTTCTTGGGGATCTCAAGACTTTGATCTTTATAAAGATGCTCGAAACGCATCTTTCTATGCAGAACATAATCGCTTGATACAGAGGAATCAGGCGTGGGATTCACCACAAAATGCATTGACACATTCTAGTGGCACAGCCTCTTCGAGGGACAGCTTTGTTGTTCAAAATTCTACGCCATCAGGTGCTTCACAAGGGGTCAAGAAAATTACTTCAGTGACAACTGACAAACAAGACACAGTTGAATCTTGTATACAAGATTCACACACCTCCTCTGAAAGGAATGATGCGTCTAATACCAACGCTTCTGCACCAGAAACAGACACAAAACGTGCCAAACAGTAAGCAACCTCTGTTTTTCCTTTTTGCATTTATCGGCACCAAATTAGTCATAATGATATACATTCATGTTTCTACAATCTGATAAAACCATTGTTTAGGAATTTGGTCCTGAATTTGTACACGATAAAGAGTAGGAATTTTATTGTGTCTCAGTGACATGATTGGGGTTTTAAATGTCTATTTTGAGTATCCATTTGACTCTCCTACAGCATCTAACTTGTATCCATCAAGTCCATTTAAAATGCCTAAAGGTTCCGTCGAAGACATCCTTGAATCACTGCTTTGGGTGAGTTTATGGGTGAGATATGAGGTATTAAGACTTCATTGCCCTCTTAAGATAAGTGTGAGATTATATGCTTTAAGGTAGAGGGAGAGTCAGAGGAAGAAACAAGACACCAAATTCAGTTTTCCCGAGGAAGGAAGTGAACAAGACATTTAATGCTAGACTACGTTTTTAGTTGTTGAAGTTTAATGTTTTGGCTTACCACTTGTATCTAAATTCTTAATTATTTACTTGTTACTTTCTTGAAATTTATCTAGATGTAACATCACCAGTTTATGGGACAAATCATGACTACAGTTAACAAAATAATATACTAACTCTGCTCCTATGATCTCATAAACTGTGGATTCTCAAGAATTTGAAGCTGAAATAACTTTATCAAGAGCCCTTCTAGGAAAACATTATGGTGCAATTTGAAGCATTAGTAGTTCCTCTTGCAACTGAAAACACATACAAGTTTTAACTTCTATTTCAGGCTTGGTCTTGTTATATGAGTGGGTAATGATAGTTGATACTTCTGCTTGGGACTGACGTGAGTGTTAAGCAACTTCTTAGTGCGTAAATGGTCATTTGTTATTAGTTTAACTAGTTACTGAAACAAGTCGTAAATCTTAATTTATACAATTCTTTGTATACATGACCTGTTGAAAATAAGAATACCAACTTGGAACTTTTAGAAACAACTTACTAGTGGATGAGGGAAGTAGGGAACTAGTTGTTTCATATCTGGCAAATAAAATATTTCATGATTAACAAGTTTAGGGACTTGCTCTATCTAACGTGAAACTCTACTTATTACACTAAGAAACTTCTTAAAGAAAATGTATATCTAAAGTATAAAAAAGGCGGAAACTTTGAGTTTTTATTTTTGTACAAAGATGCTAGCTTCATTTTTAAAACTAGCCGATTCAACTCTTAATACAGTGAACATGGAAGCTGATAACTAAAAAGTCTCTTTCCCTACATGAGCTCTGTTAGGGTTTATACGTCACACACACACAATCACGCAAAGCAATAAACCGAAAGCGAGAGAAAGAACACGAGAGATTTTACGTGGTTCACACGACCGGGGTGATCGTGCTAGTCCACGGGGGCAACTAGGGTTTTCTTTTCTTATTGAGGTGCTACAATGTTTACAAGTACATGGGTTTAATTTATAGACAAATCATAATTAGGTAATGTCCTAATTAAGGAAACACAATTAGGGTAAATCTCCTAATTAAGGAAACAAGGTAAGAGAGCTAGGGCCGGCTCCTTTTTCTGCTTTCTCTCCCTTTCTTTGTCTAATCTAAGTGGGCCGAAGCCTACATCCCAACAATCTCCCACTTGGAGGCTTCGAAACACGTTCACCTGCACTCCTCTGTACTTCTGTAAACATCAACCGAGCTTGAGCTCCCCATAGTTACCACCACCTTCTCAACACTATTCTTGAAGGCCAGCTGAAGTCATACAGAACTTCAGCTTATCCAGCGCCACAGATTTGGTAAACATATCTGCTGGATTCTTTGCACCTGAGATATTCATCAAATTCATTGTACCATCACTTATCAGTCCTCTGACAAAGTGATACCGCATCCCAATGTGCTTTGTTTTCCCATGATAGACCGGATTCTTAGCAAGTTTAACCGCACTTTCATTATCACAGTACAACGAGTAATCAGCTTGCTTTTTGCCAAGCTCTTCAAGAAAAGTCTTCAACCACACTAGCTCTTTACTGGCTTCAGCGACTGCCATGTACTCAGCTTCTGTTGTTGATAAAGCCACGCTTTTCTGAAGTCTGGACATCCAACTAACTGCTGTCCCTCCCACTGTGAAAATGTACCCCGTAGTGCTTTTAAACGTCTTCTTGCATCCACCTAAATCGGCATCGGTATATCCTCTGAGAACTGAGTCTTTACCCTTGAAACATAATCCCATCTTCGAAGTACCCTTCAAATACCTGAGCAACCATTTGACTGCTTCCCAGTGTTCTCTTCCCGGATCTAACATAAAGCGACTAACGACCCCAACGGCATGAGCTATGTCTGGTCTCGTGCAAACCATGGCATACATGAGACTACCAATAGCAGATGCATAAGGAACATCAGCCATATCTGCTTTCTCTTCTTCTGATCTAGGAGACTGATCTTTGGGAAGCCTGAAATGACTTCCCAAAGGTGTGTTTCTGGGTTTCGTCTTCTCGTCATTCATCTTGAACCTTTCTAACACTTTCCCGATGTATTTCTCCTGGGATAGTGTCAAAGATCCATCTTTCTTGTTTCTAGCAATGCTCATACCGAGTATCTGTTTGGCTGGACCCAAGTCTTTCATCTCGAACTCCTCAGACATTTGCTTCTTCAACTTGCTGATCTCTTTCATATCCGATCCTGCAATCAACATATCATCTACGTACAGAAGTAGAATGATATAGGAGCCTCTGAATTTCTTCACATAACAGCAATGGTCCATCTCACATCTTCTGTACCCGGTCCTCTCCATGAAGTTGTCGAACTTCAGGTACCACTGCCTGGGTGCTTGTTTCAGACCATACAAGCTCCTCTTCAGTTTGCAGACCCAATCTTCTTTACCAATAACCTGAAAACCCTCAGGTTGTGTCATGTAGATGTCTTCATCAAGATCACCATGTAGGAATGCCGTCTTGACATCTAGCTGCTCTAGATGTAAGCCCTCTGCTGCTACAATACTCAAGACCAATCTGATGGTGGTCATCTTCACCACTGGAGAGAAGATCTCATTATAATCGATTCCCTTTTTCTGTTGAAATCCTTTGACCACTAAACGGGCTTTGTACCGTTTAGACCCATCATGCTCTTCCTTGATTCTGAAGACCCACTTGTTCTGCAACGCCTTTTTGTCTCGAGGAAGCTTGGTTAACTCCCAAGTTTTATTCTTGTTTAGAGATCCCATTTCTTCTTTCATTGCATGCTCCCACTGCAACGAATCTTTCAGCTTAACTGCTTCAAAGTAACTTTCTGGTTCACCATTCTCAGTCAAAAGAAGATAATTGACTGATGGATCGTATTTTTCAGGAGGTTTAGTGACTCTGGTGGATCTCCTGACCCAATTCGATTCAACTGACTGAGGCTGTACTGGAGAATCTGTTTCTTCTTCATCCTCTGAGCTTTCATTGTTGACAGCATCTTCATGAACATCTTCAGATTCATCATCATTCTGAAAATCAGGCTCAGTACTCCCACTATCTTGAGTATCTTCTGACCCTCTGACACTGATGTCATCACTATCAAACTCAACTTGTACTTTCTGATTCTGTGAGTTTCCCGTGCTTCTGTCTTTATATAGCTCAGCCTCGTTGAATGTTGCATGTTTGCTTCTGACTACCTTTCTGCTTTCAAAATCCCAAAGCCTGTAGCCCATACTATCTGCACCATATCCAATGAAAGTGTATTTCTTGGCTTTTGCATCCAACTTGTCACCGTCTTTCATCAGATCATAGGCACTGCATCCGAACACCTTCAAATGATCATAGGTGACAGCTTCACCTTTCCACTCTTCTTCTGGTATCTTGAAGCCCAACGGTACCGATAATCCTCGATTGATAAGATAAGCTGCAGTGTTAACTGCATCGACCCAGAACGTCTTTGGAAGCCCGGCGTTGAGTCTCATACTCCTAGCCCTTTCATTCAAAGTTCTGTTCATCCTTTCTGCCACTCCGTTTTGCTGAGGAGTGCCCGGAACTGTCTTTATCATCCCAATGCCATGTTCAGCACAATAGTTGGTGAACTCCGTGCTGATGTATTCCCCACCGTTATCCGACTTCAAGCACTTCACCTTCAAATCAGTTTCCAATTCAACAGCAGTTTTCCATTTCTTAAAAGTATTGAAAACATCAAACTTATTTTTAAGAAAATAAACCCATACCTTGCGTGTTGAATCATCGATGAAGGTCACATAGTAGTTCGATCCTCCCAAAGAAGAAACTGGTGTCGGTCCATAAACGTCTGTGTGGACAAGCTCTAATTTCTGAGCTTTTGGTGACTGGCCCGTCTTCACAAAAGATACCTTCTTTTTCTTGCCAAGAACACATGATTCACAGAAGTCTGAATCCACCTTCTTTAAGTCTGGGAGCTTTCCTCTGGCAACAAGCATCTTCATTCCCTTTTCACTCATGTGGCCGAGTCGTTGATGCCACAGTCTGGAGGGTTTCAGCTCGTTGGTTATTGCATTCACCTCATCATCATCATCAGGAATTTCAACCATGTATAAGGTGCCTCTCTTTTTACCCCTGGCGATAACAAGGTTTTCTTTGACAACTTTCCATTGTCCCCCACCGAAAGTAGTCCAATACCCTTGGTCATCCAACTGCCCGGCAGAAATTAACATCTTCTTAAGGCTGGGAATGACTCGAACGTCCTTCAGTGTCCAGGTAGTACCCAAGGAAGTTTTTACGTCAACATCTCCTATTCCTGTGATGTCAAGAGTACGATGATCAGCCAAACGAACTCTACCAAGTTTACCTGTTCGTAGATTCTTGACCATCTTCATGTTGTAAGTGGCATGGAAGGATGCACCGGAATCCAAGATCCAAGACTCTGCTGAAGTTTCAACACAACAAACAAGAGCGTCTTCTGAATCATCAGTTGCTGCATTCACCTCTCTATTTCCATCTGTCTGATTAGGGCACTGATTTCTGAAGTGCCCAGTTTCTTTGCACTTCCAACACTGAATGTCCTTCCTTGGCTTTGACTGGCTCATCTTTCTAGACTTTGATCTGCCTCTTGCTTTACCTCTTTCTGTTCTTCTACCTCTCCCTTCAGTGCTTAACAAAGCACTAGATGATTCTCCAGAACTCCGTCTTCTTATGTCCTCTCCTAGGATGAAGTCACGTATGCCCTCAAAAGTGAGTTTAGAGGTTCCAGCTGAACCACTAATGGCAGTGACAGTTCCTGACCAACTTTCCGGTAACGAGGATAATAAAAGCAAGGCCTGAACTTCATCTTCAAATTTGATATCAACAGATAACAAGCGGGATAGAATGGTATTGAACTCGTTAATGTGCGAGGTAACAGACATACCTTCTCTCATTCTGGTGTTCACTAACTGTCTTATCAGAAATACCTTATTAGAAGCAGAAGGTTTTTCATACATGTTTGACAAAGCCTTCATCAAACCACATGTAGTAGTCTCCTTCACAATATTGAAAGCCACATTCTTGGCCAGTGTAAATCTGATAACAGATAGGGCTTTTCTGTCTAGAGCAGCCCATTCAGCATCTCCCATCTTTTCAGGTTTTGTTCCTGTCAAGGCTTGATCCAAGTCCTTCTGACATAACAAATCCTCGATTTGCATCTTCCACCATCCAAAATCTTGCCCATCAAACTTCTCAATTCTGGTTTTTCCGTCGTCAGCCATTATCCCAAACTATTAGGGTTTTTTCAAATCAAATCAAGACTGATAATAGCGTTCAAACACAACAGTGGCCGGCTGCCTGAACTTGACGGTTGTTCTATTGAACACTACTTTGCAATCAGCCTAAGAGATAAAGAAAAACCTATTGGCGACGGCGGCGAAAAACAACGGTTGCGAGAATAGCGGCGGCTGATAAAAAACAGCGGCGGCAGCGGCGGTAAGACAGCAGTGGCGGCTGCTGTTGGCGGCGGACAACAGCGGCGGTGGCTGCTGGCGGCGGACAGCGGTGGCGGCGGCGGCGGCTGCTGGCGGCGGACAGCGGTGGCGGCGGCGGCGGCTGCTGGCGGCGGACGGCGGCGGCGGCGGCGGACAGCAGCGGCAGCGGCGGTGTGTGACAGATCAAGAGCCGAGCTCTGATACCAGTTGTTAGGGTTTATACGTCACACACACACAATCACGCAAAGCAATAAACCGAAAGCGAGAGAAAGAACACGAGAGATTTTACGTGGTTCTAGGGCCGGCTCCTTTTTCTGCGTCTCTCCCTTTCTTTGTCTAATCTAAGTGGGCCGAAGCCTACATCCCAACAAGCTCCCTATATATTTTGTTGTTCTACTAATCATATATTTATGTGTGCATGTTGCAAAAGCCTTCTTGCAACTGAAATCACATACAAGTTTTAACAGTCGATTTATTTTATATCTGGATTTATCATCATAATTCACTTTTATTAACAAATGTAAGAACTATCTGATACAGGCAATTTGCTCAACGCTCCCGGGTCCGAAAGCTTCAATACATAGCTGAGTTAGAAAGAAATGTGCAAGCTTTACAGGTAGATTAGAACTTGAGCATAACTTGTCATTCATAGTTCATACTGTCAAAGCAGGTCATGTAGCATAAGCTGTGATTGCAGGCAGAAGGTTCGGAGGTTTCTGCTCAGCTAAAGTTCCTAAACCAGCAAAGTCTTATTCTGAGCATGGAGAACAAAGCACTGAAACAACGATTAGATAATTTGGCTCAAGAGCAACTTATCAAGTACTGTAAGTTTCTAAACATGCCAGCTACTACTTTGATTTGTTTGTTGTAATCTGGTGCTGATTAATGCCATTACCTGACCTCATAATGTAACATAGATTGGAATAGCTCCTGGAGCAGGTAGGTATAATGGTTTTGTTGCAACGCATTTGACGACTTGAACCATCCTTCGGTGAAGAAAAAAATAACAGTGACATATATTCAGAGATGATACTATGAGTTGTACCCACCTGGGAAAGAGGAGGCAAATAACAACAAGTAACTTTATTACGCTGAGTGCAAAAGTTACCGAGATAACTAAGAGCAATTTAGATCATTTATTTAAACTTCAAGATAGCATTGGGAGTATCTTAGTCAGATGATTATCCTATGTGAATTTAAGTAGACAGTAACAATAGATGCAACTATTTTTATAACCAGATGAACTATCTGAGCCAAGCTTGGAACAGTTTCTGGGGTGTAGGTAGGAACAATGGTGCATGTTGGAACAAGAAGACGAATATGAACCATCTTTTAATGAAGTAACCAGTGGTAATAGGTACTGCAAGTTGAGATAGAAATTGGTTGCTTACTCTAAGAAATAAGTTAGCTAGAATGCTAGAATGCATAACTAAGCTAGGCTTAGTGCAAAAGTTACCGCGATAACTAGGAGCAGTTAGAACATTTGTTTAAATATTAAAAACACAGTAAGAGTATCCTTATGAGATTATATCATGTGGATAAGTGTCCTGTGCACTCTTTACATTATAATAATTTTATTTAGCACATTGCCCTAGTGACCTAATTAACCAAACACTAACTATTTGGCTTAAATTATATATTATCCAGTGGTTGGTTTAGTGGGATAATTATATCTTCAATTATCTTTCATTGCTTGGTTCATTCTTTCTGCTATCTGTTCGTCATGGACGAGTTATAAACCAGTATATAGGAGCTGATTTGGATAAGTTTTTGCTCTCTGTGATATATCTACTTACATTGACCTGCAGAAGGCAATTAGGATGAAAACATGCACATTTCAGAAGAAGATTTCTGCATTTTTATTTAAAGGCCTTGGTTAATTCAACTGGAGAGGCATATTTGTAAATTGCATACACTAACCCACTACTTCTCTACACACATATAAGATGATAAAGTAGCATACAAAGGACTAACTATTCTACCAATGCCCATCTCAACCCTACAAAGTAACAGAAAAAGAACTTGGAAGTCAATGTATCCATGTGGTTAACCAACACTTGTCACATATTTGGTGAAGTGAAATTAGATAGTGTAGGTGATGGGAGGTTTAGGGTTTGGACTGTATGCCATTCCTATAGGGTAGTTCGTGGAACTACAAGTAATCAGTTAATTTGATTCAAGTTGTTTCACATGTCTTGTTCTTGTGTGTGTGTTTTTGTGTGTGTGTGTGTTTCATATGTGAAAAGCAACACATGGAAACTGGTTAAAAGTAAACAATTGCTTTGATTTCTTCTTCTTCCTTCACAAAGGAGAATATACAAATCTTGTCTCCTTTTGCAGTATAAGGTAAAGTCTTGATTACCAAAGGAGTGTTAGCCTAGTGGTAAGGCTTGGGCACTACATAGTGGTGAACCCGAGTTCGAGCCCTGGGAGACGCATTCTGGAGGTACGGGGGCTTCGACCCCGGGCTGCATGCTTTAGCAGTCGGGCTTCGGCCCAAAATTGCCGAGGATTAGTCTGGGCCCAATGTGGTCTGGGATACCTCTTCCAAAAAAGGTAAAGTCTTGATTTACATGTGGAAAACTGAATGAAATGTTTTTTGTAGTGGAACATGAAGTTCTAGAGAGAGAGATTGGGAGACTGAGAAACTTATATAAACAACAGCAAGCAGCGCCAGCCGAACAGCCCCACCACCGGCGAACCAGCAGTAGGGATAGTATGGAATCTCAGTTTGCAAACCTTTCTTTGAAAAACAAAGAATCTTCTCCGGTGCGCGACGCTGTTTCTGGGCCGCTTCACATCTGAATAACGTGCGTTTCTTGACTCACTCTGACCGACATTTTGATGGCAAGTATCTGCTGTGTTTTTGGTGGTTGTTATGCTAATTTAGCAACTTACTTGCACCTGGTAGTCGTGCTACTGGCTTCCTTTCCAGTTGGTGGCTTGCCGGAGGTGATGGTGGTAATTATGCGATGGCTTCTGTGTCCTGATTGTCATTTATTTCGGGGGGTTTTTTTTTCCGATGTATGTGTAATGTTTATTCATCTCTTAAATGTTAATGTTTGAGGGGTCTGTGTCGATAACGTCTTTCTTTTTGCCGGGTAATCGGAAAAAGAAAGTGTTAATCTATTGAAGGTAACTGTGTTGAATCCATTCATTATTGATGTATTTTTGATTATTTTGACAAACCAAAAATTGTTGTATTGTTCAATCGATTAATGGAAATGGATTCAGACTTGATAAGATTATCAAATGTTTTAGGCCAATTAGAAGCCAGTGCTAAATTGACTACAAGTTGTGAAAAAAATTAGTGAGCAAAAGTCTAGTTATTTTATAGCACATTTGCCTAAATAGATATGATTATAGTTTCCTTATATCCAATTGTAGATGAAAGTTGTGTTTAACAAATTTATACAAAAAATCTATTTTCAGTAGTGTTTAACAAATTTACCGTTTCTGTTAGTTGTGTAAGAAAATAAATTTTCTATTTTAAGTTGCCTTTAAGTAGTTTATAACTTTTTTCTTATTTATGTAATATAAATATCAAAATTTATTTGTTTGTTAGTAAAGATATCATAATTTTTTTATTTGATACATCTAAAAAACATGTAATCTAATGAACTATCTAAAAATAATACATTTTTATTAATAGCCAGATAAATTTGGATTATTATATTATAGAAATAAGAAAAAGTGATATTTTTTTAAAACAACTTAAAGTAAAAAAGTTATTTTTAGATTAGTAACTGTAGGTGAATTTGCATATATATGATAAATTGCATGAAAATATAAAATTATATAACATTTAGTTTATTTAAAGGTATCGATAAGGATTTTAATGGTGCAGTTTATAAAATTGAATAAATATTTTTGATGTATTTTAGTTAAATCATCTTTAACTAATTAATATAATGAGGATATAAAATGAAATTTTAATAAAAGTGCGAAAGAGAAGAAAAGAAAAAAAAAGACAAACTATAGGGACTATAATTGTAACTTATTGTATAATCTAGTAAAAGAAAAAATAAAAAAAGGGTCTGTTGGGTCTAAAGGACCACGGGGTTAGGGTTTCCCCGCCAACATTAACCTTTTGGAGACATAAAAGTTGTAAAATGACAAAATACCCTTAATTTAGCTAAAGTTTTTAACTAAAGTTGGTTAGAGGGGTCAAAGTTAAAACACAATACCAACCATAATGACCAAAATTATAATTAGTTTGAAAGAGAAACCAAACGTGATAATTAATGATAACCACAAAAACCAAAAATATTATTTACTCTAAAATTTAAAATACATCTAAGTATTACATTATTTTTCCAAAAGTTAAAATACATCTAAATGTTACAAATGTTTGAACAATTTTACATGAAAATGTTGTTTCATTTATTTTCTTGAGATCTCTAACTCAAAGCCACTTCATAACAAATGGACACCACCACCTGTAACTATCTGCCATTTCACCATAGAACACTTATATAGTCCAATTTGTTTTCTTCTCTTCATAGATGATTCGATTTCCAATTTATTGAGTTCCAATTCGAAAAGAAAATGATTATAAATTTATAACCATATGCCAACAAACCCTGTTGACTTTATTTATCTTTTGGGTAATTAATAAAAACAATATCACAGTTTCTTTATCTCTATCTCCTTCAGTGTTGATGTTATTACATTTATTTTATGTATGGAGATAATTAAGCAAAAAGAAGGAAGATCAAGATGAAAATGCATACAAAATATAAACAAAAATATAAAAAGTTTATTTACATTGATTTGATTGACTGTGAAAACAACAATCGTCATTCTCATTTTAACCCATATCTCGAATAATGCAAAGTTGATGCAACCGCTTTCATAAACAAAACTAATGAACTACATAGCTCTGTTACAAGATGTAACTCACACCTCCAATCATTAAGAGATCAATGTAGAGTAATACAGATAACCATTTGAATGATTAACATCAGATTAATAAGCATAATAGATGGTTGTGGCTCAAATGCATCATCAGTTATCTTTCAAGTAGACGCATTCTCGGATACTATACCATTTGCTGCTTCTGCTCCTGCCTCGATCCGTGAAAGCAACTGCCCAGTTGAATTGGAATACCGCAAAAGCTACATACAACAAAAAATTATATAACACAACCAAACAATTATATGAAAGATTAGACATTGCTTCCGATCAAAAATATTTGTCCACATCGGTTTGCTACAAAGTGCCTATTTTCCAATTTTACTCTTAGTTATTAGATGGAGATATTGATTACCACTTGTGTCTCTAATGGACGGGTAAAATTGGGAAATAGACACTTTGTAGCCACATCAACTTGAAAAAAACCGGTTTATATCCACCACCGGTTTTTATGGTCCCTCGAAGCCATTTAATAAATAAATTCACCCACTCTCTTTTGTGGTAACTTTTATATTATAAATCACGAACCAGTTCATAATTGGGGGTAGAAGGTTTATAAAATATATAGCAAAGAGAAATCTGATATGGCAAAGTCATGAACGTGTTAACAGGTTAATGGTGAAGATGCACTAATGGTAAAACTGTTATTTAGTTGATTAAATAGTGTAAATTTTCATATTTCTAAAACTGTATGCATTTTTTATTATGGAGTATGGACATTTAATTTGGGATGGAGCAAGTAAGAGAAAAGGACTTTCACCTCTGTAGCAAGCTCTTCACATTTTTGCTGTAGTAATTGCTGTTTAGCTGCTGCTGATTCTTTCTCCATATTGATCTTTTCATTTATAGCATCCCTCTAACAGGTTTTAGAGAAAATAAGAAAACAAGTTGTTATCAATGACCAAAGGGTCTTTGGCCTTTAAAGTACAGGAGAACAAGGGTTCAAACCTCACCAAAGGTGAGGAGGGCGTGTGAGTTTATTTATTGCATTTATCATATATAAATATTAAATACTTGAAGAGTTGTTGTACATGCTTTTTCATCACAAAATTTTAAAAAACATCCATACCTCCGCAACCAGAGCTTCAACATCCCTTTCCCTTTGTTCCAGACCATGCCTATTATATTCCACTTGTGATTTCACATTGTTTAGTTCCTTTAAGGCCTCTTCACACTTGAGATCTCTTTCCTTTTCTAGCTGTTTTAGTAACTCCTCTAACTGGTCCGCTGGAAAACAAAAGAAAATATTCATGATTTGAAGCTTTTTGTGAAGTTGAGTAACTTAAGCCGAGAGAAAAAGAAGAACCACCTCTGCCTTGTTGTTCATGTAATTTGGCTTCAAGAGATTTGTCCAACACCCCATCGTCACTGTTCTTAACTTTCAGAACCTTCACATCTTTCTCAACCTGTTTTGCGGAGTTCACCTGTTCAACAACCAACAGGCCTCGGATCATTTTTTATGCAGACATTTTTAAGGGAAAATTTTGAAAAACAGGTGATTGTAAAGTAATCACACATGAATCCTCACAAATCATTGACCTTTATTCTTTTTTAAGAAATAGTTTACACACGTTAGTACTTGACGATTTCTTGATCACTTTAAAAGAACTCAAACCAAAACCATGAAAATTACGAACCTGTTCTTGTAAAGTCTGCATCTGCTTCAAATGCTTGGTCATTTTCTTGCTAGCCTGAGAAAGAGCATATATGCAAAGACTTCATTATATTTTACCACGAATAGATAAGCCAGTATATTTGCCATTTCTGTGTCTACTTGCAAATGGAACATAATCTTGCAAACGACTTGTTTTTCAAGAATTGGAAATGCCGTTCTCTGATCAAATGGCAAGGACGCTAAGCGAAGGTTCGAAAGAGAACTTTGAAACATCCCTTCAAGAAAACGAAATTAAGACCTGAAGTCAACAATTGGTGGTACTGAACTTGACTTCAAGATCAATCTATATTATGACCATATTTTTAGAAGCAATGCAATTTCTATTTGAAGCTCTAAGAGAGTGTGTGGCTCGCAGAATGGAACTTGATGTAATTGGAATCCACTGAAGGAATTTGACTTTGAAGAAGTTGGAATGGAATTTGACCACAAGTGTGGTTGGTATGATATCAATTCCTTCACTTAAGCCAAGGAATGATGAATTCCTTAAATTGTGGAATTCAAAGGATTCCATCAAGTTCATTCCATGAACCAAGCATCACTAAGGAATTTGATCATAGAAATTTGTCATTCCAATTCTATCAAATTCTTTTGAATCCTGCAAACCAAACAGCTCCTAAGTGTTTGGTTTTTTTAGAACAAAGAAGACAACAGAAGAAGAATAATAACATTACAATTTCAATCTCTTGCTTTCTTTTAAGATCTTCAGTTAGTAATATCTTTATGCACACCAATAGGTTTGGAAGAAAAAAGAAACAGATTGAAATTAAACGTTGTTTTTCGCCCTTGTGATTTTGTCTAAACTCGGAAAATGTTAGATCTTTACTTACCTTTGGTCAAAGCTAGAAGCCTAGAACTAGTAAGTACTAATACTCCCTCCATTGCTTGCAACAGCTATTATTTTAGTTTGTCTGATAATATGCAACATTCCTTTTATGAAAGATTACTTTGCAAATTTACGCCATTACCAACCATAACAAAATATCAATGAGATTGATTGTGATGCGCAAGTTATCTCAAATTTGATATAAACTTAATCTTCAACCAAAAGACTTCTCATTGAACTATGTATGAGGTCAACCATTGCATTTGGGCATGAAGGGAGTACTACTAGTTAACCAAAGGAGTGTTAGCCTAGTGGTAAGGCTTGGGCACTACATAGTGGTGAACCCGAGTTCGAGCCCTGGGGGACGCATTCTGGAGGTATGGGGGCTTCGACCCCGGGCTGCATGCTTTAGCAGTCGGGCTTCGGCCCAAAAATTGCTGAGGATTAGTCTGGGCCCAATGTGGTCTGGGATACCTCTTCCAAAAAAAAATAACTGGTACTAGAACACAACTTCAATCATTTTAAAAATATCTCTGTTCTCTTTTCTCTAACATAGAATTGCATGATCACAAAGCTAGAGCAAGTGCACAGTTGAAGTCCTAAGACATGAAAACAAAGAGCAATCAAGAATCCTCTGCTAAAAGTGACACTGAGTTGGCAATTCCTTTCTCTAACCACCAAGCAATAAAGTAGCAACAAGAACATAATATGCATTATTTGACTTAATACCTTTGTATATACTTCGAGGATGGCAGTTTTTTCATGAAACGACTGCAATGCCGCTCTTTCTGCATTCTTTGCCTCAACTAGAACTGCTTTCTTCTCCTCCAGTGCCCTCTTCAAGTTGTTAAATTGACAAATAGTTAAAAATAAATAAAGGAATGTTGCTGGAGATACACAAAGCTTTAGGCTCAGTCCCACACCAAATTCTATGAGATGGTAAACGTTGTACAGGAACCAATCGTGATTTCTTACGGACTCAATAGTGGTGGTTAATGTATGATAAGTGCATCAGATCTTCTTTAAATTTCAAGCCCAACCAATCAATTTATTTCATAAAATTGCAATTTCAGATCGGACATTGTATGTCTTCAACTCATAGACGTTACAAATGATAATTTAACCTTTACTATCTATAAACTACAATGGTTTAAAGGTGAAAGCTAGAGTGAATTCTACCTGTAGTTTATCTGGAGATTGAACAATTTTGGAACGCAGGCTGGCATTTTCTTGAGCACTTTGTACCAAAGCAAACTCGGCACTAGAAATCTGAAGAACACCATGTAAGACTTCATAGAAAGATATATAAATAAACCAACTGATGTAAAAAAATTATAAACAAAAGGATGCTAATGTTGATAATATGTGCTACATTTTTTAAATTGTTGTGTTAGCGCACCTGCATAAACTAGATAATAATAGTTTGACGTAAACTCCAATACAAATGAAACTGGCAGCATAGTTCATGTAAAACGAACTGGTTGTACACAAGCATTGGCTTATCAGAAGTTAGAGATCACAACATAGTTCATTATAACCTTTAGAAACTTATGTTTGCGAGTTTAAGTGATCCATGAAATGCAAAGGGACTACCTAAACAGAATTTCAACACATTTACTTTCAGTTATGGTAGCTTATAATATCATTCCTAACATGTGAAAGTCGTATAGATGATTGAGTGAATGATAACAGTTAAGCATCATGATTTCATCTTCACGCTACCTGATGATCGGATGAGCATACATAATAAAATCAACCTATTTTTAAAAGTCTTAACGGCATAATGAATCGAAAGTCCAGGCAAAAACAAGTGTACCTTCTCATCCATTTCCGTAGCCGCATCCTTCTTTTTTCTCAACGTACTCTTCAGGGACACTTGGTGATTATTAAGAGCTGAAATGGACTGTTTCAAGTCTTCAATTTTGGTGTCAAGTTCTTGAATGAGAGGCCTCTCGTTTTCTCTTAATTCGTTAAACTCTGATATCTCCGCATTCAACTACAAAGAGTAAAGATATAATTAGCCCACCTTATTTGAATCAGATTGATTAGCTAAGCACCAAACATTTCTTAGACCTACCTGTAATATTCTAGCCTCCAGCTCTTGTCGTTGCTCATCAAGAACTGTCAAATCGTCCATTTCTGGCCTTAGTAGCTTCATCCTTGTGTCCCTAAAATGTTCAAAACAGACAAAACCAATTCATGCATGTTTGTAAATGGATACTAGTTCCAACTTAAGAGGGGCCCATAGGTGCTTCACAATCTACAACATCAACATATGCAATGCCAATTGCCAAGCTGCACATAAGATATGTAGCTTGAGAAATTCCCAATTACAATTCCAAAATACACAGAGACTCACTAATTCAAACAATCTGTTAAAACAACAGTAAACATGTCATCTAAAATCTTATCATAAATTTTATTTTGAAAAGAAGTAATTGTAATTAAAATGAAGAAATACAATAGCATACCTGTGAAGGCAAAAATTAAGGATAGCACTAAGAAACAACTCAGTGCGATCGGGTTCGGGCTTAACGAGATCTCTCAAAGTGAAGTTGTAAGGGCAATCAAGAGCGGCAATGAGCTCCTTAATCTTATTAAACAGATTCATCATCCTCACCGAATCAACATGTAAGTCTGGATTCTCAAGTTGTTCTAGGTCTGCAAATTCGACCAGCCCGTAATCTTCTTCCCTGAAAATCAAATTAAAAACATAGATAGATACTTTAAAGCTTGAACAGAATATACATATATATATATATAATAGTTTAAGATATAAATTAGGGTTTAGAAAAAGTGTTCGTACTGAAGACATCCGATGTGGATGAGTATGTGAGTGTAGAGACTGGAGACGAAATCGGGGGTAGGGTTAAGGAGATCGGCATCGGAGACGGAAGCAATTTGGGATTCCGATAATACTCCGATGATCTCCCTCCGGGGGAGTCTCGGATAATCGAACTTAGACATCTCTTCCGGCGTCTATGTATGTGAGAAGGAGAGGGTTTGTGTGTGTTTTTTCCCGCCAAAACGGTTTTGATGAAGGTAGAAAGATGATAAGAAGAAGAGCAAACTTTCATTTTTGGCCCTTGTGCTATTTTAATTTTTTTTTTCCGTCTTGGTCCTTACCATTTTCTATTACAAATTACCATGTATTTTAACCTATAATTGGGTTCGGATAATAAGTTGGGGTTAATGTGATAAGCATGATAAGTAGTTACCAACCATTGGATGATAAAGTGAATGTATATTAGCATGAAATATACCAAAATGCACCACATGAATTCTCTTCAAAAATGTATTCCATGAGACTACGTGAGATTGAACTTGATCAACAATTCAAATCCATGATTCTCACCCATAACTTAATTTCTCATACAATCTTTCGTTTGTATGTATGATCACTATAAATTTCATGTCCTTCTAGGGGTGATGATTTGCCCTACCCTGGGCCAGGGATTCCCTGTAAACCCAGGTGTCGGGTTCAAGTAAGGTATTCCTCAACCCAATCCCCCCATATGTCTACACACATACACACACACACTTTTATATGAGTTGAGTTCCGGTAAGACCAAACTGTTTTCGTAAGACTAGTGAGACCAACACTTTTACTTGAAATTTTACAGTAAAACACTGTAAAGGTTAAAAAAAATCGAACATTCATCGTAAAAACATACTAAAAAACAGTATCGAGAAAAAAAATCTAAAAAGTGGTAAAAAAACAAAACCTTCATAGCTCAAAAAATTGTGAAGGTAACAAATAAATAATTCGAACCTTCATAGCAAAAATGTTGCCAAGGTCAACAAAATTCGAACATTCACTTCAAAAAACACCGTGAACGTAACATTTACAGTGGCTTTACAATGAATGTTCGATTTTTTTAACCTTCACAATGTTTTGCTGTGAAGTTTCATGTAAAAAGTGTTGGTCTCACGAAAATAACTTAACCTCACCTAAACCTAACTTATATATATTCACACACAAACTAATCAAAGTTATACTTTTTAGGTATGTGTCATATAATATGTTATATTTTTCAAACATTTTTAGGACTACTTATTATTAAACCGGAGATAGGACCGTTTTCATAAATTGTCGAGTTCTAATTTGATTATGCCTATATATAAATTGTCTGAATAAAGCTTTATTAAGTCTGAATAAAGCATGGATATTCAGACTGAATACTGCCACACGATGCAATACTAGTGGTCCTCACGTTCACAATGAAAGATAGGTTTACATTTGAATCTGACCCAATATATATACATACAAAAAGTAGGTTCAATTGAGAACTTTTCATATTTAAACAAACAAAAGAACACCCCATAAAATATAATATATATTTATATAATGTGCGACCCACATAATATGTGGCTATGGGGGTGTTCCTTTAAAGAGGGGGTGTTCTCGTATGAACTTGCCTCTACACACACATATATAATTAAATTTAAACAATAATCGATGCATTTTGTAGGAACAAATGAACAACTTTGAACCACATGTGATGTGGTCCCATGTGAGACCCACCCACCACTAAATCATATATGATTTATTTAATTGGTGGATTCCACATGGACTCACATCACGTGCGGCTCAAATTTTGTTCATTTGTTTATACAAATGGAATTGGTTTTTGTATGAACCTACATATATATATATATATATAATAGAATTAGGTTCAAACAGGAACAAAACCAAATTGCAAGAATGAAGGAACCAACAAAATCACACGTGATTTTGTGCATGGACGCCCACTCGCCTTGTCGGAGCGTGGCCTACACACGCTTTTTCCATCGCAGCACAATTTCACATGTGATTTTCCTTGGTTCCTTTGTTCTTGCAAATTGGGTTGTTCTTGTATGAACCTCCCTCTCTCTCTCTCTCTCTATATATATATATATATATATAGAAAAGTTCAAATGAGAAAAAAAATGATAAGTAGATAAGTGATCTCCACCACTCATCCGCTCAATAAAGGCGGCTTTGACCGGTTACGGTGAACGCTATCACAGAGGATTGACGCGATTCATGGGAGGGTGAAGATTATTAAAAGAGGGGATTCGGTAAAAAAAATCGTCTTTATTGATCAGATGAATAGTGGAGATCGCTTCTATTTTTTAACACTTCTAATTTGAACCTTATAATGTATGGTGAGAAAAAGTAAAAAAGAGATACACTACGTCACTTTACTTCTGAAATGCAATTTATAGATTGTTTACATGTATGAGTAATGAGTGTATGAGTGGGTGTATGTATGTATGTATAGGTTCAAACGAATACTTTTAATTTACAAAAACCCAAAAATAAATCTAAACCGTAAGATAAGATGATCCAATTAATTGCGACTAAAAAAATGTGGTTACTATCATTCATTTTTAAAAACGAGTTCTTTTCTTTAATTTGATATTCACTTTGTTCTACTTTTTACGGTGCTTCATGGTTTTCTTGCATTCATGCTAGTTCAATATTTGTTTGATGATGAAAATTAAACAATTAAAACCGTCTAATAAAATATGAAGAAGTCAACACCATGTATCTCTATAAACTCTTTCAAATATTACAAAATTACACTTCATAGGCTTATTTGTGACTCAGGTTCAACTCCTATGCATGAAAGTTTTTAAATCTAATATTTAGAATACCATTTGTTACTTAGGTTCTATTATATAAATACTTTTAGAAAATCAGGAATAATTTGGTTTGGTTTGTTGACTCATGGACCCTATGTCTCAAACACAACCTTAAACGAATAACAATTAGGCCATGCGTAACGGTTTTAAGGTTTAGTGGGTTGGGAGCCGGCGGGCTCGGCGGTACCGGCAGCGACTTGGGCAGGCTGGGGAAACAACGGGTATGCGACACCGCTATAGAGACTTTTGTGTGTGTTGTGTGTGTGGGTGTGTCTGGTGTGTTTTATTTAAATACAAAGTAGGAGGGTTGGGTATTAATCAGAGAAGGTTCCAGAGGGTTAATGAGAGAGTTGGACAAAAGCTTATATGACAGCTGATGTGGCAGTGTGGTTAGGAGGGTTGAATACTGATAGCCTTATTGATAATCCAGAACATGAAAATAAAAATAATGGTGTTTATACTTTATAGTGATATGTATAAAAACATAATTTGTATATTTTTTAGGCTTGTTAAGTTCCGTCTGATATTCTTACTAAATCTCAATATTGAATTGGTAGTTGTACAATTTGAACACGGTATGGGAACTCTACAAATTGAACACGGTGTCCAATGATAATTTTTATAATATAGAGTAAATTGTGGATTTGGTCCCTGTGGTTTAGTAATTCTTTTGACCATGGTCCTCAATCTATATTTTTCTTGGATATGGTCCTTGTGGTTTTCATTTTATTTTGGCTATGGTCCCTCCAACTAACTCCTTCATTAACTCCGTTAGTTTGAGGACTATTTTTGTAATTTTTTATTTTTTCTTGTAAATAAATAAAAACAATATTTTTAAACACACACACACATATATATATATATATGTTGATATCAAAATAAATAAAATAAGAGATTATTTTATGATTTGATTTTTAAATTAAACAATATATCATATCATATACAATTCAATTTAAATAAATAAAATCATATCTAACTTTATTCGTTTTAAACAAAATACGAATAAAATATTATGATCTTTTCGAACGAAAAAATAAAGTATTATGATTTGATTGATCAAAATTAAAATTTTAGCTATATTAACACAATAAAAACATATCATCTTCTACTATTTGAATAAAATAATAAAAATAAATTTATTTAATATGAGTAATAATTTTAAATAATCAAATATATATATATAAAGAACAAAATATTGTTATATGGTTTGATGTGACTAACAGTAAGGGGGTGCTTGGTTGGGGGTATTGCAGGGTAAGGAATGGGAATGGCAATGAATACTGCTGCTTGGTCTGATATTATATAATGGAATCATTCCTGCAGATTCATTAATTTCCATTCCTGACCAAATTGGGGGGAATGGAAATTTTCTTTCAACTCAGTTCTTTTTTCCATACGTCATTCCATTTTTTGATGTTAAATGGAACATCTTTTGTATTTTAGAAGTGGAGGAAAATATTTTTTTAATATGAAACAATTTTTCATTGATTATAGTGGGTTAACCAAGCAGCAACAATACAATGCTCATTTTCATTCCCATTCTCCTGCATTCCCATTTTCATTCCCATTCCTATTCCTTAAAATGAACCAAGCACCCCCTAAGTATGTGTGTATGTATATAATGTCTGTATACAATATAATTAAATTGATAACTTCTTGTTTTATATTTGATAATTGATAATTTCTTGTGTATGTATAATGTTTATATATGCAATATAATTAAATTGATAATTTCTTATTTTATATCGCGTATACAAACATTATATACATACACACACATACTTTTGTTCTGTATTTGATTATTTAAAAATTTAAAAATATTACTTATATTAAACACATTTATTTTTTTTATTTTATTTAAATAGTATATATATTTTTATTGTGTTAATATAGCTATAATTTTAATTTTAATCAATCAAATCATAATACTTTATTTTTTCGTTCAAAAAGATAATAATATTTTATCGTATTTTGTTTAAAACGAATAAAGTTAGATATGATTTTGTTTATTTAAATTAAATTGTATACGATATAATTTATTGTTTAATTTAAAAAATCAAATCATAAAATAGTCTCTTATTTTATATATTTTGATATCAATATATATATATATATGTGTGTGTGTGTGTGTGAGTTTGTGAGTTTAAAAATATTATTTTTACTTTTTTACAAGAAAAATAAAAAACTACAAAAATTACAATACTAGTCCTTAAACTAACGGAGTTAACGAAGAAGTTAGTAAGAGGGACCATGGCCAAAATAAAATGAAAACCACAAGGACCATATCCAAAAAAAAAACATACATTAAGGACCATGGTTAAAAAAATTACTAAACCACATGGACCAAATCCACAATTTACTCTATAATATATAATAATTTAAGTATGAATTGAACACGGTGTCCAATTGAACATGTTTTTATAATAAGTATGAATTCATACGTGTTTATGATATTTTATCATATTATTAAATTCAAAAGTATTTAATAATTAAAGTATTTTGAGAAAAATTGACCATAAAGTTATAGACTTATAGTTATATAACTTATAAAAAAATAACATTTTTGGTTCCTGTGGTTCGGTGATTTTAACACTCTGGGTCTATTTTGAAAATAATTATGGATTTGGCACCTGTGGTTTACACTTTATAACGCTTTGGGTCCAAAAGGTTTACACTTATAACACTTTGGGTCCAAGAGTGTTAACTCTGTTAAAATTTTCTGTTAAATGAATTTAACAATAGGGGTATTTTAGTCCTTTCATACGTTTCTATTTTAATACTAAACTAAAAAATAAAAAATAACAATAAATTAACTTCATCTTCTTCAACCCAATACCAACACCACCCCCACCCACTGCTACAACCATCACCCCCACCCATCACCATCCACTGCTACAACCATCACCACCACCCACAACCATTCACTGCTACAACCATCACCACCACCATCCACTGCTACAAACATCACCACCACCATCCATTGCTACAACCATCGCCACCACTCACCACCACCCAAAACGAAAACTCTATCAATATTCAAAACCAAAAAACTTAAATGTGATCCAAAGTATATTTATACAAATTCGTATATAAAGAACAGTCGTACAAGAAAAAAAATCGTACTTGAAAATAAACATCTTATAGACATAAATCTAGATCTGAAAATAAACATCAATCTAAATTTATAGACTTGAAAATGAACATGAATCTAAAAACCAAACCCAGATCTGAAAGAAATTCCTAAATCAATGAAACCTAAAATATCAAAACCCTAAAACTTTTTTGATTTGGAAACCAAATCAAGATTTGGAAAAAATCCTAAATCAACGGATTGTAAACAAAAACCTCTAATCTAGAGGGTGTTCGTCGGTGGTGGTCTCATATGGAGGTGGAAGGTGGTGGTCTCGAATCTGTAGGACGGCAGTGGTGGTCTCAGATGGAGGTACGCAGGCGTTGGTGTGTACGGCGATGGATGTGGGCAGCAGCGGCAGTGGGTGGTGTCGTTCGAAGGAGAGAGAAGTAGAAGGAGGAGAGGGTCTGGTCTCTGACGGCGCTGGTGAAGATGGGGAGGTCTTACGGTGGGAGGCGATGGTCTTACGGTGGGTGGCCGGTGGGGAGGTGGCCGGTGGTTGGTTGGTTGGTTGAAGGTGGTGGCGGTGGCAGTCTTTCTTTCAGATGGCTGAAGATGGTGGATATGACGATGGAGGTTGTTGGGTGGAGGAGATGGATTTAGGGTTTGATTTGGAAGATGAAATCAAAATGGGGATGGATTTAGGGTTTGTATTTTTCTTAATATTAATATAGATAATATACTAAATTACATTTTTGGTACCTATAATTTTAAGTGAAAATAAAATGTATTTGAAATTACCAAAATACCCCTGTATTAAATCATTTAATAGAAAAATCAAACGGAGTTAGAACTAATGGATCCAAAGTGTTATAAAGTGTAAACCACAGGTGCCAAATCCATAATTATTTTCAAAATGGACTCAGAGTGTTAAAATCACCAAACCACAGGGACCAAAAACGTAATTAACTCAAAAAATAATAATACATGTCTTTAGTTAATTTGTAATTCTGTATTTCTATACGATAAAGGTGTAAAATGAAAAATAAAAATATAAGAAAATGTAAAAATTATTACTTATGCATTCTTAATATTTAATAATAAGAATAAACAAAAAAATATTCAATATTAGCTCATTAAATATTGATTAGAATATTATAATGGTATAAATTGTAAAAAGAAACGTAATTTTAATGTATTTTACTTTATAATCTACAATTATTTATGTTATATCATAAAGGTATAAAATAAAAAAGTAAGAAATTAAAAATAAAATAAATAACTAATTATATGATATTAAGATAAAAAGTAAAATAGATAACCAAAAAGTAGAGGATTAAAAGATGACACATGTCAAACTGAACTGATAATGTAAATTACGTTCAAATACATGTTTAGGCGAGAATAGTAAAATCGGCTCAACAGAAAACGATACGTATCATGCTAGTTACTTATTTTTCTATGCATAGATATTCAATCAAGGATATGTTTTTTTCTTTTCATTATTGTGATTATTTAAGAAAACTTTTTTGACAAAAAGGAAAAAGAATTAATCCAATTTGTTGTTTTTATGCTCTTAAAGCTCTTTATAATGAAGAAATACCTTAAGCTTCTAAAGTTTATCTAATTTTTTTTCCATCAAAACCTAATTTTATTTGACAAAGATGTATCTCCATTTAATTCAGTCCAATACCGATATATGCAAGTATGATCAAGACATTTTAGCGTTCATATGCTGATGTATATATATGTATTACAGGTAACAACAATTGAATAGGTTGAACTCTTATCATTTCACTACCAAATCACCTCCTCTTTTTTTATTTTATAAAATGAATGATAATCATACATAGTATAAGAGACTGAAATTGGATTAATCGATTAGTCTTTACTAGGTTGAAGGCTTTTATAACATTGTCAAATAATTGTCCTTTTTGTGAGATTTAGACTATGTTTATCAGCAATCAAATCCAATCCAATTTTTATTAAAAAATTTATTTGTCTCTCTTCCACTTATCTAATTTCAATCTCAATCCAAACTTACATTTTACAATTTATTAGCAATCCAATCCAATCTCAAATATTTTTAAAAAAATATATATTTTTTTATATATGATCATATATATTATTATTCTTCTTGAATACAAAAAATAGATAAAAGAAACTATTTAATATTACAAAAAATAAATATAATTATAAAAAAATGTAAAAAAGTTTGAGATTTTTTAAAGATGAAAAGATAATTAAAAATTTTCAAAAAAATGGTGAAAATATATATTAGTACGAGACTTAGGATCAGGTGAGACCAAGCTGTTATCGTGAGACCGCGTGAGACCAATACCTAACGTATGAAACTTCACAAAAAAACACCGTGAATGTACTTAAAACTCGAATACGTAGACCTAAAATTCACTTTCGATGCAAAAAAATATCGAAAACAAGCTAAAAAACGAAACCTTCATAGCTCAAGTCCTGTGAATGTTACATATATATAATGCGAACCTTCACAAAAAAACCTGCTGCGAATGTTTTGTTTTTAAACCTTTTTTTGAATTTTTTTTCAATAGTGTTTTTTAGTATGTTTTAACGATTAATGTTCAATTTTTTTACTTCACAAATGTTTTGATGTGAAGTTTGAAGTAAAAATATGTTGGTCTCACCGGTCTCACCAAAAAAGCTTGGTCTCACCGGAACTTAACTCGTAGTACGAGTCTTTATTTCTAGAAAATTTAAAAATATAAATTTTTTAATCTATTTTCTATTTTATAACTTTTGTTTAGTCATATTTCCAAGTAAATAAAATTTATCTTAAAAATTATAATCCTAACCAATGAAAATCCAACACTTGTCAACTCTTTAAAAAACAAGCAAAGAAAATTATGACAATCCATGATCACATTGTGACCTGGATCGAAAACTGTAGCTCAATAACGAAGTATTTATTATTATTATTATTTCTAATAAAGTGCTTGGATTGAATTGTAAATTATCATCACTAAAGGTAGTCTAATTAACACAATTTTATTTTTAAAAAAATGTATCTATGTTTAGGTCGGTGCAATGTCGACGCAAGTACACAATAATAATGAGGGAAAAGTTTTTTTGGAAGAGGTATCCCAGACCACATTGGGTCTAGACTAATCCTCGGCAATTTTGGGCCGAAGCCCGACTGCTGAAGCATGCAGCCCGGAGTCGAAAACCCCGTACCTCCAGAATGCGTCCCCCAGGGCTCGAACTCGGGTTCACCACTATGTAATGCCCAAGCCTTACCACTAGGCTATCACCCCTTTGGTAATAATGAGGGAAAAGTTCAAACGAGAAGTATTTCAATTTAAGAAAACGTGAGAAACAAATCTCAGCCACTCATCTCGCGGTTACAGTGGACGTGATCACGGAGGATTGACGTGATTCATGGGAGGGTAGAGATTATTAAAGGGGGGACCGGTCAAAGCCACATTTGTTGACCGGATGATTGGCTGAGATTGCTTCTCACATTTTCTTAAATTGATGTGTTTCTCGTTTAAACCTCCCTTGTAATAATGATCGGGACATTTACCGTCCATATGTTGATGTATATGTACTATAGATAACAACAAGTGAACAAGACTTTATGGACCTCTAATCATCTCACCACCAAATCACATGTTTTTTCCTATAAAACGTGCAACAATTGTAAATAGCATAAAGACCGAATTGGATTAATTGCTCAATTTTTAGTAGGTTGAAGGCTTCTATAAAATTGTCGAATATTGTCCTTTTTGCTTGGTTTAATAAAGAGTTTTTTTCACTTTTAATACAATTTTATAAAAAATTAACAAAATTAGGTGTTTTATTTTTGGACTTTCAGAACTAATATAGTCGGACTTTGAGAGTCCGAATCTTCCCCAAAGTCGGACTCTGAGAGTCCAACTTCTCAACTTTCTCGTCTACCATCTCCGACAAAGAAAAAAAGTAAAGTCGGACTCTCCCTTGCCATCTGCCACCTTGACTGACACCGGTAGAAAAGCAAAGTTGGACTCTGAGGGTCCGATTTTTCAAACCCTATACTAATTAGTGTCGTTTAGGGGTTTTATAGAATTTTAGGGTTTATTAGGGTTTGAGTATTTTAGAGTTTTTAGGTGGTTTAGGGATTTTGATATAATTTTAGGGTTGTGGGTTTTTAGTATTTTAGTATTTTTGATATAAAGTGCCTTGCCTTGCCTTTTAGAAAAAAGTATTTTAGGGTTTTTGATATATAATGTTGATATAATTTTACATAAACTAGAGAAGGGATCTAACACATTATAACTTACAATTGAATTGTAAATTTGAAAAAAATATTAAGGATGACACAATAATAATAATGATAATAATAATAATAACATTACATTAAACGAGTGAAAAATCACATTACAACGTAAAACATGACAAGTTAACTTAAGGATGAGAGTTTGGGCAAGTGGTCCTCTTATGTTCGGGTTGCTTGCATAATCCACATCTTCTTACAATTGGCTCGTTTGGATCACAGACGTCCATCTCATTATGTATTCTCTGCGTACGTTTCCTACCTATAGATGTGGAAAGTCTTGATGCTTTGGCTCTTATTCTCCAACCTGGGTCATTCTAGTAGTCAACATGAGTAAGCGGCACAAAGTCACTTCGGTATGCTTTTTGTACATAACCGTTGTGTACAATTTAGGCACAAGTGTATGTGGGTCCTCTCCCTTTTGAAAACAAATGGCAATAGCATGCGAACAAGGGAACCGATGTATTTTCCACCTCCTACACGTACACATACGTTTATCGTAGTCGACAGTGTAGTCATTTTGCATCCTTTACACCACTCTGTAAATGTCGGTGTTGCAGCCAAACTCTGTAATTGTGTGCCCTTGTGCATATCGGTCGCACTTGTTGAATTCTTCCCACATACATAGGGGTAGGGGTGTCGGGCAGTTACTAGTGATTTCCATATGCTTCCTAAAATGTTGCACGACTTTATTGAATGTGAAATCAATTAAAGCCTTAATAGGAAGAACCCTAGCTCCACGCAAGACATTGTTGAAACTCTCTGCAATATTTGTTGTTAGGTTTCCCCAACGACGGTTGTTTGTGTCATGCAGAAGCGTCCACTTAGAAGTACCGATCTGTTTCAGGTACTCCCATGCATCGGTGTTGATCTCTATTATCTCACGTAGGCAATTTCTTGCATCGGTAACATCTTTGTCAAATCCAGAGTCTTAATTACAGTTTCTCATGCAGGACAGTTTCTTGCATCGGTAACATCTTTGGGAGTGACAGTGGATGTCATCCCTGTCTATCCGGGTTCGATTCGTAGGATGAGCATATAGTGATACCTTGACAAAGGGCCGACTTTCGGGTTGGTTCATGGTCGTCAAGGATTAGTCAGGTGTCCGTATGGATCCCGTATACCTCGTTGGCTTTGTGTTGGGACGTATATATGAGTTATCTGCCACTAAAAAAAATACATACATAGATGGATGATGATTCGAGAAGTAAACTGATTTGAAAGAATATGAGAAAAAATATCCACATAAATCATTAACTAAAAATGTAAATAAAAAATAAATTTAAAAATTAAAATAATTACCATTCGAAATCGGATAAATTCTTAAAAATCTCATTTTATCTTTTATCTTTTATAATTTTAATTATTGCATAACTATCAAGTTCTATTTTTTTTTTCAATACATCATTGATGAGAATAACTCACAATTTTCATCAAATGTCATATGTGATATCTACAATTAGTTTATTATATTTGCATGTTGATGAATAAAATTCTTTTGCACTCACAGACTCGAAGATTATATCCCAAAGCAAGTATACAAAGGGATACAATATCGTCTTTCAAGTAATACAATATTGAGATACCAGATATCGTCCTCAGGGATCGGTTTAAAAGATGTATTTAAAATGATTCAGATGGTGAATTTGAAGATTTAATCTTTGATTGTTGACTTGGTTGTTTTAACAGGTACTAGAAAGCAAGCATGGGTATACGATTTACAAGGTTCCAAATAACGTGAAGCGTGGCATGGCGGCAAAGCCAAACCTCAAGCCTTGGAAGCCATGGCGAGGATGTGGTGTTTTCCAAGGCGTGACTTATGGCGGCAAATCGATCTCTATATCCTATATAATATCATACACATAAATATACGTTTTACTACTATTACTTAATGAATCAAAGATAATAACCATTTAAAACAAGTTATATAATAAAAATTAACCACTAAGACATTAAAAGAACAAGTTAAATCAAATATTAGTTTAAAAAACCCACGGATTACTCTATGGCGTGCCTCAGATATAACGTGGCGTGAGACACAAGCCTTGAGCCATGGCGCACCAGGGCGGTTGTTACGACGAGTTTTTTCGAACATTGAGGATTTATAATGGAAACTTTATACAATTTCTAGAAAATTTAAAAATATAAATTTTTTTAATCTATTTTCTAATTTATAACTTTTGTTTAGTCATATTTCCAAGTAAATAAAATTTATCTAAAAAATTATAATCCTAACCAATGAAAATCCAACACTTGTCAACTCTTTAAGAAACAAGCAAAAGAAAATTATGACAATCCATGATCACATTGTGACCTGGATCGAAAACTGTAGCTCAATAACGAAGTATTTATTATTATTATTACTAGGGGACCGAACCGCGCGTTACGCGGTATGTAAAAGTCATTCCCGAATTTTTTTAAAAAAAATCTATCATCATTTTTAATGTAAAAAAATTGTGTTACAAATCTATATGTAATATTTATAATGATAAATTTAATATTTGTTTTCGGATTTTAAAATTACTTGGGTAATTAGTTTTCTCAATATTTGAGAAAAATTGTAAACATTACTCTTCTACTTTTGAGTACTTTAAAATGTTGTTGTGTTAATTAGTTTAAACCATTGTTCTATATATCAATGTTATATCAAACATGTGAAATTGTGAAACTAATGTAGAATTAGAAAATTAATAACAAATCAATTAGAGTCTTTTTTTAAGATGCCAACTTATGATATAGAGAAATTGATGAAAACTTATTATATTCCAACGAACGTATAACACATATATATATATATATATTTATTATTAACTATAGAAAATTTTGAAAATATACAAATTGGAAACAATTAAAAATTCCTTAGAGTTTTTAATAGGAACTTTATGCTTAAGAGGCAACAAAAATAAATCAAAGGGGTGTTCCGTTCTCAATCGAATGTTCATCAATCTCACAAAGTTCTCCGTGTAATGTAACTTTGCAAATTATCGAGTTATGCAAAGATGAATATCAGAATGTCATATTAAGTGATATGTTCTATTAAAACTTTGGTTAAAAATGTTAAGAATTGTATATAACTACTTAACAAATTTAATTATCCAAAATAATTTTCAAATCCCTTTTGTATAACCGCCATCAATTGTCTCAAGATCACCAAATTGTGCCAAACATTCAATAATGTCTACACATATATCTACTTTATTAGAACAACGGGGTTTAGCAAGTAATAAAATAAAATAAAAAACATCACACAATAATTCGGGAGAAGTACAACCCTATTCACATGATTAATTTCGAATTAACAACCCTATATTTTTCATTAATCATAATCAACTTACTTTTTCATAACATGCACTAAACCTTCATTTAATATTGAAAACAACATGAAATTAGAAAGTAATCGTAAAGCTCCCATATAGAAAATTCTAATTTATAAAGTATTGGATCACACTGATCCATATTACAAATTCTAAACTTTTAACTAAAAAATTGCATGGTGAATATATTATTAATTGTAGTAAGTTGTTATCTTCAAGTGAATCTGAAAATTGAGTTTTCATTTGAACTCGCGCGCGCGCGCGCACACACACACACACACACATATATTCTTTTATTTATTGCTAATTGACTCCGATATCTTTTAGTTTGGTTATAGTTTAACTTTATATGTACCGATTCTTGTAATTTTTTAACTTTATTATTTATTTATTAATGATATTAAATATAATAAGTATTTATTAATTTATCAATGTGAGAGTTAATAACACATACTTAATTATATATTAATTAGGTTGTAATTATAGATGATTATGTTGTAGGTTTTCTTTTAATTAATAAATGAGAATGTGGAAAGGGTAAAATAAATGTTTTTAAAAGTTAAATGATATGAAAGTTAAACTAATTAAATTGTTAAGTCAATTGATCAAAGAGACCTTGTATATAATAAAAAATAAAAATATAATTTTCATTTAAGGATAGAAAAGTCTTTAGATTATTTGATATTTAAAAAATTCAAAAAAAAAGAGAACTTTTATAGGCAAATACTCAATAGATAGAATGTTATATCATACTTCCAATATCCTTCGTAAAAAGTTAATTCATTTATTAAAAAAATTTATGATAATAAGTATTTAATTATATATTGATTCTAATTTTATTTATATATATTGATTCTATTGTCATTCATTTTTATTATTGATTTTAGTATATATTTAAAATAATAAAAAATTAGGATTAGGATGTTTAGCAAATGTCATCTCATTGTTAGTGGTTTTTAATAAAAATAAATAAATTGAGGGACTATGAAAATATAAAAAAATGAGAAGAGAATCCCAACAAAACATAGCATAAAAAACCACATAAAAATTTGATTGTTGTCAACAATTTCTTTTTTATAAAACTATAACAATATAAACAATGCAAATTAAGAAAAAGACCCACTAAAACACTTGTATACCAAAAATATCAAGTAGAAAATATCAATAAAACAATTAAAAATAACAATTGTAAAGAAATTAGAAATAAAAACTCAAAAACTTATTAACAATCATATATAATATACACAAATTAAAAACATTATTTGAATTTCAATGAAAGATAAAAGTTATAGTATCAACATAAATATCAATTAGGAAATATGAAAATGAAAAAACAAAGGTAACAATTAGAATAAGTTTTGAAAATTTAGATGAAATAAAAAATATAAAAAATTTAATTAATTGAATATTTTGTTAAGAACATCAAAAAAGGGAATATTTTAAGGAAAAATAAGAAACTTGAGATTGGACTGCTTAGAAAATGTCATGTTATTGTTAATGTTTTTTCTTATAAAATTACAAATTGAGAAATTATGAAAGCATAAAAGAATTAGAACAAAATCCACAACAAAACCATAAGTAAAAAAACCACATGGATCATACCTTGGAGTTTGATCGTTGCCAACAACAATATAAGCACAACAAATTGTGAAAATAAAATTCACTTAAAATATTTGTACAACATAAATATTAAATCGAAGACATGAAGGAGGAAAAGCAAAAAAACAATTGTGAAAAAAATCCAACAAAAAAACTCAAAAAACTGTTAACAATCATATATAATACACAAAACCATAAACATTGTTTGAAATTTTGATGGAAGAAAAATAACTATAGTATCGACAAAAAAAATTCAATTAGGAAGTATAAGGGAAAAAACGAATGCGACAATCATGAATAAAACGAAAAAAAAGCAAAAACTTATCTTAAAAACAATACATAATGTACACAAAACATACAAAAAAAAAATATACGAAAATTATTTATATATACCTTTTGGCACATATAGACACAAAAATAACATATAACTCACATAAATCATAAAATATACAATAAAAACTGTTACCTTACCTGAAAATTTTACGAAAATTGAAAATTACTGACGAAAATAAATTTTGATGGAAGAAAAATAACTATAGTATCGACAAAAAAATTCAATTAGGAAGTATAAGGGAAAAAACGAATGCGACAATCATGAATAAAACGAAAAAAGCAAAAACTTATCGTAAAAACAATACATAATGTACACAAAACATACAAAAAAAATATACGAAAATTATTTAGATATACCTTTTGGCACATATAGACACAAAAACAACATATAACTCACATAAATCATAAAATATATAATAAAAATTGTTACCTTACCTGAAAATTTTACGAAATTTGAAAATTACTGACGAAAATAAATTATCAAAAGACAAACAACAAACAAACATTCAAAGGAAGGCTTCTTATAGAACATAAAGGTGTTGATATAATACATTTTGATGGAGCTTTTGTGGTTTATATATGATTGTGTTGTAGGTTTTTCTTTAATTAATAAATTGGAAAATGAAGAGATTAAATTGAATGTTTATAAGAAGTTATAGAATTTGAAAGGTAAAGCTAATTAATTAAAATGTAAGTTAAATTACCAAATAAGCCTTCTTATAGTAAAATGCAAAATTTTAATTAAGGGGTATAATAGTCATTAACTCATTTAATATTTAAAAAAAAATCAAAAACAATGAGAAAATTTCTTTAGGCAAATCCTACTCCCACAATGTGCCACATCATCCTTCCAACATCTTCCTTTTATATATATATATAGATTATTTCTAATAAAGTGCTTGGATTGAATTGTAAATTATCACCGCTAAAAGTAGTCTTATTAACGCAATTTTATTTTAAAAAAAATGTATCTATGTTTAGCTCGGTGCAATGTCGACGCAAGTACACAATAATAATTAATGAGGGAAAAGTTCAAACGAGAAGTATTTCAATTTAAGAAAACGTGAGAAACAAATCTCAGCCACTCATCTTGCGGTTACAGTGGACGTGATCACGAGGGATTGACGTGATTCATGGGAGGGTAGAGATTATTAAAGGGGGGACCGGTCAAAGCCACATTTGTTGACCGGATGATTGGCTGAGATTGCTTCTCACATTTTCTTAAATTGATGTGTTTCTCGTTTAAACCTCCCTTGTAATAATGATCGGGACATTTACCGTCCATATGTTGATGTATATGTACTATAGATAACAACAAGTGAACAAGACTTTATGGACCTCTAATCATCTCACCACCAAATCACATGTTTTTTCCTATAAAACGTGCAACAATTGTAAATAGCATAAAGACCGAATTGGATTAATTGCTCAATCTTTATTAGGTTGAAGGCTTCTATAAAATTGTCGAATATTGTCCTTTTTGCTTGGTTTAATAAAGAGTTTTTTTTTCACTTTTAATACAATTTTATAAAAAATTAACAAAATTAGGTGTTTTATTTTTGGACTTTCAGAACTAATATAGTCGGACTTTCAGAGTCCGAATCTTCCCCAAAGTCGGACTCTGAGAGTCCAACTTCTCAACTGTCTCGTCTACCATCTCCGACAAAGAAAAAAAGTAAAATCGGACTCTCCCTTGCCGTCTGCCACCTTGACTGACACCGGTAGAAAAGCAAAGTTGGACTCTGGGGGTCCGATTCTTCAAACCCTATACTAATTAATGTCGTTTAGGGGTTTTATAGAATTTTAGGGTTTATAAGGGTTTGAGTATTTTTAGAGTTTTTAGGTGGTTTAGGGATTTTGATATAATTTTAGGGTTTTGGGTTTTTAGTATTTTAGTATTTTTGATATAAAGTGCCTTGCCTTGCCTTTTAGAAAAAAGTATTTTAGGGTTTTTGATATATAACGTTGATAAATTTACATAAACTAGAGAAGGATCTAACACATTATAACATTACAATTGACTTGAAGATTTGAAAAAATATCAGATGACATAATAAATAATTAAATTAATAATAATAATAAATAATAATAATAATAATAATAATAATAATAATAATAATAATAATAATAATAATAATAATATAATAATAATAATAATATAATAATTAATAATAATAATAATAATAAACATTACATTAAACGAGTGAAAAATCACATTACAACGTAAAACATGACAAGTTAACTTAAGGATGAGAGTTTTGGCACCACTAGGATGATCATTCCGTCAAGAACTATTTTTCGAAATTTAATTTGAGATGAAACGATAAAACGTCTTTGTTGTCAAAATGATGTCTACTTTCTCTTGTATAAAAACCCCACGATGATTTATCCCACACCCATACAAGACATAATGTAAATTGCGTTGCGAGAAAATAAAGTGCAATAATATAAATGACTTGTAAGTAAATGACGATAAGTAAATAACGATGAATAAAATGACTATAAATAAAATGCAAGAAATATAATGATAATAAGTAAAGTGCAAGTGATATGATAAAATAAAATGTAAAGCAATAAGATGAAATGGAATTGAGATGTTTTTAATGTGGTCTCAAAGATGGTTTTCCAAAGATTACTTGTATATTTATATAACTTTAAACTAAAGAGAATTCTAAGCAAGATAACAAAGTTGGTAAATTAGCAAATGAGAGTAATAGCCAAAAGATATCAAAAGAAAAGTTCAAGGATGATCAAGGTTGTTTCTAACACTAACTAATACCCCATATTTATACTAAAGGAGAGGGGTAAAATAGACAAAAGCCATCCACCAAGTTACCAAATTCAATTACGTTAGAACTAGAAAGTTAACTAAAGTAACTAGAATTACATCCAAGGCCAAAAAGTCTTTCAAAACAATTTCTTCATCCAGTAGCTCCAAAAAATGGCTTCCAGTAAGCTCAATCACTTCCGATCGACGACTTGTCCAAAATCAGCTCCAAAAACAGCACATTCTTGTGTGTATAGTAATGTTGCTAGAGTCCAAAGCATTACTGCCAAAGCTATAATCTGCACAAAGTATATATAAGCCTAATATATATACCGTAATTAGGTCATTTTTCCCCATTTAGCTTTAGAATAGTTAAAACACATAGTAGGTAGAAAAGACACAAATTCAGGATGAAAATGTAAAATAAAGTCCTAAAAATTATGAAAAAGGTTAGCAACACACAGTGAAAATCCACCGTGTATCACATGTGATTAGCTTCATTTACCATACGACGTTCTATGTAATATATATATATATATATATATCTATGATACATTATGTGAAATTTTATACATATATGATAATGTATGTCTGAATATAATTGAAGTTTTATCACACGTGATAAATTTATAGCAGAAAAAAATCTATAAATATAAATACATTTAATCACATATAATTAAGATAAATATTTACAGTTATCACATACTTTGCTTGTGTATCAAATGTGATATTTGATAAAATTTTGATTTTCTTTATGCAGATGCGTATTTAGACAAAAAAAAATTATACAAAACTATATAAAAAAGTTAAAAAAACTATATAAAAAAAGTTATAAATTACTTAAAGCTAACACAATAATAATCTGAAAAATATAATAAGATTCATAGAGGTTTATCCAATTCAACGTGATAATTTCATTTTTAATTTATTTTATTTTATAACAAATGGATTATATGGTCCATATTTTTTCTTATCTTTTCAGATTGGCTACCTTCTCATTTAAGGTTGTCCCCTACACATATAGATGTTTTATTTTCCAGGTTAATTCTGTTTTGGTTAGTTACCTTCTCTTTACGTAATTTGGATAGTGATAACTTGAATTCAAGAACTTCCATTTTCTTTCCAAATTTTTGAGTTCACATTAATTCAAATTTGAAGCCTAATCAATCAAAGAACCTCAAATAGGAATTATTCACGGCTATTATAGAATCAACATGTTTAATTTTTTGTTTGACTTTATCCTCTGCATTAATGTTTGTTTAAAATTTCAAATATTGTTGGACCTATTTTACTATTTTTTAACTTGCTTATGTTTTGTAAATTTGGATATAACTGTCATTTTTATAATTTAGGGGGTGCTTGGTTCATTTTAGGGAATGAGAATGAAAATGGGAATGCAGGAGAATGGGAATGAAAATAAGCATTGTATTGATGCTGCTTGGTTAACCCACTATAATCAATGAAAAATTGTTTCATATTAAAAAAATTTGCTTCCTCCACTTTGAAAATACGATAGATGTTCCATTTAACATCAAAAGATGGAATGACATATGAAAAAAAGAACCGAGTACAAAGAAAATTTTCATTCCCCCCAATTTGCTCAGGATTGGAAATTAATGGATATGCAGGAATGATTCCATTATATAATATCACACCAAGCAGCAGTTTTCATTATCATTCCCATTACTTACCCTACAATACCCCCAACCAAGCACCCCCTTAGTATAGTATTTTTGATAATGTTATACTAAGAGCATCTCCAATGGAGGTTGCTTTTGGGATTTTGCTTGAGGTTTTTACAGGAATCTCCATTGTGGGATAGAGGTTTTTGTTCAGTTGCAGGTTATTATCGAAACCAAAGTGCTTCAACAAGAACCCGGGTTCTTGTATATGTTTTCCTTTTGTGTTATTATTTTATTTATTATTATTGTTATTTCTTAACCATTTTATAAATTCAAAATATGGAAAGTAAGGTTTTTGTAAAAACCTCCATTGTAGAGTTTCATTGAGGTGTCAGTGATGTGACAGAAAAAAATATAGCACTATGGTTCTTGAAGATTCCACCGTTATGGATGCCCTAATTCATAGAATTCTAATTTGGAAGGTTGATAGTATATTTAATCAAGTTTAAAGCTCATACTAAATCTAAACCCGCAAAACTAGGAAAAAAAAATATCAATATGCTTTTTTAGTAGTTTTATGGGTGTTTCAAACATTTTTGGACGGTAGATAAACATACACACACGCCTCGACCGAAGTCGAAGAGGTATCCGGGATCCATTGGGGCACCCTACTAATTCTCTCGACCATGGCAAAATCATTAAAATTTGGGTCTTCAATTAATTTCAGTTTTCTTCTTCTGTAGTCTAGAAACCACAAGGCATGTTTCAGTGATCACTATAACTCTCAATACATCATCCATTGGGTGATTCGGATTGTTATCTTTGCTTCTAATCGTTATTCGTAGGACTACATCGATCGATTCATCCAGAAGCAGGATTCTTTGGGTGTTTTTGTTTGTTTATTTTCACTATACAAAGTTGAAGAATATTTTAGAAGGTCTTCTCGAGCCATAATTCAGCTTGGAGGACTACATGATGCTCTACACTTGTCTTCTTTCACGTTAGTTTTGTATCTATTGATGTACTTTAATTTAAGTTGTTATGAAAAAATACTTCCATATTTTTGGATTAATCGATTTACTTTAGGTATATTTGCTATATTCGTTACACTTGATTTTGTTCAAGCATAAATTTTTTAATTTTATTTACATTGTAAAAAGTATAAATGATTAATGTGTAACTCGGTTTTTAAAGGCTACAACATTTGAGCGTTTGACGTAGCTCCCATCACTATAAAAATCTATGACCAATCGACCATATTAATCTTTAGTTATTCACTACATGATTTGCGACTTAAAACTATATAATTAGTATCGACAGAAAAACAGAACAAAACATGAACAAGATTTAGGTGTAAATCCTCAAATATCATTCTATTTTCTAATAACTTTTTTTTTTTTTGCAAATTCATGTAATTAATTAAAAATCCAATGGCAATTTGACCGCTCAAAACAACAACCATAAATTTGAACCGGTGAATACTTAGCAACCAAAATTGAAAGCGGATTTGTCCCATCATAAAGAAATCAAAACAAAGGCTACAAACCAATTGTAAAGTTCACTCTAAAATATATTTATAATCATGACATTGTAAAAAGGTTAGTTTAGACGGAGAACCCCTAACCCCGTGGCTCTTTGGAGCCGACCATCACCCCACCAAGTGTGGCCCCCAGGCAGTCCATCCTGTCGTAGCACCTGATGCAAGGAGTTGGGATCGAACCCAGGTCAAATATTGTAAAGGCCCTCCTTGACCAGGTCAACCACGCGTTTGCGGATGGGTGGTGGCCAACTGAGCTAGCCCAGTTGGTTTTTATAATCATGACATTAACATGTAAGACTATAAAATTAGCATTGAGATGAGAGCTATAGAAAATAAAACAAACAAGAAACAAGATTGTTTTTTTGGATTTTAAGCTTCAGAATTTGGAAACTGCGCGCCGCATCGCGCACGGGTATTTTTCTAGTATTTAATCAAGTTTAAAGCTCATACTAAATCTAAACCCGCAAAACTAGGAAAAAAATATCAATATGCTTTTTTAGTAGTTTTATGGGTGTTTCAAACTTTTTTGGACGGTAGATAAACATACACACACGCCTCGACCGAAGTCGAAGAGGTATCCGGGATCCATTCGGGCACCCTACTAATTCTCTCGACCATGGAAACCGCTACCGGCCCATAGCCTCGCCCATGCCTGGCCCGAAGGTCGACCCATTAATTGGGTTGTCGCCTCCTGTTCCCTCCCCGAATCGAACCCAAGTAGACATACCATCCACCGCCCCCCTCAGGATGTTACCGACCGTTGAGCTACAAAGGAATTGACAAATGTCCTTAGTTTGAGCATGGGGGATTCAAACTTGGGTGGACACTATGTACCCTCAAAGCACTAACGTCAGTTTTATTTAAATACAGATTTTGAATAATTTTAATTAAAAACCAAAATTAATATTAAATCTAAAATTATAAAAAAGTATGCCATGCCATAGACTCTCAATCGTACCAAGCTAGTATATAATACATGTGAATTATATTGATTTGATTGAATTGAGATTTTCAATCAATTAAATCAACTTTTCAAATATGGATTTATAAAAAGAAGGCTATTTGCACCTTTAATAGCGTAAAAATCAGATTAATTTGTGTACTGAGAATGTTAAAAATAGGTTATGGTATTGATGTATATGAGGAAGATTTTAGTACGTAGGAGTACATTTGGTAATCACATGAATCAATTAGCCTCCGCTTTGTAAAAAAAAAGTATGTCACGACGAAAACATCTCAATCCTTCTTAACTAGTATATATAGAGACATGTGATTCATCTTTATTTGCTTGTATTGAGATTTTCAATCAAGAGTCATCTCTTTGTTGGTCTTGTAAGTTTTACATTTTCAGTTTGGAAAAAAGATGGAGACGAAATTGGTGGCAGAGAAGCCGGACCAGACAGTGTACGAAGGAGAAGGAGGAGCGTACTACACATGGACACCTTCCAAATCGCCGTTGTTGTCCCAATCCAAGCTTGGTGCCGGCAAGCTTCTCCTCCACCCTCTTGGATTCGCTTTTCCTCACTTTTTCGATTCCTCCAAAATCGCCTACGTTATTCAAGGTATATAAATCATTCACTTACTTAGCTTTATTTGGAAATTCCCTTTTAATTATAACATCTAAACCCCATTTATGTGTATAGGGTCAGGTTTACGGTAAAATCTCAAATAACTAGAAAACTTTATACACTTGCGTATACCGGGTAATTGGTAAAAGAAATTATGTATGTATAAGCGCATATGTATATATAGAAAAAAACAACAAAATGAACCAAAAAAAAAAGTTTTTCTTTTCTTCTTAAGATCTGTATGTGCTTGTGCATGATTCAAATCACCGTATGTGGGTTTTTTTTTTTAATTTTTATATTTATGTCTACATTTGTACATATGTAATTTTTTTTTTACCAATCACCCTATATACAAGTACATAGATATAAAAAATTACAAATGTAGGTTTTTCTTAACATCCCTCTATGTGTGTGTGTATATATAGGCAGTTGCACAGTTGGATTGGTGGCATCAAATAGTTCAAAAGAAACAGTGGTGTTGATCAAGAAAGGGGATGTACTTCCGTTGCCAAGGGGGTCGATTTCATGGTGGTTCAACGGTGGCGACACCGATTTGACCGTAATATTCCTTGGTGACACCGCCAAGGCCCAAGTTACGGGCGAAATGGGTTACTTTTTCTTGGCCGGAGCTCTAGGATTTCTACGTGGATTCGGATCCGATGTTGTGGCCAAACTTTTCGATCTCAGCAACAAGGAAGCTGAACAACTTATAAGCAGCCAACCAGGTGCGTTGATCGTTAAACTCGGGAATGGAACCGAGTTTCCGAGCCCAAGTGAGGGCGTTAAAGGGAAAGTGTATGCGGCCATTGACACTCCCGCGGCTGATGTGGTTGTGAAGGGCGGCGGAATCATCAATTCCGTGACGGAAACGGAGTTTCCGGTGCTTGTTGGAATGGGTTTGAGTGCAAGGTTTGTGAGATTGGAAGGGAAGGCGATGCTTGCACCAAGCTATGTGGCTGATGGCACGGGTCGGGTCATTTATGTTGCCAAAGGAAGTGGTCGGATCCGGGTCGTGGGTAATGAAGGGAAGCCCAGTTTTGATGGTGACGTGGCAGAAGGTGAACTCATGGTCCTTCCTCAATTCTTGGCTGCTGCTGTGATTGCAGATGAAGGTGGAATGGAGCTTTTTTCAGTCATAAATGCTTCCAAGTGAGTTTTTCTTTTAATCATCAAATTCATCATTATTTTCACATTTAAAAAACGTGTTGATGGTTATAAGCGATAATGAATTATAAACCATAAAAAGAAAATTCTTAATTTTAGAATTAAATCGATGAAAATTGGAACTTTTAGAAAATCATAGGGAAGAAAAACGTAATTTACTTTATATAATATTTTTTTTAGCTATTATCAATTTTGTTTTTGATTTTTTGTAAAGTTCTTCTATGATTATAAGCATGGGACTTGGGTTTATTTTTGACAGACCGACTTTTGAGCAACTGGCTGGAAATATGTCGATTTGGAAGACGTTATCACCCGTGGTTCTACGATCCACTTTAAATATTACTCCAGAGTTCGAACAACTTTTCAAGTCGAAGAATACTGATAGTCTGATGATTATTCCTCTAAGAAGCTAAGACGACGATGTACACATGGTTGATCATTTTCCCAAAAATAACAAAATTATTACGCATAATTTGTAAGGGAATGAGTCTCATCCCCCAAATGAAAATGGTTGATGACTAATTACTATGTAACGTTCCGTTATACACAATAAATTAATGTTATTATTATTTTATGTTGTATAAAAACTATAAGGGTATACCATCGATCTAAACCACTTGAGTACAACACACTAGTTAAGTCTTAGGGGGATGTAGTGGAAAATCTCATCTATCCCAGTCTCAAATTTAGGCGTTATCAACGCTCTTGTGGCCATGGAGATTTACCTACGATAATTTCACACCATTTGTGGTCATCGCAGGGATTAGTCTATACACCTAAGCTTGTCTGAAAACTACGGCTACAAAAAAAATTCTACTGGCAAGTTAATTGAAACTAAACAAATTTTGATAGGTTAATCAAATAAACCGGTTTATCAATTTTCAAACCAAAATGTAATGGAATAAGCAGGTACATATCAAACGTTAACTAACCAACCCTTTTCAATTGAGATGCACGTGTGATATTTTTAGTCTCGCTACAGCTTTTCGAGGAATTCTTAAAGTTTTCTTGATTGATTTTAAGAGATTTTTAAGTTTTTCTTTGTTGATTTTAAGACTTTTTCGTGTTTTTTCTTTGATTTTTGAAACCTTATTTTAGAAAAATTATAAATAAAATTGTTGAAGATGCTCTAACATATAACTAAAAAAAGGCATTAACAAACGATGTAAAGGCCGGTAGATAATTAGATAGAAAGGAGGGTAGACTGAAACCAAAGAAGTAGAGGTGTATAAAAAATCTCTAAGATTTGTTCTTTGTTATTTTCATCCTCTATCAAGTAGGGTGTGTATATTATTCTCAAGAATTAATATCGAATTTCAGAGATGGGTTTTAATCGAAACTTCATGATGGGTTTTCTATTTGTACATAGAGATGAAGATTGGAAGAAAAACAAAAGAATATGCGCCATTTTCAGACCATTTTAGGATGTGTTTGGTTACGAGAAAATGTTTTATTTTTCTAGAAAACCTTTTCAGAAAGTTATCTTGAGTTTTTATTTTTATATTAAGATTTTAGAAAACGTGTTTAGTTGAAATGATGAAGTCTCGATTTTCAATTTAAAAAAATAAGAAAACACATTTAGAGAATTTTGGAATACAATCAAAATCAGTTTTTTAATTTATATAAAAGTTAGAAAATAGAAAATTTTCATCTTGTAAAACATTTAAAAATCGAATGAACTAAATACATTTTCTAAATTTTCATTTTTTTAAAGAACTTATTTTGAAAATTTTGAAAAAAAAAAAAATCACAACCAAACCCTTATTGTTTTCATGGCCTTATTGTTTTCATGGAAAAGGAGAAGATATTGATTCAAAAGATATTTCATCTTAACTTTGTCTAATATTAAAATCTGTTAAACATTCTTTGAACCTATAGAAATAAGTTTTAAGATTTTATTTGGATAATGAATTATGTTATATGTTCTGATAATGAACCACAATTATTTCTAACACAAACCTTAAATTCATTATAACTAACAAATATGTAAAAAGAATTTTAGAAATAGTGAGTTAAACATGGTAATTAAAACATTTTCATTTTTTTACACAAGATTTACACTTTAAATTCTGAATAAAATGTACCATAGATATTAAATCTTTTTAAGATGAATTTATGAAATACCCTGAATAAATAACACCTGCTACAGAAAATTTTAAAACTTAAAATTTTCAAAGTTTAATTCACAAGATTGCAGAGAATATTTTAAAACCTCAATGTTTCAATATATTTATTTCTCCTAAAAATATGTTAATTGACTGAAAAAAAAATCGTTTTCGAACCATTTGTTTAAAATAGTTTCCTAAGAATGAACCATATAATTAAGATCTTCTGAGATATGTTAATGGATTTGATTTGATTTCAACTCAGTTTCCTGATTTGAGAATGTACAAAACACATGAACAAGAAATCTAACTTATAAAAAATCAGAGGGACTAAAAACGTAATTTATTGTAGATTATAAGTTTGAATATTGGTGGTAAACATCGCCCCCATTCTTCTTCCTCTGTTTTTCTGTTTACATGTTTTCATTCATTTACTAATCATCTACTTTCATAATCTTTTTACAATAAAGAAATTAAATATTGCAATATCTTCTTTATTTCTTGATCCCCTTTTAGAACTCAGATTGATCGATCGATATGGGTCGTGCGAAGTTAAGAATGGAACCGATAACGAAACACAACTTATCGAAACAGAAAACATGGGATCTTCTTTGTGATGTCGATACCGCCATTGTCGTCTACCCTCCTGGTTCTAATGAGCCCGAGATTTGGCCCCAAGACCCCGATCAAAATCAAGAATACGATCCGTTCTTACAAACAGGAAAAGAACGAAAACCGTAAGAGAACATACGGTCTCAACGACTATTTTGAGGACCGGAAGAGGAAGATCGAGGACGAGCTTGTTAGGGACCGCGAAAGAAATGTGGAAGCCAAGTACCCAACTTGGTTCGATGACCTTAACGGTTTATCAGACGGGAAACTGAGACAATTCGCTATCGAATTGGAAAACAAGAAGAACGCTGTGAAAGCCCATCTCGAACGCAAGAAGAGGAACTTAGTCGAGAACAACCAGCCGTCATCTAGTCACTTTGTGGGGAGTCTTGATCAGGTTGAAGCCGCTGTCAACAATGTCGACCTGAAATACCTGATGAGCCAAGTTCTTGAGTGGGTTGATATGCCGGATTTGCAGATGTCGTTCGAAAACAACCAGCTGTCTAATCCCGACCTCCTGATGAGCCAAGTTATTGCTCGGTTCGATGATATGAATGACTGAAATTGTTCCTCACGTTTTTTTAAATTGACATGCTTCTTGTTCGAAGCTTCCACAAACTATATACGTAGCAAACCGTTGCATTCATTTGGACATGGCATCCCCACTTTCACAAAAGTGATAACTAGGGAGTCTCATGGTTTAATTTAATGTATGATGATTGCACTAAACCCATATTTCATAAAATTGCAGATGTATGGTACCTGACAAATTTGGCTTGCCATTTTCTTGTCCAACGCTAAGGCTATGTTTGGCAAATTAGCTGATAAGCTGGTTGGTAGCTGATAATCTAGTTGTTGATTTATAAGCTTGGTAGTAGCTGATAAGTTAGCTTATGAACAAATTATGTTTGGCAAAAACTAGCTTATGAGTATGTAAAATGACCAAAAAGGGTATATTTGAATTTAATAATTAATATTAATAAGGGTATAATCGGAAAAAGCTACAATAAACTCCTCATAAGCTACTCAAAGTAGCGTTTCAAAAAGTTAGCTTTTAACCAAACTTATAAGATAGTTTCTGGTACATGTTTGGATGGACTAGCTTATCAGCTAGCTTATCAAACACAGCCTAACTTACCACTACAAATCTGAACAACACATTACAAGATGGTAGGACTTGAAACAAGGATAAAAATGTATAAATCCATTTATGTAAAAGGATAATAAAAGGAGTGCGGAGTTGAAGGCGAGTTTCTTCACTTAGCAATTCTGTGATGGCATCTTCAAGCGAGGGCAGAGGGTGCCTGTGAAGGAGAGAGACTCGCACGTTTTCAAATTTGTCAAGGAGGCCCATCAGAATGGTGATCAAGTGCAACTGGTTGAAGTAGGCCTGGTAGAGTTTCGCCGTGTTGTCATGGACTTGAGGGGCACCCAGATTCAGGTGATCGCGGATAGCTTGCATCTCGGAGATGTAGGAGCTAACAGGTTGATCAGGAAGCTGGCGTTTGCTTTGGAAAGTGGTCCACAGTTGATACTGGTGAGCTAGTCCAGTGGAGGAGTATCTCTTTGTCAGAAAATCCCAAAGATCCTTTGCGGTCGTGTAGCCGAGAAATTGTTGATTTATCTCCGCTGTGGTTGATGCATTGATAAAGCCAAGGATTTTGGCATTGTTGATGTCCCACTCATTAACCCGCTTGGCATAATCGATAGCAGATTCGTTTGCGGTTCTAGTTGGAGCAATTGTCGTCCCGGTGACATAGGAGTATAGACCATGAGATTTGAGAAGGATGGTCATATGATGATTCCAGAGGATATAGTTGTTCCCATTGAGAACAACTGATATGGGATTTGAATGAGTGATGTTCGAATTCATTGGAGAGAAGAAGAACTTGGCAAGAGTTTCGACTAAGGAAAGCGGATCCCGAGGCTCGGAATCAAAAGCTTTCCAACTCGGAATCGGCTTAGGAAGGAGAGTCTCAACTCGGGCAGAGTTTCGACTAGGGAAAGCGAGTTCCTTGTCGGAATCAAAAGATTCCAACTCGGAGGTTGAAGCAGAGGAAAAAGAATCCCGATTCGGGAAAGACAGTTTTCCGATTCGGAAAATAGAGTTTTCCGATTCGGAAAATAGAGTTTTCCGGTTCGGAAAAGGGATTCGGAAAAAAAGGAGTTTTCCGGTTCGGAAAAGGGATTCGGAAAAAGGAGTTTTCCGATTCGGAAAATGGAGGAAGCCGATTCGGAAAAGAGGAGACTCCGATTCGGAAAAGAAGAATTCCGATTCGGAAAAGAAGAATTCCGATTTGGAAAAGAGGAGACTCCGATTCGGAAAAGAAGAATTCCGATTCGGAATTGAGAATCCCGACTCGGGATTGATGAATGGAGAATGAGGAGCCTAAAGCTCTGATACCATGTTAGAAATGGAAAAGGATGAAGGATTAATTGTATTGATTAATGAAAAGTATGTACAAAAGAGGTAAACTACCCTATATATACATGAGGATTGGGCCAGGAATGGACCAAGGCCAAGGCCCATGGACCAATACAATATCTACAACTAACACTCTTAATAAACAAACGACACCTAAGTTTACATGACTACATCATACTTGCTCTCTTTTTCAGATTTACATGATTCCTCATTGAAGATAACGAGTGAATTAAATTGATGAAATGCATCGTTCTTATTTATTGTGTCATTTCCTTGATAGTATCTTCATTTATTGTATAACTGTTTTAGTTAGTTTCTCTAGGAAGTATTACCCTTTTGAGGTAATTGGTTTTATCGGCTTGTGTTCATTAATCTACTTGAGCATGAACTTATCTATCATTAGCAATTTAAGCATTAATGATTCTAAGTTGATGTGGATATATTAGTCAAGTGATGGTAATGGCATATATGGGGGAAGGTGGCCAATTAAAATTCTGGGTCTTTTGTCTCTTAGCCAAAATCTTTCCCATTTTGTACTTCATGACTAATGAGTCCGTTAAAATTTAGCCGAAAAAAATCAGGGAATCGGTCAAACCCTAGTCAAATCATGTCAGGTCCACGAAAAGAGGTCAGGTCTACGAAAATTAACGAACTCATGGAATTAAAGTTGTATTTCATATGTCTTATCAGTTTAAGAGCCCGTGACTTAAAACCCCAACCACCCATCCGTTTCTTGCAGGGGCGATTCTAAATAGAGAGTTATGGGGTGTGTGGACCCCACTTAATTTTTATTTTATTTTATTGTTATAGTATAATTTTATTTTGGACCCCTCTAAAATTACAAAACGGACCCCACAAGAAGTCAAGAATCATTGGTTTACACCTTACCGTTTTTAATTTTCATTAATTAGGTTAAGAGAAAAAATTAGAAAGTATTCATTTTATAGCCTAATGTACAAATTATTAAAGCATGTATAACCCACTTTCCACTAATCTAGACTTAACCCACGTTTTCATTTTCTTTTTTAATATATAAATTACATTTAATACCCTTGTAACTAATCATTCAATTTATTTTTAAGCTCATAGTTTTTCATTTTTCATTTTAAACCCTTATCATATTAACACAAATAATCGTATACGAAGTAATATGGATTAAAAAAAGTATATTTATTTTTTTACAAATTATATCTTTGTAACCATCTCGTCAACACCTTGGAAATAAGTCCAATATTAAATATTTTTGAATTTTCTCATAATGTTAAATATCATAAATATATATGGAATACTTAGAGGGCGTTTGGCTGGGGGTATTGAGGGGTCAGGAATGTGAATGATAATGAATACTGCAATTTGGTTTGATATCATATAATGGTATCATTCATGCAGATCCATTAATTTCCATTCCTGGCCAAATTGGGGGGAATGAAATTTTTATTTTTACTTGGTTATTTTTCCACGTATTGTTCTATCTATGGATGTTAAATGAAATATCTTTTGTATTTTCAAGTTGGAAAAACATATTTTTTTAAACATATTTTTTTAATATGAAACAATTTTTCATTGATTATATTGGGTTAACCAAACAACATCAATGCAATGCTCATTCCTATTCCCATTCTCCTGCATTCCCATTTTCATTTTCATTCTCATTCCCTGAAATGAACCAAACGCCTCCTTAGTTTTATATTCCTCACATTCTTAATTTTCATTTAAAACCCATATTAAAAATAGACAATCATGTATTAACTATGATGCATAATAAAATGTATATTTTTATAAATCATATAATTATAATTATCTTGTTCATAATCTGAAAATAATCCCATTGTTCAGTATTTATTTAACTTAATGATATTGCAAAATATGATAAATATATATCGAGATTTTTCAACAATGACGTATCCATATTTTTTTTTTAATTTTGTACATTTTACACGTTATCGACTTTAGATTAATCTTTCGAGTTATCGGTTTTAAATTTGAGATGATTCACGCTGCAAAGCGCGCAGGTAGGTATCAAGTAATTAACATAAATCAAACAAAATTTCACGTCCGGTAGGATCGACATCATCTGTTCGTCTCTCACTTTTCTTCCTACCATCGATAACATATTACCCGACCCATAACAAAAAATTTTGGACCTATTGTGTGTTTTTATAACTGACATGTCGTCATATAGTGGATCCCATTAAGTTTAAATCCTAGATTCGCCACTGGTTTCTTGTGTATAAACAAGGACATGGGAGTAGGGCTGTAAACGAACCGAACGAACACGAACGGAGGCTTGTTCATGTTCGTTCGTTTAACTTAACCGAACAAACGAACGAACACGAACGGTAAACGAACAAAAAATTTTGTGTTCGTGTTCGTTCGTTTAGGAATTTGGTGTGTTCGTGTTCTTGTTCGTGTTCGTTCATGATCGTTCGTTTAACACGGTAAACGAACATAAACGAACGAAGTAAAAGTTAAACGAACATAAACGAACGAACATAAACGAACAAGCCTAAACAAACATAAAATTTGGTGTTCGTGGTCATTCTTTTAAAAATTTTGTTTGGTTGTGTTCGTTTAAATGTTCACCGAATAGTCAAATTGTCAAACAATCATAACCAAACATACTTAACTCCTACTTTTCGTAAAGGCTCAAGCCGCTAGGCTCATGCCCCCGAATTTCACCAAATTACTCACATATATAAAGCACACATAGAATCGATTAAATTAACAATTTTTAAACTTTTATAAATGTTTTCTCAATAATCAAATCGTTATTATCGTTATCAATCATTATGTAATATTTGTTATTAATTAACTATCTTTTAATTTTCTAAATACTTGTTCGTCAACTTAATATATCTATCATTGGACATTGGTAAATAAATTTTAATTAAACGGGCGTAAACGAACATAAACGAACGTAAATGAACGAACGAAACATTTGTTCATGTTCGTTCGTTTAACTAAACGAAGGAAAAAACTTGTTCATGTTCGTTCGTTTAATAAATAAACGAACATAAACGAGCTTCCCGCCGAACGGTTCACGAACCGTTCGCCGAACGTTCGGTTCGTTTACAGCCCTACATGGGACCATTTGGATTTACATATCAGTAAAAAAACAACCTTCACAACGTGGCAAAATTGATTTACATATCAGTAAAAAACAACGTTCACAACGCGGCAAAATTGTTGAGGAAAGTCGACGCGCCACACATTGAGAAGACACGTGTTACTGAAGATGGATTTCAATGTTAGTGTCTTTACTTTGGTTATTTTACATGGTTTTAGCAGCATTGTAGCCACTACAAAGCAACACTATCCACCACACTTAGAACCACCGTAAATAAGTTGTTTAGAGATCTCCTAAACAACAACAACAACCACCACCGCTCACCTTTGTATATACAATTTAATGGACACGAAAAACCCTCGATATTCTATTTAAAACCGATTTAACGGACACGATTCAGTTAAATGTAGCTAGGGTGAAACGAAAAGGAATTTGGCGATGGTCCAAGTATATTTAACAAAACGATTTGGGCGAGTTCATTTAATGGAACTGAGTCTATTTAATGAAGACGGGTCCGTTTAACGGACCCATTACATAGAAACCCTAATTTATTTGTTTTTGTTGTGTTTAAACCGAATTTTATTAAGTTAGGTTCATATATATATATATATATATATATAAAGTTTATTTTTTTAAGTGTTTAGATAAAGGTTTATTTATATGTATTTATAATTACGGATTTGACACTTTAGGTCCCTAAACTTAGAGATTTGACACTTTCGTTCCCTAAACTTATGGTGTTTACACTGGTTCCTAAACTTATAGATTTGACACTTCAGGTCCCTAAACTTAGAGAATTGACACTTTAGGTCCCTAAACTTAGAGACTTGACACTTTAGGTCCATAAACATAGAGATTTGATACTTTAGGTCTTTAAACTTAGAGAATCGACAATTTAGGTCCCTAAATTTTTTGAATTGACACTTTAGGTTCCTAAAATTTTGAATTTAACACTTTAGTCCCGTAAACTTAGAGATTTCACACTTTAGCTCCCTAAGCTTAGAGATTTGACAGTTAGGTCCCTTAACTTTTGCAATTGACACTTTAGGTCCCTTAACTTATGTAACTAACACTTTAGGTCCTTACAATATGTAATTGACACTTTAGGTCCCTACATTATGGATTTGACACTTTAGGTCCTTAAAATAGTTGAATTGACACTTTGTCCCTAAAGTTATGAATTTGACACTTTAGGTCCCTACACTTATGAATTTGACACTTTAGGTCCTTATACTTATGGATTTGACACTTAAGCCCCTATACTTATGGATTTAACACTTTAGGTCCCTAAACATATGGAATTGACACTTCAGGTCCCTATACCTAAGGATTTGACACTTTAGGTCCTTATACTTATAGATTTGACACTTTAGGCCGAGTTATCTCTTTTTCCACTTATTAATGTTCTAGTAAACTAATAATTTTAGTTTTCGTTCCAAAGCATATGATTAATTTTATTTGTTACGAAAGTTTTTATTTATAAAATAGGTTGATAAATTTTATAATCTCAACCTATTTTATAACAAAAAATTTCGAAATTAATCATAAAGTTTGTATCAAAAACTAAAATTATTAATCATACGGCTTCATTTGATATATGTTTTCAAGTGTTTATTATTTCAATAGATAGTTTGTATATCATATCCTATTTTTTTCCAATGACTATGACATCAATTATGGCATAACATCATAATTAATTAATCAAAACACTAATATTGAGATATATTTGTATTAATATGCATCAATAAAAAACCGACAATAACTGTTGGTTTTTTGTGGGTTCCCTCGGGTCAACCTGACACGAGGAATATCATGGATCTCGAAACCTCACTGGTTTGATAAATCCCATAGATCTGATAACCAAACTGGTAAGAGACCTATATGATCAAAACCGAACTGATCTGATCTAATGCGGAAGCGATTAAGCTAAAAACCCAAAGTAACTTATTGATCTTTTATCGTTTGTTTTACTTATTTCTAATAGTGTTATGGATACAAAAGATTTACCTGGATTGCTTGAGAATTGATCCACCAATGAACGACCAACGAATGTTCCTCTAGTAGAACGAAAGAAAACCCGAATACTGGAAAAACCGAACTGGAAATCCGAGGGAGAGGGGGCGGCGCCGGTTTAGGAAGGAGGGAGAGAGAAAACTGGAAACTGATTATTGACTTTGTTGAATTAATTTTTCCTTAAACCCATAAGGTTTATTTATATGGAGAAACAACAGTTTGTTTATGATTCAGTTTCCTTATTGTAATTATCTCATTCTTTTCTTCCAAGAAAAGAATTTACTTAAGATAATTACCTATATATATTTATCTAATATATATATAATTCCTTTAATTAATTATTATATATTTATTTATCAAATAAATATACAATCTACTTAATTAATTAATAGCCCTCCAACTTTGGGATTTCTGACTGAAATTACCCAACTGATTTATAATTGACTATTATAAATCTCAACTCTCCATTTCTGGGTTTCTTTTAACTTATTCGATTTATAAGTCCTCACAAGTGTGACCCTCAAGTGTCTTGTAACATTGGATGTGCAATCATTGGTTTGTCAACTTATGCACACAATCACTAACAGACTCCCACTTGTGCAAGTTGGCAATACCGCCTTGATTATACGGTCCTAAGGAGGCCCCTAGACAGACACTTAGGCTGATCAGGTTACAAGAACTCATATACCCAGAAAGGTGATATAAACTTTCCGTAAGGAAACAACATCTATGAAACTACTGTTCATTGATTGGGTATAACTTGGCTTTTCCCTTTGCATCACGATATTTCATCTGTGAGTATGAGCCTGGAAAGTGTCAACTCTAAATACTCAAGATTCTGTTTTCTTGACTATCCAACTTTTACTGATAGGTAAACGACAAAGAACTAATCAGTTCGTTTGGGCATGGCCATGCACTTCATCAGTATATTCAGTCAGTCAAGATGGGCCCAGAAATATCTCTCTTCAGAGAAGAGGTGCAAATCCCATCTTGCATATCTGCCTTTAACACCACGGCTTCCGCTGAATCTAGTTACACCCTTTATAGCCACCCTGTTACGGCGCAGCGGTTGAGTGTACTAAGTATTCAGTAGTCCTCATGATATCAAATCAGATACCTCAGGTGATAGGGACAACCACTGTGAGATTTACTTATGACTGATTCCAAGAAGTAATCTCAACTGCGGATCACGTCCGATATTTGCTACTCTATCAAATATCTGTGCAACTTTTAGTCTACAACACTTGTAGTTGTTATTCAGTAACTGATCATAACTACCTAAAAGTTCACAATGACTTTAACACCTTATCAGGTTCCCACCACGATAAGTTGTCACGGACAAATTTTGAATGAAATACTGAAAAACTAGTTTTATTCCTGGATTATAAAACATACAAAATATAAAAGTGATAAAGAAATTAATTTTGTATAGTCCATATTATACGCTGTAATAATAACAAAATTAATGACTTTTCTTAATAACTTTTATAATATCTATTTAACGTTTGTTAAATACTGATCTAAAATGAAGTATCACCTATCTTCAGTTTTAAATCCTTTGATTAAAGTTTACCATTTCAATCAAAGTGATAACCAAATAATACAAGTCTTGTATTTACTTATACTGTCTACTTGTATCTGCTAATTATTGTTTTGCAAACACTTTTAGAACAAAAATTAGACTTCTATCATATTCCATGAACTTGGAGACCTGGAATAACTACCAGTTCCTGAATATGTAAAACTAAACTGCAACTTTTTTTAGTTGTTGTGTAGATGAATGATTTCTACCTGAAATCAGATTCCATTTACTTTATTGGTAAATACACTGGAATTCTATATTTAATCCAACACTTTAATTATTGATTTAAAGTCACTTAAGACTTTAAGTTTCAATGACTTTGAAACTTTTGTTCTACCTTCTTGACTAAAAGGTAAATTATATCTTATGAATTCTCATCCTACTTGGATCATGAATTCCGAGATATATTTGAATTAATAATTATATCTTTCATTCTTTATCTTAGATAGAGAATAAATTGGGCTCCCACTAACTTATATGAAAACCAATTGTTACTCAAAATTCACTATTGACTTAGTCAAGACTTTGATTAGTCAATTATTTTAAGTAATATACTTTGAGAATTCTGTTATTTATAAAACTTAACTGGATTTTGTTAAATCCTAATTCCAAAGCTTGGAATTTTCCTAGTTTTACAAATACTGTTATTAACGCTATCTGAGTTAATATCCTAGATTCTCATCTAAACATTTGAATAATTAAACTTGATCAAAAATATTATTCATAAATGTTTTATTTCCAAAAACACATTCCTATAGAATTTCGTGTGTTTTCGATGGTTTTCATATAAATTACTTCAATATAATAAAGACTACTGAAGTAACAGGCAATATCTAGGATCAAATCAAACAGATTCAAAAGTACTACATTCAATAGATATTTCAATGTCAAGACAATAACTTCTAAAATTAAAACCATAGATTGTAAATTTAAAAATAAAACCATCCAAAAATAACTGTTTTTAAAACATAAATCTAAAAGAAAATGTCTTGATTAGAATTCAAATGAACTGGTACTATAAGATCCTCAGCAACTCTTGGGCACATCACTTCTGACCACCTGCAATAGTCATTTGCTCTAGGTATCAGTACACTTGTAAACTAACAAGTAAGAAGTGACAAACTAAAGCAATCACAAATATTCGAGGTTTACATACCTGCTTCATGACGCTTTGGGCAATTTTGCCTCCAGTGACCGACCTCATTGCATGTGAAGCAGCGGTTCTCGGTCCTAGCTTTGTTTGGCTTAACCTGCTTGCCCTTGCCCTTGCCTTTGCCTTTCTTGGGTGCACTCTGGACGGCCTGAACTGGTCCCTTCCCTTTGCTGGTGCTAGCATGCCCATTTTTCTTTTTCACCCCTCCGTCTCTTACCATCAAGACATCCTTGGTCTTGTTCTTGTTCCCCATATTCAACTCAGCAGTCTTAAGCATGGAGTGCAATTCCGCTATTGACTTCTCCATGTTATTCATGTTGTAATTGACTACAAAGGGTATGTAGTCTTCTGACAGTGAGTTGAGTATAGTATTTGTTGCCGGCTGCAACGGAACTGGGTGACCAAGCCTCTCCAGATGATCCAAGTGCCGTTTCATCTTCATGACGTGGTCACTTACTGATGTCCCTTTAATCATCTTGCACTCATTAAATGCTTTTGTGGCATCGTAACGTTCTGTACGAGCCTGTGTCTAGAACATGTCCCTCAGCTGACGGATCATGTCATAAGCATTCGTATTTATGAGCCCTGCTTGCAGATCTGGGCTCATAGTTGCAAGCATGAGACAGGCGACATCCAGTAGATCATCTGAATGCTTCTTGTGGGCATTCCTAGCAGCAGCCGGAGCAGTTGCCGGAGGAGCCTCCCCAAGAGGTTCTTCAAGGACATACCATTTCCTTTCGTGTCTGAGCACAATCATCAGATTGCGCTCCCAGTCAAGGAAATTGGAGCCGGTTAACTTGTCGTTTTCTAGGATAGAGCGGAGGGAAAGATTGTTAGTGCTGGTAATAGTGCTTGCCATCTACACACATTAAAACTTTTGGTTTTTAGCAACTGTAAATAGATTAAATTCCAATAAATATCAATAAACCCTTAAATGATCAATTTATTGGACTAGAATCCTTATTTCATACGTCCTGATGTGCGGTATGTTCTTGCTCCACCAGTCCCGTATTTATTTCGGTAGGTAAGGACTTTTACCAATCATATCTAACTGATATGACTCCTAGATCTTTCGGAACCACGGTAATTATCCGTGCAGGTTTCGGTTCCTCTTAGTGCATTTTGGCCCGGTACCTCCCGGTGAACTTTACAGTACCAAAATAGATCTCACCATTTTGGGGACCTGATCACTTTACTCTGGCCGGTACCACCCGGAGATAATTCGCAGAGTTATGTAACCTCTTCAGCTTCAGTTTGAACACGGACGTTGAATGTGTGATCACTTTACAACGCCTGTGTACTTTACGCCGAAGGTGCCTCTAGATGGGTTGCACTACTGATCTATGATTTTCGGGGTTTTGAAAATTTTTTACTTCCAGGTTTTTGAAAAAACATAATTCTGAAAAACTGATTGTCATAAAGGCTACTGTTGTTTTAAACTAATTGTTTTTAAACATACATGCTATTTTAAAACTGACCTGTTTTAAAATCACTTGCTAGTTAAAACTAACTGTTTTAATAGCATGCTCTGTTGATTAAAACTAACTGTTTTTGTCAACTTGCCCTTTTATATGAAACAATCATTTATAGGCTTAAAATAAAATCTACCGTTTTGAAAAAGTTTAAAACTGGTAATTTCAAATATAAAAACCTATATGCTTTTGTGATATAACCTAGTTTTAAAATAAGCTTTCTATTTAAAACTACTAACAGGCAAGATATTACAAATAATCATTCAACCATGCAATTAAATAGCAATTAATCACATAATAGCCAATTATAGTTTTTGCCAACGTTTATTTCCTAGGGACCAATAATGACCTATTCTTAAAGGTTTCAAGACCTTGCATAGCTCCCACTGGCCTTGTCATCTTCGTCTGGACTCCTGGAGGGAAGAAAAACTCCAACAGCTCCTACTGGCCTCGCCATCTTCGTTTGGATTAGAGGAAAAATAGAACTATCTATCCTAAGGTCATTATTACATAAAGGGTTGTAAATGGCACGCAGGCCTCCTCGGAAATTTGTCAAGGGTCTAAGTTGGCAAAATTCTATAACAGGCATATATATATATGTAAGCAAAAACATGCATCTCATACAAGACATAGAATCAAGCAATATACATTTAAGCGTAAATCAAAAACTAGATCCGTTAAAATTATCTCGTTTCGTGTACCACAAAGTTTGGTTTTAACTGATTTATAGAACAAGCTGTTTTATAAACCAATATTAATGATAAAATTTATCGTATAACAATTTTATAAAATATTTGCCTTTCATCAAACCGGACATTCCGAACTAATTATTTTGAGAAGACATTGGGCTCATTTGACTAAACAGATCAGAAATTAAATGAAAAAACTAATTTTATAAAATTGCTTATCAAACCGGACATTCCGGTCCAACTGGTTTGAACAAAAACAAATTTTATTTGATAAAAATTTCCAAATAAACTTATTTTAAACAAAAATAATAAGATTAGCTTAAAACCAAATGAACCCTTTTTGGGCCATGACTTGGTCCAAAGAACTGGGCTTTGGGCCTGATAACAGAACTTGGCCCAGACTGACGAAAAAACCTAGACAGCTTGGCAGCCTTGCTTGCGCCGCGAAGACACGGTTCGCGCCGCGAAGGGAAAGACTGGCTCGCGCCGCGAAAGACCTCATCAGAGACCTGTTCACGCCGCGAGGCCTCCTTTTTGGCTGCTGCCATCGCCACCGATCAACTATCGCCGTTTAACGGGTACCGGCGAAAACAATCACTCCACCACCATTGCCATAGACATTAGCAGCTACAGCCGCCTATCGCCTTTCGGCGGTTTTTAATCCGTCAATTGCCACCACCACAAATGGTGGTGTGGCTTTCGATCGGTTACCGCCGCCTCCCGACGGTCAACAATAAAAATCACCACCACCACCACAAACGGTGGTGTGGTGGTCGTTTCGGAGAACGATGGCGGCAGTAGTATTCACCACCACCACCGCCGCCTCCTGCGGCTGTTCCAAAAACATCACCAATACCGTCGCCGTTTCCAGCTTCGGTGGTTTGTTCAATCAATCGCCACCACAGTGGCTTTCGATTTCGATCGCGATCATTGCCACCACAAACGGTGGTGCGGTGGTCGATCCACGCCGTGGCTAACGCCGCCACCGTCACTTCCGACGATCGTCACCCACAGGTGGCGATTGGCGTTTCTCGATCGAGTAACAATCGCTTCCCCTACCCAGTTTATCCGGCGACGACGATAACGAAAAACGCCACCGCCGCCACCGTTTTTGCCGCTAATACTTGCGGCGGCCATCGAGAACGAACACCGCCTCTTTCACGCCTGTGATCGGCGGTTTTATAACCGACGCCGCCACCACTAATCTGTGGTGTGGTCGGTCGAAAACGCGGTATCCGGACGCCGTACCGCTCGCGGCCGGTGATCGAATAGCCGTTGCCACCACCGTAACTGGTGGTCTGGCTGGGAAGTCACGAATTCGCCGCCACCACCTTTCTACCTCTCTGGTGGTTTGGCCAGGCGTTCGCCGTCGCTAGGTGCGGTGGCTATTGCCGTTTAACGTCACCGTGAACACCGCCATCCACCACCGCTATTGCGGTTTTCTGGTGGTTGCGGGTTTTTGCGAATTGGTCTCGGTTTGTGGTGGAACTCGGCCACAGCCGAGTTGTGCGTTTCAGCTACCACCACCGCCACTACCACCGTCGCTGCTGCGATTGGTGGCCGGCTGCTTTCACCGATCTGGTGATGCAGCCGTGGCTTGGGTGCGGGTTTCAGCCGTGGTTCACGGCCACCACCATGTTGGCAGCTTGGCCGATGCTTGAACCGATTAGTGATGCTATCGCCACCACTTCGGTGGTGGTGCTCATGGTGGTTTGGGTTTGGTGGTATTCCGGGTTCGAGTTTTCGTACGATAAACAAAGTTAAAAATCAAATTTTTATATAAACCATTAAACATAATAAAAAAACAGATTTTTCAACTTGATACGCAAGAATTAATTTTATACGGATCTAACGAGAATAAATAAAACTAAAAACGATTGGACCAGATGCTCTGATACCACTGTTGGGTTTTTGTGGGTTCCCTCGGGTCAACCTGACACGAGGAATATCATGGATCTCGAAACCTCACTGGTTTGATAAATCCCATAGATCTGATAACCAAACTGGTAAGAGACCTATATGATCAAAACTGAACTGATCTGATCTAATGCGGAAGCGATTAAGCTAAAAACCCAAAGTAACTTATTGATCTTTTATCGTTTGTTTTACTTATTTCTAATAGTTTTATGGATACAAAAGATTTACCTGGATTGCTTGAGAATTGATCCACCAATGAACGACCAACGAATGTTCCTCTAGTAGAACGAAAGAAAACCCGAATACTGGAAAAACCGAACTGGAAATCCGAGGGAGAGGGGGCGGCGCCGGTTTAGGAAGGAGAGAGAGAGAAAACTGGAAACTGATTATTGACTTTGTTGAATTAATTTTTCCTTAAACCCAAAAGGTTTATTTATACGGAGAAACAACAGTTTGTTTATGATTCAGTTTCCTTATTGTAATTATCTCATTCTTTTCTTCCAAGAAAAGAATTTACTTAAGATAATTACCTATATATATATATTTATCTAATATATATATATAATTCCTTTAATTAATTATTATATATTTATTTATCAAATAAATATACAATCTACTTAATTAATTAATAGCCCTCCAACTTTGGGATTTCTGACTGAAATTACCCAACTGATTTATAATTGACTATTATAAATCTCAACTCTCCATTTCTGGGTTTCTTTTAACTTATTCGATTTATAAGTCCTCACAGGTGTGACCCTCAAGTGTCTTGTAACATTGGATGTGCAATCATTGGTTTGTCAACTTATGCACACAATCACTAACAATAACAACGTTGTTAGTTTTGTATCATTCCTCAAACCAACTTGTTCTAACATCAAGATTAATTTGTGAAGTAAGCTATGTATATCTCGCCTCCTTCCTATGATCATGAGTATGTGAAGATGTGAAGGCGTTATGTAAGTAAGTGCAACCCGGGTTTCGGGGGGGGGGGGGGGGGGGGGGGGGAGTCGTTAGAATAGTTGAAATCAACCTTTTTAAAATGTTGGTCGGTTAGGTTAGAACCGTGGAACTCTCTTTTGTGAAGTTCTAAGTTAGAGCACATGATTAAATCAGTTCTATGATATGTCAATTAAATCCCATACGACATCCATTAAAGCCCAAATATATCCATTAATTAAAGAAAAGTCAACCACATCGATGAAACGAGGTTTGGGTTTCAAAAAGCATACTCGAATATATATATATATATATATATATATGCAAATTTTTTCTTTATTTCCATATCAAGATACGTTGTTGCAAACAAAGATATGTGCACTTGGTATTGATCCATCTCAATTTGTTCATCTAGATCTATATTATACACATACAGATTCTTTATTCAACTCTTTAGAATAGAATCCCTAAATTTTGAGAAATTGGTTCCTCGATTGTGCGGGTTCTCAATTGGAGTAAAAGGAGTGAGTCTCCTAGTTAACCAACCTGCCCCATAGAAAAATAAAAAAAAAAAGAAAATAAAATTGTAAGAGTGTTTGTTAATTAGGAGATATATGATGTAAAACAAATATACATATACATATATATATATATATATATATATATATCAAACTCAGCTACCTGCCTACTTTGTTATATCATCATCGATCATCTGCATGTATAAATAACTAAGCTAGCTAATTAGCTACTAAATAAATATGACTCATCTGTTTATACATGTTCTCTTAATCAACCAAAATCATCAAGTAAAAAGGAAAGAAAAAAAAAGGGGGAATACTGAAAGAGACTAAAGAGATTGTGAAGAAGCATCAAATAAACAACTACTAGTAAACTATCTAATTAGGGTTTAGAATTTGCCTAAAGATAAATTATATAGGGTTTGAATCCATCAATCAATCATAGTAAAGACTAGATACCAATTTGATCAACAAAGAAAATCATATTCATTCATAAATTAGAAGAAAGAAAAAAGAAATTTAAAGGGGAAGAATTGTTTTACCAGAAGCCAAGAAGCGATGGAGAAGGAGAAAAAGTAAGACAAAAAATGGATTTGACAATTAATTAAATCGATTTCATGAAGAAGCTGCTTGGCGGTGGTCAGATTAGAAACAAAAATAGGGCTTTTAATTTTAATCATACTTTTTGGTGTTGGGTCCGCCGGGGCCTGGCCCAATTCAATTTTTTTTGAAAAATTTATTTCCAACTTGGTCATCAAATGAAATCCACCACCGAGGTATTATAATATTGGTAGTAGATTTATGGTAAGAATGGAAGGAAATTGGTATATGGAACTCAATTCCAAGTTTACGGGTAGTCAATTATTCTAAGTTATAGAATTTGAGTAGGCAAATTATATCGATACCACCTTTAGTAGTAGGTATATATGATGCTGATGGTTGTTGAAGAAGAAGAAGAAGAAGGTGGTTTGGTTTTGGGATTATAAAATAGGGCGGGCTTAGTTATGGGGCCTGGGCCTTAAATGAAATCGATCTGTTGTACTAGTTTCCAAACCTCCAGTCCTCTCCTCTCTAGAATTAGAATCCATCTCAAATTTTTTCACTGATTCGGTCAGACCTTCAGACTGTTTATTTTTATTACCTGACCTGACCATTGGATTAACCAAAATAAAACGTTTTATTCACGAAAATATTAACCCAAGATAGAAGGGCAAAATCGTCATTTACACTATATATTCAACACAAGAATCGAATAATAACTTATATTATATATACTACTTTATCAATACAAATAAATTTATCCATACAGTCCTTAATGCAGATAATAACTAGTCCAGAAACTATAGAGGGATAGACATAAGGAAAGAAAAGACGATATGGTGGAGGTTCCCTTCAATTCATCCACAACATTTGCCTAATAAATATTTAATAACTGAGAGACCTTAATTTCATTTTGTTAGTAACCATCACTGTGGTAGAGTTATATTGTATTTGAGCAATTTTGAAACAGTTTGGCGACAACCATCACTGTGGTATGAAACAAATGGAGAAACTGTAAGAGCATAGTAATTTTATCATTTCATTTCTTTTTCAAGTTTTGAAATGTTTCTTTAGAGCTAGTTTCTTTTTCTTGATTAATGCCTTTAGAAACCACCAAATTTTTTTTTTACTTAAATCTAAATGCAATCTTAAACATATAATAAATTGGTACTTTTGTGTTCTTACAAAATCCATCTAAATAAATGAAATATAGTACAAAGTAAAATACAGCCATCATCTTCTTCCTCTCAACCCTACCTATAACAAAGGTAAAAATGTATGTAAATAACAAGGAAGAATCATGACTCTTGACTGCTTCTTTGGTATATTATCATCTATGAGTCTGATTGAAAACTCCAACCAGCAAAATCACTCTCTGAGAACAATGAAGCCGGTACTGCCTTGTAGAAAGCCAACGGAACCTGTTTAACCCTCCGTCGTATCTACAACCAAAAACCGCTAATTGTTATTATTATTATCATCGACACAAACAAAGTCAATATTATCATCATCCAAAATTACATATAGATATAAATATTACCTCCTCTCTAAATATTGTTGCATATGAGCCTGAACTGAAATCCTTCACAGCAACTTCAGTTGTCTTGGATCTAACTGTCAAATCATTCTCCAGTGACAAAACAAATCTACACACAAAATCATTCTGTATGTCAGCATCATTTTGGATACAAGCACATCCCAAGGTCACTTCATGCATGCATACCTTGACACCGGGGGACAGTAGTGGTGGCGCAGAGTATCAATCTCCCACAGACAACTCCCTGCAAAAACAACCTCATTTATTAATAAAATATTCTTCTATATTTTCATCTTAAAAATTCAACACAAACACTTACTCATGGCATTCGTTTTGAGAAGATCCTTTTCCTCGTTGTTGAAAAGATCAATGCCTGCTTTAATGCTGGAAGCATCTTTTGCGGTTTCATCATTATCCTCCTGCAAATAGCAGACTGTCACCAAACCATTCAAGGAAATACAAAGCCAGGGTGATTTTGTCATCATCACAACAAAGTAGATGTGAACTCAACAGGAGATACAGTTAGCTGGATTTCTAGTACTAATTTTACAAGGCGTCAACAGATAACTACCTACAAGTCACTTTAGATAAGGTAGGAACTTTTCGGGAAATATAAATTCATTACTTACATGCAAATATAAAGAATCTGAGCAATGCATAAGGATGGGGAAGGAAAAAAAGGTAAAACAAAATGAAGGGTCAATGAAGATAACATTTCACATGCATGTAAAAGCCATCATAATACATTTTCATCATCCAAGCATTATCACATATATTGAATTGTGTACATGTAATTTTAGAAAAAATACAAAAAATGATCAGATTTCATTTTATTACCTGATGCACTAAACAATTGATTGAAGGATGTCTTCGTAGAAGATTATGGATTAGAGCGATAATGACAAGGCCTCCAGAAGGAGGAACAGTAAGGGCTAGCCTGCTTAATTTCTTAGCAAAAGAAGCAGCCAGATAAGCTGGAAGAAGTGGTGATTTCAGGCATGAATCGAGAAGCTGCCAAAAACAATACGAACATCAGCACAATATAAAAGCTATTGCAAGCTGCCCAACAAAAAGGGAATAAGCAATCGGCATAAACTAACTATAATTCACCTGGAGGAACTTGGCTCTGTGTTTTGCTATAAAAATAGAGGGTTCAAGAAGCGCATAAAGCTTCCCATAGAGGTTGGGATACTCTAAACCATGTTCTGTCATAAGAATGAACAAGCTACTAAGAGCCATAACGCTTATAACACCTCCAATGTCGTATGATTTCGTCAAAAAATCACTGCACATTAATCATTTCAAACCCTCTCAATAACCACCCTTGTAAAATATCAAATGGATATATGTAATAAATGAACAGAAAAGCAGATCTTCAGACATGACTCACCACAACATAATGGGATTAGACAAATAAGGGATTACTGACTGATGAAGGGTAACAAGAACCTAGCATGAAAAGGAAATAACATAGGTGATACGTTAGATAGTTCGCAAAGAAAGGTGGGGTACACTAATGCTTCTAGTTTCTCCCTCTATGAACTTACTTCCTTGTAAACATCTATAGGAAGGGGTAATCCAAGAAATGCCATCCATGCTTTAGAGAACGTCAACTTCATCTTTTTGGAAATATTAACCGCAGATGTAACCTGGCATTGATGTACAAAAACAAACTTCATGCATCGTATATTGCATTAAAAACAGATAAAGCATCCATAGAGCAATATGGGAAATAAAAGATAATTTGAAGACAAGGCAAGCCGTACGATGGATTCAGGTGGACAATGCAAGAATCTTAATTATAATCAAGCATAGTTAAAAAAATAAAGATCACAAAAGTCAAGAACTTACCCCCTTGCTTGACTTGACTTTGCCATCTTTTCCTTCTGTACTCTTAGTTTTCTTGGACTCTGTTACATCCTCTTTGGTGAATACACCTAACATAAGCACAAAGTAAACAAATCATTGCAGTCGATCACTAGTAAGAATACTAAGTAATGAAATATAAAGCAGGATAGAAGGAAACCATGGAGGAATGAACTTTACCAATATACTATTTTTTGAATAACATTTGGAGTAAAAGTTTGAAAAATGTAATGTAGAGTATGCCAAGTTGCCAACCAACTCATTTGCATATCAGAGTTTTCAATTAGTTATTCCAAAAGGCAGGTGGCAGAATATTTAATGGTGCTCTCAACTATACGAAGCTGGCCATTAATAAACTGAATAAGATATGTAAGTAGAACAAGAATTCTCACCAGATTCATTCCATACTTCATGTTCAGATTTTTCATCAAGTTGTTCGAGATGCGGAATCTTAGATATTACATGATGTATATTGCGGATTAAAAGCTGCCTGCTGCATTTATAGGAACAAATTGTTAGGTCCGTTCACGTCATGTAATAGCTTTGCTAGGTTAAATTAACCAAATAGGAAATCACTTTGGCAATTCTACTTGAAAACATAATTACAAGCTGAAAACAGCATGCTCAAAAAACAAAATGTTAATCTTATTGACTTTCAAATTCTAAACTTTCAGATAGAATAGACTTTTTGTTTGCAACATGGCAAAATAATGCATGTCTTGATTTCTTATCTTCCTCACCAAGTACATTATTCGTGAATAAATAGGGTAACTATTAAGCTACAAAGAGTGCTTTAATCATAAGCCTTTGGTAAACCCAATTTAAATAGTGTCTTAGTTAACAATAACACCGCAAAGCAATAATATTTATTTTCAGAAGCAGAACCGTTTCATCATCTCAAATTCCCCTGGCTAACATTATTTAATGATGCAATCGCCTACTGACTAAATTTGATCAAGATGTTTTGCATCTTCTAAAGCACCCATTCTCGATATGGTAGAGTTGTTTTGCATGACTAAGATTATTGCAAGGCTGTAGATTTTGTATTTTGAATTTCAAAATTCTTTTGCATCTTGTAAGAACAATCCTAATATGTGTCTATCAATTTGATGATTACAATGAGAAGAGGTTATGTTATAACCACGAATGTATATATTACAAACTCACAATCACACATAAAGGCGCAATGATGGTAAAAAGAGCCATATTTTTTGGCCCGATTAATACATACACAATCCCGATTCCCTCTTCCATCGTTAGCACATATAATTAATGCACGCACCATCACATTTAAACATGACCATGCTAGTTTTGGGAGTAACAAGCACACAAGGCAACATACGCTAACCTGGCTCTTGCCGGAGTTTCATTTTCTGTATCTTCTGCCTTAGGTTTGACATCTGGTGAAAAGATCAAAAGTATAACAAAAGCATGATGGGAAGAAAACACATCAATTAAAAACGTTATTATATGCTAAAACCATCAAAAGTATGCACAAAGTACCAGAAGATTCTTTGATATCAAGCGTTCGAATTAGCTTTTCCAAGCTTATGTAGGTAAAATAGCTGCCACATAGAAATGAGGAAAGGGTCATTAAAAATTACTAGCAACAAGGAATAGAAACAAACAAATTAAATTTGCTTATAAAATGATTAAATCTATTTACCGGACATCAATGTACTTGAAATACTTTGATACAAGAAAATTTAACAAAGTATCAGCCTCCTTAACAGAGTAAACCTGAAAAACATCAAAGATACTAAAAAAATAAGAAAAAATCCAACAGGCAAACAAAAAAGAACATTATGCACATATGTAAATCATTATCTAAGAGGATCCTATAAGAAGAAAAACCCTCCACCATATTAACAAGAAAAATAGGAGCAACATTACTATTTGTACTATAAATTGGCTTGGTGAGAAAGAAAAAAAAATGTATTTTTGCTTCGTAAATCATAGTTTTTAAGAGGTTGTGGAGCATGTATGGTTTTAATGTTTATTTGGTCTTTAAAAAGTAGGTTCTTTTAGTAGTTTATAATCAAGTAGGTAGTTTTTGATGAATGTAAAGAAATTGAGCAGCACCTTAAGCATTTTGTAAAGCCTATATAGAAATTATGACTTCATAATATTGAAAGCCAACTTTTTATCAAATATAATTAAGCGTTCATCTGAATTATACATCCTCTCTTTTAGTCTATCAATTGGATGATTGAAACACATTAAACTAAGGGAGTGTTTGGGAGTGCTTATCTCCTTATGTGTTTTATCTCCTTATTGACTCTCCAAGATGTTAAAAAACTTGGCTTCCCCAAACTTTCCTTATTGACTTTTTTAGAAAAGAGATAAGCACATCCAAACACCTAAAAAACAGCTTATGACTTCTCCAAAAAGGAGATAAGTCATAAAGAGTTTCAAATAAATAAGCTCTCCCAAACACCCCCTAAAAGCTGAAGACTTATCAGTTCAAGAGAGGAATTGAGTAAACATTACTTTATTTTATATTTTTGTTAAAATTCTAAGTTTTAAGGAGTTACAGTGAATATCTTTTGATGAATGTGGATCAGGAGTAGCATCTTTTAAGCATTTTGTTAAAGCCTATATTGAAGGAGCCTTTTCATCAAACATATAGAGCTTTCATTCAAATACACATTCTTTGTTTAACTATTAACATTTAACAATGAATTTCTGTATTATTTTGAACTAAACAAATCTGACATAGTAACTTATTGGCATGGCTAAATTTTAGGGTAGAACAAGAACTATTATGCTGAAGTTTTTCAACTTACAAGTGTCTCATTCTTAAGACCAACAGACTAGATATCAGTAGCTATCTAATTACCAGTTTTAAAAGCGTTGGGTGTATATAAATAAATCTATGAACAAGTTAAAAGAGTGCCGCAAACTCACCATGCTATAGATGAGCTTATGGTATATAGAAGAATGAAATTTCCCTGCATTTCCAACCTTGACAAATTCCATCAAAGTATCCACCACCACTTCCTGAATTTCCATATGACCACATCATTCAACGAGAGAAACACTCCATAGTTTGGCAAAATAGATGAGTGCATATTGCAATTTGAAAACATTCTCAGTAAGATAAAACTATAATAGCAAATAACAAAATCAACACGCGGTCATCAGAACATGAAAATTTATCTTATAGAACCTCTGGATGCTTAAAGAAAATAAAACGTTGATAGAGTTACTTACTCTGAGAGCTTCTTCAGAAGTCGTTGAGGAAACTGAAAGCTCAATTAGGCACTGAACGAATTCATCAAATTTAGAACGAACCCAGGTCCAGTATATGGATTCGGGATCTTCTGTAGGTTTAGCGGAAGAAGAAGGGAGTTGGGGCAGAAGTGGGGTGAAGAAGGATTGAAGAGAAAGAAGAGATTCAAGGAGGAATTCAGGGGGATAAGAGGTGGTTGGATTGAGAAAATTGAGTAAGAGAGGGAGGTTGTTGATGTGAGCTCTCGATGAGAGTAGTTGTTGACAAAGTTTTCTAACATCGGAGAGATCCTGATGCTTCTTCTTCCTCTTGTTATTTTCTCCTAAACCTTTGTTCTTTCGCTTCTTTGATGATGCTTGAATGGAAGCCATTGTTTCCGGGGGTAGAAAAAGGCTTGCCGAACCTATTTAGTGTGTCAGATAAACAAGACAAAGTCATGATATATTAAAACTCTAAAACAAGACAAAATAAATGTGAAAATCTTCAATCATCATTCACCACAGAGAAACTCATTGATCTTTCGCAAGTTTAAAGCCTAATACATTTTCTCCAAACGTATATCTTAAGCAATTTCTATTTGATACAAAATGAACAGGTCATTCAAACACTCCAAATCCCAATTTTAACAAGACTCCATTCCATGAGTCCAAGAACTTGAAGGGCCGGTCCTTAGGTTTTTCATGCCCGGGGAGAAAAACCTAAAAGTGCCCCCAACCTAAAAAAACAAAACAGAAGAAATACATGGACCAAGGATTTACCGGTGAATCTAGAGTTTTCAAATGAAAGAAACCATACTAGTCAGTAGTCACCACTCACCATGGGACACTTACAAATCATTTTTCAAATGTCTATCATTATTTATCAATACAAATATGCAACAAATCATTAGAGATATGAAAAAGTGGATGCTTTAAGAACTCCAAATATAGCTTGTTAGATAAAAAATGATTGTTTGGAAACTGTTCTGAACCAACCATCTGAATCACATAAAATTACCATTTTACCCTTTGTCTTATATTGAATGAAAATCAACATTTAACAGAAGATCATATATAGAGTTTCTAAATGATTAATTAATGGCCCAAACCAATGTTATGGTATTAATTTCAAACAAACCTAACAATATCTGTTTAAGTTTTGGCATTACAAAAAAGAGCTAGAAGGATCAATGACTAGCATGCATAAAGACAACAATTCATTTCCTACTTCATGCTCCACCATTTCAAAAATTACCAACTTTATGCAGCATAAAACTACAAATGTAGAACACTTTGCAAAGCAGATGATATAAACGATGCATTTCAATTATCATCATCAAAAGTTTGACTAACCAAATCAAACTCATCATTATCATTTATCAATGCTTGAATCAAAATATACTCATGTTCATGCTTAAATCTACAAAGATTTATCCCAGAAGAAAATTTTAACATCTTAAAGTGATACACTAGCTATTAAATATAAAAACAGTTATGGAAAAGATCTACACTCTTTGTGAATATCTTTACAATATAGATATAAGATATATGATGAAGTCTACCATTTATTCTTTCAACTTGATGATATTGATGGTATGAACAATCTGCAGATAGCATATGAATTGAGAAATACAAATTTCTCATAAGCATTTCGTCGACTAGGTGGTAGACCAAATTCAAAAACCACACACAAAAACCACACCCCAATTCCATATCATATTATCCCATAACATAAAACCCCTAAAACAAAGAATCTCAAAATTAAGCAAAGAACTAACAATTTTCATTATAATTTAAATCAACAACCCATCTCTCTTATTCTAGTTTCAAAGAAGACGAGGATGTGGAGCAACATAACGGCACCAAAATGATCGCCCAAGTCATATTCTGATTTCAATATTGTCATTCCAAAATTACAAACGATTGAGGAGATCCATAATGGACTGAATGTTGCTTTCAATAGGATGGATGTTATATTTACCGAATTGCAGAATACCACACCAAATCTTTGAAACCTAAAAATAATTACGTTTACAGGGGAGAATTGGACCAGTAGACCAGAAGCAAAAGAACAGTTTCACAAAGAAGCAAGGGTGATCTGGGAAAAGAAACGCCTCTGAACGATATGCCCAGGTGTTAGAGGATGAACCGTACAGAGCATTTTGGAACGGTTCAGAGGACGTAAAATTTCACCAAACAGTTTTAATATCTGAGCGATTCAGATATGAGCTCTGAATTGCACCATTCAGACTCAAACAAACAGCCCCTAATCATTAAAAAAAAAGTCATGAGACAAACTACTTAGAGAAGTAACGATTTCCAAACATCACAGAGCAAAATTAAAAGGCTATCAAGAATGACAAAAATCTCTTGTATTCATGTCCAAGTTAAGGGTGAAGATGTAAGGATTTTGATATCAAGGACATGTTCATTTCTTTAATGCTGGGGTGGAGCTAAGATTCAAGCTAGGGGGTCCAGTTGCCAAGATTGTACTTTGTTGTAAAATAACAACGATGAATATCGTATCAAGCTAACAAAGAATCCCTTATACATCAATGTATAAGTGAGCTTCAATGACAAAATACACTTTGAGCCAAGAAACTGAATGTACGAATGAGAACTTTGAATTTGAAACATACTAAGTTTCACTCCTACCAAATGTATAACAATCATCATAAAGATCATCCAGGCATACTATATAACTGCCTCTTATACTGTTCTATTAAAAAATTAGCATAAAAGGTCTTATTCATGGTGTGTTGGTCAACTCAATAGTAATTACATCAAAACAATGGTTTTATGCGGACAACTTTTTCTCAGATCTCGTCTAAAGATGTTGCAACTTCAAGCTCTCAAAAGCCAAAAGATTGCTAGTTTGAAAGCATAAGTCAACCAAAGATCAGAAAAATTACGGGGCTCCATCTTTCAAAGAATCAACACCATACCCTGATTTCAATAGTTCTATATGTCTGTGTAACTATTGATCCGTTTCAGTGTAAAAAATATTGGCATTCAATAATTCAAACAAAATACAGTATCTCAATTCTCAACAACATTTGCATTTAGCTAAGCTAGGGTTTGGGTTACTTTTTGGATAACAAAACAAGTAGTAAACAACAATATCAAGTGACACCAAACAATTAGTCCACTACATACTAATTTGATCAAGCAATCATCAAGAAACACAGATGAGGAACAAAAATTCAGTACCTTAATGAATCAAGAAACTAAAAAAAGGGCAAGTGAGAACAAGCATATAGTGGGTCCATGTGTATGGTCGTTCAAAGATCTCATTAAACAAATAAAAAAGACTATAAAGGAACATCAGATATATGTCTCTGGCAACAAAATCATATTGCTTCATGAATCAGAAACCAGAAAGAGAAATGAAAAGCAAGAACTGCTTTATGTTTTACCCGAAGTCAAGAACCAGAAGGAGAGTAAGACAAAATAGATTTCAAAATGTGAGGTTGGTCGATTGAGGAGAAGTGAGCTTGCTCTTTCTGCTAATGGTCAGATTATGAGTGAGATAGTGAGGTTGGATTGGAGCGATTAAAAGATAGGGATTCAAAATCATACTATACATATTGGTGTTGGGGGTCTGGGCAAATTCAAACTTTTTGATGAATAAGCAAAAAAAACAACAAAGTTGAACTTATAGTGAAATCATCTTGCAATAGGGTTTTTGGCCAAAGCAAAAGACAGTATCAAAAGATTTGATTGACTTGTTGGTATTTATTGATATTTGAGATTTGACTATATTAAGTTTCATGAATCCAATGCCAATGCTAACAAGTTAAACAAGCTGAATGTACATTTATCATTATCCTGTATCTTCTTAATGTTTGTTTTGTTAAGCTTATATCCATCAAGAATAGATTGACGTGGTTTTTTGTCATAAAGAAAGTGAGGCATTTTTACAAACACTTGAGATGCATAACTAAACAAGTCTAAGAAGGTGTGATTATGGGCATATTATAACAGAAAATCAAAATCCAAACAGTGATATAAATGAAAAGCATAACTGAAACAATACAAAATCACTGTTGAGTAACATAAACAAAGGCAAGCCAACATATTACAAGTTGAGACTTTAGAGTTTAGATTAGGAATTAGGATGACAACAAGTACCAAATCTGGGTACAAGACTAGAAGCGACAAAACACAAACATTAAGATTAGGATTAGGATTAGGAATCAACCATCAAGAAGAGATTATTAGGAACAAAAATTGAAAACAATGTTGCAAACAAAGAAATAAAAGGAGAAATACAAAATCATAATGATATGTTTTACCTACTACCTACCTGAAAGTCAAGAAGCAGATGAAAATGAAAGAGAAAGAGGAGAATCGATTTCAGAAAGGGGAGCCTTGCTGCTCTGCAGCTGATGATGGTCGTCGAAGTCGATGCTTCTTTTGAGTGAGAGAGAGAGAGAGAGAGAGAGAGAGATTAAAAAATTGGGGAGTAAAGCCCTATTTTTTTAATCATACATTTTACTTTGGTGTTGAGTCCTCTTGGGCCTGGACCTTAAACTCTAAATCCATCATGCTCTTCTCTTCCTAAAATCATCCCCATTGTTGCATTGCATTACAGACCAATAATCAAAGGTTTCAATTCTAGGATAAATCTTGTTCAACTAATCTCATCAGGGTTTCAAAAGTTATTATTCTAGAGAAAAAAGTCATATAATTATTCATGGGATAAATAATCCTCATTCAATTATTTTATTACTTTCGATTTATTGGATAAACAGAATACAAATTTTGGAAAAAACTAGCTCATAAGTTAGTTGATAATTAATAAACTAGCTATTGACTAATAAGTTAGTTAGTTTCTGATAAGCTGGCTTATATATAAATTTTGTTTGGCCAAAACTAGCCTATGAATATGTAAAATGACCAAAAAATGGTCTCTTGAAGTGTAATAACTAATATTAGTAAGGGTATAATTGAAAAAAAAATTACAAAAAGTTCCTAAAAAGCTACTCCAAATAGCGTTTCAATAAGCTCTTATGGTACATGTTTAGAGGAGAAATGGTTATATATGGCATTTAGACTATTTATTAAGAACCGAATAATAACTTATCTTATATCATAGAGACTACTTTATCAATACAAGCAAATTGATCCATAAGGTCCTTAATGCAAAACGAACCGAACAACAACCCCCCCCCCCCCCCCCCCCCCCCAAAAAAAAAAAAAAAAAAAAAAGAACACCAAGAGACAAGGACCGAAACACATTACCCGGTACATGTAGGAAACGATTCCTATCTAATACCGGGTTTAAATTTTAAAATGCTTACCAACAATTAATTTTCAAGTCCAACAATGTTGAGCAATAAGGTAATTAAATGTGAATCATTTGTCGATAAGAGTGAAGGGAATGGGTGACCCGCCGAACAGAGAAAGTGATTTTTGGCATTTCACAACCGGGGAACACCACCCCTCTCGCCGCCGATTTGCAAATTTTCAATCCGCCTACATCTTCCTCTCTGAGGGGAAATTAATTCTCTCATCCTCTTTTTAGTTTTTATTGTTTCTAAGTGGGATAAAGGTTAGTATGATGAGTACTGCATCGGGCTTCAAAAGGATAGGGGGTAAAGAGAGAAAAAAAATGATATGGTGCTAACGTGGCACAAGGGATGGAAGGATGAAGGGACGGATATTCCCTTCACCCTACACGTTTACCTGATAACATTTAGTAAACAACCCCTTAAAAGTTAATTTCATTTTATCAGTAACCAAAGGTATAAAGTTATATTGTATTTGGGAAAATTTGAAATAGTTTGGCGACAACCATCATTGTGGTAAGAAATAAATGAAGAAACTGTAACAGCATAGTAACTTTATAATGTGAAATTCGAATTTGGTCAATCATTTCATCTCTTTTTCAAGTTTTGAAATGTTTCTTTAGAGCTAGTTTCTTCTACTTGATCCATAACTTCATAATCTTAAGAGTTAATTACATTTTTGGTCCCTGTGGTTTGGTGATTTTAACACTCTAGGTCCATTTTCAAAATAATTATGGATTTGGCACCTGTGGTTTACATTTTCTAACACTCTGGGTCCATAATTGCTAACACCGTTAAAGTATTATGTTAAGTAGGTTAATTACAGGGGTAGTTTGGTCATTTCATTTATGTTTTTGTTTTCAATTAAACCATAGGGACCAAATATGTAATTTACACTATATACAATATCACAAGGACGAAAAATGTAAATTATTAATATCAATAAGAAAAGTAACAAAAAAAGAAATTTCCATCATCTTCATCATGCCATCTGTATTTATTTTCCAAGAAACCCTATACTACCATCACCATCAGCCATCACAATCTACCACCACCACCCTCACCCCCATCGACTGTTACCACCACCCATCACCTTCCCCCCATCTAAATCCATCTTTCCTATATCCATCGTGAAATTGATATCATCTTCCCATCCAAACCCTAAATCCATCATCTCCTCCACCCAACCACCTCCATCGTCAACCATCGAAAGAGAGACGACTGCCGCCGCCACCTTCAACCAACCAACCACCAGCCACCTCCCCGCCGGCCACCCACCGTAAGACCTCCCCATATTCACCAGCGCCGTCGAAGACGAGCGTCGTCAGAGACCACCATCGTCGTCTTCTCCAACGAAACCAGACCTTCTCCTCCTTCTTCTTCTTTCTCCTCTCGGTAAACCCCTTTCCCGGAGTCTTCATCTCCCCATCGCCTCAGATCTGGGTTTATTTTTCAGATTTTCATAGCTTTAGGGTTTTAATTTCTTAGGTTTCGTAGATTTAGGATCTTTTTGAAATCTGGTTTTGGTGTTTCCAAATCTGGTTTTGGTGTTTCCAAATCTGTTTTGGTTTCCAAATCTGATTTTGGTTTAAAAATCTAAATAAATTTACGGATTTGATATTTTAGGATGGTGATTCTAGTGGCAGTGGGCGGCGGTGGGTTGTGCTAGTGATGGTGGTGGCAGTAGGTTGTGGCGGTGATGTTGATGGCAGTGGGTTCTGGTGGTGGCAGTAGGTGGCTGGTGTTTATGGGTTAATGAAAAATTATGATCTTGGTGGTGGTGTTGGGTGGTTGGTGGTGGTGTTGGGTGGTTGGTGGTGGTGGTTTTGGGTGGTTGGTGGTGGTGTTGGGTGGTTGGTGGTGGTGGTTTTGGGTTGTTGGTGGTGGTGTTGGGTGGTTGGTGGTGGTGTTGGGTGTTGGGTGAAGGTGGTGTTTGGGTGGTTGGTGGGGTTGAAGAAGATGAAAATTGGGTTGAAGAAGATGAAAAATTAAATTAAAAGAAAAAATTAATAAAAAATGAATAAACTATCAAATGACCAAAATACCCTTCTATTAAATCCATTTAACAGAAAAATCAAACGGAGTTAGAATTAATGGTCCTAGAGTGTTAGAAAATGTAAACCACAGGTGCCAAATCCATAATTATTTTGAAAATGGACCTAGAGTGTTAAAATCACCAAACCACAGGGACCAAAAATGTAATTAACTCTAATCTTAAACATATAATGAATTGGTACTTTTGTGTTCTTACAAAATCCTTCTAAATAACTGAAATATAGTACAAAGTAAGGACAGCCATCATCTTCTTCCTCTCAACCCTAGCTAGCTAGCTAGCAAAGGTAAAAATGTAAATAACAAGGAAGAATCATGACTCTTGACTGCTTCTTTGGTATTTCATCTATGAGTCTGATTGAAAACTCCAACCAGCAAAATCACTCTCTGAGAACAATGAAGTCGGTACTGCCTTGTAGAAAGCCAATGGAACCTGTTTAACCCTTCGCCATATCTACAACCAAACACCACTTATTATTATTATCACGAACAAAGTCAATATTATCATCATCCAAAATATATATATATATATAAATATTACCTCCTCCCTAAATATTGTTGCATATGAACCTGAACTGAAATCCTTCACAGCAACTTCAGTTGTCTTGGATCTAACTGTCAAATCATTCTCCAGTGACAAAACAAATCTACACACAAAATCATTCTGTATGTCAGCATCATTTTGGATACAAGCACATCCCAAGGTCACTTCATGCATGCATACCTTGACACCGGGGGACAGGTGGTGGCGCAGTGTATCAATCTCCCACAGAGAACTCCCTGCAAAAACAACCTCATTTATTATTATTATTATTATTATATTCTATATTTTCATCTTTGAAGCTTAAAAAATGCAACAGAAACTTACTCATGGCATTGGTTTTGAGAAGATCCTTTTCCTCATTGTTGAAAAGATCAATGCCTGCTTTAATGCTGGAAGCATCTTTTGCGGTTTCATCATTATCCTCCTGCAAATAGCAGACTGTTACCAAACCATTCAAGGAATAACAAAGCCAGGGTGATTTTGTCATCATCACAACAAAGTAGATGTGAACTCAACAGCAGATACAGTTAGCTGGATTTCTAGTACTAATTTTACAAAACATCAACAGATGACTTTTCGGGAAATATAAATTCATTACTTAAATGCAAATATAAAAGAATCTGAGCAATGCATAAGGATGGGGAGAAGCGAAAAAGGTAAAACAAAATGAAGGGTCAATGAAGATAACATTTCACATGCATATAAAAGCTATCATAATACATTTTCATCATCCAAGCATCACAGATATTGAATTGTCTAATGTAAATTTTAGAAACAATACAAAAATTGATCAGATTTAATTTTATTACCTGATGCACTAAACAATTGATAGAAGGATGTCTCCGTAGAAGATTATGGATTAGAGCGATAATGACAAGGCCTCCAGAAGGAGGAACCGCTTAATTTCTTAGCAAAAGAAGCAACCAGATAAGCTGGAAGAAGTGGTGATTTCAGGCATGAATCGAGAAGCTGCCAAAAACAACATGGAGGACATCAGCACCACAATATAATAAAAGCAATTGCAAGCTGCCCAACAGAAAGGGAAAAAGCAATCGGCATAAACTCACCTGGAGGAACTTGGCTCTGTGTTTTGCTATGAAAATAGATGGTTCAAGAAGCGCATAAAGCTTCCCATAGAGATTGGGATACTCCAAACCATGTTCTGTCATAAGAATGAACAAGCTACTAAGAGCCATAATGCTTATAACACCTCCAATGTCATATGATTTCGTCAAAAAATCACGGCACATTAACCATTTCAAACCCTCTCAATAACCAACCTTGTAAAATATCAAATGGATATATGTAACAAATGAACAGAAAAACAGATCTTCAGACATGACTCACCACAACATAATGGGATTAGACAAATAAGGGATTACTGCGTGATGAAGGGTAACAAGAACCTAGCATGAAAAGGAAATAGTTTAGGTGATATGTTAGATAGTTAGCAACAAAAGGCGGTACACATCTTATGCTTCTAGTCTAGTTTTCTCTTTATGAACTTACTGTTGGATTGTGTGTATAATAAAAAACCATACAGATCAAAATAATAATATAGCGGAAGCGAAACAAACACACAATCTTCCAGAAATCAGGTTACAATCAGAATACAAGTAACAATTAAACTAATTACGAGAGGGATTAGAAAGACCTTTCGAAGACCGTGAAGATCCAATAGTAGGAATCTCTCTATCAGGAGCACACCCCAAAAACAGTCACGTAGGTAGCGAGAAACTCCTTTCTTTCTTCTCTTGTGCAATCGCCAAAAACACACAATTGATTTGTGTGTTATTTTCCCAAAATCAAAGAAGCCAAAATTACTTTTTCTTGTAATTCTTTTCGGCAGTGAATAACCCCCAAGAAAACAAGTTATATTTTTCCTTCTTTTTATTGGTTTTGACGTGAACCACAAGAAAAAGAAAAAGACATATCATATATCAATATGAATTTTAAGTTATTTGTTATTATTAAATAAGATAAATACCATATTTAACTAATAACAAATCAAACCAAATAACTATCCAAAATATTAGATATTTTCTAAAACCACATATGAACTAATTACTAGTTAGTCCCTCTAGTAATTATTTCTCGCTTTTACGTGACCGAACTTTGTGTGCGACCTAATAGGCTCATGTATTTTAGATTGTTACTATTTTATTGTGACAATGGGCATATCTCCTACACTTACCTCCTTGTACACATCTATAGGAAGGGGTAATCCAAGAAACGCCATCCATGCTTTAGAGAACTTCAACTTCATCTTTTTAGAAATATTAACCGCAGATGTAACCTGGAATTCATGGACAAAAACAAGCTTGATGAATTGCATAAAACATCTGACAGATAAAGCATCCATAGTAAAAATATGGGAAATAAAAGATAAATTTGAAGAGAAGGCAAGTCGTATGATGGATTTAGGTTGACAACGCAAGAAGTTTAATTATAATCAAGCATAGATTAAAAAAATAAAGAATCACGAAAGTCAACAACTTACGCCCTTGCTTGACTTGACTTTGCCATCTTTTCCTTCTTTTCTCTTAGTTTTCTTGGACTCTGTCACATCCTCCTTGGTAAAAACACCTAACATACAGCGCAACGTAAAAACATTATAGCAGTCGATCACAAGAATAGTACGTAATGAAATATATAGCAGAATACAAGGAAACCGTGTAGGAATAAACTCTACCAATAAACTACTTTTTGAAGAACATTTGGAGTAAAGTTTGAAAAATACAATGTAGAGTATGCCAAGTTGCCAACCAACTCATTTGCATATCAGAGTTTTCAACTAGTTATTCCAAAATGCAGGTGGAGGAATTTTTAGTGGTGCTCTCAACTATAATAAGCTGGCCAATAAATAAACTGAATAAGATCAGTAAGTGAAACAAGAATTCTCACTCACCAGACTCATTCCATACTTCATGTTCAGATTTTTCATCAAGTTGTTCGAGAGGTGGATTCTTAGATATTACATGATGTATATTGCGAATTAAAAGCTGCCCACTGCATTCATACAACAAATTGTTAGATTCATGTCATGTAACAGCATTGCTAGGTCACATTAAGCAGCTAGAAAATCACTTTGGCAATTCTGCTTGAAGACGTAATTACAGATTGAAAATAGTATGCTCATGAACCAAACTGTTAATCTTATTGACCTTCAAATCCTCAACTTTAAGATAAAATAGACGTGTCTGTTTGCAACATGACAAAATAATGTATGTCTTGATTTCTTATTTTCCTCGCCAAGTACAGTATTCGTGAATAAATAGAGTAAACATTCACCTACAAAGACTCCTTAAATCATATGACTTTGATAACCCCAATGCAAATAATATCTTAGTTAAGACCACAAAGCACAATAACTACTTTTCAGAAACAGAACGGTTTCATCATCTCAGATTCCCCAGGCTGACATTATTTGTGCAAGATGTTTTGCATCTTGTAAACCACCCATTCTCGATATGGTAGAGTTGTTTTGCATGACTATGATTACTACCAGGCTGTGGATTTTGTATTTTGAATTTCAAATTCTTTTGCATCTTGTAAGAACAGCCCTAATATGTGTCTATCAATTTGATGATTACAATGAGAAGAGGTTATGTTATAACCACAAATGTATATATCACAATCACACATAAAGGCGCAACGATGGTAAAAAAAAACCAAATTCTTGGCCTGATTAATACATACACAAGCACGATTCCTTCTTCCATCATTAGCACATAAAATTAACGCACACACCATCACCTTTAAACATGACCATGCTAGTTTTGGGAGTAACAAGCACACTAGGCAACATACACTAACCTGGCTCTTGCCGGACTTTCATTTTCTGTATCTCCGGTCTTAGGTTTGACATCTGGTGAAAAGATCATTAAATAATTACAAATGCAATGATAACAAAAGCATGATGGGAAAAAACACATCAATCAAAAACATTGTTTTATGTTAAAACCATCAAAAGTATAGGCAGAAAGTACTAGAAGATTCTTTGACATCAAGCGTTCGAATTAGCTTTTCCAGGCTTATGTAGGTAAAGTAGCTGCCACATAGAAATGAGGAAAGGGTCATAAAAAAATTACTAGCAATAAGGAATGGAGAACAAACAAATTAAATTTGCTTATAAAACGATTAAATCTATTTATCGGACATCAATGTACTTGAAATACTTTGATACAAGCAAATTTAACATAGTATCAGCCTCCTCAACAGAGTAAACCAACCTGAAAAGCATCAAAGATACTAATACGGGATAGTAAAACTACCCGGATCCTTTAATTTTTGTGGGATTTTGTTAGTAAGGAGGGTACTGCACTCCTTGGTCAATGCCATTGTTTTAAATTCTCCCAGCCTCCGTTTCTTATTTAAAATATCTTTTAAAAACTTAACATAGCTTGGCATTTGCTCGAGAGCCTCTACCAAGGGTATGTTAATGTGAAGTTGCTTAAAAACGTCTAAAAACTTTTTAAATTGATCATCTACGTTTTTAGGTTTCACTCTTTGTGGAAACAAAAGATTGGGAAGGTCGAATTGAACTTATTTAGGCACTGAGTTAGAAGTGTCCTCTGAGGTTGATTTTCTTTTAAAGGCAGACTTCTGAGGTTCTGATGGAATGGGGTGATCAGACACTGGAGTGGACACTCCCAACGGAACATTCACTTCAGTGGGATCCGGAGTGGGCAATGTGCTTAAAGGCACTGTGGTTGCTGTTGGCTCTAAATCAACCAAAGTTGGCTCAGATTCAATAACAACGTCATATAAGTTGTCCGCACTCCTTAGCGAGATCATTTTGACCTGCTCTTTCCCCTCTCTATTTGGGTGTTCGGTGTCACTTGGTAAACTACCTTGTGGTCTATTCTTAACCTCGGTCGCTAGTTGTCCTAACTGAGTCTCGAAATTTCTCATGGATGCTTGAGTTTGATTCATGAATCCTTTAAGTACTGATTCAAGGGATGGTGGTGCTTCAAGCGCGGGCGGTTGCCTTTGCTGAAAGTTCTGTGGGGACTGTCTTTGGTGAAAATTCTGTGGGGAGTGCCCACTGGGTGTGTGTGCATTCTGGAAATGTGAGAACTGTCCCTGGTGATAATGACTTTGTTGTTTAAAAGGTGGTCTTGCTGCCCTATTTGGTCCTTGGTTCATCCCCGGAGGGTAAGACTCTTGGTTATTTCTCCAAGAAAAATTCGGGTGGTTCCTCCAATTTGCGTTATAGGTTTGAGAAAATGGACTATCCCTGTGTTGTGTTCCGATGACATTTACAACCTCTGGATTACCGGGGCAGAAGTCAAAGATATGGTTTTCACCACAATAAGTACAAACATCAGGGACCTGTGGAGTGGCCACTGCCGAATTTACTTGTTGACGATTTCCATTTAAAACCAATTTTGTTAAGGCTGCAAGTTGTGCGTTCATTGCTTTAAGTGCATCAGATTCGGTGGGATTAATCTTTGGTGTTAATTCTCGAGGGTTTGACCAATCGGTGTTGTTATTGGCCACTTTTTCTAAAACTTGATACCCCTCGTTGTATGTTTGTGATGTAAATGCTCCTCCAGCAGTGGCATCTAAGATGAGTTTAGCAGCGTTGGAGAGCCCATTGTAAAAGGTCTCCAACTGGATGCAGTGGGGAATACCGTGATGTGGGCATTGTCGTAACAGTTCCTTAAAACGTTCCCACGCCTCCGAGAATGTCTCATCCTCTCCTTGCCGAAATAAAATAATACCATTTCGAAGCTTTACGTTCCTCGTGGGAGGAAAGTATTTTTGTAAAAACTTTTCGGCAAGGACGTTCCACGTGATGAGGGAGTTGGGTCTAAACGAATTTATCCAGGCTTTGGCTCTATCCCTCAATGTAAAAGGGAAGAGCCTTAGCCGTACGGCATCTTCCGCTACTCCCGGAATATGAAAACTATCCGCAACTTCCAAAAAAGATTATAAGTGCGCGTGCGGATGTTCAACCGTTGATCCCCCAAACTGCCCCGTTGTTTGGAGCATTTGGAACATTACCGGCTTAAGTTCAAAACGTTTATTTGCATCGGGCCTAGGAATTCCGGAAGCAAATTGATCAGCTCCCGGAGTTGCATAGTCCCTTATTTTACGATCTTTGTCATCGGCGATGTGAATGGTAGTCTGCACTGGAGGCGGTAAATCAGCCATAATCACAGTGAGCACAACTAAAGGTTCGACACTCGGTTGACTTTTCTTTTTACCTCTTCTTCTTTTTCGAAAAGTTTTTTCTATTTCTGGATCGATTTCCAAAAGAGGTTCTTTTTGTTTTCTTAGCATAAAATGCCAAAAGGTGTTAGAAAAACAAGTATACTCGGGCTCGAATGAAAACTAATGTCTCGAGCTAAATCACGCCAGTCCCCGGCAACGGCGCCAAAAACTTGGTAGGCATAAACCTAGACAGAGCCACAATACACGCGTGTATTCAACAGCGGGTTGCGAACAGGCCACAGTGGGCAGTGCAACTACACACCGGTCACAAGTGATTGTTACTTTATCAAGAATTATTGTAGTGGGATCTAACACGTGTAATTAACAGTGGCTTGCAAACATGCCACAGTGGGCAGTACAAGTATACACTGGTCACTGTGATCGTCACTTCCAAGTAATAGTTGGTAAGATACCAGATATCGTATTCCACAGGGACTGGAACAATCAAGACAATACGGTTCTCATGTGCTCCTTTTTACTTGTTTCGAAAAGAGAGGAAGAAATAAGTTGGTTTGGTTTTGTGAAATGCTTTAAATGACAAAGATTAATTAAAAGGATTTTCTAAGGTTTAAAAGATAGGGACGTAGGAATATTTTGAAAGGATTATGTGCAAGACAGTAACAGGTTTACCGTGTCCAATGTTATAAGGCACTAGTGGGTCACACTGCTACACACCCAAATAGAGATCAATTGGATTTACTAGTTGTGTGGAATTAATTAATTAGTGTAATTAATTAATTATGAGAGAAATAAATAATAGATAGTTTATTTATTATTTACTGGATAAATATTAATAGTTAATTAATATTTATATATGGTATGGTTTAATTAAAGCCTATCGGGCTTGATAATTAAACGGGCTTTTCTATTGGGTAGTTACCATATTTACTAATATAAATATATGGTAAACCTAATGTTTTCAATCAATCCATCTCATTAATAACTTAGAGAAAAACAAAAGCCTAAACCTTGTTCTCTCTCTCTCCAAAATCGTCCCACACATACACACTAAACCAGTTTCGGTTTTCCGGGTAATCCAAAGGCGGTCTAGCAGCGGTTCTCGTGGTGGTGCAGTAGCGGTGTATTCCCCGTTAGCTTTCCAGGAATCGTTTTGTGTTTAGCCCTAAAAGGTATTGCTCTAAACCCCCTCGTTATTGTATCTAAACCTGTTTAGGTTGGATCTCATGGTTTGGGAATTCAGGTTTTTATTCCGCTGTGCATATCTGTTTTTGCCTGCAATTCCCAACAGTGGTATCAGAGCCACTTCCTAAACGTTTAGATCAGGAATGTTTGATTGTGATAAACTGTTTATAATATTTAGTTTATATTTGTTAAAAATTCGATTTTATCTGTTTATCTTAAAATTGGATTTTTATCGTTATTCACACGAAACCTCGATCATCGTTGGTGGAATCACGGCCGTATGCCGATCGAAACCACCAACCGATCGCCGGCCACCACGATTGGTAGCAACGGCGTCGGTCCGGCCATCCACCGCGCCCCACGGTGGCGTCGGTGGTGATGATGATCGATGGCAGCAGCAAGGGGGTGGTGGCAACGGCTTGTGGCTGTTGTCGCCGCCGGAAAAATGCCACGGTTCGCCCGCCAAGCCGCCGGCTGCCTTACGGCCTCGCCGGGCGGCGGCGGCGATGGCCTTGCAACGTTTAAACGACCACCGCAAACCCCGATTGGGCAGCGGTGGTGTAGCGATGGCGGTGGTGTATTGGAAACCACCGAATGGCGGTGGTGGCGCTGCTGTTGCTTAGCGACGGTGGCAGGAGGCGAGTGGTGGCGGCGGCTTTGGCCGTTGTCGCCGGTTGAACCACGAACCACCAAGCCGTCCGCCGGCTGCCTTGCGGCCACGCCAGGCGGCGGCGGTAGCCGTTTCGTTTTTGCGATCGCAAGCCACACCACCGAACGGTGGTGGTGGCGTTTATTGTTGTTGATACCGCCGGCCACGGTGGCGATGGCGGCTGTGGCTGCTGTTGTCGTCGGTTGGCCTAGTGGCGGCGGTGGTGGTAACCTTGGTTGCCGCTGCTGTCACCGGTGACGGTTTCGAGTAAATCGCCGACGATTGGTGACGACGGTAGCTCCGGCTCCGTTGTCATCGATAACCGATAAGTAACGATAGTAACCGTTTGTTGCTATTGTTGCTATCGGTGGAGGAAACGGATAAGTTTTTCGTGTGGATAAGGTTGTTTTAACCAGATAGGCTAAAACTCCGGATAAGATTAATTTTACGTTTTAAAATTAATCTAGGTAATTATAAAACCAGTTGTGTTTTATTAGTTTATCGTAACTGCTTTATTTCGAATTTGTTTTATTTGAATAGTTAGTTGCGAGTGTCATAGCCAAGCCCCAGACCTATGGTTATGTTTTATTTTATTTTGTCTCTGTTTGATTAAGGGAGGCCTGCGTGCCATTTACAACCCTTTTATTGTAATTTTTATTTTATGAAATTTTAAATTACGTCGAAGACGGAGAAAACCATAGAGACGGACTTTGGAGACGCAACCGAGGATGTCGGAGCCAGTGGGAGCGATCTACCTTCATGCCTTGTGTGTTGTTTGTCACTTAGGTTAAAGACCGTCAGTCTAGTGTTGGCTCACTTAACTGACAATAGTTTAGGGGCAAAAGCTATGACACAATGTTTTACGTTTTTATATAATTGCGTGGTTGTGATAAAACGTAGTTTCTAAAATCTAATGAGATGTTTTATAAAAACCCAGAGGTTCGATTACAGAGTGTTTTTCGAATCAGTTTTAAAATTAAGGTTTTTGAAAAACTGGCTAAAAACCCCTTAGGTTTAAAAATCTTAGATCACGTGAGTGCGACCCACTTAGGGACCCTTTTGGCGTAAGGTACGTTGGGTGTCGGAAGTGAACAAGCCTTGGGCACCCACGTTCAAACCCCAAGTTGAGAGGGGTGTGATAAGTACACCAATCCCTAGTGGTGCGATCTATTTTGGTTCTATAATGTTTACCGTGTTGTATCGGGCCAAATCGCACTAGAGGGACTAAATATGCACGAATGTAATATTCGATGTCCCGACGATCTAGAAGTCGTATTTTCGTTCTAAAATGCGATTGGTATAAGTGGTTACCTACCAGAAATAACATGGGTCGGTTTGTGAAGAACAAGCCGCTTACCGACACATGTGAAATATGGATTCTAGTCTAATAAACTTATTTTTTCTAAGGGTAATAATTTTATTAGAGGTTTTATAATCAAATAACTAAATCAGAATTTATTCTTTATGTAGATGTCTTATACTACCGTTCCGTTTTATTCACCTGAGGAATCACTTCGCCTAATTACGGGCAAGTGGAAGCTTACGGGCCAAAACTATCCAGTTTGGAAGTTGCATTTTGATAACATCTTGCGGGCCCAGGATAAGCTTTATGTGATTAACAAACCACTGTCACGTCCTAAGAGCAATGCCCCTGAAGAGGAATTTGCTGAATATTTAGATTTATGGCTGATGAATCTGACGTGATGTCTATTCTATCCTTCTCTGCTTCGCCCGAGTTTACGGTCGATCTTAGAGTTAAGTACTGCCATGAGGTCGTGAAGAGTATAGAAAACCATATTGGTTTCTATAAGAATAGTGGAAAGTACTTGATCATGAAAGAAATCTTTTCGCTGAAGCTGAAGAGAGGCCAATCAGTTAAAGATCATCTCCTAGAGATAAGGAGACTCTTTAAGTGTTTGTCACGACTTGGATACAAGATGACTCAGGAAGAGCTGGTGTATCTGATGTGGTTCTCACCCGCGAAGGAGATTCGTGTCACAGCTAGTGAGTACATGGGAGAGCCCAGGATGGACGTGGCAAAGGTTCATGAGGATATTTTGGACAGTCTGGAGCCGAAAGAAACAAGTGCTGACCTCATGAACACTGATTGGATTGATGAGCTGGGAGATCTAAGTTGCCCAGAATGCGGTAGCCAAGATATCTGCATCCACTCATTCAACGCTGGCCAGATCGACATCGATTTACCCGATGCGCCAGGTATCTTTATGATAGATTGCTTGATCACTTCTTATGAATCATGGGTACTTGATACAGGAAGTGGTAACCACATTTGTAATCATTTACAGGGATTCAAAAGAAGGGAGACTCTGAGGAAGGATCGTTCGAACCTACGAGTCGGTGAAGGCACGATGCTTGTAGCTGAAGCCGTAGGATCTTACAGTGTTAGTTTGCCCTCGGGTCTAGTTTTGGAACTCGAGAATTGCTATTATGTTCCTAGGATGATCAAGAATATTATTTCTTTTGATTTATTGGTAGACCATGGATTTTATTTTAAATATGATTATAAAATGATTTCTTGTTTTAAAAATGATATCTTATATTTTAAAGCAACTCCCTCGAATGGTCTATATGTATTAAATCTGCAAGAGAATAATAACGAAATCTATCATTTAAGTAAACGATCCAAAGACATTGAGGATCAGACTTACCTCTGGCATTGTCGGCTTGGACATATAAACAAGAATCGCATAGAATTACTCCAGAAAGGAGGACTTCTAGGAACGTTTGACTTTAAGCCATTCAGTAATTGCGAATCTTGTCTGTCCGGCAAGATGACAAAGCAACCTTTCAATAAAGACAATGAAAGGGCCAGTGACTTGTTACAGATCATACACACAGATGTGTGTGGACCTTTTAGTCACGAGGCAAGAGGAGGATACCGGTACTTCATTACCTTTACTGACAACTTCAGTAGGTATGGATATGTCTACTTAATTAGGCATAAGTCTGAAACTTTCGAGAAATTCAAAGAGTTTCAGAATGAAGTACAGAATCAACTTGACAGGAAGATCAAGTTCTTGAGGTCAGACCGTGGTGGAGAATATCTTAGCCAGGAATTTGACAGTCATTTGAAAGAATGTGGGATTGTTTCACAACTCACACCTCCGTATACACCACAGATGAATGGTGAGTTAGAAAGGAGGAATCGTACCCTGCTAGACATGGTACGATCAATGATGTGTCGTTCCACGTTACCAGTGTCATTCTGGGGACACGCGCTCGAAAAAGCAGCAAATATACTGAACAGAGTGCCAACAAAATCGGTAGAAAAGACTCCGTATGAAATATGGACGGGCAAGAAGCCTAAGTTGTCTTTTCTGAAGATTTGGGGTTGTGAGGTATTCGTTAAGCGAACAACCTCGGAGAAACTCAAACCCAAGTCAGATAAGTGTATCTTCGTAGGTTATCCCAAGAACACAATGGGATACTACTTCTACAATCCAAGCGAGAACAAAGTATTTGTGGCTCGCAACGGAGATTTTCTGGAGGAGAAGTTTCTCAGCAATGAGAATACCAGAAATGATGTAGACCTACAGATAGTAGAGGAAGATACTGTTTCACCGATCGTTGAGCCAGTCACTCAACAAGATAATGTTGAGACTCAACCGGAAACGGTTGAGGAAGTGCAAACACAGGACCTTCGCAGATCCACAAGGGTAAGGCAAGAACCTGATAGGTATCTTGGATTTCTAGTTTCCCAGGACGGTGGAGACTTGAATGAACCTACATCCTATGGAGAAGCTGTATCAGGCGATGAGTCTGAGCAATGGCAGGAAGCCATGAAGGCAGAGATGCAGTCCATGTATGACAACCAAGTTTGGGAGTTGACGGATTTACCCCAACACAGTAGGGCTGTTGGACGTAAATGGGTTTTCAAAAAGAAAACCGACATGGACGGAAATGTGCAAACTTTTAAGGCTATACTAGTTGCGAAAGGTTTCACGCAAACTCATGGCATTGACTATGATGAAACTTTCTCGCCAGTAGCCATGTTAAAGTCCATTAGGATTCTGATGGCCATCTCAGCGTATTTTAACTATGAGATCTGGCAGATGGACGTAAAGACAGCCTTTCTTAACGGGAAGTTAACAGAAGATGTCTATATGCAACAACCGGAAGGTTTTGTAGATCCGAAGAATCCTAATAAAGTGTGCAAGTTGCTGAAATCCATTTATGGATTAAAGCAAGCATCCAGGAGCTGGAACTTACACTTTGATGATAGGATCAAAGAGTTTGGTTTTACCAAAAGTGAGTTTGAGCCATGTGTTTACACTAAGTTCAGTGGGAGCATAGTAACCTTCTTGGTCTTGTATGTAGATGATATTCTACTCATTGGAAATGACATACCAACTTTACAGAGTGTTAAAGCTTGGTTAAGCAAATGTTTCCAAATGAAAGACCTTGGAGAAGCCGCGTATATACTTGGTATAAAGATCTATAGAAATAGATCTAGGCGGCTTATCGGACTTAGTCAAAGTACATACATCGATAAAGTCCTGAAGCGATTCAGAATGGATGAATCCAAGAAAGGATTTATCCTGATGCAACATGGCATAGTGCTAAGTAAAGCACAGTGTCCCGAATCTAGTCAAGATAAGAACAGAATGAAATCGATACCATATGCCTCGGCAATTGGATCGATTATGTATGCCATGTTATGTACAAGGCCCGATGTTGCTTACTCAGTGAGTCTGACGAGCAGATACCAGCAAAACCCAGGTGAAGCCCATTGGGTCGCTGTCAAGAACATTCTGAAATACCTAAGGCGTACTAAAGAAATGTTCTTGGTCTTTGGAGGTTCTGAGGATGAGATTAGTGTCACCGGCTATACAGACGCTAGTTTCCAGACCGACAGAGATGATTTTAGATCACAGTCTGGGTATGTTTTTACCCTGAACGGAGGTGCGATCTCGTGGAAGAGCTCGAAGCAAGATACGATAGCAGACTCTACTACGGAAGCGGAGTACATTGCAGCTTCAGACGCAGCAAAAGAAGCGTGATCGTCACTTCCAAGTAATAGTTGGTAAGATACCAGATATCGTATTCCACAGGGACTGGAACAATCAAGACAATACGGTTCTCATGTGCTCCTTTTTACTTGTTTCGAAAAGAGAGGAAGAAATAAGTTGGTTTGGTTTTGTGAAATGCTTTAAATGACAAAGATTAATTAAAAGGATTTTCTAAGGTTTAAAAGATAGGGACGTAGGAATATTTTTTGAAAGGATTATGTGCAAGATAGTAACAGGTTTACCGTGTCCAATGTTATAAGGCACTAGTGGGTCACACTGCTACACACCCAAATAGAGATCAATTGGATTTACTAGTTGTGTGGAATTAATTAATTAGTGTAATTAATTAATTATGAGAGAAATAAATAATAGATAGTTTATTTATTATTTATTGGATAAATATTAATAGTTAATTAATATTTATATATGGTATGGTTTAATTAAAGCCTATCGGGCTTGATAATTAAACGGGCTTTTCTATTGGGTAGTTACCATATTTACTAATATAAATATATGGTAAACCTAATGTTTTCAATCAATCCATCTCATTAATAACTTAGAGAAAAACAAAAGCCTAAACCTTGTTCTCTCTCTCTCTCTCCAAAATCGTCCCACACATACACACTAAACCAGTTTCGGTTTTCCGGGTAATCCAAAGGCGGTCTAGCAGCGGTTCTCGTGGTGGTGCAGTGGCGGTGTATTCCCCGTTAGCTTTCCATGAATCGTTTTGTGTTTAGCCCTAAAAGGTATTGCTCTAAACCCCCTCGTTATTGTATCTAAACCTGTTTAGGTTGGATCTCATGGTTTGGGAATTCAGGTTTTTATTCCGCTGTGCATATCTGTTTTTGCCTGCAATTCCCAACATTTTCCCCCGGGCTTTATAAGAAATACTTGGCCTAGTTGGTGATCATAGTGCTGTGGGACAGTGGACACTCTCTGTTCACGAAAGACCCGGTCCTATCTCACACTCACATTTCCTAGTAGAATTTTACGTTTTAAAACTAAATTATCAAGTAAGTGGCCACTCCCCGGCGAACCCTCTCGGATTTCATAGGCTTGTGCTTAAGCAATTGCTCTAAGTGGCCTCGGTGGACACACTAGGTAGCTTGCCCGCTCCTGTTGGTGGGGGTGTCCACTATACTGACCCAACTCTCGTTAGTGTCGTAAGAACTCTCTCGAATCCCCTAGTATCATTCAAGCTCGGTGTCACGACGCCCTACCCATCTCTGAGTTAAGACTAGACGTTAGACACATTCAAGTGATCAGCTCGTTTGCATCATTGGATCATATTCGCACTTTAAATGAACAAAATAGTTTTAAGTTTAAAAAGACGAAAATTATTCAAGCATTGTTTATAAACTCCGGGTACTTCTTCTTCCTACATCCCTAATTACTTACTAGTGCATAATTAATAACGTAAGAAAAACTAAGATAAGAAAGTTGAAAACCGACATACTTAAAAGATTGCTAGATTTAATTTAAAAGCTGCAGTACCGACAGCAGTGGGCACTACAGTTCCAATAGCTGAATTACAAACTTCGAAAATAAAAATTAAAACTACTTTTCGGAAATTAAAATTACTTATAGGCTGGAAAATAAAGATTACACTAAGCTAGAAAACTACTTGAAACAAAAGTTACTTCTACTTTTTAAAACTAAGTTAAAAACTAAGAAATGGAAGAAGAACTAAGTAGAAGATGATCTAAAGATGAAATCCTTGATCATGGATGGGATGATTGAGCCATGGAGCCAATATCACTCTTTTATAATGGAGAAAATGGCTGGTCCTTTGATCACATGATGCCATAAGATGCCCTAATATGATCCATTGGGTAATAAAAAGGAATAAGTTCCTTTACCCCTTGGATAATAAAAAGGAATAAATGGTACAAGGCATCTTTTTTCTTTCTTTTGTTGCCTTTTCTCCCATGAAATCATTGTCTTCTCTCCATTGCACTAAGATGCCCCACATGATGTCCTTTTTCTTGAATTTCCGGATTTACCCTCGTCAGCGCCTTCAGTGGGCACTCCTAGAGCTGCTGCACAAAATTTCTACAAAAACACTCCAAAACACGTAATAATCTCCTAAAATACTAATATACGCTTGTTAAGACTCAGAACATTATTTTTAACTAAAAGATAAAATAAAGATGCAAAAGTGGCTATTTTTGTACTAATATTTAATTAAAAAGAGAAGTAAATAACTATGAAAATTCATAGTTATCAATCGCCTTTTAGCAACAAAGGGTAGTTAAATATAAGTACACTTACAATTAAACACGAAAGTCTAGACGTGAAAAACTTTGAAGAAAATGAAACCATTGGATTGTTTTTCTTAGTAACTTGAGATTGAAAGTTTGAGTTACTCTTCTAATTTATAGGTAACAAAAGAAGACTCTCAAAACGTACGTTGGCTCATTTATTTATGTATAATTCCATGCACATATTTTTTTGCGTTTCAAATGTTGTTTGAAGCATCATTATTTGCATTTATTTGATATAATCAATGATGTTACAAATTTTAAGGTGGTTTTCAAAAACGCTTAAAGATCATGTCCATTATTGAAAAAGCTAGATATGGTTAATGGGTCCGAGCAGGCCAAGGATCAGCGGAAGACCGAGACTGACTTGGGACCGGCCTGTCCCAAGACCATTTCATTTGTGACCAGTTTAGGATTGTTGATTACCGCATGGTTATGACATTTCAACAAAAACAATGCTCGACCTGATTTTTTTAATTTAAAATTGATATTTAGATGTATTTGATTCAAAACCCAAAATGTATATTTTACATGTAAGACAACGTAAACGTATTTTTATTGTATTCAATTGACAAATTATTTGGTTGATTAAGTTCTTTATAACAAAACTTACTTGTTTTAATATATTTGTTGACCCAATCATAATAAAAAGTGTCTGTTAGTATATTATTTGGTTGACTAAAAATAGCTTTTAAATACTAGAAATCAATTAAAAGAATAAAACAAGTCGGGTTAATTTGGGTCCGGGTCCGACCTAGAATAATCAGACTGTAAACCAAAGTATTTTAATCGGCGTAAAGTATTTTGAATTGGATCCTCACTGTAAACCAAAGGGTCGACGGCCCATAGATGGCCCAGTTATATGCCCTGTGTTTGTTTAGGCTTAAAAAAACAAAACAAAACTTGGTCGCTGCCCTATACGAACGTAATTCGACTATTATCTCTTCTTGAGTTGTAATTCTTGAATTTGCTGCCTTCTCCTCTTGAAGTTTCTCCCTTTTTCAGGTAATTTTCTTCTAATAATTAGATTTCTAATGTGTTGTGTTGGTTGATATTGGAGAATATGTTCAAGTATATTGCCTGTTACAGTCGGTTTGAGTTTTGGATGGTATGATAGTTAAGACTACCAAGGAGTTTGATTTGTTGCTCTTTGTTTACTATAATATTACCAAGGTTGATGATGCCCTACAACTGTTCGACGAAATGCCACTCACATAAATAGTCTGATATTCTTGTAATGTTTAATTTAAAAGACTGAAAGATTGGTTACATATTTTGATTCAGGACTGATTTTACTTGTTTTCTATGAAAGATTACATTGTACATACTGCTTACAGGCAGCATTAGCTATTAATTAATACATGAAACAAAGTTATAAACATAATCAACCATCTAAATATGCTTTCTAGATTTCTAGCTTACACATCAAATTGTCTTAACTTATTTCCAAAATATTTCATAAATCTTTTAGAAATCTACAAGCTACATTTGCAGTCCTTAAAGCACCCGCTTTTTCATATCTCTAGTAATTTGTTGCATATTTGTGTTGATAAAAAATGTTAGACATTTGAAAAATGATTTGTAAGTGTTCCAGTGGGTGCTTTAACACTTACAAATCATTTTTCAAATGTCTAACATTTTTTATCAACACAAATATGCAACAAATTACTAGAGATATGAAAAAGTGGGTGCTTTAAGGACTGCAAATGTAGCTTGTAGATTTCTAAAAGATTTATGAAATATTTTGGAAATAAGTTAAGACAATTTGATGTGTAAGCTAGAAATCTAGAAAGCATATTTAGATGGTTGATTATGTTTATAACTTTGTTTCATGTATTAATTAATCGTTAATGCTGCCTGTAAGCAGTATGTACAATGCAACCTTTCATAGAAAACAAGTAAAATCAGTCCTGAATCAAAATATGTAACCAATCTTTCAGTCTTTTAAATTAAACATTACAAGAATATCAGACTATTTATGTGAGTGGCATTTCGTCGAACAGTTGTAGGGCATCATCAACCTTGGTAATATTATAGTAAACAAAGAGCAACAAATCAAACTCCTTGGTAGTCTTAACTATCATACCAACCAAAACTCAAACCGACTGTAACAGGCAATATACTTGAACATATTCTCCAATATCAACCAACACAACACATTAGAAATCTAATTATTAGAAGAAAATTACCTGAAAAAGGGAGAAACTTCAAGAGGAGAAGGCAGCAAATTCAAGAATTCCAACTCAAGAAGAGATAATAGTCGAATTACGTTCGTATAGGGCAGCGACCAAGTTTTGTTTTGTTTTTTTAAGCCTAAACAAACACAGGGCATATAACTGGGCCATCTATGGGCCGTCGACCCTTTGGTTTACAGTGAGGGTCCAATCCAAAATACTTTACGCCGATTAAAATACTTTGGTTTACAGTCTGATTTTTCTAGGTTGGACCCGGACCCAAATTAACCCGACTTGTTTTATTCTTTTAATTGATTTCTAGTATTTAAAAACTATTTTTAGTCAACCAAATAATATACTAACAGACACTTTTTATTATGATTGGGTCAACAAATATATTAAAACAAGTAAGTTTTCTTATAAAGAATTTAATCAACCAAATAATTTGTCAATTGAATACAATAAAAATACGTTTACGTTGTCTTACATGTAAAATATACATTTTGGGTTTTGAATCAAATACATCTAAATATCAATTTTAAATTAAAAAAAATCAGGTCGAGCATTGTTTTTGTTGAAATATCATAACCATGCGGTAATCAACAATCCTAAACTGGTCACAAATGAAATGGTCTTGGGACAGGCCGGTCCCAAGTCAGTTTCGGTCTTTCGCTGATCCTTGGCCTGCTCGGACCCATTAACCATATCTAGCTTTTTCAATAATGGACATGATCTTTAAGCGTTTTTGAAAACCACCTTAAAATTTGTAACATCATTGATTATATCAAATAAATGCAAATAATGATGCTTCAAACAACATTTGAAACGCAAAAAAATATGTGCATGGAATTATACATAAATAAATGAGCCAACGTACGTTTTGAGAGTCTTCTTTTGTTACCTATAAATTAGAAGAGTAACTCAAACTTTCAATCTCAAGTTACTAAGAAAAACAATCCAATGGTTTCATTTTCCCCAAAGTTTTTCACGTCTAGACTTTCGTGTTTAATTGTAAGTGTACTTATATTTAACTACCCTTTGTTGCTAAAAGGCGATTGATAACTATGAATTTTCCCCAAAGTTTTTCACGTCTAGACTTTCGTGTTTAATTGTAAGTGTACTTATATTTAACTACCCTTTGTTGCTAAAAGGCGATTGATAACTATGAATTGTCATAGTTATTTACTTCTCTTTTTAATTAAATATTAGTACAAAAATAGCCACTTTTGCATCTTTATTTTATCTTTTAGTTAAAAATAATGTTCTGAGTCTTAACAAGCGTATATTAGTATTTTAGGAGATTATTACGTGTTTTTGAGTGTTTTTGTAGAAATTTTGTGCAGCAGCTCTGGGAGTGCCCACTGAAAGCGCTGAGGAGGGTAAATCCGGAAATTCAAGAAAAAGGACATCATGTGGGGCATCTTAGTGCAATGGAGAGAAGACAATGATTTCATGGGAGAAAAGGCAACAAAAGAAAGAGAAAAGATGCCTTGTACCATTTATTCCTTTTTATTATCCAAGGGGTAAAGGAACTTATTCCTTTTTATTACCCAATGGATCATATTAGGGCATCTTATGGCATCATGTGATCAAAGGACCAGCCATTTTCTCCATTATAAAAGAGTGATATTGGCTCCATGGCTCAATCATCTCATCCATGATCAAGGATTTCATCTTTAGATCATCTTCTACTTAGTTCTTCTTCCATTTCTTAGTTTTTAACTTAGTTTTAAAAAGTAGAAGTAACTTTTGTTTCAAGTAGTTTTCTAGCTTAGTGTAATCTTTATTTTCCAGCCTAGAAGTAATTTTAATTTCCGAAAAGTAGTTTTAATTTTTATTTTTGAAGTTTGTAATTCAGCTACTGGAACTGTAGTGCCCACTGCTGTCGGTACTGCAGCTTTTAAATTAAATCTAGCAATCTTTTAAGTATGTCGGAACTTTCTTATCTTAGTTTTTCTTAGGTTATTAATTATGCACTAGTAAGTAATTAGGGATGTAGGAAGAAGAAGTACCCGAAGTTTATAAACAATGTTTGAATAATTTTCGTCTTTTTAAACTTAAAATTATTTTGTTCATTTAAAGTGCGAATATGATCCAATGATGCAAACGAGCTGATCACTTGAATGTGTCTAACGTCTAGTCTTAACTCAGAGATGGGTAGGGCGTCGTGACACCGTGCTTGAATGATACTAGGGGATTCGAGAGAGTTCTTACGACACTAACGAGAGTTGGGTCAGTACAGTGGACACCCCCCACCAACAGGAGCGGGCAAGCTACCTAGTGTGTCCACCGAGGCCACTTAGAGCAATTGCTTAAGCACAAGCCTATGAAATCCGAGAGGGTTCGCCGGGGAGTGGCCACTTACTTGATAATTTAGTTTTAAAACGTAAAATTCTACTAGGAAATGTGAGTGTGAGATAGGACCGGGTCTTTCGTGAACAGAGAGTGTCCACTGTCCCACAGCACTATGATCACCAACTAGGCCAAGTATTTCTTATAAAGTCCGGGGAAAAATATTCCTACGTCCCTATCTTTTAAACCTTAGAAAATCCTTTTAATTAATCTTTGTCATTTAAAGCATTTCACAAAACCAAACCAACTTATTTCTTCCTCTCTTTTCGAAACAAGTAAAAAGGAGCACATGAGAACCGTATTGTCTTGATTGTTCCAGTCCCTGTGGAATACGATATCTGGTATCTTACCAACTATTACTTGGAAGTGACGATCACAGTGACCAGTGTATACTTGTACTGCCCACTGTGGCCTGTTTGTAAGCCACTGTGAATTACACGTGTTAGATCCCACTGCAATAATTCTTGATAAAGTAACAATCACTTGTGACCAGTGTGTAGTTGCACTGCCCACTGTGGCCTGTTCGCAACCCGCTGTTGAGTACACGCGTGTATTGTGGCTCTGTCTAGGTTTATGCCTACAAGCGATCCAAGTTTAATCAATAAAGTTTGTGGCAAAACTTCGGATCCAAAATTATGCCAAGATACCCTCAACTCTAACCCCTCCACTGCTAAAGCTGCAACTCCTTATGACCTTGGAGTAGAATCGCTTGCTTTTTAGCAACTTCTAAAGCGAGTAGCACTCTTGCTAATATACGAGGTGCTTTTAATCAACACCCCGCTTATAAAATATGTGAGGGAAAATACAACATCGCGATCAAAAATTTGAATCCAATGAAAGAGGCATTTGTTCATCACAACTACATGGATGTGCGAAAACATTCGCTTATACTCTTTAGTGCAATTACTGAATATGGAGCTGCATTTGGTAATTCTAAACCTGTAGATATCTCAAATGCCGAAAGATATATCCTGATATTAAACATTGTTATTATCGATGTTGAGTTATAGTTTTTCCAACAATGCAATAAACAACAAGGTGATTGATTTGTTGTCTTTATATATTTCTATATGACAACAAATTATATAATGTTGTGTGATTCTTTCTTCATTATTTTGTAATATTAATTTCATCCAAAGTACTGCAATAATACACCAATGGAAAATTAGTCATCCCAAGTATACAGCAATAGAAAAATAGTCATTCCAAGTATGCAGGGTTTTTGTCATGTTAAAAAAGCATTAATATATATTTTTTTAGATAAGCGTTTTTTGTTTTTTAATGCAACATTTATATCGAACTAGTTGATATATGTGTAAACTGATTATAACTTATTGTGAGTGATGTGTAGGGGTGTAAACGAGCCGAGCCGAGCTCGAGCTCGATTAGGCTCGAGCTCGGCTCGTTTAAGTGTATAAAGCTCGAGCTCGAGCTCGGCTCGTTTCGAGCCTTATGTGTCAAGCTCGAGCTCGAGCTCGTCAAGAATTAAGCAAGCTCGGGCTCGGCTCGTTTACCTATAAATCAATATTTATTATGTATTTTTTATTTTTTAATATTTTTATTATTTATTATTTAATTATTTAATAGTTATTATTTAATTTATATTTATATAATATATATATTAGTTGAGGCTCGTTTAGGCTCGCGAGCTTAATTGTAAAAGCTCGAGCTCGTTTATTAAAAGAGCTCGAAATAAGGCTCGAGCTCGGCTCAGGCTCGTTTAACTCGAGCTCGAGTCGAGCTTTTAACGAGTCGATCCCGAGTAGCTCACGTACAGCTCGGCTCACTTACACCCCTAGTGATGTGTGTAAGTTATAGGTGATAGCTATATATTCTTGTTTAAATCTAGAGCTTGAAACCTTATTTTTATTTTTAATTTGTGGCTGAATTATGTGGGTTAATACTTGTTTTATAATCTTAGGCCCAAACTAAAGAAGAAAAAAGCAAAGCCCAAAAAATGGATTTTAATATGAGCAGAAGCATATATTTCGAAATCATTACAAAGTTGGGCATAGTTCTGATGAAATATTAGGCTGAGCATATTTTCAAATGGGTTATGGACCAGGCATACGAATTCAAATGGCCTATGGAGCATATTTTCTCTAATGTTGCTGATAAAGAGGGTTAACGAGATTTTTAAGTAAAATCAGGGTTTTCAGAATACTAGGGTTGAACCCACGTCCCAAGTCCCGCCAGGGGCTGTTTCACGAAGTAACGCACGCCCAAAATTAGGTCTACGACTTATTTGGTAGTTTTTTTCTCAATTTGGGATATAAATAGGGCCTAGAACTGTCAATTAAGGGGGGAATCGATTTAGAGAACGATAACCAAGAGAAGAGAAGGAAGCGATGTAGAGAGTTTCATTGGGAAGTTCATCAATTTCTGAATTAAGTTAATTTCTATTTTCAATTTCTTAGTTTTTGACTTCAATTAGCCATGTGTGGCTAATTCCTTACAAGTTCGACTGTAACGCCCCATTTCCGAAAGTGAAGATTTTGTCTTGTTTTGCAAAGGTTACATTAATTACGGGTGTTTTATGTTGGGGTATCAGGTTCAAGGGCCAACGTGTCATTTTAGATACTTGAGGGTGGGAGTAGTGATTTTAATCAGGAGTTTAAAACTCCCTCTCCTGCAGTTTCTCCCCGGTTACGATCTTGAGAAAGAGAGAGAGGCTAGGGTTGGTGATTTTGGCCAAATTGGAAGAAATTGGAAGGGGTAACTGATAGCTCTCGACTTGGTATCGATATTAACATCAAAGGTATGTGTTTTCTTTGCTAATTATGTTCAATTGATGTTAGTGTTGGGTTATGGTATGGGATTAGGGTTGTGAATGGAATGATGATCATAGAATCATCAATTGTTACGTAATTGGTATGTGATTGGTATGTTTCGGGTCAAATTACTTGCATGTAATCGTTAGTTATCGACCCTAGTTCATGTAGAAACGTAATTGGGATTGTGATAGTCGAATTTTGGAGTTTTGGGTATGAGTTTTGAGCAAAGTCGCGAGAAAGGTCGGACCAAGAGACTTACGCGACCTAGCCCCGCGACCTGAGGTCACGCAAGTAGGTCGCGCAAGTCTTTGTTGCAATTTCAACATTCTTCTTTTGCGGTCCTTTTCGGGATTTGGCTTTGGGCTTATGTTAGGGATGTTATGAGATGTCTATGAGTAGATTTTGGGGGCAATTGGCCTAGCCTAGCTATGGCTAAGACTAGTGTTTCGGTATAGAGTATTAAAGGGTCATTTCTGACTATGTATTGATATGAATGTGCATGTGAATGACTAGGTGATTTGCTTTGAGCCTTGTACGTGTTTTGTAAGTGATGATGAGCTACTTGCAGGTGAGTACTCTATCTATATTGATATTGTAACGCCCCAAAACCTATACCATAATAAAGCATAACATTTAAAATTCCTAGTGATCTAATACGCAATATCAAGAATTCTCAAATCAAAAGTACGGGTTTAATAGTGCATGCGGAACATCCCTCCACAGTTGAGATTCTAATTTAGGATAAAATACTAACTTCTACTGGTAGAGCTACTCTAGATGTCTACCTTCTCCTTGCCTCTCGCAGCACGATCTTTCCCTGAAAAGGTTTTAGATTTTGAAAACGAGGGTTAGACCGAAAAGTCTAGTGAATTCCCTCAAAACAGTTCAAACCACAGTTCCGGCCCGCTGGCCGTAAAATCAAGTATCACAAATTACCAGGAAAGCATCATGAGTAATATCAGTCACACAACAATCAGATGGCAGGATCCCTCGGATACACAATTAAGGAGTGACAAACGTGGTTCGTGCCTCACACCATCCCACAACAACCTCACGTGGCCAGATCTCTCAGATTCCCGATTAAGGAGTGACGGACGTAGTCCGTGCCTCACACCACTAAACTTCCCAGGGATGTACGGTCCCATGGTACACATTACTCACGATGCAATTTCCACAATATTGAAACAGCATGCATATGATGATCATCAATATAACATTCTCAATCAGTGATCAATTTTCACAACAACATTTGTAAAACATTGTTTCCCAATCACGTTCATAAAATCACATCATTTTCAATATTATAACATTTTGCAATTCGAATGGATATATTTTAAAAGCGGTAAATGATCCATTCATTTTCAGGTAAGGGAACTCACCTGAGCTTAACTCGCTGCTTACTCTATCTCCCGGTATCTGTATAAATTCCTAAGGCATTAGTGATCGCACTTAGTGAAACCCACAACTAGGATACCCCTAGGCAGACCCAACACGGGGGTTCCGCTAGAAAAACCTCTCCGAAAAACTAACTCTACAAACGCAGGCCTTAAAAACCGACTTACCAAAACCCGATTCGGGTAAAGGTAATTCCCGGTTCGGGTAAAGGCAATTCCCGATTCGGGAAAAGTCACACTCGATCCTTGGAAAAAAATTCTAAGTTAGATCCCCTATTCCGACTCGAAAAAAATTGGTTTCCCGACTCGAAAGGAAACGAGGTCAAAATAACGACTTAACTAGCCAAATTCCCGATACGGGAAACATAAGTTTCCAATTTAGGAAAGGCATATGGGGAACAAAACGCAACACAAATCCCGATTCGGGAAACATGATTTCCCGACTCGGGAATCATAAATCCCGATTCGGGCTTTATGATTTCCCAATTCGGGAAATACGATCAGACTCGAAAATGTTCTAAATCTCGGTGAAAACTGACCCAATTGAATCCAAAACAATTCTAGAAGGTTACCAAACCATTCCTATATCAACCTAGATAAATTGCACGCAAAATAACATCAAAATCTTACCTCGGCGATGATTTTTTCCCGACCTCGAAATGGTGAAATGGTTCCAAGCTTCTCTCCAAAAACACACACAACACACACTTAATGATTTCCTCCCAAAAATGGATAAAAATCTAGGGTTAGACTATAAATAGGTTGGGCTTAGGGCCAAGCCATACCATAAATGGTATAATCCAAGTCCATTAATAGTTTTCAAAAGGTTACACATTCAACCCCTCATTCCAAAGTTTCAATCAATTTAGGTATATAAATGCCAAGAATTCGAATTACTTTGACACTAAAATTCTCGGTTATTACAGATATGGTTATGCTTATGTAATTGATATGCATATGTGATTATGTGACATGATGGTTATGTTATGGATATGATAGTACCTATGGTGGTAGTGATACCCCAAGGGAAGCGGTTATGATAGTACCTATGGTGGTAGAAATACCCCTAGGGAAGATGTGTTCCTTTCAGGACAAGGGATCAAGTTATGGATTAAGCGGCCTGGTACCGGTGTCAAGGGATCAAGTTTTATGCATGTGATGACTATGTATTTTGATTATGTACGTATGATTATGGTTGGTATAGATGTGTGCTCACTAAGCGAAAGCTTACCCGTTGTTGTTTACCATTTTTAGTGGCAGGTACTTCCCGTAAGGGAAAAGAAAGGTTTGAGGCTTCAGGATTCGCCAGTTCAGTCTCATTGGGAAGGATGATGGAAAGGGTGATCTTATGGATTATAATACAGTTACTTGGTTATGGTCTATGAACGTTGTCGATGCTGTCTAAACGATTTTTGCTAGTGTTTTTCCTAAACATGGTGGTTTCGGTTAAATTCTTATGATGCTTTTAAATGGTTTTAAATGAATGTGTTTTTGGGATGAGCTTCTACTACTTATACCTTTTCTTAAATTGTTGGTTTTGGTTGTCAAGTTTTAAACATAAGTCTTGGACGAGCTTCCGCTTTCATACGAATGTTGGTTACTTACATGTTAAATTGATGTTTCTAGAATATGGACGTTACATCAACTTTGGATTATCTACCAATTGCAATTTCTATTTCAATTAGTTGTTTGAGATGATGTAATTCCATCTTACTTTGATTATTCATCCAATTTATAAGTTTTTAGTTTATAAAATTGATTTTCATGTCTTCTGATCAATTGTGTGGAATCGATTATAGTCAATTTGGTTTCCTAAATCCGGAATTTTAGTAAACTAATGTCGGTGACAAATAACAAATTAGGTTTTGTCAAAATGTCCTACTTTTGTTATGAAATTGAGTGAAACGGAAGAATTAGATTAACCGGGCTTGTATGTTAATTTATGCGGATCCAGGTTCCATTAAATATTCATGCTAGTATCAATTATGTTTTCAAGAGCTTGTTTGAGGCCAATTGCTTACTAAGGTTTGATATGAGAGCTTATTCCTTTCAAAAGCTATGTACGTTGGAATTGTTTGTTAGAGCTTATTAGCAAATAGAACCTGACTAATCAAAATAGTGTGATTTTTATCTACATCATCAATGATAACATCTTTTGAATCGAGTTGCATTTGTATTCCAAAGTCAAGTTTCTTTTTATTATAATTGTTTATAGTTAATTTTAATCGCATGTTTAGCTTAGTTAAATCAAATTCAACAAACCCCCTTTTGTAGTTACTTTTATTAGTCGTTTCTGTACTTGAATTGTCTAGTCGTGAGAAGTTGAATCGAGTCTCTGTGGATTCGACCCGACTTACCGCTATTACAATTTTGGTTGTAATTAACCCGTAGTTGGAATATGTTATTTGCCGGTTTCGACAACCGTCAATAGGATATGAATTTTCCTAATTAAATATGTAAATTGAATTGTTTTTGAATTTTTATTCGATTTTCCTTCTAATTTGGGTCGGCATTTTTGCCATTTCCCCCACTCCCCTTTCTCTCTCCTTCCCCACGTGTTTCTTCCCCTCGTTTTCATTTTCACCTCCACCAGAATTGGTATGATCTGAATTCATTGCATAAGACCCATCACTAGAACTTGTGTGATGACTTCTTGACCTTCTAGATGAATAAAGAAAGCAAGAACCGTTTCAATCCGCTACTGATTCGGATCAAGTCTAGGTCGTATCGGCCAAACAGACAAACCCGAAACAAGAGGTTTTGAAGGTATAAACGATACTAATACCAGTGATTTCCTCCTTCAAGTGACTATGTGCGTTGTTGTGGCACGTTTTCATAAAACATCATTACTAAACCCTTGACAAATCATTACTTTAATTAATATATTTATGTAATTAATCTTTTCCATTTTCCTTCTCTAATAATAATTTGTCAAAAAAAGATTGTTGAGACATGAACAGGTCATGGTATTTAGAGACAAATGATTGTATTCCTGAAGGACCATTTGCATCAAAAATGTTCTCTATTTAATTAAATATAATACCTTTTGTTAGAAACAGAAGCGTTAAATGAAAATTTGTTGTGAAATGATGATGTAGGGAACGGTTAGGTCCGCCTCCTTAGCTGTTTTTCACCTTTTTCTCATTACATTTTTTATACATAGAGCATATCCATCATCAAACCTGTTGCAATAAGTGCATTTTGTGTTTGGAAGGGCCATCCATGCCTAAAATCCCCACTTTTACCAAATGCCAAAGATATTTTTAAAGGTTGTTTGTTGTTGCAATTAATGCAAAAATATCTACCATCTAAATAAAAAGTGTTATTGCAATCAATAATTTTTTTTACCCTAATGTTAAGGTATCCATCAACTTTTATAATCAATGAATTAAGAATCAATTATGAATATAGTATCTATGTGGGTTACATAAAATTATGGATTAGATGCTTAGAATAAAATAATTTGGATGTGAGCAATGTTGTTTGCATTTTATTATGGATCTCAACTGTTAAATAAGGATTCGTTTGATCATTCTATTAAATTATATTTCCCTAGCCCATCAACCTGACACCAATATCTCATCCACTGCTCCTTGTATTTGCAACCTTCCCAAGTCGTAGGAGAACAGTTGCCATGAAAAATTAGTTGCTTGCCATTGTCTTGATATGTAATTTGAAGAGATTTTCCATTTTTGAAGAGAACTTTGTGAATATGGAAAAGTTGTATGCATGTAATCAAGAAAAAACTCTCATGCTTCCACATATGGTGAAGGAGAAGTTGTATGCAATTATTTATGCAATTCTTTCTTACATTTTATATTTCATAAAAATCATGATGAAATCAGTAAGTTTTTTGTTTATCCATAAGCGACGTGTCTTATGGGGAAAGATCTTGATTCATTACATATGTCATGTTCTGTCATGTCCTATTTACGAACCAAACGCACCCTAACACTACACTTGTTTCTTTTAACCCTAATTTCACACACACCCTCACAAAACATATATTTGTATAATACTTTCTCTTTTTCCACTCAGTGCTTTGCTGTCAGTAATCTGTTGAAATACACTACCGCTTATCCCCCTTAATGCTTATCTAAGGGAATGAACTTGTAGTATATACACTATTTTGTGAGTTAATTAGTGTGTACATAACTATATATATATATATATTCTGAATTAATTATTATTTTTTCTACCTATATTCTGAATTATTTCAATTATATATATATATATATATATATTCTGTTTTATAGACAAATTCGTTCGACATAAACTTTGTATAACCATGTTTTATCTTTCTACGATCTTTAGCTATTGATTCATTCCCTTACTTACGATTATAAACATTTTTAGCTCCATGGTCTTTTACAAATTATCGTTTCTTTCCTAGGTTTCTGCCATACTAGTTTCTCATCCTTGGGTAAGTATTGTAAATAGTAAATTATAAATTATCCAGGTTCTACATCGTAAATTGTAGTAGTAATAGTAGTCGGAATCTTCATTTATTTCTTCATGTTCCATACTTATTGATTCCTCTCTCTCTGCGGTAATGACTGTAATTGGCTTCATAATGTAAAGAATTATGGTAGTAGTAAACTAGTAATCATCCTCCTGCTTTCACTATTCAGGTACGGCGTATGAGTTTAGCATTACAGCAAGTGCAACTCTTTGTGAGTCTCCTTAATGTTGTGCGTAACCAAGTGCTACCTAATTTGGACGCCCTAGTGCGGCCTCTGGCTGAACTCAGGAAGGAAGCATGGGATCATTTAGCGGCAGATATGGATTACCAAGCATGGTATCAATACTTAGTAGAATATCTGGAAGACCTTCTATGGCATGCCAATCAGTTGTACATGTCTTTAGAACTACTTGACCGTGCTCTAGAATTAGCCATTATAGTGAATGAAATTAGACGAATAGTTGGAAGAGGTCCAACTGCTAACCATATTTTCAATCAGTTCCCCAGGGTCGAGCAATATGCTGGGTATTTGTCTCGACGTCTGCAACCTATAGTTCTGTGGGATCTGGGAGGGATGGCTCGTTTTATTTTCACAAGGATGAGAGAGATGCACACTTCATTTAGGTCTAAGATGAGTGAATGGGGGCTGATATGAGTTAGGTGAGTATGCTCAATAAAAATGAAAAATAAATAGGACAATGACTAAGGTCTAACATGACATGCTTTTGATAGTTTTAATATGATAGTTCTAGAGACATGCTTTGATACTTCTAATATGATAATTTTAATGAATGCATATATGAGATATGATGCAGTTTTTGGGCTTATTATGAATGCATATTTTGGTTGAAAACCAATTTTTATGTGTGTTTTTACACACTGAAAAAATGTATGCGAAAATATAGTATCATTTTAATACGTGACAATTTTAATAATTGTTTGTTTAACATAACGATAAATGATGTTCACATGCATTGTTTCACAATATGAAACAATATGGTTGGTGATTCTGACAATTTTCAACTTTTTATAGTTTGCATTTACATCTCTTAACAGTTATTTTAAAATAGAGAAAAGTGAAACTCAAAATCTAAAAGAAAAAAACCTTCAACTTTAACGATTTCTCCAATTTTGAGATTTCAGAAGTAAATTATGATTTTAGCCCCTTTGGTTTGTTATAAATTTCGATTTTCGTTTGTGGTATAGAAATTTCCGTTTTCATACTTTAAAGTACAAAGGCCTAAAATAATAAAGAATTTTAAAACATAAGGACCGAAACCACAATCTATATCTATATTATCTATTAAAAGAAGATTTTGATTGACATCATCAATACTTAAATTGAGGTATTTCATTGGCCAATAAAGCCATCCTTATTGGTACCACCTTTACCAACTGCCACCTCAGCGCCACATCAGCTTTTCACTATCTTGCCAATTCCATACTATTACATCCTCACTCATACCAATTTCATACCAGTCTAAATAATTAATTAAAAAAATAAAACAAAAATGAAAGAACAGAGAGAAAGAATAGAGAGATAGAGAGAAAGGAAAGAGAAGGTGGGATGGGGTGTGGTGGGGGGATTTTCAACCGGTAAGAGGGTACGAGTGTTCTTGCCTACCGGTTGGTACCGGTCCGTCCTTTTTGGTGTTCCCCACCGGTACCAGTTGGTACCGATCTCCTACCACCCCCGGCCGCGGATGGCCTAACAAAAATACATAAATTGATGATGTCATGTTATATATTTCTTATTTTTTTAACACTATATGAATACCATATATTAAACTAACAAATATGAGTATCTTCCAAAATTCACCTAAGTTCAATTTCCATTAATTTATTAATTTCAATTTTATAACTTGTATCCTTAAAATTACCAACACCTGAGGTAACGATCGATAGTTAACAATTTTGCTTCATATTCTAATACTAGTAATCATCCTCTCCTTCCTCATATTTAGGTTCCCGAGTTATCGTTTATTTAGTAACACCGGGTTTATCTTTCTACGATCTTTAGCTATTGATTCGTTCCCCTTACTTACGATTGTAAACATTTTTAGCTCCATGGTCTTTTACAAATTATCGTTTCTTTCCCAGGTTTCTGCCATACTAGTTTCTCATCCTTGGGTAAGTACTGTAAATAGTAAATTATAAATTATCTAGGTTCTACATCATAAATTGTAGTCGTAATAGTAGTCGGAATCTTCATTTATTTCCTCATGTTCCATACTTATTGATTCCTCTCTCTGCGGTAATGACTGTAATTGGCTTCATAATGTAAAGAATTATGGTAGTAGTAAACTAGTAATCATCCTCCTGCTTTCACTATTCAGGTACGGCGTATGAGTTTAGCATTACAGCAAGTGCAACTCTTTGTGAGTCTCCTTAATGTTGTGCGTAACCAAGTGCTACCTAATTTGGACGCCCTAGTGCGGCCTCTGGCTGAACTCAGGAAGGAAGCATGGGATCATTTAGCGGCATATATGGATTACCAAGCATGGTATCAAAATACTTAGTAGAACATCTGGAAGACCTTCTGTTGCATGCCAATCAGTTGTATATGTCTTTAGAACTACTTGACCGTGCTCTAGAATTAGCCATTACAGTGAATGAAATTAGACGAATAGTTGGAAGAGGTCCAACTGCTGACCATATTTTCAATCAGTTCCCCAGGGTCGAGCAATATGCTGAGAATCTGTCTCGACGTCTGCAACCAATAGTTCCGTGGGATCTGGGAGGGATGGCTCGTTTTATTTTCACAAGGATGAGAGAGATGCACACTTCATTTAGGTCTAAGATGAGTGAATGGGGGCTGATATGAGTTAGGTGAGTATGCTCAATAAAAATGAAAAATAAATAGGACAATGACTAAGGTCTAACATGACATGCTTTTGATAGTTTTAATATGATAGTTCTAGAGACATGCTTTGATACTTCTAATATGATAATTTTAATGAATGCATATATGAGATATGATGCAGTTTTTGGGCTTATTATGAATGCATATTGTAACATCCCAAAATTTATGTTCTTGGAATTTATTTTTATTTTATTATGGTAATTAATTAAGAATAAAAATGGATGGGCCATCTAATTAATTATTTGTGCTTGGGCTTGGTATTTTAATTTTGGCTTAGTGGGTAAAGGCCCATAAAAAAAAGATCCAATCTAGTAGGTTAAATAGTTTCCTTATGGAAAAAAAACCCTAATCTCTCTTATTTGCCTCCCGCCTCTCTCTTGACCATCTTAGACTCTCTCACACACAAATTTGAGTTTTCTTGATATTCTCTTCAAAGTCTTGGCTTACGTAGTGTTTGATATTGATTTCCGTTGGTTGGTTACGTGCGAGGTAAGCCTAAAACTCATATTTTTCATGATTTTGTGTTCTAAGTATAGGGTTTCAACCTCTTTCATGTTACAAAGAGTCTTATGATAAAAACTTATGATTTTTGTAGTTTAAAAATGTTGCTAATATCAAAAAGATTGAATCTTTATGCTTGTTTTGCGTTAGACATAGTCTATAGGTTGTTCGTGCCACTTTTCGGAAGATAAAACTAGACCTAGGGATGTTTTGGTAGAAACCAAAACAATAGAGACCAATTCTGCACACTCCATAAACTTAAAAATATGGTTTTGGGTTGATTTTGGGTAAACCGAAACCCTAGGGACCATTCTGTAATTTGCGAAAGTAAGTTCGGGGGTGTTTGGGTCGTTCCCGAAAGTCTAGGGGCCAAAACTGCAATTTCGGAAACACTCCACTAGAAGACAAAATAGTCGGGGGTGGCGGGTGATACATCCGAAAGTGCAGGGGCCGAAAGTGTAACTTGGGAAAGGGACTTAACGGGCCTTTAACGACGTTAGGGTCTGGGGACAGTTTCGTTAGAAAGTTAACGGAACAGGGGCCAAAGTGTAAATATTGAAACCGTTCATTTAAACAGAAGCGTCAGGGGGCCATTTCTGCCAATTTTCGAAACTTTATATAATTAATATAATTGTTTTATTTAATTTCATTTAAAACTTCCGTAAGCCATAAAAACCAATCCGTAAGTCCGTTTTTGACCCATAATATATGCACGGAAAGCTCTCACAGCGTACTACAACTTTGTAGTTGACACGTTTGACTTTAGAGCCCATTTAGGGCACGTTATTTGCTTCTGAATATTCTGCTTTTGTTGTTTGGTTATTTATGAGAGATAAATTAATTGGATAGGTGCTACTACTTTGTAAATTGTGTTTGTGGGTTATTCTTGATTGGAAGCTAGCACCCCCAGGTGAGTTTCTTTCTCTTAATTTGTCTTGTATGTGGATGTCGGTCATCGGGTCGTAAGGTTTTGGGAATCCGGTGTACCATTTGTGTGGTTGTTGGTCGTTGGGTCGTAAGGTTATGGGAACCCAATGTACTTAGGTGTCGGGTCGTAAGTGAGTTGGGAACCCGGTACGCCTAAGGTCCTCGGTTCGTAAGGTAATGAGAAACCGTGGTACCATTTATATGTGTGGACGGTGTCGTCGGGTCGTAAGGTGTTGGGAACCCGAGATACCATATTTGAATTTATGTGATGACATGCATGGTAAGTTAGGAGTTAGAACCTCACTAAGCATGTGGAGCTTACCCTTTTCCATATCTCATTTTTTTAGATACGAAGGAGGAGCACGCTTGATGGTTACCGTATGGATTGGCTTGGTTATTCTCGTTCTTTATAATACTTCGTTATGAACATTACTTAATTGTGTTGAATTTTAAGTGATGGTTTGGAAAACTTAATTTGTTTTGAATTATGGATTGATTAAATTAAATAAATTTTGGCTTTTGTTTATTCATTTTTGTAATATAAAAATGCGAAAAATTTCCTCAAAAATTATGGGATCTTACAATTGGTATCAGAGCGAAGCTTGAGACAATCAGGTTTACGAAAGTGAATCTGACCTTGAGCTCCAATCCATTAGCATTTTTTTAAATAATAAATAAAAGTTTTTTTGAGAATTTTCCAAAAGTCATAACCGAAGTCGGGAATGCCATACGGGACATCAGCTGCTGCCTGGTAAGAAAAAGGGGTAAGTAGGCTTAGTCTAACTCTCATGCGTCATTACGAGTTGTAGGTACTATCACATGTTTTAGCATGCTTTAATTGTGTATAGTTTCTAGCATCGCATGAGTACGTGGATTACGTGTGTATGTGGTTATGTGATAGCCTACTTGTTTTATTTAATTGAATGTGTAGATCCTAAGGTTAGTAGTCTGGGAGTCTTAATAAGCGGATGGACGGGCAAGAATAGATGTGGAGGATAGTAGTAGAGCTCCTACTATCTAAAGCACCGGATCCTTGCTCGAACACACGAGTATTAAGAGTACCCGGGATACTAAAATTAGAATCTGGTTTTGTGTGGATCGTGCCATGCTTGGTTGTTTAATAAACGCAATTATATTTTCAGTATGGCTAGACCTAGACGCACCTCAGGAACTAGCACTGAACCTAACACCGACACTGGTTTGCGTGCTGAGGAGTTTGATGAGAGGATAGGACAGGCTCTTGCTCAAGAGATTCCCCAAATCATCACGGGGATCCGTGATGCCATCACTTAGATGGTGGAGGATCGGTTCGCTGCATTTGCTACTCAGCAGGCAACGCAGCTTGCTGCCATTCAGGCGGGCCCGTCTAGGACCCGAGAGTCACTTACAGAGACTTCTCGGCATGTTCTCCCCCATAATTTAATGGGGAGAGTGTCGACCCTATGATCAGCATGAGGTGGCTGAAGGATGTGGAGGGCGTATTTCGTACTAGTGGCTGCCCGGACGAGAAACGGGTTCTTTATGCCATGAACCTTCTACGTGGTGTGGCCAAGCACTGGTGGGAGACTGCTACAGCTACGATGACAGAGGCGAAGCTAACAGCAATGACTTGGGCACAGTTCACTACTCGTTTCCAAACCGAGTATGTGCCTAGGGTTGAGATGCAGAGGCTAGCCAACGAGTTTATGAACCTGCAGCAGACTACTGAGTCGGTGAACGAGATAACCAAGAAGTTCACCGAGTTATCGATATTTTGCCCGAGATTGGCTGCCGATGATGAGTGGATGATGACTAGATATATCCAGATGCTTCGCCCAGAGATTCGTGAGTTCGTGAATAATCCTCTGTACACATCGATGAGGATGCTGGTGGAGGCGGCGAGGCGGCGAGAGTTGGAGATCCAATCTCAGGATCCAAAGAGGAAGGCGGTCCAAATCTCTACTCAATCGTCCGCACCTTCGAAGAAGGCAAAGTATTTTGATCCCAAAAAAGGGAAGGCTGGTGGTAGCTCTCAGGAGGGAAAGAGACATGCCGACGGCAGAGTAGTGTGTTATAAATGCGGTCAGCCAGGGCATATCAGTCTCAAATGCCCCTCGAACACTATGAAGGTTTGTTACAAGTGCGGACAGGCGGGTCATATAAGGGCAGAATGTCCTCAGTCTGGTGTAGTTGCTGCCCCTCGAGCAACAGATGATCGTGGTAAAGCGCCAGCAGTGGCCCTAGCTCAGGGAAGAGTCCATCAGCTGACAGCAGATGTTGCACAGGCTACTCCTCGTGTCGTAGCAGGTACATTTTTTTTCCTCTTTTATAGTTTGCTTCGGTTTTTCTTGTCACTTTAGGCTGCGTTTTAGTTTTCACCAGTAAATACTTAGGTACATTCCGTGTAAACTTCGTCCCTGCTCTGGTTATGTTTGATAGTGGGGCAACCCACTCTTTTGTGTCCCATGAATTTGAGGAAAGTTTAGGCTGCGAGCCTACGGATTTGGAGCAGCCGTTAGTTGTCGAAGTTGCAGATGCGAGGACATTCACCATGGTCAGAGTCTACCGGAATTGTACTATTGAGCTAGGGGGTGAGAGGTTCTCCATTGACTTGATGCCTTTAGTGATGAGGGAGTTGTGTGTCATTGTGGGTATGGATTGGTTGAGTCCCCATAATGCGAAGATTCTTTGTGGAAGCAAACAAGTTCGTATCCGTGGTCCTAGTGGGGGAAAGCTTCTTGTTCAAGGAGATGCTCCTCGAGCAAGGTTTCCCTTTTGTTCAGCCGCCCGGGCGAGGCGTTATCTGCAAAGCGGTGGTGGGGGATTATTGGCATATGTGGTAGATACGAGACTTGATGGTAATCAGTATACCGTGGGCGAGGTACCGGTGGTTCGAGACTTTCCCGACGTGTTCCCAGATGATTTACCGGGGATACCTCCAGAGAGACAGGTGGAGTTCCGTATCGACTTGGTTCCGGGTGCCGCGCCTGTGGCCAAGGCTCCGTATCGTTTGGCTCCACCCAAGATGAAGGAGTTGTACGATCAATTGCAGGAGCTACTGGAGAAGGGTTTCATACGGCCAAGTTGTTCGCCGTGGGGAGCCCCGATCCTGTTTGTGAAAAAGAAGGATGGGTCTCAGAGGATGTGTATCGATTACCGGGAGTTGAACAAACTACAGTGAAGAACCGCTACCCGTTACCACGTATCGATGATTTATTTGATCAGTGATAACACCAAAATTATACATATTTTGGTTGCGCGTAATTGTATGATTTTATCCCATTTCTCACCCGTTTATGATCATTTCATGCACTAAAAGAGCTTATTATTGTTTGTAAAAGATTTGGAGGCCGTGGAACGGAAAAGTACGAAAAAAGGCGAAGAAATGTGAAAAATGCACGAAGTCAAACAGAAGCCACTTGGCGATCGCGAAATTCTCCATCTGGCGCCGCCCAAGTTCGACTGAAGAGAAGACCAGGGTTTAACCTAAGTGTCTGGCGCCGCCAAACCAGCCGTTTGGCGATCGCCAAATGCCTCCTGGGTGTTTTCCTTTAAATATCAGCCTCCTCCTTCAGTTCTAAACATGTCAGGTTCGAGGTTCGAAAAGGTCTGAGACACGAGGAAGTACAGAGGAACGGGAGTGAGAGTACGAAAGGTGCCGATACGCTGCGGAAGTCGATCCTTGATCATCTACCGTTGTCTTGTCGGTATCATGTCGATGTCCACTTTTGTTCTTGTTTTTGTTTTCATTATGAGTGAGTAGTCTATTAGTAGTGCTTGTCATGATAGATGAACCTTTATGGATGATACTTTGCAATTAATGTTTATTGGTTTGTTTTTGATTAATTGAATGTCGTTTATGGTTCTTTTCTGATTATTGTTGTTGTGGCGATTTGAATTCACTTGGTTGGGTGTATTTGTTGGACCAAAAGCAAATAGACTCCGAAAGGATAATCAACCTACCTTAGCTCGTCTTGGACCAAAAGATTGTGTTAAGGGGTTACTTTGACCAATAGTGACCGATAGTAAAAGAGCCATTACAATACTGATTGGGAAGGGTTACCGATTTTAGATTGTGGACCAAACGATTTAGGATTGGAATTAGGAGGACCATGTCCTAGTTCATAGCCATAAATTGCACAAGTTAGGGTGTCTCAGACTTCAATTCCTACAATAGTCAAAACAACCAAACCTTCGACCTATTCTTGTCATCCATATTGGGGATTCACTTTATCATGATAAGTACTGCTGTTTTTCTCTTATTGTAATCTTAAATCATTATCTTAACCATTTTCTTAGTTTTACTTAGTTAATTATCTTTTTAAGTATTTAAATCTTTTTCATACAAAACCCCCCTTTTTAGATTAATTAAACCGATTCAGACTTTAGTCTACGATAACTTGACCGTTCCCAGTGGTAGATACGATACCTGGACTTTCCTACACTATATTACTCACGATCAGGTACGCTTGCCTGCATGTGTGGTAAGACGGTGGCTAGGCATTAGAGGTTAAAACTTGTTACGCTTTTTATATACGTTAACTACCGCATCAAGTTTTTGGCGCCGTTGCCGGGGAACGGTAGTTGTTAGATTTTAGTCTAATTAGTTTTGTTAATCGATCCTTGTAAGGGATTCTATCCCTTGCAAGTTTTTCGCTTTCTAGTTTAATTAATTAATTAGTTTGTTTTATTCAGTTATTTATTTTATTTTCTTTTCCCGCAAGTTGCAGTAATCGTTTGTTGAGTGTAAGAATGACAGACAATCGATCCATGCAACCTGAACCACAAGTCAACCCAAAAGTGGAGAATGCGAAGCCAATGCTCATGATAACCGGAGAGCCGTCGAAAAAGAAGTGGACGGACATCTACACGAAGAAGTATGTGGAAACCGAGAGTGAAAGTGAGCCCGATTATGCCACGGATTACGATTCGGAGGGGTTCACCGTGTCTTTTGAACACCTACGACTCAAGGTTCTCGAAGCTTCAAGTGATGATGATGAGGAAGAAGATGGAAAGCAAGGCGGATACGCGGAATTCGTGATCCCGAAGAAAGAAGATAAAAGCAAAGAGAAGGAGAAAGAAAAAGGAGAAAGCACCGGAAGATGATCTCATCTACATCGCACCAATCAAGCATGATCTAGGGAGTTACAACTTACCTATTTCTTGTCATAAATTTAGTGGTCTTGCTTTGGTCGATTCAGGTGCCGCTCTTAATATGATGCCTGTTTGCTATTGTAGGAAAATGGGAGTCAAGAGGATCATGCCAACGAACTATCAATACCGGGGAGTGAACGGTTATATGACAACACTGTTAGGAATAGCGGAAGGAGTCCCGATTCGTATTGGAAAATTTGTGTACTATACGGACTTCGTCATAGCTAACCTTCCACAACACGGAGATCCCGATAATCCTAGGGAGATCTTTCCTACACACCGCTCAAGTAAATACCGATATGCGCAATCAAGTCACAAGCTTAGGCTATGGAGACAATCGGATTTACTTTGATCCTAACGGCGAACCGGTTAGACACCTCGACGAACCTTATGGTGATCCTTCTCTGGCCTACACCAAAAGCATGAACCGTCCGCTACTCCCGCATGAGCTTGGAAAGAAAACGGAGGACTATTCAAACCCGATGCACAGAAAGGAGAAATCAACCAAGGAACCGGGATCCTCCAAGAAAGATCGCAGGAAGAAGAGAGGCTCGTCATTCCGACGTGCCAAGAAATGAGCCAAAAGTGGGGTCGAGCTATAGACCCGTCCAAAAATAAAGCGCTTCTCGGGAGGCAACCCGAGCTTTTTGATTTTCTTTCATTTTTAGTGATTTTTGGTTGTGTTTTTATTAATGTTTTCATTTGATATTGCTTAGGTAACCATACGGAGGGGATAAAAATCAGATTCGAGCAAAATCGGAATGCGATGCAAAATTTCACAAGTTGGAAATAGTAGGCATTTGGCGATCGCCAGATCCCAATTCTGGCAACGCCAAGTGATTAAGCCACGGATCAGGTAAAAATTTTCGAACTTGGCAACGCGAAGAGGGCCGTTTGGCGACGCGAAACTTTCAAAAATCAGGGTTTTCTGAAATCAGCCTGTTTGGCGACGCGAAACCCAGGGTTTCGCGACGCGAAGTCGGGACAGACGGTTTTAAACCTTCTTTTTCCCACTTTTCACAAACACACAAACCTAATTCCTTTTAGGCGCCGCCAAACCCTCTCACGTTCTTGCGAAATTCGTCCTTCTTGAGCTTCAATTTCATCTTTCATCATGAACAAGGTACGTTTCCTAACTTTGATTTCGTAAGGATTGCTCGATTTGGTAATTAGAGATCTTGTTTTGGGTATCAATGGTCTTTGTTTGCTTGAATGGAATTAACATTGTTCTTGATACACCATTGATGTTTTAGAGCTTATAGATGAATGCATGCCCTACATTGTGATCAAAATCTTGTTTCTAGCATGTTATTTGATTGTTGAATCTAGTGATTGTGGTTAAATGATAAGTGTGGGGATTTTGAGAAAACCAAAATCCCCCATTCTTTCTTGCTAGCTAGATTGGTTTGTAATTGTGATTGAACTAAAAGTTCAAGTGTGGGGATGTTCCACATCCCCTTTGTCCATTAATGTGAATGTTATGCTTGAACTTGTTAGTCGTATATGGTTGTTGTCTCGTTGGAATTTTGAAAGTAAATAAACCTTGTCTTGTGTTTATGGATTGAAACTTTTCTAAGACAATGGTATTTGGTTTTTGTAGAGAAAAAAGACCCGCGCGTCTAAGACCACCGCACCTACTTTTCATGCACCGGATGGAAGTCACGTTTTTACTTCATTCGCAAATGATCTAACTTTGAACGCCCGAAAGAGGGAGGAGTATCGGGACACCGTTAACCGACTTCTTCCCCGCCAAATTCTTATACCAAGGAGAGTCGATTGGGATCTTCTTCGATCGATGAATGTTGAAAACAACATAAAGGCGATTCTTGAGAAGCACGCATACGATGAGGATGGCAACGAATACTACATTTGCCATGCATGGGAGCGAGTTTTCGATATCGCCGAGACACTATACCGAGAGCTTATCGTGGAGTTTGTGGCCACATTTCACTTCGATGCGATCAAGGCCCTCGACGAATTTCACCAGTCGTGTACGACTTTCAGACTTGGTGGCGTTTGGAGATCTCTTTCGTTGATCGATTTTGCTCTTGCCTTGGGGATATATACCCAATCGGATGTTGATGCTCCCGGATTCGAGGAGTACATGTGGGCAACTTCAAAGAGGCCCGATGATTTTGATCCGCGTTTGGCTTGGGCTATTCTTGGTGATGGTGATTATCATGGCAACCTCAAAGTTAAAGGTTTTCTTGCTTCGTCGGATAGACTTCTACACCGCATGCTCATTCAAGCGGTGAATGCTCGATCTTCGAGTGAGGAGAAGGTGACCGTGCTTGATCTATGGCTTCTTGAGCAACTCTCTACGGATGACAAATATCCGAATGCTCCGTATCTCATCGCCGCTCAACTCGCTAAGGCGAGTGGTTATCGAGAGGGTAGTCGCATAATTGGTGGCCAGTACGTGACGCTCCTGGCCAAGCATTTCGGTATCCTAACCGACGCCACGATTGCTTCGATGACGAACCTCGGGGAGATGGGGTTGATTGACATGGACCAACTCCGTGGTATGGGCGTGGCGAGAATTGAGCACATGACTGGACGAGACTACAATGCATGGATCCATAATCCTCAAGCTTATAGGAGTCAACCGAGAAGTCAAGCACCGAGGAGCACGCATGAGACCGGTGGAACTAGTGGAACGAGTGGAGCGAATGTGGGTCAACAACCGGCGGATTGGACGGCATATTCGGGTTACCAAGACTTGAGTACCCGACTCTCGTAGATGTCACTTTCTTTTGGCCGGCATCAACAGCACATGGAGTACAACACTGTGGAGGCTCTTCACCAAGCCAACTGGCAAAGTGGAGTGATGAACCAAATGGCCTCTCACTTCGGTATTCAACCGAATACCGCATATGCTCCATCTCCATATTGGCCATACTCCGAGGATACTCCGCCCGGTTACCCGACTTACGAGGATTGGCAAAACCAACCTCGTGGCCCTTATTGATCTCTCTCTTTTATCTCCATTATTCGATATGGTTGTTTAAGACAATTTTTATTTTGCTTTGTTTGTGTTTGGTTTGTTTGAACAATTTTATTTTGCTTGGATTGTTTAGGATTTTAATGGTTTGGTTTTATTTTTATGTTTGCTAGTTCGTTTTTACTTTTTCTTTTCTTTTTGTTGGTAGATCTGGCGATCTATGATCGAGCACGAAATTTTTGGACCACTCTCTCAGATCAGAACAGATTTCGCCACATAACCCGGGAAGTTTCTCTTTTTCCCAATTACTCCTTAATTGTGTTAATAGTTGCATTGAGGACACTGCAAATTTTAAGTGTGGGGAGGGGGTTATGTAGACTTATCTGTTTAAATGGGTTCACTTTTTGCTTATGGATTGTCGTTTTTCAAACTTATGAAAGCTTTGAGATTTGGCCCCAATTTTTTTTTTTTTTTTGAAATCTGAGATTGTTTTTGAGACTGAGTTGCTTGCATAAGAGAACACTGAATAGGATTAGTTGAGTAAAAGGATACCTTGGAATACTGATTACCATGAGTGCCTCACCCAATTCCATTGAGAGATTGAGCCTTAATTGCTATATCTGTTCATTTTTGTGAGGAATACCGACTTTGACCCAAGGTAGAACTTGTCATTTGAATTCTTGTCGAGACCACATAAAAGAAGTATTTATCACCATTGCACTGATAGAGGCCTTCGTTTCTAACCCTTTTAGCCTTCGTCAGATGACCTCATCATAAGGTTATCTGATTTGCCTAGCCTGTAATTGAAAAGTGTGTACTTTTAACACTTTACCCCTTGAAACCATTTTGAGCATTAGCCTTTTCATTTCATTACCCACTATACACTTTATCCTTTAGCCTAATTTTATCTATCTTTTGGCCGTGACTTAAATTTGAATCTTGAGATGTTTTGATCCAGTTTTCATATCTGACAGTTTTTATGGGATTGAGAGTGAAAAGAGCCCAAAAGCAACATAGTTGCTGCTCTGAAGAAAAAAAAAGAGAAAAAAGAAAATATTTGAGACTCAAAAAGAAAAGAAAAAATCAAAAGAGTCGAGAATACAAAAAAGAAAAGAATGAGAGCTGAAAAGATTGAAAAAGAATTTGTGCCCCAAATAAGCCATAGGCTTAGGCCAATTCTAAAAAGAAAAGAAAAGAGAGAATACTCATCCCAAAAGTCTCATTGTTTTAAAAAGTCGGATTGCTTCATTATTTGGATCATTACTGATTGAGTTTTCAAGTTTCTGTTGCAAAACCCTTAGTCACTTATATATCCCTTATCCTACCCTTAACCCTTAGCCTAAAGTTACAACCTTAAAGTCGTCTTGACGGTTGACAACTTCTCTGTGGTGGAGATTAGATTTGGTGACAAGCTTATGCATGCGGGAATTAGTCGAGTATTGGTGTGATCACTTATATATACACTTTTACCCCCGAGAGATACACTTCATATTGTTAGTTACATTATGTGAGGGTAAAAGGTTGGCCTTGGTATCCGATTGCTTGACAAGTCTTGTTTGTGTATTCGATTGTGTGAGTATACTTGGTTCTCTTTAATGATCTTGGGTAGAGATAATTTTGGAGTTATCTTTCTTATCTTTCAGTCTTTTGATTGAGGACAATCAAAGCTTAAGTGTGGGGATTTTGATAACACCAAAATTATACATATTTTGGTTGCGCGTAATTGTATGATTTTATCCCATTTCTCACCCGTTTATGATCATTTCATGCACTAAAAGAGCTTATTATTGTTTGTGAAGGATTTGGAGGCCGTGGAACGGAAAAGTACGAAAAAAGGCGAAGAAACGTGAAAAATGCACGAAGTCAAACAGAAGCCACTTAGCGATCGCGAAATTCTCCATCTGGCGCCGCCAAGTTCGACTGAAGAGAAGACCGGGGTTTGACCTAAGTGTCTGGCGCCGCCAAACCAGCCGTTTGGCGATCGCCAGATGCCTCCTGGGTGTTTTCCTTTAAATATCAGCCTCCTACTTCAGTTCTAGACATGTCAGGTTCGAGGTTCGAAAAGGTCCGAGACACGAGGAAGTACAGAGGAACGGGAGTGAGAGTACAAAAGGTGCCGATACGCTGCGGAAGTCGATCCTTGATCATCTACCGTTGTCTTGTCGGTATCATGTCGATGTCCACTTTTGTTCTTGTTTTTGTTTTCATTATGAGTGAGTAGTCTATAAGTAGTGCTTGTCATGATAGATGAACCTTTATGGATGATACTTTGCAATTAATGTTTATTGGTTTGTTTTTGATTAATTGAATGTCGTTTATGGTTCTTTTCTGATTATTGTTGTTGTGGCAATTTGAATTCACTTGGTTGGGTGTATTTGTTGGACCAAAAGCAAATAGACTCCGAAAGGATAATCAACCTACCTTAGCTCGTCTTGGACCAAAAGATTGTGTTAAGGGGTTACTTTGACCAATAGTGACCGATAGTAAAAGAGCCATTACAATACTGATTGGGAAGGGTTACCGATTCTAGATTGTGGACCAAACGATTTAGGATTGGAATTAGGAGGACCATGTCCTAGTTCATAGCCATAAATTGCACAAGTTAGGGTGTCTCGGACTTAAATTCCTACAATAGTCAAAAAACCAAACCTTCGACCTATTCTTGTCATCCATATTGGGGATTCACTTTATCATGATAAGTACTGCTGTTTTTCTCTTATTGTAATCTTAAATCATTATCTTAACCGTTTTCTTAGTTTTACTTAGTTAATTATCTTTATAAGTATTTAAACCTTTTTCATACAAAACCCCCCCTTTTTAGATTAATTAAACCGATTCAGACTTTAGTCTACGATAACTTGACCGTTCCCAGTGGTAGATACGATACCTGGACTTTCCTACACTATATTACTCACGATCAGGTACGCTTGCCTGCATGTGTGGTAAGACGGTGGCTAGGCATTAGAGGTTAAAACTTGTTACGCTTTTTATATACGTTAACTACCGCATCAATCAGCTTCAAGGGGCATCGTGGTTTTCGAAGATTGATCTGAGATCCGGTTATCACCAGATGAGAGTGAAGGAAGAGGACATCGAGAAGACGGCGTTCCATACGTGCTACGGCCATTACGAGTTCGTAGTTATGCCTTTCGGACTCACTAATGCGCCTGCGGCGTTTATGGATTTGATGAACCGAGTGTGTCGGCCTATGTTGGATAGGTCTGTGATCGTTTTTATTGATGACATCCTCGTGTACTCAAAGATGAAGGATGATCATGAGGCGCACCTGCAAGAGGTTCTCGAGACCTTGAAGAAGGAGAAGTTGTACGCCAAGTTCTCCAAATGTGACTTTTGGCTGAGGGAAGTTCAATTCCTCGGGCACGTTGTGAATGAGAAGGTTATCTTGGTGGATCCCGCCAAGATTTCCGTCATTACCCACTGGGAAGTCCCCAAGACTCCTACCGAGATCCGTAGTTTTCTCGGGTTAGCTGGGTATTACCGTCGGTTCATACCGAATTATTCCAGGATTTCGCTACCCTTGACCCAGTTGACTCGGAAAACTGCTGCTTTTAGTTGGGGGTCTAAGCAACAAGCGGCCTTCGAAGAGTTGAAGAGGCGGTTGTGTGAGGCACCTGTGCTCACCTTACCCGATGGTCTAGATGATTTTGTGGTGTATTGTGATGCTTCCCACCAAGGACTAGGCGCAGTCCTTATGCAGCGAGATAAAGTTATCGCCTATGCATCCCGACAGCTGAAGGTTCACGAGATGAACTACCCCACTCACGATCTTGAGTTGGGTGCGGTAGTTTTCGCCTTGAAGATTTGGAGGCATTATCTTTATGGTGTCAGGTGTACCATATACACCGACCATAAGAGCCTCAAGTACTTAATGGACCAGCCGAACCTGAATATGAGGCAGAGAAAGTGGTTCGACGTGTTGAAGGACTATGACTGTGAGATCCTGTATCACCCAGGGAAGGCGAATGTGGTCGCCGATGCCCTTAGCCGTAACCCGGTTGGCGAGCCCATGAAAGGCCTTTGTATGCGTATGGTCGTAGATACTCCCTTGCTTGACTTAATCCGAACATCGCAAATTGAGGCAGTAAAGGCTGAGAACGTGAAGAAGGAGAGGATCCCCGGAGAAGTATCGATGCTTGTAAGAGATAGTCGGTATTTACTGACAAGGTACGATCGGGTGTGGGTCCCTAGCCTTGGGAACAACCGACAGGTTTTGTTAACCGAGGCTCACAAATCGAAGTACTCCATTCATCCCGGTGCTACCAAAATGTACCGAGACCTGAAGAATGGGTATTGGTGGCCAGGGATGAAGAGAGATGTGGCCCGATTCGTCGAGGAGTGTATGACATGTCGGATGGTTAAAGCCGAGCACCAGAGACCGCACGGGAAGTTGCAGCCGTTGGAGATACCCGTGTGGAAGTGGGAGCATATTACTATGGGTTTCATCACGAAGCTCCCAAGGACTCCTCGGGGTTATGACACTATTTGGGTAGTGGTCGATCGTTTGACCAAGAGTGCCCATTTTCTACCGATCCGAGAGAGTTCTTCCACCGAGAAATTGGCGGAACTGTTCGTTCGCGAGATAGTCTCGAGACATGGAGCCCTAGTCGCGTTTTTGGAATCGTTTTCAGGAGGAGCTAGGTACTAAGTTGCACTTTAGTACCGCATTTCACCCCCAGACGGACGGTCAGAGCGAGAGGACCATCCAGACTTTAGAGGATATGTTGCGTGCCTGCGCACTTGACTTCGGGGGTAGCTGGGATGACCATCTTCCTTTGGCCGAGTTCTCCTATAACAACAGCCATCACTCTAGTATTGGCATGCCGCCATATGAGGCTTTGTACGGGAGGAGATGTCGTATGCCCGTTTGTTGGGGAGAGGTTGGCCAAAGAGAGATTGGGAGCACCGAGGTTGTTCTGAAGACGACCGAGCTGATCGATTTGTTGAGGGAGCGTCTGGCAGTAGCTCAGAGCTGACAGAAGAGCTATGCCGATCCTAAGAGAAAGCATGTAGAATTTCAGGTCGGAGATTTTGTTTTGCTGAAGGTTTCCCCGTGGAAGAGAGTCATCCATTTTCGGAAGAGAGGAAAATTAGGTCCTCGTTTTATTGGGCCCTTCAAGATTCTAGAGAGAGTAGGCCCGGTAGCTTATCGGTTGGATCTACCTGAGGAACTGAGTTTGATACACAGTACCTTTCACGTATCTCAGTTGCGGAGATGTGTTAGGGATGAGGCTGAGGTGGTACCCTTGGAGGATATCCAGGTAGATGAGCGGCTTAATTATGTGGAGAAACCGGTGGCTATTCTCGATAGAAAAACGAAGGTGCTTCGGAACAAGCAGATACCGTTGGTTAGGGTGCAGTGGCAGCATCGTAAGGAATCTGAGTCTACGTGGGAATCTGAGTCAGATATGAGAGCCTACTATCCTGAGTTGTTTGAGTGACGAGACTTCGAGGACGAAGTCTAATTTTAGTGGGGGTGAGTTGTAACATCCCAAAATTTATGTTCTTGGATTTTATTTTTATTTTATTATGGTAATTAATTAAGAATAAAAATGGATGGGCCATCTAATTAATTATTTGTGCTTGAGATTGGTATTTTAATTTTGGCTTAGTGGGTAAAGGCCCATAAAAAAAAGATCCAATCTAGTAGGTTAAATAGTTTCCTTATGGAAAAAAACCCCTAATCTCTCTTATTTGCCTCCCACCTCTCTCTTGACCATCTTAGACTCTCTCATACACAAATTTGAGTTTTCTTGATATTCTCTTCAAAGTCTTGGCTTGCGTAGTGTTTGATATTGATTTTCGTTGGTTGGTTACGTGCGAGGTAAGCGTAAAACTCATATTTTTCATGATTTTGTGTTCTAAGTATAGGGTTTCAACCTCTTTCATGTTACAAAGAGTCTTATGATAAAAACTTATGATTTTTGTAGTTTAAAAAGGTTGCTACTATCAAAAAGATTGAATCTTTATGCTTGTTTTGCGTTAGACATAGTCTATAGGTTGTTCGTGCCACTTTTCGGAAGATAAAACTAGACCTAGGGATGTTTTGGTAGAAACCAAAACAATAGGGACCAATTCTGCACATTCCAGAAACTTAAAATTATGGTTTTGGGTTGATTTTGGGTAAACCGAAACCCTAGGGACCATTCTGTAATTTTCGAAAGTAAGTTCGGGGGTGTTTGGGTCGTTCCCGAAAGTTTAGGGGCCAAAACTGCAATTTCGGAAACACTCCACTAGATAACAAAATAGTCGGGGGTGGCGGGTGATACATCCGAAAGTGCAGGGGCCGAAAGTGTAACTTGGGAAAGGGACTTAACGGGCCTTTAACGACGTCAGGGTCTGGGGACAGTTTCGTTAGAAAGTTAACGGAACAGGGCCAAAGTGTAAATATTGAAACCGTTCATTTAAACAGAAGCGTCAGGGGGCCATTTCTGCCAATTTTCGAAACTTTATATAATTAATATAATTGTTTTATTTAATTTCATTTAAAACTTCCGTTAGCCATAAAAACCAATCCGTAAGTCCGTTTTTGACCCATAATATATGCACGGAAAGCTCTGACAGCGTACTACAACTTTGTAGTTGACACGTTTGACTTTAGAGCCCATTTAGGGCACATTATTTGCTTCTGAATATTCTGCTTTTGTTGTTTGGTTATTTATGAGAGATAAATTAATTGGATAGGTGCTACTACTTTGTGAATTGTGTTTGTGGGTTATTCTTGATTGGAAGCTAGCACCCCCAGGTGAGTTTCTTTCTCTTAATTTGTCTTGTATATGGATGTCGGTCATCGGGTCGTAAGGTTTTGGGAATCCGGTGTACCATTTGTGTGGTTGTTGGTCGTTGGGTCGTAAGGTTTTGGGAACCCAATGTACTTAGGTGTCGGGTCGTAAGTGAGTTGGGAACCCGGTACGCCTAAGGTCCTCTGTTCGTAAGGTAATGGGAAACCGATGTACCATTTATATGTGTGGACGGTGTCGTCGGGTCGTAAGGTGTTGGGAACCCGAGATACCATATTTGAATTTATGTGATGACATGCATGGTAAGTTAGAAGTTAGAACCTCACTAAGCATGTGGAGCTTATCCTTTTCCATATTTCATTTTTTTTAGATACGAAGGAGGAGCACGCTTGATGGTTACCGTATGGATTGGCTTGGTTATTCTCGTTCTTTATAATACTTCGTTATGAACATTACTTAATTGTATTGAATTTTAAGTGATGGTTTGGAAAACTTAATTTGTTTTGGATTATGGATTGATTAAATTAAATAAATTTTGGCTTTTGTTTAGTCATTTTTGTAATATAAAAATGCGAAAAATTTCCTCAAAAATTATGGGATCTTACAATTGGTATCAGAGCGAAGCTTGAGACAATCAGGTTTACGAAAGTGAATCTGACCTTGAGCTCCGATCCATTAGCATTTTTTTTAAAATAATAAAGAAAAGTTTTTTTGAGAATTTTCCAAAAGTCATAACCGAAGTCGGGAATGCCATACGGGACATCAGCTGCTGCCTGGTAAGAAAATACTGATTCCGGCTCACGAGAGAGCGACACGTGGCAGCCCAGTTACTCTTTTATTTTATATATATATAGAGAGAGAGGAGAGTTCCGTTGTTAACCACAAATATTGTGTTAACCGTGTTAACCATCCTCAACCAATAAAATTGCTCCATTTCTTTTAATACTTAAAGGGTATATTAGGAATCTCATCCCTTCCATCTCCTCCCAAATCACCTTACCCTCCATCTCCCTCACACCACCACCCTCTACCACCACCCACCACCACCCCACCTACCACCACCCTTGTCTACCTCCCAACCGCCGCCCTCCACCACCACCGTCGCCGCCGCCGGATCTGCAACCCTCCACCACCACCATCACAGCCACCGCTGCCCTCCACCACCACACCCGCCGCCGGATCTGCAACCCTCCACCACTACCATCACAACCACCGCCGGCCTCCACCACCACTACCACTACCACCGGATCTGCAACCTTCCACCACCACTACCATCAGATCTGCAGTCCTCCACACTCAATCTTTAGTCAGTAATTTCGTCGAACACTTGGCGGGCGAGGATGAGAACCTGGATTTCGAAAAGGAATCGAAGCTCCAGATCTGCCATCCATTCCCTCTAGATCCGACCTCCAGATTTGTGGTGGTGGTGGCTTAGTGGTGGCGGCTTAGTGGTGGCGGCTTGGTGGTGGCGCCTGTGGTGGTGGCGATTGTGGTGGTGGCGACTGTGGTGGTGGCTTGGTGGTCGTGACTGTGGTGGCGGCTTGGTAGTGGTGGCTTGGAGATGGTGGGTGTGGTGGTGGTAGGTGTGGTGGTGGTAGACTAGTGGTGGTGGGTGTGGTGGTGGTTTGGAGATAATGGCTGAGGTGGTGTTGTGGTGGTTGTGATGGTGGTGGGTGTGGTGATGGTGGTGATGGTGGTGTTGGTGGGTGTGCACATGTGTTCATCAGGTGGTGGTAGCTGTGATGGTGGTGGCTGTGCACATGTGTTCACCCGGCGGTGGGTGTGGTGGTGGTAATTGTGATGGTGATGGATGTGCACATGTGTTCACCTGGTGGTGGGTGTGGTGATGGTGGTGGTGGTAGTTGTGATGGTGATGGGTGTGCACATGTGTTCATCGAGTGGTGATGGTGGTGATGGTAGCTGTGCACATGTGTATTTTATTCCTAAATTACCCTTGTGCACATGTGTTAACTTCCACCTAAAATTTTTTAATTTGTGCACATGTGTTAGTCTTCGCTTGCTGTTAAATTGCTTGTGCACATGTGTTAGTCTCGGCTACAGTGCCAATTTTTGCCTTGTGCACATGTGTTATTTGGTTAACACGGTTAACACACTATTTGTGGTTAACAACTGAACTCAACATATATATATATATATTGATTTCACCCAATATTTTGATAACCTTTTGGTACAAATACAAGTATATGATTTTTCAACTTACCTATAAAATATTTCGATAGTACGCCAATAAAAAACAAGTCATTTTAATTAAGTAGAGTTTTTGCCCGGTTGGGGAAACGCTAATTTATTTCTATTTATATCAGGGTTTTTGTTTTTTAATGCAACATTTATATCGAATTAGTTGATAATGTGTCCCACTTGATTCTAACTAGTGTGTGTAAGTTAGGTGATCTGAATTTTTCTAATTAAAAAATGTAAAGTTAATTTATTTTTTATTTTTTATTCAGTTTTCCTTTTTTTTAATTTGGGTTGGCAGTTTTGTCATTTTCCTCCACCCCCTTTCTCTCCTTCCCCACATGTTTTTCCCCACTCTTTTTCATTTTACCTGCATCGGAATTCATATGACTTTAATTCATTGCATAAGACCCACCATTAGAACTTGTGTGATAACTTCTTGACCTTCTAAACTAAAGAAGGCAAGATCCGTTTCGACCCACCACCGGTCCGGATGGATTCTAAGCAAACAAACAAACCCGAAATGAGAGGTTTTGAAGGTATGACTGACACTAATAGCGATTTCCTCCTTCAAGTGACTATGTACGTTGTTGTGGCGCATTTTCATAGAAGACACATTGTTACTTTATTTGTTAAATATTTATGTAATTAATATTTTCTTTTTTGCTTCTTTAATAATAGTTTATCAAAAAATGATTATTGAGATATGAACATGTCATGGTATTCAGACACAAGTGATTGTATTTCTGAAGGACCATTTGCATCGAAAATGTTCTCCATAAAATTAAATATAATACCTTTTGTTTCAAACAAAGTGTTAAATGAATATTTGTTGCAAAATGTTGATGTGGAGAACGGTTAGGTCCACCTCCTTACCCGTTTTCACCTTTTTTTCATTACATTTTCTTATACATGGAGCATTTTCATCATCAAACATGTTTCAATAAGTGCATTTTGTGTTTGGAGGGGCCATGTGTGCCTCAAATCCTCACTTTTATCAAATGCCAAGGATATTTTCAAAGGTTGTTTGTTGTTACAATTAATGCAAAAATATCTACCATCAAAATAAAAAGTAACTTCAATCAATAATTTTTTGTACCCTAACATTAAAGGAACCATCAACTTTAACAATCAATGAATTAAGAATTAATTGTGAATATAGCATATATGTGGTTTACACAAAAATTATGGATAAGATCCTCAAAACAAAATAATTTGAATTTGAGCAATGTTGTTTGCATTATCTATCTCTTGACTTGAGATGGGAGCAAGTTTGAAAAAGGCTCTTTAAGTGTCTAGGATTGTGCCAGGAGGGTCTTTTAATGCCTTATTATTATGATCTAAACTATTAAATAAGGGTTCGTTTGATCATTCTATTTAATTAATTATTTTCTCCCAACCCATCAATTTGACACCAATATCTCATCCATTACCTCCTTGTATTTGCAACCTTCCCAAGTCGTAGGAGAACAGTTGCCAAAAAAAATTAGTTGTTTTACCGTTGCCTTGATATGTAATTTGAAGTGATTCCTCATTTTCGAAGAGAACTTTGTGAATACAGAGAAGCTGTATTCGCATAATCAAGAAAAAACTCTCATGCTTCCACATACGGAGAAGAAGTTGTATGTTATTAATTTTGCAATTCTTTCTTACATTTCATATTTCATAAAAATCCTGATGAAATCAGTAAGTTTCTTGTTTATCCATAAGCGGCTAAGTCTTGTGGGGAAAGCCGAAAAGGTCTTGGTTCATCACATATGGAGGTTAGTAGGGGAAGGTTAGAGTGGCTTACATATATCGGGGAACTCGATGAAGAAATGTATTTAAAATAAGAGAAACATGACGGCGAAAGTTGTGGTTAATTGGATATGTGATTGATTTGGAGTTTTTTTGTGAAATTCTCCTAGCAAAACCTACTACATAAATCCATACATATGTTAGATAGTAACAACCACTAGCACCATCACCACACTAATGTAAGTGTTCCATCTTCTTCTTCTAAATTTTTATCCTTTCTTCATCCAAAGCCATAACAATAAACGGGAAAAGGCGTCTTACTAGTACTTCAAGTTGGGTCTAATCTAAGGGGCCGTTTACTTGCTCTAACCGGGTAAGCTCTGACCTGAGTAAAAGTTCTGACCCGAGTAAGTGCTAGCCTAGGTAAGTATTGTTTGGACTAGAGTGTTTACCAAATATTTTTGGTAAGTGCTTACCCACTACAAAAAGACCATTTTAATCTTTTTTGCATTTTTAGGTTGAATAGAATGTAATGTGTTTAATATTAATTTTTTAATGAAAAGAAAATTAATAAATTTTATTATATATAATCTTGGAATTATTTCTAATATTAATTGTTTAATAAAAGTAAAAATAATTTAAGTAAACATGTAATTATTTTTAATATTAATTGTTTGATGAAAGATAAAACATTTTAAATAACGTGTAATTATCTCTAAAGCTATATGTGTAATAAATAAAGAAACAAATTCTATTTTAAATGTGTCAGCAGTTATTTTAATATTATATTCTTTTTAATGAAAAAAGGGAAAAATAAATTTATTTTTAAAGTATAGAAACCCTAATTGTAATGTGTATCTCTTTTACCTCTCTGCCGCATGCCTCTTCCAACCCAACTTTTTACATCTTCTTCGTCGGTTCGTCCTACATCTTCACCACACGCCGCCGTCCCTCCACCACATTCCCATCACGACACCACCACCACACCACCACCCTTTAGCAGATCTTCATCCTCCACACCCGTTCACTGTATTTTGCAAACCCACACACATGCTAATGGGTTTATCGTACCGCCACCGGAAAATCACCATTGCCATCGGAAAATCATTATTTTGACGAACGCCGACGAAATACATCTGGAAGCGGAAGGGTATACGTCGGAATCTCAAAATCTGACTTGGGTCAGCAAGATTTTGGAGCTGGCTCGGCCAGATCTCGGTCAGCATCTCAGTCAGCTTTCGGTCAGATCTGAGATTTGGTAAACACGCTGACCGCTGACCGAGTCAGATTTGCTGACCGAGTCAGTCCGGGGCAGTAGCAAGTAAACAGCCCTAACTCTAGATTAAATAGAACCAATGTAGTTGTAGTTTTAGGGAAGCCAAAGAAGGAGGCCCATAATTATAGGTATGTCAGAGGCCTAGAAAGGAAGACAAAAGATGATAGTGAAATGTGTATTTTAATTTGATGTTTGGTTTCTTTTGGTTACTAAATATACTTGTATATATGCTTTACATATTTTCATAATAAACATACCTGTATAAAATAAAAAAGTGAAAAAAACACAAGACACATGAAGTGACCAACTATTTTAAATAAGTTAAAAGTAAGAAGCATCAAGCATGTAATTATATAATTGTAAAGACTCCATCCATAATCTATTATCTATTATTACTATATTATAAAGCATTTAATCACCAAACTCTTAAAAACAAATTTTTATGCACACAGTACCACCATTTCAAACATAATTTCTTAAAAAACTCTTAAACTCTTAAAACTTTCTTTTACATATTCAAGAAAAAAAACAGCTCATCTTTCTCAGCCTCACATAATTATCTTTCAAAAAGAAAAACTCATCGACTCCCCCGTAATTCAAAAACCGACTACTCATTTTCCAAGAAAAAGGAGGGTTTTTTTTCTTTCAGTTGGATCCTGGTTCTTGTTCGTCCGAAATGTTTGCTTCGATCTCCTTCAGGTACGATTTCTTTTTTAATGTTTGCTTCGATCTTTATTTCTTCTTTCATCTTCGATTGCGATTTGCTCTTGAATGTTTGCCTTGGTTATGATTTGATTTCTTGCTTACTTGGTTTTTATTTTAATTTTTATGCTTACATGTTTTTTGGTTTTTGGCTAACCCATCCAGTTATGCATGCTTATTTTCTGATGAGCGTGTCTAATGGTAGATTCTTGGTATTTGATGATCGAGTTGAAGCTATGTTTTTTTGCTTGTATCAGCCAGGTTCTTTATCCTACTTATTTTTCAGATCACTTGCTTAAGGTAATTTTTGATGTTATTTGCATTTGTTCCATAAATGTTTTGTACACTGCCTCGACATTGTTCAAACTAAAATAAGTTTGCAAAGCCTAAAACCTTATACTATTAACAACTTTTGTTGTAACCTCGGTGGAACATTTTAGTTTTGTAGTTGACCATAAATGGTAAGGAAAATATTGTGTACTGATCAAACTTTCATCACCATTTCATGAGGTTAATGGGTTCTGGATTTTTTCTGCAATTTATGTCAACTCTAAAAATTTCATGTGCTATGATTGTGTGGTTTTCTATGCTTAACATTAATAAAGAACTTATATTATATTTGTCTTTTAGCATAGTTCTGGAAAGTTTGTGTATGTGAGGATGCTAGAGTCCTTGAAAATCTTCCCAGCTGCTGGTATTTGAGTTTTTGATTAAAAATCATCCAAGATGTCGTTTGTATCAGGTTCGAATTTTGGTTTCGTTGCAACATTTATGGTTGCAAACAAAGATGTTTTGAACTCATTCCCTTGCTACTTTGTCACACCTTGTTTAAAACCGAATCTACGCGATTGTAACCATCCATTAAGATGAAAATATCTTTGAGTTTTTAGGTCTCATCTTTCTATGTTGCTACATCAATGTCTATTTTTTTCATGTTGTGATCTTTTGATCATGATGGATTGAAGGATGCAGATGTTGGAATGACTTGGCATCATTATTTTCTCCATTAGAGCCACAATTTCAAATACAAAATTCACCAGGTTAGTATTGTATCTTTATTTGCTTAATAGACCACTTAAAACGTAGGTTTTCATTCCATGAATAAGTAGTGTTAGCTGAAATCTTTGAATCCACTTCAACATCTCATCAGGGGCATCTCTCCGAAATGTTAATTTGAGTCTTATGATTGGGATTTTGTTTTACTTGCATAAGTAAGTACTTCTCATTTTCTGTTTTTTTTTTATTTCTTCAGGTTGTGTGGTTCATGTATTATTATGTTTGTTTCTAAATTTTTAAGACCAAGAGCACAGACATTCAAGGGATCATCTAAAGTTTTTTGCTTTAAGTTGGTTTTGTATATTCATATACGTATTTTTTCCTTCTTGGTTGCAACGTTTCTTTGAAAATTTTGTCAGGTTGAAGAATCTCTCTATAGTTATAATTGTTGACTTCTATCAAAGTCATTCATCATGAGAAGGATGCTAAAGTGCTTACAGGCGGTATGTCATTAGATTGTTTTTATCATTGACTCTTTAGTATTCAAGTTTCTTTAACTTACATCAGAGATTATGGTTACCAAGTACCCTGGAACATACTAATTTTTTTGACAATTAGTTCAGATTATGATAAATATTGTTTCAGCAATTTCGTGAGGTTAATGGGTTCTGGATTTTTTTCAGCAATTTATGTGAATTCTAAAAATTTCATGTGCCATGATTGTGTGGTTTTCTATGCTTAACATTGTTCTCGAGTTTTTTTCAGCGAAGGAAAGGAAAGAGTTTGGAAGGAAAGAGTTTGGAAGGAAAGCTAGGAACCTTTGTTCTCGAGTTTCATTTAAGGAAGGAAAGGGGGGGGGGGGGGGGGGGGGGGGTTTGGAGGGGGAGTTTACGCTTATTTTGGCTTAAAACTTACCCTCCCACTTTTGGGATGATTTGTAAGGAAAGGAAAGGGTACCCCTTCCCTTTCCTTCCCTTATTAAACTCGAGAACAGGGTGATAAAGAACTTATATTATATTTGTCTTTTAGCATAGTTTCGGCTTATGATAAACATTTACTTTATCCTGTGTGAATTATAAGAAGAAGACTAAAAGGAGGAGAATGATGTTAATACTAAAAGGATGAGTTTTGGATACCCCTGGTAGGAGGTTGTTGGGATTTTAACACATGATGTAGATCAATATATGGCTTAATTTCTCTTTCTCTTTATTGGTATATATGGCTTAATTTCTCTTTCTTTTTATTGGTAAATACCCATTTGCTTACTAGTTTAAATCAATGCATTTGGTTTCATTTTACTTGAATAGTGATGAGCATATCAATTATGAGAATTAATAATTCGAGCCACCATGCATACCCACCATTATTCTCAAATTAATGATGTTTTTATGACAATAACTTTCACTTCTCTCTAATGAGATTTTACTGGATTGAATTACTACATAATGTTAGTTGTTGATATGCTTTTGATTCAAGTCTTTTAGATTATACATATTTTTCACTAATTGTTGATATGTTGTTTAATCAATTGAGAAATGTGAAGGAAGTAGTGTGGGACAATTATGTAAATGACAAACATATTAAAGAGGAATGGAACGCACGAAGCACCAATGAGAACCCCAAAATTTCAACCTTCCAGTAAATAGTGAACAGAAAGGACAAATTTGATATCACTTATATAATCATAAAAATATAAATAAACAAAAATGAAAAGCCAGGGTTGATGGTTTGAGTTATCGATATCACAATTATAGTGCATCCCGCTGCATTGCGCGGGTAACCAACTAGTTTTATATAAATCATATGAACCAAAAATTTAATTCACTCATAAAATTAAGGTATGATGGCATCCAAAAACCACTTTTTTTTTCTTTTTCTTTATACATAAATTAACCTAAGAATCAAATTCGAAAAATGAGAATAAAAATGTTCCCACATCAACTTTTCAACCTTTTTTTCTCGCAACATTAAAATCTAAAGTACAACTTTGAAATGCACATGGTACAATATACAATGCTAGTCCTTAGCATTGGGTCCAGCACATGCCTTCAAAACGGGGCTCCATATCCATTGTACCAAAAACCTCCGACCCGACCCATCTTTCATCACATCTCCAATATACCCGCCTCCGCCACCCGACCCGTATAACCCTTCACACAAATCCCCGATCTCCGTCGGGTCTTCTCCGGCGTACCAGGCGTTGACCAACGGGTTCTCCGCCAGCTCATGCCCGATCACACTGATCATCCCCTCCACCCCAACGTCACCGTTCACCTCCGGGCACTGCTTGGCGGAGTTTCCGACCCATGCGTAGGGCAAGGTGTATCCCACTTTGGATGCGAATGTGAAGTAGTGGAACCCACAGACGGCCCGACAGAAGTCCTCCACCGACTTTACGGCGGAGGCGATGACTTCTTGGATGGTGAGACGGGTGAGGTGGGTCCCGTGGGTGTATTTATGGTCGGAGTATTCTCCGGCGATGAGGACGGAGCTGGAGATGTTGGCGTTGGTTTGGTCCTGCCACCAGTCGGAGACGGACGGCGGTTGGTGGTGGAGATGGAGAGAAGGAAGTCTTTGATTAAGAGGGTGTGGGCTGGGGCCCATTTGCCGTACCAGATGAGGTAAATGTTGATCGGAGAAGAAAGAACGGGGCCCATGTGGTACCGGACGTTAACGAACTCCGACGAGCCTTCAAATTTCTTGGAGGTGGTTAGGGTTTTAGGTGGGAGTACCTTTGGGTTAAGAAAGGTGTAATCTTTATGAGTAGTAGTTTCATAAGAAGAAACAAATGTAGAGAATGCAAAGAATAAGGCAAGGGATAAAAGAGACATTTTGTGGGATGAGATGAAGAATGGAGGATGGAATGGAGATATGTGTATATATATATAGAATTATAGATTGACAGATAGTTAATTATGGAGGGAGGAAGTGAAGAGTGGAGAGTGTTTGGGAGGGAAATGGGGTGGTGACAGCTTTCAATATTGGTGTCTTTCTTTTTCAGAAGCATATGAAAGAAAGATCCATGATATATACGCAAACCCTTTGTCAATACTTTTTGTAAAATGTTTTACATTTGAACTCCATCCATCGCTTTGTAACAAGATGTTGTTATATGGATCTCCTTAAGTATTTCATGCAGTCACAAGAAGATTGACCCCCAACACTCGGATCCACTTGTCAGCGCCGTTCCTAACATTTTATAGGCCCTGGGCGAGATGTTAAAAAGGGCCTTCGCTAAGTGCGAAAAAGGACTTTATGTATAATTTAAAAGTAACATACTCTTGAATTTTAAATGGGTTTATTTCACGAAAGTGTATTCAACTTGTCACAAATAGTTATATTATGTATTGTACTATTTTTACCGTTTGACGTATCAAAACTATCAAAAACTTACCATTTAATGTATTTCATGACAAGTTAGATACACTTTCGTGACAAGTTGGATACATTAAATAGTAGGTTTTGATAAAGTTGGATACATACAATAACCATTTCTTGAACTTCTATACGCCAAATGGTAAAAATTGAAGTACAATACATACAATAATTTTTCATGACAAGTTGGATACACTTTCGTGAAGTAAACCCAAATTTTAAATATACTAGTTCATATAAAACCATTCTCCGAGTATTTTCAGACATATAATCAATCATTAAATATTTTTTAGTTAATATTATCTACTATATCATTTTTACATAGCATCGCCATTAGTTTCACATAAAAGACATCATATGATAAAGAGATGGATTTATAAGATATGTTTAAAATATCGAAGTGTCCGAATAAAGACAACTTATACGGTCAACCTATAAAACGTCTTATTTGATAGCATTATAATAGGTTTATAAGACATTTAGACATCTTAACAATCTTTTTAGTACACTTTTAAAGTAAAAGGGTTTTATTAACTATTTTATAGGACACGCTTGAGAGAACCCAATAATTTTATGGGACACTTGTGATTATATGATAATTTTTCAAATAGTGTCATAAATATTAGTTAATATGACAATTTGTTTAAAAACATCTGTAAAAACTTGTAAAATGTCAAAAAAAATGTCCTAAAAACATATTATAACACTTTTAGACGTTTTTGGTATATTTCTATAAACTTGAGTCTTATAAAGTATTTTATTATGAAGCTTAGACATTTTAGGTGTTATAAAACCAATTTAATACTAAATATATCAAAAAACTATCAATTAAGTAGTTTTAGACTTTAGCTCTAGATAAAAAACTTAGAAAACAATAACGAATATTATAAAGTGAACGACCAATATTTTTTTTTTTTTACATATTTTCTTTGACAATGTAATTAATTATGTTTTGGACCTTAATATAATCTAAAAAAAGGTCCTTCAGATAACAAAACATTTGTGTCACTTTTATTTACAATTTTTTTTATTACTACTATATGTATATATATAAAATTTTGGGCCCCTATTTTTTGTGGGCCCTGGACGTACGCCCGGCCCGCCCCCTCCAGGCACGGCACTGCCACTTGTACACTCACATAAATTACCCATTTCTGTAATTGAGAAGTCCATTTATACTTTTCCTTGTAATAACCTAACCTAACATGCATGGATATATATTCAAGTATACAAATGAAATTGTACTAAATAAAGAAACTCCACATGGACCATTTTATCCCTTTAATAAATGAAAATGATCACATTGAAGAACAAATAAGTTTAATAAATGCACAACATTTAAACATATAAACTATCAAAATGATAATATTCAAATACCAATAATATGTAAGCTTATTGTAAATTTTCGCTAACTGTTTTTTTATTTTATTTTATGATCTTCACCTTATTCCCTTATAAAAACTAAGTGAAATAAGCACAAATCAGTCAAGTAGATGAGAAGAAAACGTAAGATCTTGATTAAACCTCTAAAATTGAATACTATATTTGAAAAAGAATAGAAAACAACAGTGATTTGATAAAAGACCTATAATAGAATGTTGTGATGGAAGTTATTTTAATTACTAAAAGAAAAGATATTTGGAAGGGAGAGAGGTTAATTAAAATGTAAAGCAAAAAGGGAAGGATGGTTGGAACGTAAAAGAATTAAATTAGTGAAATAATTGATTGGTCCATGTCTCAATTTATAAAGCATAAGTTGACTTGTTGCATGTCGATTCTTTCAATTGTGAAATGGGAACACTAGAAACTAGTACTACTACTAGTAGTAGGTGAAGGTAATAGTACATTCACCTATATATAATTATTACATTAGTAGGGGTGGGTTCAAATGTGAACCATTTTTTGGTTGTGAATGTGAGGACAACCGAGAACGTGACATGTGGCGGATGACTAGGCGTCACGTCAGATCCATGGCGGATGACTATGCGCGATTCATGGGAGGCATTGAATTAAAGAGGGGGACTACACTCAAAGTCGCCACGTGTCGCTCTCGGCTGTCCTCACGTTCACAACCAAAAAGTGGTTCGCATGTGATCGAACTTTCCTCTACATTTAGTATTATATATTATATTTCCTTACTTTTTCAATTGTTTGTTTTAATAAACGACATACCATCCTTTCTTCCTCCACACTCTCGTGCTTCCATCTTCGTTTCATAAAAAATGGTTCAAGTTACAAAAGTGTATTGTTATTGTGAATTAGAGGAAAAAAGAGAATGTCTAACATATTTCATAGGTTACTCATCACAAGTGATATCAAATTATTATGAATCATGTATCAATTAATCATGGATCATAAAAATAGCATATCGATCATCATGAATAGTTCATAAACGTTTCCTTTCATTATTCATGACGAATTCAAAGTTCAAACACCCTAGATCAAATGTCATAATCTCTTTTACTCCTCAATTCACAACAGAAAGTTACTTTGAGACCAGATATGACTATATGATGGAATTCACTTTCCATGGTGAACTATTTGTCTGAAACTTCCCTTCACCTTCCTATCTCTTAGTTAAGGGTTTTTAGAGAATCATCCAAACGAGACATGGTTGCCAAATAGCGGGAAGAGGAATGAGAGGCGTTGAATATTTCTCTCTTTCTCTCTCTCAATCTCTCTCTCTATATATATATATATGTGTGTATAGTAGTTTAAATAAAAAGAGTAAATATATAATGGAAAACATAGAAATGGAGTTCCATGTGTGAATTTATTGAAAAAAACAACTTAAAATGTATATGTAAACTGGGGTGATAGATTAGGGTGAACGGTATACTGATCCGCCCAATGGGGAGATGGCATCGGGGTGGCGGGGTGAACGCCGCCGCGTCCGTGCCGGTGTGGTTGATGGAGACCCCACAGGGGTGCTAGTCACGACGGGGAAAGCCTCTTTCTTTCTCTTTCTCTCTTTCATGTGTCTATCTCTCTCTTCTCTTATTATTTTTTTTACTTTTATTCTTTTTTAAAATGGTTAGAGGGGTGCACAAATGAAATGGTGACCACTACCGGGATTTCGTAGGGGAAGAATGGTAGAATAGAGAGAGAGAGTAAATTGCTGACGTGGCAAAATGAATGGAGGGGTGAAATGGTGAGGTCACTAAAAAAAATTTGATTCACATATAAATATCTTTCTTTAATTCTCAAGTTATTTTTTCCAATCTCCCAATACACATACAAGGTTTAAAAATGACGTGAGACGTTACATAATGATGATGTCATGGACCCGCCGATTTTCACTGATCGAGAGAAAGAAGAGAGAGAGAGAGAGAGAGAGAGAGAGAGAGAGAGAGAGAGAGAGGGAGGGAGAGAGGTAGGTAAGGGGGTGGCGTGGTCTAACCTATCGGCATGGACCACGCTGATTTTCATCCTTACCGATCGGCCTTGGCGGCGTTGCCTATGGTACCGATCGACAAAATCCCTTGTCGATGCCCCTTGTCGGTACACTGCGGATGGTCTTAGTGTAAAAATTGGGAAAGTAAAAACTTCCCTAGATTGGATATCTGGATCCTTTCATACAAATTAAAATTCAAATTTTACAAGACACACAATGAAATCTAATATATAGTTGCTACATGAAAGATAACTAATACAATCCTTCTGGCCTTGTAGATCACCATTATCATTATTAAAACTATTACTATTTATTAATCTAGGTATCCAACCCATTTTACGAGCCGATTAATCCAAGAGCAACTATTTACTTAGTGAATACAGAGTCATTGCAGATGAAACTATGTGACCACAAGAGTGAATTTTCATTCTCCTACGATATGAACTTGGGAACCTCAAGTATTTTTTACCTTTTGGATGCCAAGGCTTTACCACTAAACCACCGTCCTTTCAATTTCAGACGGCCGAATTTTCAACTTCCTTTCTAAATTGCCTGTAGTCTAGACAAAGCCTAGATGAGCCTTTCAAAGAAAAAAAAAAAACCCACCGTCCTTAGAGTTCACCAATATTATTATGATATAAAGGAAAGAGTTTATGCAAGAACACACATAAATGCAGAAACTCATGAAAACTCATTATTCTAATCTAATTTTTATTCAATTTTAAAAAGGCTAGATTTTTTTTTTGTATTTTCATAAAACAAAAACTTGTTCTCATTTGTATATAAATTATAATTTTATATGCATCATTATCATATGTAATATATATATGTATCATCGATATTATCGTCGTATAGTTTGAGTTGTCTTGATATTAAAGTGTTGTCCGTGGAATTGGCAATTAGAGCATCCACAGGGTGCTTTTTTACAGGTTTTTCACAGGTTTTTGGGAGGTTTTTCGAAAAGCAAAAACCTCATTTTGAGGTTTTTCACATAGTGTAAAGGTTTTTCGGAATAGGTTTTTCGTAGGTTTTTGCGTCATAGGTCGTAACTGCACGACCTGCTTTTTCAGAGGTTTTTCGTATTTAATATTAAAAAAATTATGTATACTAAATACATAATTAATGTAATAGTATTTTCTTGATATAAATAAATACGTATTTGTATAATTTTGTTGTATTTATTTTTATAAATAAAAATATAAATGATATAAAGTTAAAATGGTGGGACCCTGAAAATTTGAAAAAGCTTGGATGAGGTTTTTCACATAGTGGAAATATGTAAAGGTTTTTAGGTTGTTGAGGTGGTAATAATGCGTAAGAAAAAAACTGTGAAAAAGTTTGATGAAAAGCTTATACACTGTGGATGCTCTTAGAAGTGAAAAGATATTAAAATTGAGAGAGTAATTAAAGTCAAACGGTGGATATTTGTATAAGATATATATAGGAAAACTCAAAATTAAGTGTATATCTATACTATATATTAAAGAGAATAACTCAATTTGACAGTTTTTTTGTTCAACAATTACTTTACACATTTACATTTTATATCCCCATAGTTAGTTATTAAATCTTATTTTAGTCCTTTACTTTTTCATTTTCTATTTTAAACCCTTATTATATAATCTAACTAATCATATATTATGAACTAAAATTTATATTAAAATTACGTTTTTTTAACAAATTATATCATCATAATCGTCTCGTCAATACCTTCGAAATAAGCCCAATATTGAATATTTTTTATTCAATTATATTATATATTCTATTATATAAAGATAATACTTTTATTTCAATTTTCGAAATTGACTATTCAATAAATCATTAGGAGGTTAATTGATTGAACACATATGATTAAATTGATGTTTACAATGATGTATATAAAAATCTCGCAATTGATACATACTTCGCGCTGCAACGCGCGCGGGTATATTTCTAGTATACAGTAACGCCACGATATGTCCATATGTCAACCTCTCTACCAACATAACCTGCCACCGATCGAGTTTTTTTTGTAAAAGTAGGGGTATTTTAAAAAAACATTTGTAGAAATAGGGGTGTTTGAAAATCATTCATAGAAATAGGGGTGTTTTGATGGGGCCCACCACCTTTTCAATCTGATTTTTAAACTTTTCATTTTTAACCCTTATATATTTACAAATGCTACCCTCTAGCTTACATCTTCATTTTTATTTATATCCTTATTTTCTGAAAACTTCATATCTAACCCTTATTATATATTATGTGTAAATTAATCTATTTAAAATATTTGTACTAATTTTAGCAAATTATATAACTAAATAGACCTTTTTTAAACCTTCAAGTTAATACTACTATTTAATATGTTAAAAATGTGTATTTTTTTATCAAATTGTATGATTAAATTATTTTACAATTTTATTATACATTGTCATTTCTAGATAAAAGTTAAAGAATAGATTCCTACATAGATGGTTATTTCTAGCAACCTATACATAGATGGTCATTGTTCATGAAAACTCAAAGAATTGATTCCTGATCAATTGTCATTGTACATAAATTTTCAAGAAAGTGAATAAATGAATTGTCTAATCACTAACTTTTTTATGTTATATATTTGGTTGATTAAAACACTTTCCATTCATCATTCTTCAACTATTATATCTGAATATTTGAATATCTGAATATCTAGTTTCATCCTTGTTTTCTTCATTCACCAAGGTATATATCATTGTCTAAAACTCTAAATATTTAGCAAAAATTAATATAAACCATCATATATAACACCATATTTATGTAATTTATCTTTGATTTATTGTGCAGTTACATTTTGATATACTTATTATTATGAATCCAGACGATCCGCCTACAGGTACTAGTTTTCTAGATCTTCTTCGCAATTTTGAGACCAGTTCCTCAAATGTACCATTTCCTTTGTCCAATGATAACACATTTGAGGCAGATAATGACTTTGGTTTTGATGAACCTAACTCACAATATAGTGATGATACTGAATTACTGATAGTGAGTCAATGTGTAATATTGAGGATGATTCTGACGATGTGAGTGGACCTCCGGTAGTGAACTTTATGGATGATGTTGGAGATGTAGGAGATGATGACATAGTTGATCTAGAAAACAACATGCATATAGATGTTTGGAGTGAATCAGAAAACAAAATAAGGTTAGGAATGCAATTTGAAAGTAAGGCACATGTAAAAAAGGCAGTAACACTTTGGTCAATCGCCCAAAATAGAGAGTTTAAAGTGCACGAAAGTAAAAGTAGCTCATGGTTAGCAAAATGTAAGACTCTAGGAGATGGTGGAGAAAGCTTATTTTGAGAGTTATTTTGTGTCTAAAAACCTCATTTTGTATGTCATTTTATACCCACTTTGCTCTCTTTCTTCCTCTTTTGTCCAAAATGCTTTTAGAAAGGTGATGATACATCCAAATGATCAAGTTTGAAGAAAAAGGCCCAAACTCCAGCAAAACAGCCTAGTTTTTAGAAGCAGCCCAAGCTCTCCAGAAGCAGAAGCATTCAAGAAGCCCAAGATTAAAATGTTAAGCTACAACAGAAGACCCCTCTGTGGTGACATTCTCACCACTGAGGGGAATCATCTTATATGGCTTTTGAAACGCTGAAAGGGCAAAGCAGTCCCCTATGTGTCACCACTGAGGGGAAGCAGTTTCACTTGGCTCTTGGAATACTGAAGAGGCAATTGTGCAAGTGGCCCACATGGTGTGAAGAGAATAAACAAATGATCTGCTGAAGAGGATAAGATGATTTCCAATGGATGATTTCATACCCATGGATTATATCCATGGGTTATGATTCTTTATAAATACAACTCGATGCCTTCTCATGTGATGCCCCAACACATCTGCTACTTCTTGCTTTGTTCTTCCTTACCTTGCTCCTCCATTAATGGAGGAGCTTAAGGTTTTCTTCTTTTTTTGTTCTCTTTCTTTTTACTGCTTTATTTAAATATCCGTCTTTAAGCTTTTCGTATTTATTTTCTCGTACTGTAGTTTATCTTTCGTATTTTATTTTATGCAAGTAATAGTTAACTTTATTTTTATGTCTTTTATTTTAGGCTAAAACCTTTATGGGTGTGGGTGTAAGTCCCTCTTAAGACCGTGTAGACAGCACTTGGGTGTTGTCCTTACTTTCGGATCTTAAGATTGGTTATTTGAACCGACGCTTAATTTCGATACAGATAAACCGATCATTTTGATGTGTCGTGTTAGACCTCAGATCCAGAGATGGGCGGGTCCGAAATACGGTTTGGATAATGCACGAAGAGCTCGAGAGGGCCTTTGATAATCACGCAGAGATGCGGGTTCTGTATGGTTTTCTAAGGTTCAGTAAGCCGGTCGGGATTTATATCACAAGGAGACTTGGGTGTAAATCCCCATACTCGGTGGAACGAGATTTTCTTTAAAGTCTACTTAGTAAAACCGGCAATCTTACGATTTGGTAGTAACGACGACTTCGTAGCAACTTCACGGTATGTTTTGTAAAAACGTAGTTTCGAGAGATTTGGGTTTTTATGAATAATCCCATAACGTGAAGTTTCTAAACTCGTGTACTACCTGGTTTTAAGAGAAAGCTTACACCCATTCCCTTTGCTTTAATTTTCTTTAATTAACTGTTATAAATCACCCAAAAATATTATCTTCTTCTCTAACTGAAATCAGTGTATTCTCAACTCTATATTCGAAATTCTGAAAACCAATCCCTGTGGAAACGATCTCGATTTATTTATCACTTTATTACTTGTAGCGATCCCAGTGTCGGTGTATACTTGCATCCTCATTATGGTGATATTGTGGCCACATAGTGGCACGGACAGCATTTCCGCTACCAACTATACACCACGTTGTGCATGGTATGTCCGTGCAATTAGGAAGAAAAATCATCACATGTGGAAGATTACACGTTGGGTGGATGCACACAATTGTTTCGGATCTTGCATTGGCAATAATAATAGGAATTTGAACTCTGCAACTATTGCCTCATATATCCTTCACTCAATCCAAAAGGATATTGAATATCCGGTGAAACAAATACAAGCAGATATAAAAAATAGTCTGAATGTAGATGTTTCTTACTGGAAGGCATGGCATGGTAGGAGAAAAGCCATAGAGAGTATATATGGAACTTGGGAAAGTAACTTTGCTGAGTTGCCTAAGTACATTGCGGCTTTGCAATCTTCAAATCCTAACACGGTTGTGAATTGGTTTCATAATCCGAATGGATCATCAAGTGTGGTGACATTCAAGTATGTTTTTTGGGCTTTTGGACCTGCTATTAATGCATTTCATCAATGTCGACCTGTTATTTCTATTGATGGTTGTCATTTGAAGGGTTCATACAAGGGGAAAATGCTTGTTGCGGTCACCAAAGACGCTAATAATAACATATTGCCTGTTGCTTACGCCATTGTTGATGAAGAGTCCGCACACAGTTGGTGTTGGTTCTTTTATCAATTTAGACATTTTGTTGCTCAAAACAGACAATTATGTGTTATTTCAGACAGACATCAAGGAATAATTCATGCAATGACGAATCTAGAGGAATGGAAGCCATAATTTAACTGAGTTTGACCACAATGAAGGTGTGTATAGAATTGTCACGAAGTTACAGATAAATGGTACCGGAGGAAATACACACACTGTCCACTATTTTCAACATACGTGCTCATGTGGTAAGTGGCAAATGGAAAGATTCCCATGTTCACATGCTCTTGCAGTTTGTCGTTATAGAGGGGATGACCCTCTTTCCATTGTGAGTGATGTGTACACTACTTTGATGTATAGAGAACAATATCGTTTTGGTTTTATGCCACTTTCTCACGCTGATTATTGGTTGGAGTCGGATTGGGAAATTGAAGCAGATTACTCGAAACTTTCCGTGCATCGAGGTCGGAGGCGTGTAAATCGATTTCATAACGAGATGGACGTTCGTCATCCTGACGAACCTCGAAGATGTGGACTATGCCACCAACCTGGGCATAATAGGAGAAATTGCCAAAATTCTCAACCAAGATTCGATGAGATGTGAACTATGTAATTTTTTTTATTGATGTTGTAATTTAGTTTTAATTAGTATTTTAGTTTATGTTTAGTTCTATTGTAATGTTTTATGTACTTGATCTTTTAATTTCGTAATATTGTAATATATTCATGTTCTAACCGTTTAATTCGTGTTGTAATTTCCTCATATTGTAATATATTAAATAGTGGTATTAACTTGAAGGTTTAAAAAAGGTCTATTTAGTTATATATTTTGCTAAAATTAATACATATATTTTAAATAGATTAATATACACATAATATATAATAAGGGTTAGATATAAAGTTTTTAGAAAATAAGGATATAAATAAAAATGAAGATGTAAGCTAGAGGGTAGCATTTGTAAATATATAAGGGTTGAACATGAAAAGTTTAAAAATCAGATTGAAAAGGTGGTGGGCCCCATCAAAACACCCCTATTTCTACAAATGGTTTTCAAACACCCCTATTTCTACAAATGTTTTTTAAAATACCCCTACTTTTACAAAAAAACTCCTCCGATCTCCTTCTCTTTCTGTATATATATAGTAGTAGTATATATATTGAAAGCGGATATATATATAGTAAGGAATTACTCATAAAGAAGAAGAATAAGTAATTAGAAAAGTAATATATATCAATGGCGGACATGAGAGCAAGCGGTGTTATCTGTGATGAGAGGTGCGGCTGCCCTTCACCTTGTCCCGGCGGAGTTACATGCAGGTACTTAAATTAATTTCATCATTAATTGTCTCTTATTTGCAAATTATAATATATATATATATGGTTAATTGTGGTTTCATGCAGGTGCAAGAGTGGTGGTACTGGTGGTGTAGAAGTGGAGCATAAGACATGCTCGTGCGGTGAACACTGTGGATGTAACATTGTAACCCATGCACCTGCTCCAAAGGCAAAGCAACACCATCATCTGGATCTGGAACTGGAACTGGAAAGGCTTCTTGCAAGTGCCAAGATAGTTGCACCTGCGTCACTTGTTCATCTTGAATATACATATATATATATATATATCAAACTCAGCTACCTGCCTACTTAGTTATATCATCGTCGATCATCTGCATGTACAAATAACTAAGCTAGCTAATTAGCTACTAAATAAATATGACTCATCTGTTTGTACATGTTCTCTTAATTTATTTTCTAATATATAGAAAATATTCTCTCAATCACTTTCTTTTGATGAGAACACATAATCCTACAACATAAATAAATATTTTGTAGAATTATTTAAGAAAATGTAAGAAGAAACCAAAGGGGTGTTAGTCTAGTGGTAAGGCTTGGGCACTACATAGTGGTGAACCCGAGTTCAAGCCCTGGGGGACGCATTCTGGAGGTACGGGGGCTTCGATCCCGGGCTGCATGCTTTAGCAGTCGGGCTTCGGCCCAAAATTGCCGAGGATTAGTCTGGGCCCAATGTGGTCTGGGATACCTCTTCCAAAAAAAAATGTAAGAAGAACATGGTGTAATTTTATGTAAAGCCTAGGGACTAATGATGTAAGTTAGTTACAATCTTATTAGTTAGTTAACCCCCTTCTTTGACACTCAAAAAGCCATAACATTTCTGAAAATAGCGGGAAAAAGATCTTTCACTCTCTCTCTCTCTCTCTCTCTCGGCGATCCTTGCTCCCATTTTTTCCGACGAACACCATCCCTATTCCTCTTGTGCTGAAATAATAAGGTAAGATTCAGTTTCTTTTTTATCTTTTCATTATTAATTAGGTTTTCATTCAATTCAATCTCCCCCTCCTCTGTTTTCATAAATCTTTTTAATTTCAAGAAATTAAAAGGAAACCCTCCCTCCCTCCCATCCATGATTGCAATATCTTTATTGAATTTGTTAAAAGTAATTACTCATCAATGGTGGGTTTTGTGTTTTGATTTCAGATCGATTCGATATGGGTCGTGGGAAGAAGGAGCTGATCATAACAAAAGAGAAGAAGTGAATCCAAAAAAGGAAGAAAGAAGGGAATGGTCAAGAATTATCCGTTCTTGGCGATGAAAATGCCGCTGTCATCATCTCCTACCCTCCGGCGGCTTCTAACCAGCCCGACATTTGGCCCCAAAATCATATGATCACGCCTTCTAAAGGGGAAAAGAACGAAAACCGTAATAAGAGAACGTATGATTTGTTGGATGACTATTTTGAGGAGCGGAATAGGAAGAGGAAGATGAAGATGGAAGAGGGTCTTGTTAGGGCTCGGGAAAGAAACGTGTACTCAACTTGGTTCGACGAGCTTAACGGTTTATCAGAGGAGCAATTGTTACAATTATTGGAAAACAAGAAGAAGGAACTAATTGAACGCAAGAAGATAGACTTAAATGTGCCCTCTTTTAGTCAAGACGACTCTGTGGTTGAACCTGCTTTTAACCACGTGGACCTGATGAGCCATCATGACCACGACGATGTGGCTTCGACATCGTTCACAAATCTTGGGTCTTACGAGCGTGGGTTGTGGTTAGGTGATAACCCCGATTTGAAATTGAGGCTTGGTTTCGGTCATCATGAAAACAAGGCGGCGGCTGATCACGCACCAGATTTGGACATAAAAGCTATCGCGGCGGAAAGAAGAGCTAGAAGAGATGAAACGCTGCCTCCCGAAAACAAAGTAAGGCTTCATTTAAATTTGTGTCATATAATAACCGTTTCTTGAACGAACTCAGCGTTTTGATTTCTTTTTTACTGCCTTCTCTCCTTAGCGACGGAGAAAAAGGCTTTGTCGAGATGGCCGGGGCGATACGATTACGAGTACACGGACTGATACCCCTTCGAATAGAGCCCACAATGCAAAAAATAAAGTATGCCACGCACCTCTTTAGTTACTATATACTCACTCTACAATCATCCTTCAATTCACTATACATTTATATTTATTTCAACTTAATTGCGTATATAGGTAAAGATCGATTAACGCAAGAAAGTTCCCACGGCTGGACAACAAAAGGGCACCGATCGGGAGTATGGCACGAGTTCTAGGTTTACTAATTCGGGATCATTTTAAAGATATTTTCTTTAGTTCTTGCATTCTATAATTGTTGGGTTTTAGATGGTTTTTTGATCTGGGGTTGTGCTACAAACATGATTCTCCAACTCTGATCTTTTCTTCTGGTTGATGTACGCAAAGATCTTTTTTGATGTATTTCGGTATAATTAAGTTCTTTGATGGCATATGCGTACTTGTAAAAGATGGTTTTTGTATGATGCCCTTTGTTTGAAAAATGTGATAGATTTGTGACACTAAAACATTTCGTGTGAGATGATTACATTGGGCATTTACCTCTAATTAAAAGTTTGTTCTTAGAGCAAAATGATTACAATATATGGTTGAAGAAGGATTTCTTGATGATGGAATGTGTTGTGTATGATTGTAATATAATGGGTAGTCTTTAAATACAACAGAACAACTTAATTAGGTGGTGTTTGTTTTTTGAAAGGTGTTGTTGAATTTTGAAATATGAATCGCTTTAGATTGTTTGTTTTTATAAACCGACAAACGCCGTCTAAATATGCATAACCGTCTATTTTATTCCTTAAAAATTTCAACTTAAATACGTCAATAGATGTGACTGTCGATTATCGAATGACGGAACCGATAAAAAGAAGAGAAAGGATGTTGGCAGATATGTGAAACCGTGGATTTTTAATCATATCTCACACACCGAAGCCACGATTGAAGCCAACACACGGATCTACTCTCTTCGTGTTTTGCTTTTTCGCAAATTCATGGTGCATCTAGGCTAAAACCGGTTAATGGCGCTTTTTTGTAAATGGATTGGGCCCGGTTAAAACCGGTTTCGGGCCGGTTATAATTGGTTATGGGAATCTGTCCAAAATTCTTAACTGATGGTGTCAACTGGGCTTTTAACTGGTTATGAGGCGGGCTCGTTATAAGTTACCAACAGGGTTGGATATCGGTTAAGTGACTGGCCTGTTATAATAGTTAAGGATGACCATCGCTAATCCAGGCATGGATGTTTAGAAGTCAAACGACTTATCCATTAAGCCATGTGATCAACCACTGCTCATGGGTCTAACTATTATATCTATAAGAAAAATTCTTGGCAGGAACTTAATCTTCACACCGCTTTTCACCTTTCCGGAACTCAACATTACATTTGTTTTGTTTGTTTGATTGAAATAATATTGAGGTAATCGCTGATTACCATATTTTTGAAACGTCTGGATATAAACTTGAGGTAGAAGGGTTGTTTTGTTTTCTAGCTAGTTTTTTTTTTTTTTTTTTCCTTTTCTTTAAAAAAGTTTGTTGTTGCAAAAGGAGGAGGAGCAACCATAAGGCTGTGGCGTACTGGTTAAGGTATGTGGAGGAAGTGGTTAGTTAACCCTTCTATCCCAGGTTCGAATCCAGGCGCTTCCAGATTGTGGCTACTGGGGATTAACTCAGGGCAACATGCTTTAGCTGTCGATGAACATTACCGGGATTAGTCAGGGCAAAGCCTCGGATAGCCTTTAAAAAGAAAATGAGGAGGAGGAGGAGCAGAATAGTCAAAATTAGGCATGTGCATCAGTCGGGTTCAGATGGAGTCGGGTTGAAAAGTTCGGATATCCGAACTTTTCAGGTTGGGAAAACCCAAATCGAACTCGACCCTAGAAATTTCGGGTTGGATCGGGTTCGGGTGGCATCGGGTTCGATGGGTTCGGGTTGGACCTGAGAAACCGAAAATTTAATAAAGTTTCAGATTTTGGCATTTTCAGCCCTTGTACCTTGATTGTCTAAAATCCAAGATTTTTTTGGGGCATTTTCAGCCCCTAAACCTTGCTCTCCAAAATTAATCTATACCCAACCAAAAATCCAAAACTTTAAATAACCATTACAATCAAAATACAAATACCAAAAATATAAAATATAAAATTTTAAACTAATCACTACAATCAAAATACAAAATCCAAAATTTTAAACTAACCATTGCTGTCCAAAACCTTGTTTTTGTTTTAGAAATTAGCATTAAAAATATAAAATTATTAATTATATATAAAATTATTTTTAAAACCTTTTTTTTACATTTCGGGTTTCGGATCGGTTCTGGGTTGGAGAGTGGAACCCAAACCGAACCGTAATACACCCTCGGTTTCTCGGGTTCGGGTGATTCAGGTTTCAGATGTTTCGATTCGGGTAAGTTTGACTAATTTTGGGTTCAGATTCGGTTAGGTTGTGCTCACCCCTAGTCAAAATGATTTGAATTTGTGATTTATGAATTACAATATTATCTAATCTGTTATTTACTTAAAGTAGAACCATCAATTTAATGGGGTGTATCTTTATGGCTTTCAAATTTTAGAAAGGGTCTCAACTATCCAATTCATGGACATGCATTTGTATTCTAGTTATTCTTATACTTTTAATCAAACGAGGGGGTTTGCCCGCGCTTCGCTGCGGGGAGTTTTGTTAATATTTTAAAGGTATGTTGTTGTAAACAATATTTTAGAGGAAGTTACCTATTAAGAGTCCGGGATTCGCGTTGGGTTATAAACTGTGGTACATTTGATCGTAAGTAGTAACATGAATTTTATGCTAATATTTTAGAGGAAGTTACCTATTAAGAGCCCGAGTTTCACGCCGTGTTATAAACTGTGGTAGATTTGATCGTAAGTAGTAACATGAACTTATATGAAACATAAAGTTTGTACAAATGTTTTCATACGAAAGGTTTAATAAAATAAATAAAAGATTTAAGAAATCAAAAAATCAAAAACTTTAATTTTAGGAGATTTTAATAATAATACTTACAATTACCAGGAAGTCAAAAGACTGTTCATGAATAATAGGTACCGACACTTTAACATATTTCAGCCAATATACGGTATATGACTAAAACGCAAAATAAAATATAGAAAACTAAAAGGTATAAAGTGAATAAATATTATAAGTTTAAGGGAGAAAATGTAATTTCTCCAAATGCCGGTAGTTGTTGTTCATGAACAGTGTTTTGGCTTCATATAATCGTACTATATATAGTATATAATAAAATAATTACATAAAAAAATATTCAATATCAGGCTCATTTCGATCGTATCGATGATATGATTATAATGGCGTAACTTGTTAAAATTAAAACGTACTTTTTTAACATATTTTAGCAAATATACGATATATGAGTAAAACATAAAATGAAATATTAAAAAATAAAAGGTATAAAGTGAATAAATATTATAAGTTTAGGGGCTAATATGTAAATTAAAAATGGGTAAATTTAGGGTCATTTCGTTCGCATCGACGATACGATTATAATGGCGTAATTTGTTAAAATTAAACCGTATATTTTTAACATACTTTAGCCAATATACGATATACGACTAAAACGTAAAATGAAATATTGAAAAGTAAAAGGTATAAAGTAAATAAATATTATAAATCTAGGGGCTATTACGTAAAATTAAAAATAAATTAAGTTTTGTTGCATGGGTTTGGGTTTGGGGCGGGTCGTACCGGCGGGTCGGAGCCGGTGCGCCTGCTGATTGTATGTATACTATAATATTACTACATTAGTAAATTTTAAGCTTGCTTTTGCAAACCTAGCTAAAAAACCGTTGAAAAAAATTAAATCTGGTTGATTTTCCTTTTAAAAAAGGACTTCTTTTACTAACCTCGATCTGCAAAAAAAACGTTTTTTAAGGGGTGTTTGGTGTTGATGTTGCTTGGTTAACCCAATATAATCAACGAAAAATTGTTTCTTATTAAAAAAATATTTTCTTCCAAATTGAAAATACAAAAGTTCTTCTATTTAACATCAATAAATAGAACAACATATGAGAAAAAAGAACTAAGTAGAAATAAAATTTCATTCTCCCCAATTTGGTCAAGAATGAAAATTAATGGATCTGTAGGAATGATTGCATTATATCATATCAGACCAAGCAACAGTTTTCATTACCATTCTCATTCGGGTTATATTGATATTTGGATAGCTATGGAACAGAAATGACTAGCAAACTAACTTAACTGAGTTGATTGGTTAGTTGAGACAAGTTGAAATAGGGATATGCACAAATTCATCTGATGTAGTTAAAACTGACCGGTTCAACCAATGTTTTAAAACGTTTAATTTCAGGAATTCTAAGAACTCCCCCCCCCCCCCCCACCTTTCCCAACGCAGGTTGCACACTTGCACTTACATAACACATTCACATCCCGACATACACATGATCTTACAAAGGATATGAGATACATACCTTACTTCACAAAGCTGAATGTTAGAATAAGTTGGTTTGAGGAATGATACAAAAGTAACAATGCTGTTCTTGTCAGTCTCATATAGAGATGGGCAAAAAGCACGGCCCGGCCCGAGCCTGAAAAAAAGCCCAGACCCGGCCCGATGAAAAGTCCGGCCCGGCCCAAACAAAGCCCGGGCCTAGTTTTAGGAAATTTGAAAGCCCGGCCCGGCCCGCCCCGACCAAAGCCCGGCCCGACCAGGTTCAATGGCAATTTTGTAATTATATAGTTTAGCTTTATATAATAAATTACTATAATTATTTGTTTTATATAATTATAATAAATGTATTTTATAGTATATTTGTTTTATATAGTTTAGTTTTATATAATAAATTACTATAATTACTTGTTTTATATAATAAATGTATTTTTTGATTTGTTTTATATAGTTTAGACTTTTTAAGTTGGAAAAAGCCCCGAAAAAGCCCGGTCAAACAAAGGCCCGAAAAGCCCGGTCAAAGCCCGGCCCGGCCCGGCCCGAGCCCGGTCAAACAAAAGCCCGAAAAGCCCGGTCTTTTCAAAGCCCGGCCCGGCCCGATTTTTGCCCACCTCTAGTCTCACATAGTTTAGTTAGCCAAGCCATTGAAGACAGATGTGTTTTATGTACTTTTTCTTCTTCATCACCATAGGAAGATATTTTGCAGGTATTTTATCTTTTTCTTTAAATCTGGATTTTTAAACTCTGATCTTTGCTTTTAGCACGTACTTTGTCTTTTTTTTTTTTCATCTTAAAGTATCTTTGTCATTTGTGTTTCTTTTCTTGTGACTTTATAGAACAGTCTTAAAGATTAAGAAGACTTAGAGAGAAAAAACGGTTTGGTTGACTTAATGCTTCTACATTTGGTGGCGAAATAACCTTTTTTCCACAATTAAAAAGCACACATCCTTTGATTTGTCTTAGTTGGGCATCTCTTGTTGTCCGAAGCCATTCATCTAGTAAATCATGTCTCTACAATCATAGTTTCCAACAACTCCCTTAAAAACTAGAGAGAGAGAGAGAGAGAGTACGTACTAAGGTTTTACACAGATAAACCATCGATCCATATTGTTGATATGATATAATCACTAACATCCTCGGCATCTCTAGAATATGTTTCTTAATTAAGAAGTAACATTGATCCAGACTTCTTTAAGTCAAAGAGATAAAAACAAAATTTATGCTATTTGAAATTTGAATCATTGAAGACATTTTCTCAATTAGTTATTTAGTTTGCTAATGTTATACAAAGCATCGTTCAAATTTATATCAAACCAATCAAATGAAAAGGTATATAAAAAAAGTCATAATAATAAAATCAGTTATATAAGATATCATATCATGTCTTAATATATAGGGGATTGCTATTCTCATCCGTCTCACTTATATAACAATACAGGATCCCACCTCTGGATCTCAAATATGCACTCACACCACCAACTTCCATCCCCTAATAAGGAGATGGGGATAGAAACTCACCAATGTTATGTTGTGTTTTTGACTAATATTTATTTATTTTAGTATGAATGTTTTGATTAAGTAATAATGATGTTATGTCATGATTGATGTCATAGTCACAAGGAAAATAGAATAGGATATGATATACAAACTATCTATTGCAATAATAGACACTTGAAAACAAATATTGTTAGGAAAACTCGTCTAGATTAAAACAGTTATAGTTTTGTGTATTTTATAAAAAAGAATTGTGTAACAAAAAATTAATCATACGTTTTAGAACGAAAACTAAAATTATTACATTTATTAAAAGGGGATAGTTCTCCGAAATATATTAAACTATCCCCAAAAATCTATTGTGTGTATTCAACTACCAAAAATGTTATTGTGTGTATTAAAGTTTATTTTTTTTGCTATTGTGTTACAAAATGACTTGTAATTTTGGTAAATTGATACACACAATAGAAGAAAAAATAAAGTTTGATACATTAAAAAAATGTGATACATTAGAAAGCATTTTTGGTAGTTGGATACACACAATAGATTTTTGAGGATAGTTTAATACATTTCGGAGTACTATCCCCTTATTAAAACGTCGATAATTGTAAAAATTTGATAAAACGTCTAGGGGGATTCGAACAAAAAATTGCCCGAGTAGAAGTGAAACGTCTTGTCCATTAGGCCATGTGAGCAATTCATGGTCTAGCTCTTATATATCTATAACAAAAGAATACGTTGTGTGTTATTTAAATAAGAGAAAAAAGAAAAGAAAAAAAAATGGGTAGAAGAAAGAGGAAGACAAAAGAAGGAAAGAAAGATAAAGATTTTTTTGTTCGTGTTTTTGAACACGATGGAAACGAAGAAAAATGTCATTTTTATAAATATACCTTTCAAAAATATATATTTTATAATGAAAGGTTTGATAGTATTATAATTTTAATTAGTTTTAATTTTTTTTCCTTTCCTTTCTTTCAATTTAATGCCACATTTGGGAATTATGAGGAAAATTTTGGAAGGAAACCTAGCATTATTTTCCCTTGTTTTCCTTTATTCTCCTCCTAAAAAAGTTTTGGAGCAAAAATCTGCTGTCCCATTATAGCCTATCCTACCCCTGTCCACCAATAATAAAGTGCCACATCATCCAACTATTTTATTAATTAAATTTGGGACGTTAACCTCCGTTAGACTCTTCCTTTATTGTGTGTAAAATATATTTTATTCCTTCTCACTTTTACTCTATTTTTTTATATACATAGATTTTAACTTTTATATTTATAAACATTTTTTAAAAACTATTTTATCACTTTTACCCTAAACCTGTTAACTCTATTTTTTCATTTATCCTATATAAATAACAAATTAACTTAATTTTTTCATATTTATCACTATTATTTAAATAAATTTCATTCTTTAAAATCAATCAAAAAACTCAAACGCTTCTCTTGATTCAACAAAAAAAACTATCGAAATAATTTCTTTGATTAGTCATATTTATGTTTAATTTCTTTTATTTTTCTAGTAAGATAAAAGGAGAAAATAATTTAAAGGTAGTTATAAATATAAAAGGTTAACTTAATTTGTATAGAAATAAAATATAAAATAGATTATGAAAATTGTATTATGAATATCAAAACTAAGATTAATATAACCAATAAAATAAGAAATGTCATAAAAGAATTTAATAAAGAACGAAGTTTATTTAAAGAATAAAAAAATGAAAAAAATTGAAAATAACAAGTTTAAAAGAAATAAACAACCGTTTTTGAGAAAAAAAAAAGGTAAAATCTGTTTATATAAAAAAAATAGAATAAAAGTGAGAAGAAATAAAATATATTTTAATTAACATAATAGAGGAAGAGTCTAACGGAGGTTAGCTTCCCTATTTAATTAATAAAATAGTTGGATGATGTGGCAGTTTATTATTAGTGGACAGGGGTAGGATAGGCTATAATGGGACGGCAGATTTTTGCTCAAAGTTTTGAGAACGCTGCTATTTTTCATTTTCTTCCCGTTTCCTTCACTTTCCTTTCTTTTCATTCGTAAAATAAGCTTCTAGAACACAGCTTTAGGTGGAACTTAGGCTATGTTTGGCAAACTAGCTGATAAGTTAGTTGATGACTGATAAGCTAGCTGATGAATAAGTTGTGTTTGGCAAAAGCTAGCTGATAAAGTAGCTTATGACTATAAATGACAAAAAAAAAAAAAAAAACATGTTCAAAAATTGATAGTGTAAAAAGTAGCAAGAGTATATTTGGAATAAAAAAATAAAAATTCACATAAGTTACCAAAAAGCTAGTGAATGTAGCTTTTCAAAAACCTAGCATATAAGCTAGCTTATCATCCATCCAAATATGTATCTGACTTATAACCTACCTTATTTTTATCAAACGATGCCTTAATCCTCAAACCAGCTTTTCGCCTTTCCGAAACCCAACATTACATTTGTTTTGTATGTTTGATTGAAACAATATTTTCATCTTAAAAACTGTGGAGTTGTTTGTTTTTCGGTTTTCACTTCTTATTTGTCACTTAGGTTTGATTTCTAATTCGTTCGGCCACAAGACAATTCAGGTCATCAGTTTTTTTTTTCTTTCCTTTTCAGAGCCTTTTAACCGTTAATGTCTTTTGAAAATTAAGTGATACCCTTAATTATCTCATATTTCCTTCCAACACCATTCTTTCGATTTCAGCGCCGTTTTTAGCCTAGATGCACCATGAATTTGCGAAAAAGCAAAACACGAAGAGAGTAGATCCGTGTGTTGGCTTCAATCGTGGCTTCGGTGTGTGAGATATGATTAAAAATCCACGGTTTCACATATCTGCCAACATCCTTTCTCTTCTTTTTATCGGTTCCGTCATTCGATAATCGACAGTCACATCTATTGACGTATTTAAGTTGAAATTTTTAAGGAATAAAATAGACGGTTATGCATATTCAGACGGCGTTTGTCGGTTTATAAAAACAAACAATCCAAAGTGATTCATATTTCAAAATTCAACAACACCTTTCAAAAAACAAACACCACCTAATTAAGTTGTTCCGTTATATTTAAAGACTACCCATTATATTACAATCATACACAACACATTCCATCATCAAGAAATCCTTCTTCAACCATATATTGTAATCATTTTGCTCTAAGAACAAACTTTTAATTAGAGGTAAATGCACCAATGTAATCATCTCACACGAAATGTTTTAGTGTCACAAATCTATCACATTTTTCAAACAAAGGGCATCATACAAAAACCATCTTTTACAAGTACGCATATGCCATCAAAGAACTTAATTATACCGAAATACATCAAAAAAGATCTTTGCGTACATCAACCAGAAGAAAAGATTAGAGTTGGAGAATCATGTTTGTAGCACAACCCCAGATCAAAAAACCATCTAAAACCCAACATTTTATAGAATGCAAGAAATAAAGAAAATATATTTAAAATGATCCCGAATTAGTAAACCTAGAACTCGTGCCATACTCCCGATCGGTGCTCTTTTGTTGTCCAGCCGTGGGAATTTTCTTGCGTTAATCGATCTTTACCTATGTATGTAATTATAGTTGAAATAAATATAAATGTATAGTGAATTAAAGGATGATTTGTAGAGTATATAGTAACTAAAGAGGTGCGTGGCATACTTTATTTTTTGCTTTGTGGGCTCTATTCGAAGGGGTATCAGTCCGTGTACTCGTAATCGTATCGCCCCGGCCATCTCGACAAAAACTTTTTCTCCGTCGCTAAGGAGAGAAGGCAGTAAAAAAGAAGTCAAAACTCTGAGTTCGTTCAAGAAACGGTTATTATATGACACAAATTTAAATGAAGCCTTACTTTGTTTTCGGGAGGCAGCGTTTCATCTCTTCTAGCTCTTCTTTCAGTGATAGCTTTTATGCCCAAATCTGGTGCGTGATCAACCAAGCCTCAATTTCAAATCGGGCTTATCACCTAACCACCACCCACGCTCGTAAGACCCAAGATTTGTGAACGATGTCGAAGCCACATCGTCGTGGTCATGATGGCTCATCAGGTCCACGTGGTTAAAAGCAGGTTCAACCACAGAGTCGTCTTGACTAAAAGAGGGCACATTTAAGTCTATCTTCTTGCGTTCAATTAGTTCCGTCTTCTTGTTTTCCAATAATTGTAACAATTGCTCCTCTGATAAACCGTTAAGCAAGTTGAGTACACGTTTCTTTCCCGAGCCCTAACAAGATCCTCTTCCATCTTCATCTTCATCTTCCTCTTCCTATTCCGCTCCTCAAAATAGTCATCCAACAAATCATACGTTCTCTTATTACGGTTTTCGTTCTTTTCCCCTTTAGAAGGCGTGATCATATGATTTTGGGGCCAAATCTTGGGCTGGTTAGAAGCCGCCGGAGGGTAGGAGATGATGACAGCGGCATTTTCATCGCCAAGAACGGATAATTCTTGACCATTCCCTTCTTTCTTCCTTTTCTGGATTCGTTTCTTCTCTTTTGTTATGATCAGCTCCTTCTTCCCACGACCCATATCGAATCGATCTGAAATCAAAACACAAAACCCACCCGTTGATGAGTAATTACTTTTAACAAATTCATTAAAGATATTGCAATCATGGAGGGAGGGAAGGAGGGTTTTCTTTTAATTTCTTGAAATTAAAAAGATTTTATGAAAACAGAGGAGGGGGAGATTGAATTGAATGAAAACCTAATTAATAATGAAAAGATAAAAAAGAAACTGAATCTTACCAGAGGAATAGGGATGGTGTTCGTCGGAAAAAATGGGAGCAAGGATCGCCGGTGAGACAACTGATATACCTTTTTCAGAGACAGAGACAAAGAGAGAGAAACAACTTTTTCCCGCTATTTTCAGAAATGTTTAAGTGTCAAAGAAGGGGGTTAACTAACTAATAAGATTCTATAACTAACTTACATCATTAGTCCCTAGGCTTTACATAAATTTATACCACATTTTCTTTAATAACTAACTCTACAAAATATTTATTTATTTGCTTTACATTATACTATCTCCTAATTAACAAACACTCTTACAATTTTATTTTCTTTTTTTCTTTTTTCTATGGGGTAGGTTGGTTAACTAGGAGACTCACTCCTTTTACTCCAATTGAGAACCCGCACAATCAAGGAACCAATTTCTCAAAATTTAGGGATTCTATTCTATAGAGTTAAATAAAGAATCTGTGTGTATAATAATAGATCTAAATGAACAAGTTGAGATGAATCACAGTACCAAGTGCACAGATCTTTGTTTGCAACAACGTATCTGGATATGGAAATGAAGAAAATTTTTGCATATATATATATATATATATATATATATATATAGGGGTCGTATCCGTTGCAAACCACCTAGATTGTGCAAACTATACAAACCAATCTCAACCACACATATACATGATCAATGGTGTAGATTAATTAAGTTCCTAAATTCTCTCAAACACATTTGAAAAAAACTGCCTAAAAATTAGGGATATACAAAATCAATGGAAATAAATAGAAAATCAATGGTTAAGATTAGGTTTGTATAGTTTGCACAATCTAGATGGTTTGCAACGGATACTTCCCCTATATATATATATATATATATTCGAGTATGCTTTTTGAAACCCAAACCTTGTTTCATCGATGTGGTTGACCTACCTTTAATTGATGGATACCGTATGGGATTTAATTGACATATCATAGAACTGATTTAATCATGTGCTCTAACTTAGAACTTCACAAAAGAGAGTTCCACGGTTCTAACCTAACCGACCAACAATTTAAAAAGGTTGATTTCAACTATTCTAACGACTCCCCCCCCCCCCCCCCCCAACCCGGGTTGCACTTACATAACGCATTCACATCTTCAAATACACATGATCATAGGAAAGGAGATGAGATATATACATACCTTACTTCACAAATTAATCTGGATGTTAGAACAAGTTGGTTTGAGGAATGATACAAAACTAACAAAGTTGTTATTTGTCAGTTTCATTTGTAAATTTATCTTTGCTTTTTGCCTTTCTACCGTTGTGACTTTATAGAATAGTCTTGAGGATTTACAAGACTTAGAGAGAAATAAAGGTTTGGTTGACTTAATAGACATTTTTCTACCATTGTGAGTTTATAGACATTTTTCTTAATTAGTGTTTAATTTACTAATTTTATACAAAGCATCGTTTAAATTTACTCCATACCAATCAAACCAAAATTTTATATGAAAAAAATTATAACAATAAAATTAGTTATATATCATATTATGTCTTCCTATGGTATGTTATGTTTTTTATTAATACATATTTATCTCAATATTGGTGTTTTGATTAATTACTTATGATGTTATGCCATAATGATGCCATAGTCATAGGAAAAAAAATACAAAGGGTGGTGATACTGCCACGGACCTTTTTGATTCATCCAAGGCTATCTAATATGAAATGACAATTTTACCCCTTTCTTTCTTCCCTCTTCCCTCTTTCCTGATTACACACCTTTCCTTCTTCCCTCTTTCCCTCTTTCCATTTCCATTCTTTCTTTCTTTCTTTCTTTCTTTCAATTCTTTAATCCTTCATTGGCAAAATCCAAATCGAAATCCAAAATGGGGACGGAAGCTCTGCTCATTAACGGAAGCACCATTGCCGCCGGCGCCGGCTCCGGCTCCAAGCTGGTTGGCTTTAACAACTTCCGTCAAGAGGTTCCACCACGTCGAGTTCTGGTGCACCGACGCCACCAACACCGCCCGCCGATTCTCCTGGAGATGGATCTTGATGGTCCTCAAATCCGATCTACCCACCGGAAACGCAACCCACGCCTCCTACCTCCTCCACTCCGACCAACTTAACTTCCTCTTCACGGCACCGTACTCCCCTTCCATCTCCGCCTCTGCCACCGCCACCACCGCCTCCATCCCTATCTTCTCCCACACCGACTGCCGCGCCTTCACCGCCTCCCATGGCCTCGTCGTCCGATCCATCGCCGTCGAAGTCGAAGACGCCGAGATCACCTTCTCCGTCAGCGTATCTGGATCACAACGAAGGCAACAACGGTGGTGGTGGTGTTGACTACTGTTCCAGAGGTAGAGAAGTTTCATCTCGGCGTCGGAGTTGAATGGAACAAAGAACAGAAATGGAAGGTGAGAAGAATGAAATGGGGAGGGGGTATAATCAGGAAAAAGGAAAGAGGGGAGAATGAAAAGCAAGGGTAAAATTGTTATTTTACATTAGATAGCCTTGGATGAATAAAAAAACATCCGTGGAAGTATCAGCTCCCAAATACAAACTATCTATTGAAATAATAAACACTTGAAAACATATATCGTTAATGAAGCTGTATGATTAATAATTTTAGTTTTTGATACAAACCGCATGATTAATTTTGCAAATTTTTATTATAAAATAGGTTGAGATTAGACAATTTATCAACCTATTTTATAAAAAAAAAAAACTTTCGTAACAAAAAGAAATAATCATATGCTTTGGAAAAGAGACATGCCATATTTGGCGGTTGAAATCCATGGCATCTATTATTTTATTTTTGGAAAATGGCGCATGGTTAGAGGGCTTAAAACGCCATATTTATGAAAATGGAGGTCGGTTGGAGATGCTCTAAGGACCTAAAGTGTCAAATTCATAAGTGTAGGGACCTAAAGTGTCAAATTCATAACTTTAGGGACTCAAAGTGTCAATTCAACTATTTTAAGGACCTAAAGTGTCAATTCCATAATGTAGGGACCTAAAGTGTCAAATCCATAATGTAGGGACCTAAAGTGTCAATTACATAATGTAAAGGGACCTAAAGTGTTAGCTACATAAGTTAAGGGACCTAAAGTGTCAATTACAAAAGTTAAGGGACCTAAGGGTCAAATCTCAAAGCTTAGGGAGCTAAAGTGTCAAATCTCTAAGTTTATGGGACTAAAGTGTTAAATTCAAAATTTTAGGGACCTAAAGTGTTAGTTACATAAGTTAAGGGACCTAAAGTGTCAATTACAAAAGTTAAGGGACCTAGGGGTCAAATCTCAAAGCTTAGGGAGCTAAAGTGTCAAATCTCTAAGTCTATGGGACTAAAGTGTTAAATTCAAAATTTTAGGGACCTAAAGTGTCAATTCAAAAAATTTAGGGACCTAAAGTGTCAATTTTTTAAGTTTTAGAGTATCAAATCTCTATGTTTATGGATCTAAAGTGTCAAATCTCTAAGTTTAGGGACCTAAAGTGTCAAATCTCTAAGTTTAGGGACCTAAAGTGTCAATTATTCTAACGACTCCCCCCCCCCCCCCCCCCCCAAAACCCGGCTTGCACTTACTTACATAACACATTCACATCTTCACATACTCATGATCATAGGAAGGAGGCGAGATATACATACCTTACTTCACAAATTAATCTAGATGTTAGAACAAGTTGGTTTGAGGAATGATACAAAACTAACAACGTTGTTATTGTAAGTTTCATTTGTAAATTTATCTTTGCCTTTTGCCTTTCTACCGTTGTGACTTTATAGAATAGTCTTGAGGATTTACAAGACTTAGAGAGAAAAAAAGGTTTGGTTGACTTAATAGTGGTAGTGGTGGGCATGGGGGTGGTTGGTGTGTAGGTGCTAGTGGTGGTGAAAGGTGGACATGGCGGTGGTTGTATGCATCGGAGAAAATGGAAAATGGTAGGGGTGAACGGTAAACATGGTGGTGGCAGTGAAAGGGGTTCGTCAATAGGAAAACACCTATGTTGTTACAGGTTTTGTCTCTCGTTTTTAATGAAAAAAATAAATTGACTAAAGTACCCTATACTTAATCCATTTAACATGGATTTTTAAGAGAGTTAGAAATCAAGGACCCAAAATATTATAAAATGCAAACCATGAATACAAAATCCATAGATATTTTATTTTAGACTTAGGGTGTTTAAAACACCAAACCACATGGACTAAATATGTAATTTACTCAAGATTATATAGTAACTTACAATTTTAGTCCTTATGGTAATATGGTTTGTCTTTTCTTCTCTTTTAATCTCTCCTATCTTTTTTCATTTTCATATTTATTTTATATCTTATCATATTAAGCCGTATTTAAAAGAATACCTTTTTTTTTTTGTTATTTCTGTAATATAAAAATCAATCTTTTTCCCCGAATTAAGTCATATAAAAAACTAATATTGCATTGTTGTCTATTGAAATTTGTTAAAATAGTAATATCAAGTTATTGCACTACAACTTTATAGAAAACACAATATGATCCTATAGAGACAAGTTTTCGTGCGTTTGGTGCACTGGACAGGTTGGGATAGGACAGGACAGGACAAGCATGTCCCATGTTTGGTGCACCCCAATATGGAACTAAGTGGAACTAGGTGGAGCACGGGATGGGACAGGGCTGTTCTCCCTCATACCCCTAGAACTAACTAGAACAAGCCATTTTAGACCAAAATACCCTCTAAACCTATTTTGCTATCTGATCTCCTTCTTCATACCTTGACCTTCTCTCTCGATGGCCTCTCTCTCTCTCTCTCTCTCTCGCCGGTCACCGCCTTTCTCTCGCCGGCAACCTGCTGTCACGTCGGCCTCTCTCTCGCCGGCGACCTGCTATCACGTCGGCCTTTCTCTCGCCGGCGGTGTCCTCTCTCTCTATCACCGGCGACCCGACGTCAAGTTGGCCTCTCTATCACCGACGACCTGTTGTCACGTCGGCCTCTCTCTCGCCGGCTATGGCCTCTCTATCACCGGCGACCTGCTGCCACTCATCGATTTGAGAATCGATTTGGATACTGCTCATCGTTTTGTGAATCAATTTGTATCTTAATTTTGGTTCCTGATTATTGTTTTGTGAATTTTCTCTAATTTTGTATCTTAGTTTTAGATTACTGATTTTTGGTGTGATTCTGCATATGAGGTTTGCATTGATTTTGTGAATTTTCTCTAATTTGATAATCGATTTTGTGAAAATGGTTTTTGTCCATGAATTTGGTAATTCCTGATTTTAGAAATTGATTTGATAAATAGATTTGGTTAATTGTTGCAATTTTTAAAGTAGGGGTAAATTGGTCATTTTAACCAGTTCTGTCATGTCCTGTCCCGTCATATTATGGCTTACCAAACACCGAACAACTGTCATGTCATGTTCTGTCTTTTCCTGTCCCATCCTGTCATGTCCTGTCTGCGTACCAAATGCACCCATAGTGTTCACACTATGTTATATGTCCTTATAATGAACTATATGTTTTCTTAAATTATCAATGACAAATATATTTTTTTAAATTATTTCTAACACAACCTTAAAATTTTATTAAAACTAACTAATATGCAAAAACAATTTAAGAAATATAGCGAGTAAATAAAACATTTTGTTTTTCTTTTCACAAAATTTACAATTAAATATTGATTTAAATGTACCATGTTTATTGTACTTTTTTAGGATGAATTTATAAAATACCCTAAACAAATAACACTGACACAAATTTATATTTAAAATTATAAGAACTTAATTAACAAAATCTCGAAGAATTAAAATCCACAAAATCTCGATATATTTAGTTTTCCTACATATCTTCTGTGATGTAACATTAATTAACTTACACATAATTTAATACAAACATTTCGTTTTGATTCTAACTAAAACAATTTCGTTTAAATTATTTTGACTCAAAGAATGAGCCATAAAAAGAGGATTTGATTTGATTTTGATTTAATTTCAAATGATATTTAAGAATAGACAAACACAAGAGAGTAAAAACTCAACTATTCAACCTCAGAGACAAAAATTGTAACTTTTAACAAATGACAGGGACTAAAGACGTAATTTATTCTAATTTATAAGTTCCCTTAAATAAATGTTGCTATACATTCATTCCCTCACTCTGAATAGCCCCCTGCACCGACTATCCTTGCCCCTTGCCCCCCATTCTTACAACGACAACCTTCCTTCCTTACGAACTGGTAATAATATAATATTACGCTTCCTTTTTTTTGTTTACAATATATCTTTTCATCCATCAATTAACCATAATCTTTTTTCAATAAACAAACCCTCCCTCCCCTAATATGCTTCTTGATCCCCTTACAACTCATAAATTGGTGGGTTTTTCACGCAAGATTTCTTGATTGCAGATCGATATGGGTCGTGCTAAGGTAAGAGTGGAACCGATAACGAATGACAAGGAACGAAACACAACTTATCGAAACAGAAAAAATGGGATCATCAAGAAATCCAAAGAATTATCAGTTCTTTGCGATGTGGATACCGCCATTATCGTCTACCCTCCTGCTTCTAAACAGCCCGAGATTTGGCCCCAAGACCCCCATCAAATCAAGAACATGATCGGTTCTTACAAACAGGAAAAGAACGAAAGAGGAAGATCGAGGATGAGCTCGTTAGGGCTCGGGAAAGAAACGTGGAAGCCAAGTACCCAACTTGGTTTGATGATCTCAACGGTCTATCAGAGGGGCAACTCAAACAATTCGCTATCGAATTGGAAAACAAGACCAACACTGTGAAAGCCCATCTCGAAAGCAAGAAGAAAAATTTAAATGTGCAAACCGAGAACCAGGCGTCATCTAGTCACTTTGTGGGGAATCTTGATCAGGTTCAAACTTTCAACCACGACAACGACCTGCTGATGAGCCAGTGGTTCGATGATCTGTCGGATTTGTTCAAAAACAACCAGCCATGTGTGGGTTCGTATCCGAGTCTTGATCAGGTTCAAACTTTGAACCCTGGCCTCCTGATGAGCCAAGTTAATGGGCGGTTCAATGATATTCCGGACTTGCATGGGTTCGACCTCCAGCAGGCTAATTATCATTCTGTGGGTTCATACACGAGTTTGGATCAGGGTGGTTCTACTTCTGGTTCAATGATGAGCCATGATCTTGGGTGGTTCCATAATGATGCACCCACCACTTCGTCCATTCCACCGCAGCCACAAAGGAGTGGGTTCGGTTATCCGGCTTTTGGGCGTGATGTGGTCTATGATCAAAACTCGAACCGATGCCCGCGTCAGACGTTGTTGCAATGTGGCCCTATGCCGGAGGGGCAACTGAGACAATTTGCTATAGGATTGCAAAACAAGAAGATCCCTGTGAAATCCCATCTCGAACCCAAGAAGAGAAACTTAAATGTGCAAATCGAGAACAACCAGCCGTCTAACCCCTCATATCCGAGTCTCGATCAGGTGGAAGCTTTCAACCACGACGACGACCTGCTGATGAGCCAGTGGTTCAATGATATGCCGGATTTGCAAATGCCGTTCGAAAACAACCAGCCGTCTAATCCCTCATATCCGAGTCTTGATCAAGTTCAAACTTTAAACCCCGACCTCCTGATGAGCCAAGTGATGGGGCGGTTCAATCATATGCCGGACTTGCAGAAGCAGCTTGGGTTTGAGCTTGGAAATAAGCAGCAGGCTAATAACTCTGTGGAATCATACACAGGTCCTGATCAGGGTGGTTCTGATTCGATGATAAGCAATGATTTTGGATGGTTCAATGATGCACCAACCACTTGGTCCATTCCTGAAAGGACTGGGTTCGATTATCTGGTTTTTGGGTGTGATGGGGTCTACGATAACTCGAAGCCATGCCCGTGTCAAACGTTGGAGCAAATGCCGCCCGATGCCGGAGGAGTTGGCATTGCAAGATTCACATGATGGTGTTGGAGATGGACTTAATTTCTGATAGATGATGATGATCTAGGAATGCTTTACTTGTTATTATGACAATTTTTTAAGGTTAAAACTTAACTTTGTTGAACATAGTATAATTGTTTGAGTTGTTATTGATTGTTATGGTTAAATTTGAATGACATCATTTTTTAATCTACCTTCATCTCCTTTAATCTTCATTCACTTTCACTTATTTTTAGGAACTTTTACTTTCATTCAATCACTTTCAAATGCATTAATTTGTTAAAGTTTTGGTTTATCATTATAGAAATAGATAAATAAAGACGGTTAAAGGTATATCATAGTATTTCAGGTTCGTTTATATTGTATCAAGTTTGTTTTTACTGTTTGAAACAAAAAAAAACACCTTTGGCCACCTCCTAAGGTCCAATCAACCTAAAATGATCTAAAACCAAACAAAGTTCCATCCCTCCCTGTGAGATTTTGATGGACGGAAATGGAATAAAAGACCAATGTGTCCCTTTTTTAACAAACAACGGGACTAGTTTGAGAGAAAAATGCAAACCACAAAGATGATCGAGTACAATAAAATGGGGTTTATGGTTATAGGATGCTAACAATTTCTAGGTTAACCAATAGATTAACTTACGTTTATATGATCAAACAATAAAATGTCTTCTTTAAAGGTATTATAATAGGCTTATAGGATACTTTTTGAATATGTCTTTTTACAAGACACCTTTTTCAAATGAGAAAATTATTTATATAACCATTTGAAAATTATGGATTCACCTCCTAACCATTCTCCCACACCGTTTCACCATTTAACCCAAACCGTCGCCCTAGAATCCGTCGCCCCGGGCGACTATGAACTTTCCGGCCAAATTTGCACAACCGTCGCCCTAGAAATAGTCTCCCCGGGCGACGGTCTAATAAAGAAAGTAAGAATAATATAAGCCTGCAAGAAATTGTTTTGGTGTGGGTTTTGATTTGTCTGCATTAATATAAGCATGCAAGAAATTCTATATGTAGTCAACGTGGATTTGTCTGCATTAATCCACGTGGTCTTATATTGAGGGGGTCTTATTGATAAGTTTGAACATTGCTTTCATTCCATTGATTTGTCTGCATTAATATAAGCCTGTAAGAAATTCCATTAATATAAGCCTGCAAGAAGTCAAAGAATATTGCTTTCATTCCATTGAGGGGGTGTTTGTGTAGTCGCCTGAGGAGACTATTTATAGGGCGACGGTTATGCAAATTTGGCCGGAAAGTTCATAGTCGCCCGGGGCGACGGATTCTAGGGCGACGGTTTGGGTTAAATGGTGAAACGGTGTGGGAGAATGGTTAGGAGGTGAATCCATAATTTTCAAATGGTTATATAAATAAATTTCTCTTTTCAAATAAAATAGTTAATATACCGTTTTTTATAATAATTTCCTGAATAACTTGTTACCACTCCCAAAACATCCTATGAACTTTATAACAACACCTTTAGATATAGTGTTTTTATCTTTAAGTTCTATAAATCAAGTCTTATATAATAGTTTATTAGGATGCTTAGACATTTTTGAGTCCTATAAAACAAATTTTGATATGGGATTTTAAGACTTTGTGAAATGTTAAAGTCTCACTTTTAGGCTTGTCACTAAACATTAAAGACCTTTTTACTCTAAAGTCCTGTTTAGTTTGCGGGATTGAATTGAAATTTGGAGGCGGTTGGAATTCAATTCCATTTCAATTTTTACAAAATTCTAAATCCAATTCCAAATGCTTCCACAAAATCCAAATCCAAAGTCATTCCATCGAACCAAATTCCCATAAAAAAAATGCTTGTTCCTATTCAATAGAGAATGTTCGCAACTAGGGGTGTAAACAAGCCGAGCCAAGCCTGAGCCCAGTCAAGCTCATGCTCGGCTCGTTTATTTTAACAAGGCTCGAGCTCGGCTCGTTTCAAGCCTTAAAAATTAAGCTCGAGCTTGGCTCGTTAAGAATACAAAACTTAAACAAGCTTAAGCTCGACTTGGCTTGGCTTGTTTAAAAAACAAAACTAAACATAAAAAACAAAACTAAACACAAGCTTAACTTAGCTCATTCAAAAAACAAACCCGAACAAACATCTGCTTGGCTATAATTAGTATTCAAGATTTTTATACTTAATATCTGCTCATTTATTTTAATTAAATGAACTAAACAAATAATTATTTAACAACTTCTTCAAGGTCAAGCACAAGGTAAGCTCAAGCCAAACAAGCACAAGGTAAGCTCAAGCCAAACAAGTTTTACTCACAAAGGGAAGTGAAGGTGAATTAACACAAATAGGATGGGTATATATATACTAGTCATAATGGCAAGAGAATGGTAAATCCCATCCATGTGGGACAAGATGAGAGAATAAAAAATCAGATTGCTTGAGACAAGAAGAGAATGGTGGCAATTCTAGTTGTCCCACATCGAAAGTTTTTTTAAAAAAAAAGCTAACTAAATGTGCACAAAAGAAAATAGATGAGAATAGCTAATATTTTAGTTTATGACATTATTTCAAATTTATCTCAAAATTTCTGGAAAAATGTTCAAAACTTGCAAAAATAATAAAAATCATTTAAATATTTTTTGATTATTTTAATATTCATTTTATTATTCAAACTATATATTAATTAAAGGCTCGTTTAGGCTCGCGAGCTTATAGTAAAAGCTCGAGCTCGTTTATTAACCAAGCTTAAAATGAAGCTCGAGCTCGACTCGAGCTCGTTTATTAACCGAGCTTAAAATGAAGCTCGAGCTCGGCTCGAGCTCGTTTAACTCGAGCTCGAGTCGAGCTTTTAACAAGTCGATCTCGAGCAGCTCACGAACAGCTCGGCTCACTTACACCCCTATTCGCAACAATATTTCTGAATGTCCTACGATGTGCATCTAGTGAAGTGCCCGACTTTTATAAGGATAACAATAAAATCAGCAAAGGAAACATCTCTTTTTGCAGTTCAATATTTTAACCCAAAGACCAATGCTTGTTAGAATGTGAATACACTGAACCATTCGACTTTCAGATAGATGACAATAAATCAACAACAAAAGCATTTCTCACAGGAGAAGTATTTTTATCAAAAAACCCAATATTTGTTCAAATATTCTCTTTGACCAAGGTAATCGATTAACTTTTCTAGATTTGTCATCACCCATTCCTAATAGCCCTACCGAATTAATTAGGGGGTGTAGAGGAGTGGGTTTAAACTCGGGGCCCGGATAAGATCAACCGTGTTTAAATTTTGTGCCTCTACCGCTGAGGCGAAGCCGTTCAAGAAAACTCATTCCTATGAAAAAATTTAAACATAACCTAGACATAATAAATTAAGAAATAATTAAAAATCAAAGTTTATTAAAACCAACATACAAATTTTGTATAAGAACAAGGTTTTAAATACCCGCGCTTCGCCGCGGATCATTATGTATATAACTAATTGTTAAAGTTGTAGACGATTTAAAGTTATTGAGATGATTATTAATGAGTGTCATTAACCAAATGGGGTAAATCGTAACTTCTACAATTCGAATAATAGAATCGTACTATTTTTTATTATTGTAATAAAATTTTGATTAATGAGTTTAATTAAATGACGTTTTATCCCTTTTATTATTTTTGAATAAATATATAATCGTAATACATATGGTATACAATAAGATAATTAGATCAAAAAGTATTCAATATCAGGCTCATTTCGAAGGTATCGACGATACGATTATAACGGCCTAATTTGTTTAAACTTCAACGCATTTTTTAACATATTTTAGCCAGTATACGATATATGGCTAAAACGTGAAATCAAATATAGAATACTAAAAGATTTCACACCTAACTTAATTAAAATAATATAAATCTACTGTCCATCAAATAATATAAGTTTAGGGGTGAAAATGTAAATTTTGAAAAACTGTCGTAAACATCCATCTGAATAGTGCACACCATTCCTGATAAACGCAATTAAAATAATAGTATGATACTGTTCACAATAAGTAATAAGATAATTAAATCAAAAAATATTCAATATTAGGCTCATTTCGAAGTTATCGACAATACGATTATAGTGGCGTAATTTGTTTAAACTGAAGCGCATTTTTTTAACATATTTTAGCCGGTATACGATAAACGGCTAAAACGTGAAATGAAATATAGAAAACTAAAAGATATAAAGTGAATAAATATTATAAATCTAAGGGGGTAAAATGTAACTTTCACAACTACGATTATATATATTATATAATCATACTATATATAATATATAATAAAATAATTAGATAAAAAAAAATTCAATATTAGACTTATTTCGAAGGTATCGACGACACAATTATTATGACGTAATTTGTTAAAATTAAAAAGTATTTTTTTAACATATTTTCACGAATATACGACATATGGCTAATTCGTAAAGGGAAATATAAAAAACTAAAAGATATAAAGTGAATCAATACTATAAGTCTAAGGGGATAAATTGTAACTTTTACGATTCGATTTATTGTAATAAAATTTTGATTAATGAGTTTGATTCTATGACGTTTTTAGCCTTTTTATTATTTTTGAGTAAATATATAATCGTAATATATATAGTATAGAATAAGGTAATTAGATCAAAAAATATTCAATATTAGACTTATTTCGAAGGTATCGACGATATGATTATGATGACGTGATTTGTTTAAATTAAAACACATTTTTTAGCATATTTTAGCCAGTATACGATATATGGCAAAAATGTGAAATGTTAAATATAACTTTCACAACTACGATTATATATATTATATAACTGTACTATATATAATGTATAATAAAAGTAATTAGATAAGAAAATGTTCAATATTAGTCTCATTTCAAAGGTATCGACGACACGATTATAATGACGTAATTTATTAAAATTAAAACGTAATTTTTAAACATGTTTTTGCCAGCTAAATCGTAAAAGGAAATATAAAAAAGTAAAAGGTATAAAAATATTATAAGTCTAAGGGGTAAACCATAACTTTTACAATTTAAATTTATTATAATAAATTTTTGATTAATAGGTTTGATTAAATGACGGTTTTAGTCATTTTACTATTTTTGAGTAATATATAATCGTAACATATATGGTATAGAATAAGGTAATTAGATTTTAGGCTCATTTAGAAAGTATCGACGATACGATTATGATGGTGTAATTTGTTTGAATTGAAACACATTTTTAACATGTTTTAGCCGGTATACGAAATATGACTAAAACAAAAAATGAAATATAGGAAAGTAAAATGTATAAAGTGAATAAAGGTTATAAGTTTAGGGGGTAAAATGTAAATTGCAAAACTAAAGTTAATAAAATATTATAAAGTTACTATTAGAAAAAAATATTAAATAACTCGATTACTATTCACCCATATAATCATAATATATATACCATTAATTTATATTAAAGTTACTGTTCATAACATTATTTTATAATAAATTCACTGTTTAAACTGCTATGATAAATGTATGTATTATATATATAATATATAATATAAAAAGAAACCAAAAACAAAAAAAGAATTATAATTATTTTTTTAAAATTTAATATATATGTTTTATAGATTTATAAATTGAAAAAATGGTTAAGAAAAAACAAATATAAAATATAAAAAAATAACAGAAAATAAAAGTATTACAAAAACCTAGGTTCTTGTTTCAAGAGTTGGATTACAATAACAACCTCTAACTGAACAATAACTTGTGTTCTGCAGTAAAAGTTCACGTAAAATCCCAAAAAAAAACCTCCATTGTGAATTGTGAATGCTCTTACCAAATTGAAAAATAACAATATTAAACTCCTTTTCTAAATCACCGTCCTTCACACACACACACACACACATATATACTAGTTTTGATCCCGTGTAATTCACGGGATACTTTAAAAAAAATTAAATTATATCAGGAAATTTATATTATAAATATGAATTGTGGTGTTATATTAGCTCCTGAGTTGTTATTTGTATTTCTTAGAAAGAAACTTTTTCTACACAACATGGAAATTTCACTACAACCCGAGGAACCAAAAACCACTTACAAAGTTCGAACCCCAACAATTAGGCAGCAGCGAAAAGGACCAAACAGAAACACTCATTCACTCAAAAATGCCAAACTAAAACGATTTAAACCTAAGGAAAACAAAACAGAAAGCTGGAAAAAGCGTCGAGCAAATGGGATCAACTTATGAGGCATAAGCCGAAACAGCCCCTTCACCGAGATGCCAAGTAGAAGGATAAACCCGAGCCGAGAAGAGCGTCACCTACAAATAGTATGAAGAATCTAAACATTCGAAAAACTAAACCATATCATTTATTTATAAATATAAAAGTAATTACTCAAAATAAAAGTAAATCTATATAAAACAAATCTTATTATTAATTTATATTTAATTAAAAGAATAATATATTGTTTTAAATGAGACCATAGTGAATACACATAAAAGGGTTGCACCCGTGTTTATAATAGTAGTACATATAAGAAAATAATAACAGAGATAAATAGATACAAAAATGAGCTGTTAATAGTATGGTGGTAGGGGGTCAAGGTGAATACAAACCCATGATCATGAAGAAGCATCTATCCAAGTACTGTCAACAAAACAAACAGAGAGGAGATGCGAAGTTATGAGATATAAGCCCACAATTCATGGAGATAGAGATAGTTAGAGATACAGGTAGAGATATAGAGATAGAGATGCTTAGAGATAGCTAGAGATTCATAGGATAAGGATAGAGAGAAAGAGAAAGATTTGGAATAATTATACTATTATTAAATATTTAAATATGAGTTATCATTGTTGATAAGAGCAAAATACTGATAAATAGGTAGAGATGGGATGAGATAAAGTTTGTTATACTAATAGATAATTTTGTAGAATTTTTTATTAAAATGTAAATTATATGTGGCACCGGCTCACCAGAGCACGACATGTGGCAACCAGCTCACTAGAGCACGACACGTGGCAAGTAAGTTACTCTTTAACAGAGAGGAGATGGAAGTTATGAGATATAAGCCCACAATTCATGGAGATAGAGATAGTTAGAGATACAGGTAGAGATATAGAGATAGAGATGCTTAGAGATAGCTAAAGATTCATAGGATAAGGATAGAGAGAAAGAGAAAGATTTTGAATAATTATACTATTATTAAATATTTAAATATGAGTTATCATTGTTGATAAGAGCAAAATGATAAATAGGTAGAGATGGGATGAGATAAAGTTTGTTATACTAATAGATAATTTTGTAGAATTTTTTATTAAAATGTAAATTATATGTGGCACCGGCTCACCAGAGCACGACATGTGGTAACCAGCTCACTAGAGCACGACACGTGGCAAGTAAGTTACTCTTTTATTATATATAGATAGATAGATTAATTAATTTTAAAAACAAAAATAACAAATTGAAATTGCTATAGATTCCCCCCTGATTTTAAAAAGAAAAAAAATCAACAATTTTAAATTCAACGATTAGGATTAAGTTTCATTAATTTTGCATTAAGATTAAGTTCTAAATGATTATCACTATATATATATATATATTATATATATATATATATATATATATATATATATATATATAGAAAGAAGCTTAATATGTGGCATGTTTTGGATCGGAGAAAGTTAGTGGAAAATTGTTAATAGAAGTATAAGTTAGTGGAAATTGTTATAATGAACTAAAGACATTTTGTGAAGTTAAAACTTTTCATCATTGTTTTTGGGATTTGATTTGTACGAGGAGAGAGAGAGATTGATTGATTGATTGAACATTCGAACAATTCTGCTGGACTTTTCAAATGATTACAGTGACATTTTTCAATACTTAAAAAATATAATATTTTTCAACTGAATATTAAATCATACAAAGCATTCAAAATAAACAAATTCCAGCAAAAAAGTATTAGGTACTACATACTTACGAATGTGGGGCTTGGTTGTTTCATTAGTCTATTTAAAGCCACCAATCCTGTACTCTTAATTCGTTCGAAAACCAAAATCCAGTTTTAAATTTTACATTCTGGCTATTGTACATGTTTCAGAGAAATGGCAAGCATCCATGTTGATGTTGAAGATAAAACCTACCGCACCATCGAAATTGATCTTGCCCAACACACGAAGATAAACCGCAGCCAGGAAGTTTCACCTTCCATTTACAGGGTTCTAAAAAATCTTCGCGATGTCGGTCCAGATTCTTACACCCCGAGTGTCGTCTCGATTGGGCCATTCCACAAACAAGCCGAAAATCTGAAGCAAGCTGAAAATCTGAAGCAAGCTGAGAGGTACAAATTAAGTTGTGTTGTTGATCTATTTGGTCATTTAGAATCCACCCGTGAGCAAAGACTGAAAGCATGTATCCACATGGTGCATGCTAAACTACCTAGAATCAAGGCGTGTTACGAAGGGGATATGATAAGCTATGATGACCATGAATTTGCAAAAATGATGGTTGTCGACGCGTGTTTTATACTAAACTTCATTTATAATTATAGATCAAACAAAAACAATAGTAGTAGTAGCATAAATGAGAGCCCTTTGCTCAACCTGTATGTTCAGCAGGATCTGGTCCTGTTAGAAAATCAGATCCCATTCTTTGTTCTCGAAGATGTCTTTGAGTGCACAATCAGGGTATTGGCACCTGGAGCCTCTCTTGTTAACCTCCTTCTTTCATTTTTACAAGATATGAACCCCTTCAGACGACATGAGTTAGTACTCGATGGAACTGATACAAATCATGATCATATTCTTGGACTTCTTCATAAATGTTACCAGGATCAGCATCCAGATGCAGGTGCATATGCATTTTCAGGATATATGGGGGCACGACCAGATTGGTCGATTAGAGAACTGGGCTGGGCAGGGGTGCAGTTTAGGCCTAATTATGAGTTGTCTGGAGGAGGTTCTTCAGAGGGGGTGCTGTCCATGAAATTCCAACCATACATGCGTCATGCATGTAGCTGGTTGTGGGGTAAGCATATTTTGAGCATGCCTATGCTGCTGATTGATGTTCACACGGAGTTGGTTATGAGAAACCTCATTGCTTATGAGCAGTGCTCTCCTGCAGTCCCTAATTCCGTTACATCATATGCTTTTGCCATGGAAAGTTTGTTACATACTAAGGACGACTTTGTCATGGCAATACGTGAAAGAATACTTGTAAGTAGTTTCGGTTCTATCGAACAAGCTTCAAGTATATTTTCCAGCTTATGCAAACAAGTTACGGTTAAGGACTTCTCTTACTCCAAAGAGTGGCGACAACTGCATGATTTTTACCATGGCTATTGGCCTACGAATATTGCGATATTGAGGAGTACTTATCCATGGAGTTCCATAGGCATATTAGCTGGAATCATCCTTTTCGGTCTTACGGCAGTTCAGACCTACTTCACCATTCGCCCTTTGTAATCTCTGAATGCTTCGAATTTGTCCATTGTAGTAGCTACCCGGCTGTTAAGTTATTTTAATTGTTCTTTTGTCTTGTTACATTTTCTGTTATCCTTGTTATTTATCTCTTTCTAAATCAACCATGTTTGGAGTTTTATGTTAAATCAATTTGGGGTTTCAATTCTGCCATCTTTTTTCATGGATTATTATTCTGTTGGGATTTTAAAAACAGAGAATTCAAAATTATTCTGCAAGTTGACTTCAATGGATGAAATAACTCTCTAACCGTTTAATTTTAGAATCATCATCGTGGGTCTATAAACCCAGAATGATCTCATCCATCTCAATCCTCGGACTCCAGTGATGATATTCTATGAAGATAATTGTGGGTTGTCCAAGAAGATCATCAAACACGTTGACCTTTCGATATACATATTTTAATAAGTTTGTGAAACGACATGCCAACCATATTAAAACAAAATTGTAATTAGTTTAAGATGTGGATGTGAACCAAAACCACCAAAAACATAATTTACTCTTTAAATTTAATAGTTGTGAATTATTTCATCCATTCCAGTCAACTTGTAGAATTTAGGATTGTGCACGAGTCGGGTCGTAGAAAGGCAAACCCGATCGGGGATTCGGGTGTGAAAAACAAACCCAAATATTGTAATTGGGGTGTGGGTTTTTTCGGGGCAGGTACGGTTTTAATCGGGTTTGCAAAGATTGCCAATTTGCCATGCGAATCTACAGATTCCAAGTTGATTTGCACTTTTTTGCAGCCATTTTTTATCCACTTCTTGTTTGGATGTAATCACAACTCACATGCAATTAATATTTAATATTTACAATGTTCTTAACATGTAAACGAACAAAAGTTTCCACTTTCCAGTAAAATAAAACAAACATTAAAAAACTAATATATTATAAATTAAATTTTCAAATGCCACTAAAAGTACCATGGACAGTGCCAATGCCATACAAAAATCTTAAAATCCAACAAAAATCTTAAAATCCAATGAATGTATAAAATACATGATGGTGCCAATGCCATACAAAAGACTAATAACGATTTCGGGTCGGGTCGGGGACGCTTTTTGTAGGCGCAACCCGACCCTTACAAAAAACTCGGGGGATCGGGGTACGGGGCTCGGATTTTCTCAGCCATAGGGATCGGATTTTCTCGGGTTTTCGGATCGGGTTCTTCGGGTTTTTCGGGTATGATCGGGTTTTGCACAGCCCTAGTAGAATTCTTATGAATTCTTCGTTTTTACCACGTGACATAATTTTAGCGGTTTTCATAGGTCTTATGAATTCACTTTGAATATCAAATGAATTCATAAGACCTTTTGAATAATGTTGATATCTAAAAGGTCTTTTACCACCAAAAACATTATTTACTCTAAAATTTAGTAGTTGCTCTTTTTTTTCCTCGGTTGCTCCCTTTGTTTGTTGCTCCCTATCTCTTCCTTGGAGACTGCTTTGTTGAATAAAATTGCATTGCTTTGCTTTAAAAAAATATCATGCATTATTTAAATTGAATAAAGACGCCCAAGCTTTATTCAATTTTAATAATGCATGATATTCAAAGTAAATGTTAACACGTGACGCGAAATAAGCATGTGTTGGCAAATTGATACTTAGATGTATTCAATTGAATGTTGGCACGTGTTGTGCTATTTTTAACCAACACCCTTAATGTCAATTCCGTTTGCGTTATATTTCAAGAATAAGAAAGTTAAATTAGATTTGTTGATGTGTTTAATTGATAAAGAATTCAATTGAATCTATAGAACATAAAATACATCTGAGTATCTAGATAAATTAATTTATATGAGTTTAATTTACATTTGAACATCTTAACAAAAAATTTAGAACATATTTGTAAACTAGTGTTTTTTCTGTAACATATTTACGTTCATATTCTTACAAGACACTTATTTTTACAAAATTCTTCCAAACTAAATCATATAAAAAGCTAATATAAATTTTATTACATTGAAATTTATTAAAACATTTAAACACGTAACGTATTGCAATAGAATTTCATAGAAAACACAATATTTTGATCCTATAGAAACAAGTTTTACAATTATGTTCTCCTTATAATGAACTATATATGTTCTTAAATTATTTCTAGCACAACCTTAAATAAAATTTTATTAAAACTAACAAATATGTAAAAAGAATTTAAAAAATATAGCGAGTCAAATATAGAAATAAAACATTTTGACTTTCTTTTCACAAAATTTAGACTAAAATATTGAATTAAATGTACCATCTTTAATAAGATGAATGTATAAAACTAGATAAAAAACTCAATATTAGACTCACTTCGAAAGTATCGACGATACGATTATAATGACGTTATTTGTTTATATTAAAACAGAGAGAGAAAGAAGATGGTGATTAATCGGTGGAGAGAAAGATGTAACTTATTCTGATAAATTATTATTGTTATTATTTTATTATTATAATAAAATTTTGATTAAGACCTTTTTAACTCCTCTACATATATAATCGTGCTATATATATATATATATAATAAAAGTTCGATTAAAACTTTTTGGCTGCTCAACTATTTTATTATTATTATTAAGACCTTTCGAATGTATCTATGACAGGATTATAATGACGTATTTTTTAAAATTAAAACGTATTTTTTAAACATATTTTGACGAATACACGGCATATGACTAGAACGTAAAAGAAAATATAAAAAAATAAAAGGTATAAAGTGAACCAATATTATAAGTCTAAGGGAGTAAGTCGTAACTTTTACAATTCGAATTTATTATAATAAAATTTTGATTAATGAATTTGATTAAATGGCGTTTTTAACCTTTTTACTATTTTTGAGTAATATATAATCGTAATATATATGGTATAGAATACAGTAATTAGATCAAAATATATTCAATATTAGGCTCATTTCGAAGGTACTGACGATACGATTATAATGGCGTAATTTGTTTGAATTGAAACACGTTTTTTAACATGTTTTAGCAGGTATACGATATATGGCTAAAACGTGAAATGAAATATAGAAAATTAAAAGGTATAAAGTGAATAAAGATTATAAGTTTAACGGGATAAAATGTAAATTAATTAAAATATTATAATTGTGAACAGTGAAGAAAATATTAAAAAAAGGTTATGAACAGTAAAAAAATATACCAAAGGAGTGTTAGCATAGTGGTAAGGCTTGGGCATTACATAGTAGTGAACCCGAGTTCGAGCCCTAGGGGACGCATTCTGGAGGTACGGGGGCTTCGACCCCGGGTTGCATGCTTTAGCAGTCGGGCTTCGGCTCAAAAATTGCCGAGGATTAGTCCGGGCCCAATGTGGTCTGGGATACCTCTTCCAAAAAAAACAGTAAAAAAATATTAAAAAATTGCAATAGCACTATGACAAACGTAAGTTTATATAATACCCTAAATAAATAACACCAAGACAAAAATCTATATTTTAAGTTATAAGAACTTAATTAACAAAATCCGTAATAAGAATTAAATTCTACAAAATCTCGGTATATTTATTTCTCCTAAATATCTTGTATTGATTGACTGAAAAAAAGTTCGCTTTTATTTGTTTAGTTCCAAAAGTAAACTAATTTTTTGTTTTTTTTTAACGGCAATAATTGTATCAAAACGAAAACCACAAAAAACTCAACAAGCTTTCTAAGGTCGCAAGAAGCAACCTCGAAAAGCACAAAACAAACCATTACAATACACCGAACCCACAACCATCGAACCTAACAAAACCCCTCGAACCTTACCAAAAAAAAGAACAATGCCACTCTACCTAAACGACCCACCAAACCAAACAACTAACCAACGAGCTACCGAAACTAACGAGTCACCTAACGAACAAGGCACCGAGCCACGAACCAAAGAACAAGACGAACCATTGGACCGCAACCAAACAAACCTCGAACCACCGAACCAAACGATCCACCAAGCTAGGGAACCTGCGAGCCATCGAACCGTACGAACGAAGCAAGACTAAGCAGCCGAGCCGCCGAGTCTCACGTGCCAATGAGCCGCGAACCACGAAAGCCACTTTACCATTTACCAAACCCACATACCATACCAACAAAACAAGACTAAAATTACTTCTACGAACTTCTTTATGCAACAAGATTAATTTTTTGTTGTCACCAGAATTAAATTACTTCTACGAACTTCTTTATGCAACAAGATTAATTTAATAAATAAACCACTATAATATAATTAATTAACTTACTTAGTTGAATAAACGAATAAGCCACATATTTCAAATCCACTCCATGTTAATGGATTTGATTTGATTTCAAATGATATGAGAATCAATACACAAACACAATAGGGTAAAAAACTCAAAATTTCAACCACATAAAAATTCTAATTTTTCACAAATCAGAGGGACTAAAAACGTAATTTATTCCAATCCTATATGTTCGAATGTTGCTAAATTCCTTCACTCTGCACCGAGACTACCCTTGCCCCCATTCTTCCAACGACTACTTTCCTTCCTTCCCTACGAACCAACTGGTAATAATAAACCATAATCTTTTTTCAATAAACCAGTCCTCTATTTTCATTCATTAATTAACCATAATCTTTTTTCAATAAATCGATCAAAGAAACCCTCCCTCCGTGAAATATTGTAATATCTTCTTTCTTTTCTTGATCAACTCATAAATTGGTGGGTTTTTGACTCAAGATTTCTTCTGTGTGTTTGATTGCAGATCGATCGATATGGGTCGTGCGAAAGTAAGAACGGAACTCATAACGGAAGAGAACAAGCGGAACACAACTTATCGAAACAGAAAACATGGGATCATCAAGAAATCCAAAGAATTATCAGTTCTTTGCGATGTGGATACCGCCATTATCGTCTACCCTCCTGGTTCTAAACAGCCCGAGATTTGGCCCCAAGACCCCGATCAAATCAAGAATATGATCGGTTCTTACAAACAGGAAAAGAACGAAAACCGTAAGATAACATATGGTCTGAACGACTATTTTGAGGACCGAAAGAGAAAGATCGAGGACGAGCTTGTTAGGGCTAGGGAAAGAAACATGGAAGCCAAGTACCCAACTTGGTTCGATGATCTCAACGGTCTATCAGAGGGGCAACTTAGACAATTCGCTATGGAATTGGAAAACAAGAAGAACGCGGTGAAAGCCCATCTTGAACACAAGAAGAAAAAATTAATCAAGAACAACCAGCCGTCGTCTAGTCACTTTGTGGGGAGTCTTGATCAGGCTAAAGCATTCAACCACGGCAACGACCTGCTGATGAGCCAGTGGCTCGATGATATGCTGCCGGATTTGCAGATGCCGCTCGAAAACAACCAGCCGTCTAGTCACTCTGTGGGGAGTCTTGATCAGGTTGAAGCTTTCAACCACGATGAGGACCTGCTGACGAGCCAGTGGTTTGATGATCTGCCGGATTTGTTCGAAAACAAGCAGCCGTGTGTGGGTTCGTATCCAAGTCTTGATCAGGTTCAAACTTTGAACCCAGACCTCCTGATGAGCCAAGTTAACGGGCGGTTCAATAATATGCCTGACTTGCATGGGTTCGACCTCCAGCAGGCTAATTATCATTCTGTGGGTTCATACACAAGTTTGGATCAGGGTGGTTCTACTTCTGGTTCGATGATGAGCCATGATCTTGGGTGGTTCCATGATGATGCACCCACCACTTCGTCCATTCCACAGCAGCCTCAAAGGAGTGGGTTCGGTTATCCGGTTTTTGGGTGTGATGTGGTCTATGATCAAAACTCGAACCGATGCCTGCATCAGACGCTGGAGCAATGTGGCCCGATGCTGGAGGGGCAACTGAGACAATTTGCTTTAGGATTGCAAAACAAGAAGAACCCTGTGAAATCCCATCTCGAACCCAAGAAGAGAAACTTAAATGTGCAAATCAAGAACAACCAGCCGTCTAGTCACTCTGTGGGGAGTCTTGATCAGGTGGAAGCTTTCAGCCACGACGACGACCTGCTGATGAGCCAGTGGTTCGATGACATGCCGGATTTGCAAATGCCGTTCAAAAACAACCAGCCGTCTAATCCCTCATATCCGAGTCTTGATCAAGTTCAAGCTTTGAACCCCAACATCCTGACGAGCCAAGTTATGGGGCGGTTCAATGATATGCCGGACTTGCAGAAGCAGCTTGGGTTCAAGCTTGGAAATAAGCAGCAGGCTAATAACTACTCTGCGGATTACACAAGTCCTGATCAGGGTGGTTCTGATTCGATGATGAGCCATGATTTTGGGTGGTTCAATCATGCACCAACCACTTGGTCCATTCCTGAAAGGAGTGGGTTCGGTTATCCGGTTTCTGGGTGTGATGTGATCTACGATAACTCGAAGCCATGCCCGTGTCAGAACTCAGACGCTGGAGCAATGCAGTCCGATGCCGGAGGAGTTGGCATTGCAAGATTCACATGATGGTGTTGGAGATGGACTTAATTTCTGATAGATGATGATTGTCTAGGAATGCTTTACTTGTTATTATGACATTTTTTATGGTTAAAACAAAACTTAACTTTGTTTTAACATAATATAATGGTTTGAATTGTTATTGATTGTTATGGTTAAATTTAAATGACATCATTTTTTGATCTACCTTCATCTCCCTTTATCTTCATTCACTTTCACTTATTTTTACATACATTCAATCACTTTCAAATGCATTAATTTGTTAAAGTTTTGGTTATCATAATACAAATAGAGAAATAAAGATGGTTAAAGGTATATCTTTGTATTTCAGGTTTTGTTTATATTGTATCAAGTTTGTTTTTAGTGTTTGAGAAAAAAAAAAACACACCTTTGGCCACCTCCTATGCTCCGATCAACCTAAAATGATCTAAAACCAAACAAAGTTCCATCCCTGTGAAATTTTGATGGAAGGAAATTGAATAAAATACCAATGTTTCCCTCTTTTAACAAACAACCGGACCAATTTGAGAGGAAAATGCAAACCACAAAGATGATCGAGTACAACTATCTTTTCAGTTAACAATTTCCCAAACACAACCTACATCTTGGTAGCAAAAGATTTTCATGTGATCATGATTTAAAACTATCGCTACAATTACAAATGCCTTGTGTACAGACTTGTTTAACGTCGCATCTTGAAGAGTAGGCTAACCATGAGCTACCCATTATAGAATTGGTTTTGGCTACGACCAACATGACAAATTTGTCATCATGGCTACATGCTTCTTTATGGCATAACCGCGTTTAAATCCCATATTGAGACATTAACCTAGATAGGTGCATTCACAGAATGCATGCCGATTACTGGTGAAGTTGCAAAATGAAACCACTTGGAGAGTTGGAGTCATGAACCTAATCAATTTGATTTGCACAATGCCAGTTCCAACATCAAATTTCCTAAATGTTGAAGATGTTTTCTAACTATTTACAACACTCAATTTCCATCAATTTCAAGAAATTGAACATGTTTCCTAACACAATCACTCTAGATTATGAGTCAACCATGCATAACTTGTGACAGAAACACAACTACACAACTAAATATCTACATACACAATTCATACAAAGATACTACAACAAATGCACATATAGACCACAAAAAACATACCTGAAAGACAATCTTGGTGTTCATAAAAACTTCAAATTTTACATCACTTGCCATTGATCCTTTCTACAACAGTAATCAGCCCCTGAGTCCCAAGCTTACCATCCCCATTAGCAACCATCCCGGAAAACATCTGCTTACACAAAGCAGCCCCGGGGATCGCCACCACCTCACCGCCATCCTCCTCCACAACATCCAAACCCATCCCCAAATCCTTAACCATATACTCAGCAAACCCACCAGGCCGAAAATCCCTTCCGATCATCCTTTCCCCAAACAACTCCATCACCGAAGAACCCGCAGCTCCGCCCCTAACCGCCTCCAACCACCGCCCCTTATCCAACCCCGCCGCCTCAGCAAACACCAACCCTTCACTCAACCCCAACAAACTCCCACCCACCGTGATCTGATTAGCAATCTTGCAACTTTGCCCACACCCAGCAACACCCATATAATTTGGCGTCCCCATTAGCTTAAACAACGGCGATAGCCACTTTACGACGCCCTCATCCCCGCCCGCAAGTATTGCCAATTTTCCGTCTCTAGCTCCAATATCGCCACCGGAGACAGGGGCGTCTACGGACCAGCAGTTCTTCTCGCGGGCGGCGGTGAAGATCTGTTTGGCGAGGGTCGGGTGGCTGCTGGTGTGATCGACAATGACGCTTCCAGGGTTTAGAGAGGGTAGGATCGAATCAGGGTTCTCTAAGACAATTCGTCGAACATCTGGCGGGTGTCCCAGCATTGTGAATACGACGTCGCTTGATTTGGCGACTTCTGATGGGGAGTTGACGAGAATGGCGCCTTGGGATTGGAGGGAGAGGGTTTTGGAAGGGGTTCGAGCGTAGATGGTGAGGGAGTAGCCGGCGGAGAGAAGGCGGGAGGCCATGGCTGCACCCATTACGCCGGTACCGATCCATCCGATTCGGGTTTGAGATGGGGTTATGGGTGTTGGGTATGGAGTGCTCATCGTGGAAACTGAAAATGATTTGGATGAAGATCGAATGGAATTGATGTGGAATCAAATCGAATATTTGGTAGTTGGTTCAGTATCCTATAAAGTGAAAGTGCAAACCCAGTTTTAACGGAAATAGAATAAAGGTTTTCTAAAAATTAAGAACAATAATATAAATTACATGTCGGCTCAGGTTCAAATCAAAACTCGTTTTTCATGGTGAGTGTAAACATAGCCGAGAGCACGTCATGTTGTATATTCATTATGAATAATCATGTATTATCCAGAGAGAATAACACAGCATTCAGTGTTATTCAAAGTGAATAATACAGTATTTGGTCGATATTCACTCTAAATAACACTAAATGTTTTGTTATTCAAAGTAAATGTAACATCAGGGGCGGCCCTGGGGGTGTGCCGCTGGTGCGGTGGCATGGGGCCTCCAATTTTCGGGGCCCTCCGGTTTTTTATATAATATGTATATAGTATATAATGAAATAAAGATATCAGATGTTTTAAATGTAAAGATATCACATGATAGTTATACATTTCCTCTTCCCATTTAAAAACCCGTATTTTCTTTCTTTTTACATGCACAAGGTCAAGGACCTGAGTTTTGTATTTCTTTTCTTTTTATTTATACTTAAAAATGTAGATAAACTTATTTTGTTTTCCTTTTTCCTCTAACACCTTGTTTTCGAGTTTTTTTTTAGGAATGAAAGAAAAAGATTTCTAACGAAACTAAGAGTAATGTGTTTTTGTGGTTTTTTAGAGGGAAGAAAGAAAAGGAGTTAAAGGGATTTTTGTATTCTCAAGTTTTTTAGAGGAAAAAAAAAAGAAAATGATTTGAAGTAAGATAATTTGAACGGATAACTTTCCATTTACTTTTCTTTTTCTTTTTCTCCCCTTCCTTTCTTTCCCTTAATTTTAAACTTAAGATCACGATGTAAATTTCAAAAAACAGTATAAATATTTAACTTACTTTTAATTTTATAAAACAAAGAAAATAATTAAATGTACAAAAGATATCATTCTTATAAATTATGTTCATGTCTACTTTGAGTGTTAAGTGATCATTTCTTTCTATAACATACAATGTATTTTCATTTCTACTCCTTTCTAGAGGTGCACATGATCGGATTTTTATCCGATCCGGATCGGATTTATACTAAACCGGTTTTTTTCGGATCTGTCAGAAACCGGTTTTGTTAGAAACCGGTTCGGATTTCAACCGGTTTTTCGAAAAAATCCATATCCGATGGAACCGGTTTCGGATCGGATTGAAACCGGTTTCCGGTGGAACCGGTCCTCTATTGGGTCTTTTTTTGGGCTAGAAAATTCAGAAAATTCAATTGAAATCTAATCTGAATTGGTGTGGGCGGTGATTTTTTATGGGCCGTGAATTTTTTTAGGATTTCAGGCCCAACAACAGTAAGCTCACATAGACATTACCGGTTTGATTTGAAACCGGTTCGGTTTAAACCGGTTATCCGGTCAAACCGGATCGGATCCAATCCGGTTAAAATCCGGTTTGAAAAAATTCCGGTTTGAAAAAAATCCGATCCGGTTTGAAAAAAATTCGGTTTTTATAAAACCGGATTCGGATAGTTTTTGCGCAAAATCGGATAACCGGATTTTCTGTGCACCTCTACTCCTTTCTTTATTTGTTTCAACACCAGTTTATTTGTTTCAACACAATTCATTTCTTCTAAAGTTTACATTGTTTTTTCATTTTCTTTTTAGAACATCTCCATCAGTTATGTTACAATTTAAAAAAATTACTATTTTCATTTTTTTTACAGTTATATTATCTTTTATGCTAAAATAGTGAATAGATGATAGAGATTGTAAAAATCTCTAAGTTTATATCAGTCTCTAAATAGAAAGAAAAATGATTATTTAATATGTCAATCAATACGATGTATTGAAGATAAATATTCAAGAAAGAAAAAATAATACTATAGCAAATATATTGAATATTTTAATAATATAATAATATAATCAAGAAAAAAATCTAAAAACCAACAAACTATGTGCTTTTGGAGCATTAAGGCTATGCGTAACGCGGGGTTGGGTTCAGCGGCTTCAAACCCGCCGGGCTTAGCGGTTTCAGCGGGTACCGCTACATGGCCATCGGTTTGGAGGATTGAAGGCAAAAACGGGTTCCTCACAGCGGCTTGTGTGGTGCATGTGGCGTGTGTGAGGGGTGTGTTTAATTAATGAGAGGGTTGAGAGGGTTGGGTACTAATCAAATACGGTTTCAGAGGGTTAACTATAGGGTTGGGAAAAAGCTGATGTGGAACTTGATGTGGCAATGGGGTTGGAAAGGTTGGGAAGAAAAAAGAATTTTAGTATATTTGTTGCTCCAATATATGTTATCCTATGTGCTAAAATAGAGAAAAGTGAAAGAGAGAAATTATTATTTTAATGCTCCAATCAATAGATTAATTGAAGATAAATATTTAAGAGAGAAAAAATATTATTTTAATGCGCTAACTAATAGAGTTGCTTTGATAAAATAGATGTTAGAGTTGAATGCAATTTTTTTTAAAGATTTTAGTTTTTTTTACTTTATTTTTGAAAAAGTTTAGAAAAAAAAAAAATATAATATAGCTATTTACATCTCTTTTTCATGGTAAAAAGATTTCGAGAACACGGTATTAGTGTACAAGTGATTTATATGATTATATCGTATCTTTAGTACAACATAATATAGATCTACATACCTGAATGTTACATTAAAGTTAAAAGTCATAATGAATTGCATCAAATACCCCTTGGGTTTAAGAATTAACAGATCACCCCCTTCCATGTTTCTTGTAACAGCTCCTATAGAAGAGAGACGTTACATCATCACACTTTCTATCCTAAGCCTACAAATCAAATTTCTTCCTAATTCCTCTCGCTAATTAATTGACATGCTTCCACGTCACAAGCTACGCCTTCCGATGTAGCAATGACGATGATCGCATATGCATCATGCTTCGTACAACACCCGAGAGCTCATGTTGCCTTGTAAATCCGTACTTTTCACCAGAGGGTCATTAGCGTAGTGGTATAAGGTAACCCAACCCTCTCGGAGGTCCAGGTCAAAGGTTCAAGTCTCACCAGCCATGTGTGTTAGTTTTGTTGTATATAAATATTATATACTTCAAAAGAAAATTCTTTACTTTTGGAAGCTGGTATGAAAAAAATCTATCATGGTACAACCGAGATCCACCGGTTCATTTTTTACTGGTATCGCGTGTTTTTGACATCATGTGTTGTTTGGACAAAATCTCGGCCGTCTGTTGGCGTCCAAACAAATCCGAGTTCTTGAGTATCAAATTTCTTGTGGACGAATCCACAATGTACCCTTGACCACCCATCCATTCTAGCAATTGAAGTAGCAATTCCTTCTTTTCCGGCTCACCGATGTACCGTGATACTGCCATGGAAAACAAACCCTGAAATAGTATGCAAACAAAACAATTCAATATTCTCTTCAGAACCAAACACCGTTCCATCAAGCGTATTTGAATGTTATTATCGTCAACAAACCAAAACCCCAAACCCTAAACTGTACCTGACCAATTTTGTAGCCGGAACCATGGATGGCCTTCATTACGTCATTTATCAAATTTATATTACCAAATCTCATAAACGAGCTAGCAAACCTCTTCATAGCTGGCCGAGAGATCAATCTTGCATTGTCCTGAAAATTTAATTATATGTTAGCAAGTGAAACCAACAAAAACATACTTTTCCATTTTCGAGAAAACAACATTAACACACCTTGAAGACAACATATGCATCTTTATAAAGACGCCCGGCTATAAGAATATAAAGAACCTTCTCGTGAAGATCTTTGCACATCGGTTTCTCGCTATATCTCAACATGTTGTAGACAGCATATGCTTCTGAATGGGCACCCGTTTTACCAAGATGAAAGATTAAATTGGAACAAAGCTCCTGCAAAAAGACGGTCATCAAATATAGCATATTTTCTGCAATTATTTGCTGCAAAATTATTAAAAACGTGCATATCTCATAAAGTCTTATAAACGAAAATAAAGGGAAACGTACTTCATCTGGTCGTTGGCCTCTGTTGTGCATATCTTGCAAAGTCTTATAAGCAAGCATATATAACTTCTCCTTGACGAAATACTTGATCAAAATATGGAAAGTATTCCGGTCGGGATTGATTGCCAATTTATCCATTTTCTGCATCAATTTCATCACGTTCTCCATTTCCCCGGTTCTGCAGTAGGCGCACAGCATTGTGTTCATTATAACGACGTCATATTTTTCGTATTTGGCTTCAAATTCTGACGCTAATTGTGTGGCCTCATCAGGAAGCCCGTATCTACAGAAGGCTGAGATCATTATGCTGTAGGCATAGCCATCTGAATGTAAATTTCAGAATCAAAAAGTTAGATTTAAAAACTTCAACAAATTAAGTTGATTGGAACTTATTTTTAGAGAAAAACAAGAACATTCAAGAAATATATCTTGATATTGCGATGTTTTACTTTTTGGATGTCCCATAAAAGATAGCAACATTCCGTTTTCGGAAAATTCTCATGTCTAAATTACAAATTTGCCCATGATCATCACCTAAAATAAGTTGATGCATATACATAATTGTATATAATATAACATACAAATTTGCAGTCTTATGTTGCGCCTTGAAAAATATTGCATCATTTTTCGCATTCTTTTCTCATGTTTAAAGGGTGTACACACCTGTTTTCACATTTTTTCTTTTCATTTCACTAAACACCAACTTAGCTTCGTCTACTTGACCGGCTTTCGATAGAGCATCCATTAGCAAACAATACGGCATCTACAAAAAATTCACAATTCGAATTTACAATTTATATGACCAATCAATTATCGTTTGGAAAAGCACTTAATTTGTAAATCAAAGTTACGTTTAAAATGTTGCAATTTACATGAGATCATCTAAAGATTGGATATCACTTAAGGGTACAGTAAAAAGGACAAAATTACCAAATTACCTCTTCTTCGGCATAGCCAAGAGATTCGAGTTCACTTAGCAACTCTCTCGATTTTTCAAACAAGCCTCCTCTAACATACACCTTCAACAACGTTGTCAAAACAACCTGCAAAAACTACACTGTCAGCAAACATACGAACAAAGTTTTATAATTATAAGATTGATGTTTGTTTTAAGACGTTGAAAAAGCATATGAAAGAAACCTTGTTTGCAACTAATCCTGCTGATTTCATCTCTCTAAATATCTCCTCAGCCTTCTCATAATTTCCGTCCACCGAATAGGCATTAAGCAAAGAACTGTAATGAAAGACGTTAGGAGTATGGCCTTCAATCTTCATTTGGTTAAAGTAACTCTCCGCTTCTTTGCATTTACTACACGAAGCACAAACAGATATGAGCGTCCCATAAATAACGCCATCCATCTGCAAACCCTTGTTGTTCAGCTCCTGAACCAGCTCCATGGCCTTTTTATAACCATCTTGGACTTTCGCACAACCTGAAAGTAACTATGAAAATAAACAGAAAAAGAAAGACAAATTTCTCATCATTATTTGAAGCACAAGAAAATTAAATTTTTAAAGGGGCAGAGAGCTATAAGCATACCGTACTATAAGTAATGACGTCTGGTACTAGACCGTCACGCTTCATGTGACGAAAAAGTTCCAAGCTGCTCTCGAGTTTGCCGTTTTTAGTTAAACAAGCAAGCACAGAATTACAGACAGACGGGTTGAGCCTGGTTAGGTTATCTTCTATGCCATTGTATATTTCGAGCGCCTTATTGGGATGAAGGCTCTTCCCCATGAGCTTCATATAACTACTATAAGAAGCAAAGTTTAGCTTTATGTTTTCCTGCATCCATTCGAAAAGCTGCAGCATTTCCGAAAAAGTACCACATTTAGAATGCCATCTACCCGAAATGAATCTTAAACATGTAAGAAAAGGTTTCAAATAGAGCTTAATTCTTGAATCTTATAAGGTAAAACTACACATACACACACACACACACACACACACACACACAGAGAGAGACTAAGGTTCAGGGTAAAACCACAACAAAGTTGGAAAATCAAGGAACACCTAATAAGTAATAACCTTTCATTTGTTCAGTATGCACATATGCATGGAAACCAGCAAACATTTTCAATTACTTTTATACATGTGCATACTGAACAAATGAATGGTTATCAAGGGAATCCCCACAAAGAAGTAAAAAATTAAGAAACACTCTAATAACCGTTCATTTTCTTTTGTGGTTTTCCACGAACCTGGGTCTATTTACGTAATACGTAAATCACCTAGAAACACTATTGTTGCATTGCTCCTACATAAAGATTACTCTTTGACACATACAAAATAAGCATTGATTGTTGATCAGATAATAAGACTACAGAAGGCTCTTAACCATTTTGTTTTGTTTTTTATTAAGGTTTTGGACTTGTACAGTAATAAAATGAGTATCCCTCTCTTTATGAAAAATAAAGTACATATAATCAAATGGAAAGCAGGCTATATTATTGCATTCATTCATGAGGGTTGCAATGTTCAAATTGGAACCTGAGAAAGATCCTTCAATCTATTTTGTTTCCCCAAGTGACGCATAACAACATTGAAGTCTTGCACTTTCAGCACACCTCCTGACCTGCCAAAAATATACATCAAAATATGCTATATATATTTAAATTCAAAATTGCAGTGAACATTTTTCATCAACTAAATTGAAATTTTTGAGCTGCATTATACTTGATAGCAGCTACAAAAATCTAAGGCCGTGATTGGCAAAAATAAGCTAGTTATCAACTAGCTTATAAGATAAGATAGTACATGTTTGAAACTTTGAATGGACCATAAATTAGCTTATTGAAACACTAGTTAGAGTAGCTTTTCAGGAGCTTTTTGTACTTTTTTTCCAATTATACCCTTATTAATATTAATTATAATACCCTAAGATATCCTTTTTGGTCGTTTTAGGTACTTATACGCTAGGTTTTGCCAAACATAATTTATTTGTTAGCTGGCTTATCACAGCCAGCTTATCGGCAATCAGCTAGCTTATTGGCTAGTTTGCCAAACATAGCCATAAATTGAAGTATATTTCTCATTAACTAAATTGAAATTTTTGAGCTGCATTATACTTCATAGCAACCACAACAAATCTATATCTATATAGATATCGAACTTGTAAGTAATAATAATATCTAAAACTCGAGATATAATCACCTTGAAAGAGCCAATTTCAAATCAGGGGTTTGTTGGATATCGATAATGGCCGTCTGCCTAACTTGGCGGGAAATCGAGATGTAGTCTCTGGATTTGGGGTACGAATTAACAGTTTTTCCATCATGAGGTTGATTTCGAAGGGTTCTACTGCCATTGTTGGTGGTGGTAGTAGTAACAGAAGTTGCAGATTGAGATTGAGATTGAGAATTTCTGATAGGTTTGATTGAAGAGGGAAGTGGTGGTGGCTGAACTGTAAGAAAAATTGATTGCATCTGGTGACCAAGAACAGGAGAAATCTCCATTTTTAGGTCAAATTGAGGGTTGAATTTGGTGGTAGAGATCGAATTGGTGGAAAATGGAAAGGGGAAACTTCGGTTTGTAGGAAGAACACCAAATTCAGGGAAAAGATTTTGGATGGGTTTAAGATTGATTAACCCAAAATGATGAAAAAAGAGCCCCTGAAGTATAGTTATATAATGTATTGGTCCCTGATGTTTTCAGAATGCATTTTAAGACCCTTAAGAAATCGATACTAGTTTTTAGCCCCGAGAGTATGATTTATGAATTACATAAGAGCCCCTATCACTTGAATTTCTTTGTGCTCTCACATAAGGATTATTTTGGTCATTTTTAGTTTGCCTTCTTCATCTTAGTTCATCTCCTTCATTTTATTTAGGATTAAGTCAAGCCTGTAAATCATTAATTTAGATCCATAAACATTATCATATACCAAAAATAATAATTATCAATCTTAGTTACAAGACGTCATGATATAATAGTTAATCAATTTTAGATCCACAAACATAAAAGAACGATATCAAACTTTGGTCCAAAAACATTAAGAAATCAATTTGAAGCTTTGTACAAGAAAACTAGTACACTCGGGTTGAAATAAGGACGTAGATATGTTAAATTTAATCTATTGTACAAAAAATTTGGCGAAATATCAACCTAATTGGTTTAGAACATAACTATATTGTGATACGAGCAAAACCCTAATGACCTAAACTATCGCTTTGGTTAACCAAAAAATGAACTCAAACTTAAGAAGAAGAAAAAAAAGATTTCTGTTGTTTCTATCCCATCTCTTCGGCTTCTAGAAGAACTCAAAATTGGACCTAGTCGCTTTCATTTAGTTAATTCATTCATCATTGCTTTGCTTTTGGCCATTACCTTTTGTGTGTATACAAAAATTGAGGTAGAAGCATGTACTTTAAAACCTATGTAAAGACGCAAAAGTTGTTGACATAGATGTTGAGTAGAAGTAGGTAATACCTTATCAGGTTCATGCCTTCGGTTGTTCCATTGTGGGCCAAAGAAGAGGGCTTCCGAAAGTGGGAGGGGCACACAAAATTCTATTAGTTGTAACTTAGCTGATTAAAAAAAAAGACATGCATCATAATACGGTTCTTAGTTCTATTTCTTAGTCACAACAAGTCCTAGATTTTTGTTAATTGTCTTTTATCTCTTATTGTATAATACATCATTGGATCGATTCGACTTCTTATTTGTTTTCCCATGTGCGACTCCAATTCCCAACTACAAAATTATGTCGATTGGCTTGATCAAAGAACATCTATTTTAGTATTTCCTATTCAATTTTTGGCGACAATGACGATAAATGTCATATTTAAAATCACTTCTAAATATGAATTAATCGCTACTTTTGTCATACGCCTGAAATTTCTATCTTGATTTACATAACTATTCACTCTTTAATCTTCCATAAATCATCGAGTACTTGACTACTTGGCTATTGTAGTACTATACTCATTTACATGAGTTCAAGTAAGTACTATATTTTTGAAATTGAATAATGTAACCGACTATATAAACTAAAAATGCACTATTTATTCATAAATAACGATATTCTGATAAAAAGTATTGAATTTAATTCAAATTAAATGTTTAAAATTTTATTTTAAACTCAAGCATTTACTATTTGTATTTCAAAAATATAATTATAGCCCAACGCCAAATAATGTTATTAACCGACGCCTTTGCTCCCTTTATATGATAACTAGAAACGTACCCGCGCGCGTTGCAGCGCAAAGTATGTATCAATTGCCCGATTTTTATGTACATCATTGTAAACATCAATTTAATCATATGTGTTCCATCAATTAACCTCCTAATGGTTTATTGAATAGTCAATCTCGAAAATTGAAATAAAATTATTATCTTTATATAATAGAATATATAATATAATTGAATAAAAATTATTCAATATTGGGCTTATTTCGAAGGTATCGACGAGACGATTATGATGGTATAATTTGTTAAAGAAAATGTAATTTTAATATAAATTTCAGTTCATAATATATAATTATTTAGATTATATGATAAGGGTTTACAATATAAAATAAAAAAGTAAAAGACTAAAATAGGATTTAATAACTAACTATGGGGGTACAAAGTGTAAACTAGATGTGTGCCCGCGCGCGATATTAAAGTTCAACTCGAACACAAAATAGAACACGTTCAACTTTAAAGTTCAAATACAATGGTTTAATTTGTAAAAGAAGAAATGTATATTTTAACATATTTTTGTTCACATGTGATTAGTTATCTTAATATGATAAATGTTTAAATGAAAAAGTAAGAAATTAGTAGTAACTAAATAACTAATTATAAGGATATTAATTGTAACTTCTAAACTTATAAATAATATAACTTTTAGTGTAACAATATATCAAAAATTTAACTTATATGGGTTTAAAATGAAAAATGAGTATGTGAGGAACATAAAACCAATTATTTCATATATTTGTGATATTTAACATTATAATTAAATCAAAAAATATTTAATATTGGGCTCATTTCGAAGATATTGACGAGACATATACAATGATATAATCTGTAATAAAGAGATGTATTTTTTTAATCCATTTTACTTCTTATACTATTATTTGTGTTAATATGATAAAAGTTTAAAATGAAAATTGAAAATGTGAAGGATTAAAAATAAGCTAAAAGATTAATTACAAGGGTACTAAGTGTAAATGTTGAAAAACAGTTATGTTGAACAAAGAAACTACCGAATTGAGTTATTTCTTTTATATAATAGTATAGATGTGTAAAATGAATGTTGAACAAAAGAAACTGTTATATTGAGTTATTCGTTTTTATATATAGTATAGATATAGATAGATATGATAGGGGGTAGGCTTAGTGGTGTGTATATCTTTTTTTACTATAAATCTCAAGACATTGATTATAGTATATTTTAAAGAGTGAATAACAATATTGATATATATGATTTGTTAAAATTTAGATTTTGTTTTCAAAAATAAAATAAGTATGTCAATAAATTTTAAAATTCATTTTCATAACATTTAAAGTTATTAAAATTAGCATTGTTAGTTAGCAACGGTTATAAAACACATATCACTCATTCGTTCTTTTATAAATGGATAATAAAAAACCATTTTGAACAAACCACAGAAACTAAAATTGATCACTTTAAAACTAACTATGATTCATATCTATTAAGTTTTACATCTCATCAATATCAAAAATTTAAATTAAATTAAAAATATATATACAGATAAAAATACTTATATTCGGTCAAAACTATAAAATTAATAAAATGACGTGATAGCTAAGATATATATTATAAAATCTATATAATTTTATAAGAAAAAATTCTTACATATCATAAGCATAATTTTGAAATATGAAAATAGAGTATTAAAATTAAATCATCTAGGAAAAATATTTTCTTGTTATTTATAAAAATTATCATGTAATAATTTTTTAATATTGTAGTTCTTAAATTTGGAAAATATTTTAGGAAGATCAAGAAGGATCAGCTGAATCTATACAGATTTGGCATCAGATTGTTTTACAAGTACTTTCCTTAAATAAAGACATAAACTCTATATACATGTGATCCAACTCTCATCTTTTCAGCCAATCATAACCCTTCTACAATCAATTCTGTTTCTAATAAGTTATCAATCTCAAGGGGTTTCTTCAATTCAACCCTAAAATTGTCTGAACGGAATAAGCTCCGCCATTCAGATGTCGACTGTGAAAGAGGATTGGTTATCGATTATCAAGGGATTAGAGTCTGAAGAAATCAGCGAGCTTTTCTCTGAAAACTTTTGTAATCACTGTCAATTTCTTCTGCAATCTCGACTGCAATCCATTGCCAACAGTAAGATTCTAATCTTTCTTTCGTTTATTGAAAAAAATATATCAGAAATTGATGCAATTTAACAATGTTTTAGTGGTTATCGATTGATGGATGTAGGGTTTGAGTTTCACCCCTTTTAATCTGTAATTAGGGTTAGGTTTTTTTTCAGAATCGATTTCCAATTAAAAAAGTTAAAAGGCTTGAATTTTTGTTAAATTTAACAGATTTGTTTCAAAATTCATATGAGTAAACTGAATTTTGTTGCCAATTAGATAGAGTTCATTATAGGTATTCCAAGTAGATCTGGTCTAATTGTTAATCTTATAGCATTCTGTTCTTTCTTATTGTGGTCCTTTTGCTTGAAAAACATTTAAAATTGAATAATTATATTCTCTGTTCTTGTTTTGTTTTGGTAGGAAAAAGCATGAAGAATTTCCCAATTTTAAGTCCTGGTACCCCTGATAATATTCCTGAGAGATGTTTGGAATCTTCCACCAATGGTGTTCTAGAATATTCTAGCATGAACGGGTCGATTAGAACTCCGGAGAACGGAAATTGGAAACGGTTTGCGGACAATTTCTCTCCGGCGTCGGTTGACAGCAAAAACTCGACTGAATCGAAACCTGGTAGATTTTCGGATGATGGAATATGTGGACTCTCTTCGGTGGAAGAGTTGGGGTTTGCAAACGTTGGACGAAAGAAGGACTTTGTACACATGGAGAGGGTTAACGGGAAGAACGTGAACGTGCTTCAAGGGCTCGAGTTACACACTCGAGTCTTCAATGCTGAAGAGCAAAAGAAGATTGTTGAATCCGTTTATGAGTTTCAACGCATGGGCCAAAAGGGGCGCCTTAGAGGTTCGTTTTCCGTCTTTTTTTATAATTACGTAAATCATGTATTATAAACTCATAAACCCGATCGATTTCTTTGTACTAAATAATGACGGAATGTTTGCAGAAAAGACGTACACGGAACCTGCAAAGTGGATGCGAGGAAAAGGCCGCGTGACCATTCAATTTGGCTGCTGCTATAATTATGCAATCGTATGTATTCATCCTATCGTCATTGTTGCACTATTTAGCTAAATGACCTTCAGACAATTGCTTTTTCGTACGCATTTTTGTGTATGGAAGTGACATTTTTCCGTTAAAATGTCATAAGTTTAAAAATAAGAGAACTGATTAGAAGGTCATTTAACCAAATAATCCTAGATTTTTCTCACTTTATGGTATATGGTTTAGTGTTTGTATTGACTTTTAGTCATCCTTTTTTTTTCAGGATAAAAATGGGAACCCTCCCGGGATACTTAGAACCGAAGAAGTCGATCCCCTGCCTCCGATATTCAAACAAATGATCAAAAAAATGGTTCGGTGGCGGGTTCTGCCTCCATCGTGTGTCCCCAATAGCTGCATCGTGAACATATATGATGAAGGAGATTGCATCCCACCGCATATCGACCATCATGATTTTCTTCGACCATTCTGTACGATATCATTCTTGACGGAATGCAATATATTATTCGGTTCAAATCTCAAGATCGTCGGTCCTGGAGAGTTTTCAGGCCCTGTTTCCATACCGTTACCCACAGGGTACGTAATCATTTCATTTCTTCCCTTTCTTGATCACATAGAGTACAAAATAAATGTAAACTTGATGATTGACTGTTGAAACTTTATGATAATGCAGATCAGTGCTCATATTAAAGGGCAATGGTGCCGATGTCGCCAAACATTGCGTCCCGGCCGTCCCTGCCAAAAGGTACAGTATAATTATGAACTCCTATATGAAAACCGCTTGAAAGCATGGAAAGCCCAGCCCAAAAAAGCCCAATCAGGCACTCTTTTAACCCAAAAGCCCAATATTTTTTTGGGTTACTGAAAATGGGCTTGGAAGGGCTGTGCCTAGGCCCAAAAAATCCCGGGCCTCATGCATCTCTCTATTGCCAAAAGTTTCAACGTTGGATTCATCGTTAAATTTGGGTCTTGTTTTCATTGTCGGATTGCAGGATTTCGATCACTTTCAGGAGAATGGACGAGAGTAAGATCCCGTATGGTTATTCGCCTGATCCGGAGCTGCAGGGTCTACAGCCGCTGGTCTTAACTCCTTCACGTAATCCACCGTTGCAACAAACCCAGACTGTAACGAAAGAAGCATCTCTTCTTCCTCGTGCTGTTGCTTTGAAACCGAGCAGTGGTCCGTCTTTCGTGATCGGAGAAAACGACTTCCCGCCTCTGGGTGGTGGTGGAAATGCAAGTCAACAAAGGGGTGGTCATAAGAAGAATGTTTTCAAGGCTTAGAAAAATTGGATGCTAGCATTTGTTTTAAGGTTATTGTGTGTTGTGTATTAGGCATTAACTTAACATTTTTTTAATGTGTTTGTAATTGGAATTAGTTTTATTATGATTATTATAATTATGATTATTATTTATTGGGTTGCAAATGAATAATATATTTTTTCCATAAATTTAAGTTTGGACTGAATCGAGTCAAGGTTACTTTATCGAATATGGTCCCCATAGTTACTTTAAATTTGTTGTATAAAGCTTCGAATCTTTTTAGAAATGAAGTCAAAGCTACACTAGTCGACTACTATTTTGGTCTTGGTTGGGGTGGAACCTTCTAAATGGAACTCCTAAAGCATCAATTTAACAGGGTGTTTGGGAGCGTGTTTCAAAAGTACCTATTAGCTTTTTAAAAAATTTAAAAATAGTGTTTAAAACTAGAAAAACGTTTTTTAAAATAACTTTTTACATAAAAGGAAAGTCAATTTTTGAAAAGTAACGTGAGCATGATTTTTTTATTTGGTTTTTGGCTTTTGATATTTCTTTCTCAAATAACTTTACTTTTTAACCTAAACACTTTTTAACTTATTGATTTTTACCACTACAAAAACTAATCAAAATATTTTTTTTTTTAAATTTCTTTTACCGGCACTATGAGTTAAGAAATACTTTTGAGCAAAAGGACTTTTTGAACTCAAAAAAGCACTTCCAAACACTCACCAAGTAAAATATTATCATTATTTGTTAAAATCATGATAACGTAAAAGTGGAATATCAAGGGATGATGTGAATCCATTAGAGTATATTCAACAGCTTTGCTAAAAAAATCTATAACAGGGAAAGAAAAGTAAAAATCTCTATAAACATTTTCTTCAATCTCTAACAGTTTTTTTATTTTAGAGAATTCATCATTACATATATTATTAAAATATTCAATAAATTTAATATTTCAATAAAAATTTTAACCAAATTTTAAACAATCAATTATACTATTGGTGGAAGGTATTAAAAAATTATTTATTTCTTCTTATTTAGAAATTTTAGAGAATTCCCTATATTTAGGAAAAACTCTAAAAACTTTTATTTTAACAAATGATTTAGCAAAACTGTTGGAGTACTTTAGTAAACAAAAATTCATTTTTTTCTATTATAGCAAAGCTGTTGAAGATGTTTTTAAAAACTACTATATATATGTGGAATTATGGATGCATAATGTCATAATATGAGTTCAAATATACATCTTTATATAGATGTTTTTTTTTAAATAATTTAGACATGAACTTTTAATTCTTAGACCATCTATTAATGCAATGTCAACTCATCTTGTTAATGTGTCACATCAACTTTGCAATGCAATGTCATACATTTTTCAATTTAGTTTTTTATATTAATTAAAAATTAATTTTTTGTTTTATTACATAAAAGTGCAATTAGGGTTTTAAATGAGCCGAGACAACTCGCGAGCTACTCGAGATCGACTCGGTCAAAACTCGACTCGAATAAACCCGGTCAAAACTCGACTCGAATGAAACTCGACTCGAGATACTAATGACTCGACTCGAACTACCTGATACTCGGCTCGACTCGACTCGAACTACCTGATACTCAGCTCAACTCGGCTCGTTTACACCCCTAAGTGTAATAAAGAAAACTATGAAAAGGGCCCCATTTTATGATTTACAAGAGCTTTCAATTTTTACAAAACTTACAAATTTTTATAAGGAATCTTTCCTATGTGGCAATTCCACCTTATTAAATTGTAAGATATGTTTGCAAGCTGGGCATGAATGGACTTAGAACCAGTGTTTTAAAACCCGGGTCAACCCGGCCGGTCGAACCGGTTGAACCGGTAACCGGCAGGGAGACCGGTTTGAAGAGACCGGTTCAATAGTCGATTTAAGGCCCGGACAGAACCGGCCGGTTTTCTTAAAAACCCGGTCGAACCGGTTGTTTTGAACCGGTAAAAAACCGTTCAGACCGGTTAAAATAGGCAGCCAACGATCGGACTTGGGGTTTCTCTTCTGCTTCCTGCTCGAACTAGTTATTTTGAACCTGCCCTTTTTTCTGCTTCATTACTCACGCACAGCAACCTGCCATTTCTCTTGATTTCTTTTCGATTTCTACCAGAACGGACATTACTACAGGTAGTCGGAGGAGAAAACGAAAAAGAATGGAAGAAGAAAGGTAAAGGAGGCGGTGAAAATAAGTTGGAGGTAGCCCTATTTTGGAGGTGGGCTGACTTTTAGAGGAATAACCGAATAAGTATTTAAGTAGGGCCATTGTAATATTTAAATATGGGTTATTTAATGGTGAAAGGGAATGGCCCAGGTTTAGAGAAACAAAGTTTAGGACCACCATATATGTATTGTATATAAGAAAATGAAAAATAGTTTAAAAATCTTGAAACCGGTTGAACCGGTGGTTGAACCGGTCGAACCGGTTGAACCGGGAACCGGTCATCACACCGGTTCAATTAAAAAACCGGTTTTTAAAACATTGCTTAGAACCCCCTATGTGTTCAATCTTCTTATTTGGACATCCAATTAATGTGATATTATTATATTAACCCATATATTTTAATAAGTTAGTTTTATACATGAAACTTAAGAATTTTTTTTAATAAAAACATGTTTATTTTATATATAACTTTGATATTGTTAAAGGATAAATGTGTCATCGTCAGATAATGATGGAGATAGAGATAGAGATAGAAAGATAGATATTATAGTTAGATTAGAATTGTATATCTTATAGTTATCTCTTTGTAACCAGTCCCTATTTAAAGGGCTTATGATTAATGAGAAGACACAGATAATTCATTCTCTCTATATTCATTCTCTCTATTGTTCATTATTCTACAACACGTTATCAGCACGAAGCTCGATCGACTGAATCAATTCGCCACTGTCAAAATTTCGTTTTAGCATCACGACCCAATTTGCCTCTATTACATAAGTTGATCAGATGGCTGAACCAACTCGTCCCGAAGTTGATATCCTGGATTCAGAAGGACTTGAATACCATAGATGGGTATCTAATGTAGAGACGACCTTCATTGGAAAGGACTACAGTTACACAATCAAACCCCCTTCTGACCCTAAAAACAATTCGTCTGAAAAGGTACAAGCAAATGCCTTAATGTTCTTGAGACGACACATCGATCCCAGCCTTCGATGGGAATACCTTCAACTGAAAACCCCCCAAGAACTGTGGGATACACTAAAAGGAAGGTTCGGGAATGTTCATGACTCTTTACTTCCCGAATTAATGGTACAGTGGAATGAAATCCGCTTACTCGATTACAAAAAGGTAAATGATTTCAACAAAGACATGTTGCGTCTCAAAGCACGTTTAAACTTCTGTGGCAAGGAACTTACAGAAGACGACATGATTCAGAAAACGCTTTCTACTTTCCCTACATCATCAATCATACTAATGAATCAGTATCGATTGGAATACGATAATAAGAGAATCTCAACTTTTAACAAACTTATCAACCTATTGCAAGTGGCTGAAAGACATAATGAGGTTCTTTTGAATAACAACGCTAGACCTGTAGGGACAAAGAAAATTCCCGAATCTAATCATGCAAGCGTCAAAGGTAGAAAGAAACCCAAAGGACAGGGAGCAAAACACACTGAATCATATACACGTGGCAACTATTCATCACGTGGACGAGGTCATGGACAAGGGCATGTACAAGCTCAAAGCCAGGGGCATGGACGAGGTCGTGGACAGAGTCGCGGCAATAGTCGTGGTGGATTTTCCAATTCCTGGCACAGAGATGTAACTGCTGGGCCAAGTAATCAAGAAAAATCAAAGGGAAAACCACCTATGATTGAACCTACCAAGAGAGTAAGAGACGGGACTGAACCTTGCTACAGATGTGGCATCGTTGGGCACTGGTATAATACTTGTCGAGCAAGTAATGCCATAGCAGCTGCCTACAAAAGATACAGAGAATCAACAGAAAAAGAATCTAACTACCTTGAAGAAGCAAGTAATGAACCAGAAGCCAATTTAACTGTTGCAGATTTCACCAACACCAACATCAACATCGATGATCCAAACCTAGAGCTATCAGATTTTGATTAATATGCCTCATTTTCATTTAGTTATTTATTTATTTTCAAGACAATGGTTATTAGCTTATTTTGGTGAACTTATTTTCTTGTTTGGATTGGTTATTGAATAAATAAACTTTAGTTTGTGTTGATACAACTTGTAAAACATTGATGTGAAGGAATACGTCAAAAATAACTATATTATTAAATATTCTCCGTTCCTTGTAGGAATGTATCGAGGAGAACTTGAATGCTTAGTTGATTGTGGAACCACTCACACAATACTAAGAAATAGATTACTATTTAGTGAGATAAATGATTATAAATCATCAATGACTACTATGATTGGATCATCTAACTCAATACTTGGTCGAGGAACTGCCAATTTTTTGTTGCCCAATGGCACTAAGATGACAATCAAGGAAGCACTCTACGCTCCTAAAACTAATCGAACCTTGTTAAGTTTCAAAGATATACGCTCTAATGGCTATCATATTGAAACACACTGTGAGAATGGAAACGAATATATGTACATCACCTCTAATGAATATGGAAGGAAACGTATATTAGAGAAATTGATAGGTCAAAGTAATAGGCTGTATCACACTACAATTCGGGTTATTGAATCATATTATGTCATCAATAATGAAATTTTGAACAGTGACATATACAAGCTTTGGCATGATCGTCTGGGACACCCTGGTCGTGATATGATGATACGTGTATTGAAAAATACACATGGACACCCATTCTTTCGAATGAAAGGAAAGATGAAGCAATTGACAGAATCTACCAAATTGCAACAGTTGACTTCTAAAGCACAAGAAGCAACAACATCATCACAATATGCCTCCTTAAATACCCCGAACTTTTGTAAAGCTTGCTCATTAGCTAAAACAGGAACGAGACCATCCTATGCTAAAGACACAAAGCAAAACATTCCATTCCTACAACGTATACAAGGTGATATTTGTGGACCTATTCATCCAGAATGCGGGCCATTCAAGTATTTTATGGTTCTGGTTGATGCTTCGACACGATGGACGCATGTCGCACTATTGTCCACACGAAATGCTGCATTCTCAAAACTCCTAGCACAAATTATACGTTTAAGGGCTCACCACCCTGATTATCCTATCAAGTCTATACGACTTGATAATGCTGGAGAATTTACATCACAAGCATTTGATGATTATTGCATGTCTGTTGGGATCGATGTAGAGCATCCCGTACCCCATGTGCATACACAAAATGGTCTCGCAGAAGCTACCATCAAAAGGATACAAATGATAGCTAGGGCATTGGTTATGCGCACCAATTTACCCACTTCTGCTTGGGGTTATGCAATATTACATGCAGCTCTACTTATTCGCTTTAGACCCACTGTTAGCCAACCATTTTCTGCGTACCAGTTGGTAACTGGATATGAGCCTGACATTTCACATTTACGCATATTTGGTTGTGCAGTATATGTGCCGATTGCGCCTCCACAGCGCACTAAAATGGGTCCTCAAAGACGATTAAGTATATATGTTGGATATGAATCTCCAACAATTATCCGCTACTTAGAACCCTTGACGGGTGATCTATTTACCGCAAGATTTGTGGATTGTCACTTTGATGAGACAGTCTTCCCGTCGTTAGGGGGAGATAGGAAAAAGGATTTTCCAAGGGAACGACAGGAATTGTCATGGAATGTTCCTTCCTTGTCTCATTTTGATCCCCGCACTTCACAATGTGAAGGTGAAGTGAAATGAATACTAAATCTTCAAAACGTAGCAGACTCGATACCTGATGCGTTTACTGATATTGCAAAAGTGACAAGATCACATATACCAGCTGCAAATGTACCCGCAAGGTTAGAAGTCCCCAAACAGGGGCACAACACCGCTAGAAAGAGTGTTGCAACCACACAGAGTGGACGTGTGGTTGAGGCCGTGGCTCCCAAAAGGAAAAGGGGGAGGCCACTAGGTTCGATGGATACTCGTCCAAGAAAGAAAAAGGAGAGTACGGCACAATCTGATCCATTTATCATCAATACTGAAAATCCTTCTCATGAGATTGTCTCTGATTATAGTTATGTCCATGAATCATTACTGGAGGACGCTCCGAAGTCGATATTGATTCCAGAGAACAAAGAAATCTCAATGAATTATGAGAACGCACATGAGTTGATGGAAAGATCATCCATACTCATTGATGATATATTTGCATACACCGTTGCTCATGAGATCATAGAGCACGATGACATCGAACCACGCTCAGTTGAAGAATGTCAACAAAGAGCAGACTGGCCTAAATGGAAAGAAGCAATCCAGGCAGAACTAGATTCTTTGGCAAAGAGACAGGTATTTGGTCCGGTAGTGCTAACCCCACCAAGTGTAAAGCCTGTAGGACATAAATGGGTCTTTGTCAGAAAGCGTAATGAGAATAATGAAGTCATAAGATATAAGGCTCGCCTCGTGGCGCAAGGTTTCTCACAACGCCCTGGAATTGACTATGAGGAGACATACTCCCCAGTGATGGACGTAATAACGTTCCGCTATCTAATTAGCCTAGTAGTTTCCGAAGGACTGGAAATGCAGCTTATGGATGTGGTTACTGCATATCTCTATGGGGATCTAGATTCAGAGAAATACATGAAAGTGCCTAATGGCCTTACATTACCTGATTCAAGTAAACCACGAAATGCATATGCAATTAAATTAAAGCGTTCACTTTACGGATTAAAACAATCCGGACGGATGTGGTATACCCGTCTGAGTGAATACTTGATTAAAAGGGGATATAAGAACGATGAATTGTGCCCTAGCGTTTTTATAAAGAAAACAAGTTCTGGATTTTCAATTATAGCTGTGTATGTCGATGATATGAACATAATAGGTACTCTTGATGAAAGAAGAGATACTGCAAGCTATTTGAAATCTGAATTTGAGATGAAGGATCTTGGGAAAACTCGGTTTTGTCTAGGGATAGAACTAGAACACCGAGCTTGTGGAATCTTAATCCACCAGTCCGCTTATATCCAGAAAATGCTCAGGCGATTTAATATGGATAAAGCGCACCCGGCTAGCACTCCCATGATCGGTCGAAGTTTGGATATAAAGAAAGATCCATTTCGTCCAAAGGATGATGACGAAGAAGTGTTGGGAGCTGAAATTCCCTATCTAAGTGCAATAGGCGCATTATTGTACTTAGCACAATGTACTCGACCAGATATTGCATTCTCAGTGAACTTGTTAGCTAGATTTAGCTCCGCGCCAACGCAACGTCATTGGAATGGTATAAACTATAAAGAATATCTTTCGATACCTAAAAGGAACCATTGACATGGGCTTATTCTTTCCCTACAGAGAGAAAAATGGGGGTTTCAATACCTATCAACAATGAAAATGTTACCCCATATAATGAAACCCCAAACAATATATTGGTAGGTTTTGCTGATGCTGGGTATCTCTCTGACCCACATAAATGTCGTTCCCAAACAGGATATGTTTTTACAATTGGGAACACGGCGATTTCTTGGAAATCTACTAAGCAAACCCTTGTAGCTACCTCATCGAACCATTCAGAGATTATCGCTCTACATGAGGCGGTTCGCGAGTGTATATGGCTAAGGTCTGTCATTACACATATTAGAGGGGCTAGTGGTTTAAGTTCGACCACTCATAATCCTACATGCATATATGAAGATAATGCAGCTTGTATTGAACAAATGAGAGTAGGATATATCAAGGGTGATAATACAAAGCATATTTCGCCAAAGTTCTTCTATAATCAGCAACAACAGACTCTCCTTAAGATTCAAGTGAACCAAGTAAGGTCTGAGGAGAATGTGGCTGATTTGTTTACCAAATCATTGCCGAAGGCCACATTTGAGAAACATGTTCAAAGCATTGGAATGCGGAGACTTTCCAAACTCCCTTGATTAATGTACTTATCAGGGGGAGTAGTAGACAAAAGGGGGAGTCTGCTATACATTTGATATTGGTATGTTGTGCTCTTTCCTTCACCCAAGGTTTTATTTTTCCCATTGGGTTTTGTTCCTTGGTGTAAGGTTTTAGTGAGGCAACGGTTAATATATCATCTTCTTTTCTTAAGCTCTTATGATTAATGTAAGAATCTGAGAGAATATAGACTAAAGGAATTGTCTATAATAGGTGCATTGTACTCTTTCCTTCGTCCTACTTTTATTTTTTTCCCACTGGGTTTTTGTTTTGACGGAAGGTTTTAACGAGGCAACAGTAGTGCACCATCCCTCCTTTGACTCGGCACAAGGGGGAGTGTTAAAGGATAAATGTGCCATCGTCAGATAATGATGGAGATAGAGATAGAGATAGAAAGATAGATATTATAGTTAGATTAGAATTGTATATCTTATAGTTATCTCTTTGTAACCAGTCCCTATTTAAAGGGCTTATGATTAATGAGAAGACACAGATCATTCATTCTCTCTATATTCATTCTCTCTATTGTTCATTATTCTACAACAGATATAAACATAGTTATTTATTTTACATCAATATTTACTCTTTCTTGTATAAGTCAAAGACCTAATTTGAGAATTTAAAACAACATTTTGTAAAGTTGAAGTGATTCTTAGAAATGGTTTCTTTGCAGTAATATTCTTTTTGAACCGTATAATGATAAGAAATTTTGTTGCATGTATACTTTTATATGATTTTATTTATCATCATATTTGACATATAAGGAATTTTAACTAATTTTGGTAGGGTTTTCATTCGATAAAGATGCTAAATATTATGAGAAGATAAGGTGAAATAATTTGAAAAATGTTCATATATGAATAACTAAAAATATCCATAAAAATCTATTTAAACATGCATAAATGAACTGACTTACATATTATGGTTCATATATGCATTTGCAATTGATTATTTTTTTATTAAAATATGAATTTTCTTATGGGGGAGTTTGGGATTGTTTGAGTTCAAGTATTTGGATGAAAAAGAAAACACCTGCTTATACTTTTCTTTGCAAAGAAGATAACGAGTATTTTTTTTAAAGTTATTTTATTAAAATCTTCAACAATTTTGTTAAAATAAGATAGAATTAGATTTTTGTTTGTTAAAAGTGCTCTAATAGCTTTGCTAGCTAAACTATTTGTTAAAATAAATTTTTTTGAAGTTCTTCGTAAGTTAATCTAAATACATTTTATAAAACTCTAATTTACTACCATATAAATTAATAAACAAGTTAAAAGAAAACATAAATAGTTTTTAATAAATATCCCAAACACCTCCTTAATTTTCATTTACATTCTCATGATGTCTACCCCTCCTATAAACCTCCTACTATCTTTGTATATTTGTTTAAAATATAATGATTATATTAACTAAAAATAAATGAAAAACGACAACTCTTCTTCTGTCTCCTTTAATAATAGATGCTTTTTTTTCTAATTTCAATCCTTTCTAGTTATATAATCTTTTGTGAAGAGTATCTCAACATGTTTTCCAAACTTTTCCAAAATAAAAGATTGAAGTTCAAAATCTACGGAGAAATGACATTTCAATCTAGAAGAATTATTTGGATAAATTCAATATATATAGATGCAGATTCATACGAGAACGCTAACATTTTACGAGAACGCGAAAAGCTTTTTTGATGTACAAAATCATATATGATTCACATAAAAAAAATTCTTGTATAAAAAATACGTATATAAAATCATATACGATTCATGTATAAAATCATATATGATTCACAAAATTCAGTTTTTCCCCGTTAGTAGTGAATCATATATTATACTTAAAATAATAATTATGATGTTAAAAAATATATGGAACATGCAAAATAGATTTTTATAAGGATTAACATTATGAAGTTTTATATAAGTTTTAATTTGATGAAATGGAAATGGTATGGGAAGCAAAAGTATATATAAAAATAGGTATAAAGATATGATTGACAAAATAGTACAAGACGCAAGACAGAAAGTAGAACTAGATAAAACTAGACAGAACAAACATATGTTTGATGTTTGGTATGATTAAGCATAACATGACATAACTAGATAAGTTCTTTCAAAAGTTATTTGATGATTTTTTTAATGGCAAATAACTCATACACATGTCTCGACACGAAGTTGATGAGTATCTAGGATCTATACAGGGACTCGACTAATCCTTGGTGACCATGGATCGACCAAAATCCAACCCATGGCTAGGGTATCGACACATGCTCACCCCATGAATCGAACCCGGGTAGACGTGGATGTCATTCACTATCCTTCCCAAGGATGTTACTGACCATTAGGCTACTAATGCTTTGATAGTTATTTGATGATTTTACATATCATGAATAGTTATAATTAAAACAAATAATGTAATTAATCTAATTAACAAACATTTTACATAATTTTCATAAAACATAAATACATACATATATAATAGGACCTAATTTGAATGAAAAAATTGATATAACTTATGGTGGTGGTTATGGTCGAGGTGGAGTTGGTGTTGGTTATGGTAGAGGTGGTGGTGATGACACTACTTGTGCTGACGATGGGTGGTCGTGGTTGGTAGTGAGCGCTGGTTGTAGAGAACATGAAGATGGTACACAGTAGCAGTTCTCGCAGTTGACAGTGGTGGAGAAAGTACTTGCGACCAATGTAGTGGATGTAGTGGTGATGGCCAACGATACTAATAGAGTTAGTGATAGGGAGTGGTAGTGGTGGGCAATGGTAGTCGTAGACGATAATGGTGGTGGTTATGGTAGATGTGAAGTGGCCTATAGTGGTAATGGGCGGCAGTGAATGGTGGTGGTCGTGGTGAGGAGGAAGTGAAGGAGGCTAGTGGTGGTGTGGCCAACCATGGTTGTTGGTAGGGGCGACGGTCACATTGGTGGTGACTACTAAAACAAATATCAAATTAAGGTTATATATCAAACAATGATTAATTAGTAGTATTTTGGTTTCTGCCTATTCTTGTCGCATGTTGTTCCAACTATTTTGATATAACATGAAAAAACCCTTCTTATGCCACATTGCCCCAATTCTTGTCTCTGTCTCATGTCACACCAAATGTATAATAATGAATTCTTGTTCATATCATGCCGCGTCAAACGTGAGACAATCAATTTTGTTTAGCCTTATTGTATTATGTCCCATGTACCAAACATAGCCTTAAAGATGATCGTTGTCTAGCATTTTATTTTAAAAAATACATTATCGAAACCAACACATGAAAAGGCGTGTAGCAATCACAATAATTCATTTGATACAATTACTAAAAAGTTATGTGCAGACAACAATTTTATGTCTTTTCACAACTAAAAGGTTAAATCTTTGTGTATAAAACACCCAAATGTGGACATGGACACCCACCAAAGTTCAACTACCGTTGAAATCAATGTCATGCTAATTAGAGTTTAAAGTTTTAATGTTAGCTCTTCTTTCTTTCCAACCATCATGAAGAATTGCAGTCAATTCTCATTCCTTAAACCAATAGTAACACGTGTATTACTTTTTGTTTAAACAATACGCAACTTGATTTTATTTATGAAATACTAAAGTTATTTGCCTAATGCGTAAATATGGAAAGCCTTCAAAGTTTTTGGATAAAGGGGTTATCATAAAACTCATATGTTAAGGTTTTCAATGGTAAAATTGTCAATAATAAATGAACTATTTTTATTGTGATATAAGTTCTCTTGTATTTACCTTGTTTGAAAATGATAACGCATTATAATTATTTTATGGGTTAAGAAGCACTTTAAGAAGTTGTAGGTTCAATATACTAAGAATCAGAATCACGTGGTCAACAAGAAAGAAGTGATGGCGAAGCAATGACTACTCTTAACTGAAGATAGCCCTACGATTAAATTCTTTGATGGGCATGTGAGTGCCAAAGACCGAGGAAATTGGGAGCTACTTATTGATGACACTCACAAGTCCAAGTACTCTATCCATATGGGGAGCACCAAGATGTATAGAGACTTGAAGCTACATTATTGGTGGCCCGATCATGAAATTGGATGTGGCACGCAATATGGAGCGGTATGTAACTTGCTCACAAGTAAAAGTCGAACATCAACGACCTTATGGGAGCCTACAATCTCTAAAACCACTCGAGTGGAAATGAGATAAAGTCACCATGGATTTTAAACACCCATAAATCAGTGTAGGGAATATAAGATCTTCTTTCATAATCAAAATAATGTTAAAAAGGCTAAAAACTGCAATATAGCTTTAAATATTTGATCATTGGATTTTTTAAAGAATGCATTTTTTCTAAAGAAAACGACCAATTTTTTTATACCTATGGTGTACCTTTGGCGTATATTTTAGTGAGAAGCAGACATGCTACAATTTATGTCTTAAAATTAATCTATTACTAATTTTAACTTCCAAGTTCCATGTATACACACACATATGGAGAGAGAGAGAGAGAGAGAGAGAGAGAGAGAGAGAGAGAGAGAGAGAGAGAGAGAGAGAGGAGAGAGCGCTTCATATATGTTCCGTAATTACAATGCCTGCCTATCGGGAAAATAATATGCTTACATATGAAGCTCGGGGACTTGTCTTTGCTTTGCGAGCCTAGATAGTTTATAATTCTTTTTTTCGCATATTATTAGGGGGCGTTTGATTTTCAGAATGGAATTTGATGGAAGTGGAATCCATAAAATGAATTTGACTTTAAAGGAACTAGAATGGAACTTGATGGAATTTGACCGCGCGTTTGGTTGGTTGAAATTCAATTCCTTCCCTTAAGCCAAAGAATGATAAATTTCTTAAATTGTAGAATTCAATGGAATTCAAAGGATTTCATCAAGTTCCTTCCCTTAAACCAAACATCACTATGAAAATTTGGTCAAAGGAATTTGTCATTCCAATTCCTTCAAATTTCTCAAACCAAACAACCCCTTAGTACTTTTACGTATTTAATCAACTAAATAAGATGACTAATCATGTTGCTTTCTTGATTCCTATGCTCATCCTCTTTGATTCTTTTTAAACGTCACAAAAATATTACAACCACTATAACCACAATCTTCCTATATAAAAAACTGTCACTCTTTAGAAGATCTCAACAATCACACAAATTTAAGTGACATCATTTATTTATCGCCATATGTTATTATATGTTAAATTAATTTATTCCTTGATTTGTATGTATTTATGCAATTATTATGTTCTACCTTTAAAGAAGCTATATATATTGTTCGTAAGTTAAAAATATAATCGAATAAGTGCTTTTAATATAAACTTTTGACTTCTTTTTAAGGTAATTGATACCTAAAGCGCAAGTGCTTAGTAAATTGAATGGAATTGGATTCACATTCGATCATCAACTATATATATAATCATAATTTTCCATAATCTTTTAATTATCAAAGAATCTAATAGCTAAAGAACGGATCAAAATTTCAAGAATATAATCTATTAATTTGTTTGTTATAAAAACAAATCTTTTTGGCATTTGACATATATACCACTTTTGTTTTCTAGTTCATATTTAATATCTCAAACATGTTTTAGGTTTAAAAAAATTATTTGACATAAATAAATAAAAAATACAAAATACAAAAAGCTCACTTAAACAAAGAAGAAAAGTTAGCAAGAAAAGAACATAAAGTTAATATCGGTTAGGATTGTCGACTCATGCCAATCATAGTTTTCAACCTAAAGACTAGTCAAACTTTTTTGGTTGATCATATTGGATTTAAGAAAATAGAACTAAACAATGCACATCTCTGTGTACATCTACCACAAATACATGTAACGTTTTGCCAAGCCTATTGGCAAGAAGTCCACTCCATGAATCTAGTGGTTAGTTGTTGCTATTTATACCACCCCTGCATAACCATCCATCCTATCATGATTGCAAAATATGAGTCAAGGCTTACTATGTTTTCAGTATAAAACTGGGGCAGGTGTATGAAGAGGGTAGAGGTTGCACATGGTCACATGCTACCTCTCAATCGTTTGGTCGCAATGGAAAAACATTAGGGGGTATTAAAAGTGCACCCACTTAACTTTGTGGGATAACCTAAACTTTTTAAAACCAAACTTATAACGTATATAAGAAAAACTCTAAGTCGCGGCCCAAGAAGTCACAGGTTTGACTCTCATTTTTAACAAATATCCAATTTTTCATATTTAAAATTTCGGTTTATAATACTTTTGTGAACAAAAAAATGAAAGAAAGCAACACTGAGGAAGGTTGAACCCGCAACCTTTCCTAGCGAAAGATAACAGTCTACATATTATATAAGTTTTCTATAGATTTCAACTTTTATGGTATTATGGTCTATCGCTAAAAAGAAAACTACGATCCCCTTTGAAAAGCAACAATTGGTCAAATCCTGTATGTAAGTTTTTTTTAGCTTAACTCAAATACTTTATTTTATTTATTACTTATTGAGTTGACCTATAATTTAACACTAATCTAACATCAAAAATATTAAAATTAACAATATCGTTTATATATACCATATTTTAAAACACAATATCTTATTCAACTTGGCTATTTTAACCTCTAATCAAACTACAAACAAGTGAATAACTAATAAAATTTAACATTGAAATGATAATCTTTTGAGAGTTACTAGGATATCCACTTAATCTTTAACACAAATCTAAATCAAATAAAATATAACATAATTTATTATAAAATTTTGATTAACAGAAAGGTGATCTGTTTATAATATAATATAATAAAGATGCGATTTGTTGGTTTAAAGAAATGAAAAAATTATGAATGATAACAACTCATCATGAGGAGGTTATGCTTTGCGTCGGCCTTGAGTGAGATGAGATGGACGACAAAACACAATTGGCATCATATCCACCCGATCATTTCCCATCCAACGGTCCACATCTTCCTCACATATTTTGCATGCTTGCCACGTATTTAATGCTTTCATTCCTCACATTATTAGTTATTCTACCCTTTTTACCCCCTTTCTTTCTTTACCTGAAAATTCATTCTCTCAGATATATACACACACACATGGAATTGGAAGACCAACTTCTGAGCTCCCAAAATACCTCTCTGATTGCCTAGCTTTCAAGTTTCAAAACTGGATCTTAGCTCTTCCTTTTTCGATTTTCGATTTAGATTTACGATTTACTCAGGCTTGATGCAGAATTTGGCCTAGATTTGAGTTTGATTTCGTTTCTGAAAAAGTTGAGCTACTCTTCGATTGTTTCTTGTCATTATTCGTGAATTTGGATGCTCATTGACTTCGGAACAGTAGGTTTTTTTTGCTGATTTGCTTGCTATATAATCTGCTAAAATTAAGCAGGATTTGGCGGATTAAGCAGAATGATGATAATCTCTAGTGTTTCTTATGAAAATTGTTGCGATTTATGTAAATCCTTACCATTTATGGTCGTTTACTGAAGGAATGTTATGATTGTATTTGGTACTTTAGGATTAATGTCTGGATTCAGACATTTATTGAACTAATTCTGTTAAATTAGTCTTTGGGGGGGCCGTGGTAGCTATAGTCAAAGTCAATTGATTATTAGTATTTCAATAACAGTTGCATTGTTCGATGCATGGAAACAGGAAGTGTTTTTGATTTCGGTAGTTATTTAGATACGTATTTAAAAGAATGGATAAAGAGAGGGAGGTTCAAACGAAAAACATATCAATTTAAGAGAACATGAGAAGCATCTTAGCCACTCATGCGGTCAACAAAGGCGGCTTTGACCGGTCCCTCCTTTAATCTCTACCCTTCCATGAATCGCGTCACCGTAACCGCGAGATGAGTGGCTGAGATTGCTCCTCATGTTCTCTTAAATTGACATGCTTCTCGTTTGAACCTTCCCCTGGATAAAGATTGCTCTAGCTATATATCCAATTTTATATCTAGCAAGCAGTTAATTACTCTGGAATATAATATTATTGAAAATTGTTTATGCTTACCTTGTGTTACTCTTCTAGAACAGAAAGCCAGTGTTTCAATTTTTACTTATGCTAAAGCAACTATCTATCTATATATCTCTACACACACACACACACACACAAACACACTTGTGGGAGCTTTTCTCATGCTTGTTGGAGAGTTCTCCTTGCAATTCATATATCTTGAATGCTAGAGACTTTTAAACTTTTCTGATAATCTTTTTAGGCTTTTACCATCTAGCAATAAAAAACATAACAAGTCGGATGGACTCGCAGATTAGTGAAGCCAAGAATTAGGGCAGTCTATTGCTTAGTGCATATCTGTTTCTTATTACTTATTTACACAATTATACTTCATTAGTTCCATTATTCTTTTTATGAGACAAAATGATTACCTTCATATACAAGGTGCAACCATGCAAGAGCATGTGGATGCTAGAGTGTAACAAAGTCTGAACATGACATAAATATACAGAAACAAAGGAAAATAGATAAAGAAAGTCAGGGATACAAGCTTATGTCAAAGGCGGCCAATGAGAAGGTTCAAAATAGAAAATAGGTCCATCGAACAAGACCTGGAAAAACCAACAACAAAGAACATGAACTATTACTTACATGATTCCTGCTTATTTTGATTGTATCTGTTAATTATCAATTTCAGAGAACTTATACCATTCTATGACCACAGAACACCAAGAAATAATGAATGTCAACTAAAAGTATTCTTACTGTATAGCTTGGCGTGGAACTAGGTTCTCCATCTAGTTTAAAGTTAAAATATAAAATTCAACTTCACTCTTCATTGTGTACGCAAAGATCAATGGTATCAGTGGCCCTTCAGTCTAAAAGAAGTGACTGAATAATAAAAAATTATTTCAGTAGTATAAACATCTTCTTCTTGGTGTCCATAAACAGTTCTAAATGGAGGTGTGATGTGGCATTCAAATGTAAGGATTACTAAGGAATTTATAGAAAATTGATGCATGATCAGGAAGTCTTATTTACTAGGTTTTAGAAACTAGCTACTAATAAATGATATGCTTAGGGAACACGATTCGACTCGTTTATCCCATAAACTTGGATATGCTACTCATAGTTTTCCATTGTATGAACTGATTTTAAGCTTAAGATGTTTTAACCATTCGACAGAATTTATGCGATCTGTCTACTGCACAAGTCAAATTATATTTTTAGCTAGTTGTTAAAAATTAAAATAGATTTTTTAAGGTAAAATGTAAGGAGATTTTGCTAGAAAGAAAGTGAGGTGTATAATAAGTGGAAGAGAAAATTCTCTTAGGTATGTTTGCAAAGAAACTTTGAACATCTAGCAAATTATGAATGGACTGTCCTGCAGATACTTGCATGAATTCATTCTACCATCACTTGTACTTTATAACTTCTTCCATGATGCTTCTGAGCTATTTTATAGACACATATAAGTTATCATTGGTTTTTCTTTTCTGCAAGAAAACTTGTTTTTGACCCTGAAATGGCATCTGTTAATCGCATTTCACAATCTAATGATATTTTGCTGTGTTATCTCTTGGTTTCAGGATGAGTGAGAAGATAGATTTACATGGAGATGTTTACTTCGGCAGTGTCAAGGGAAAAATTCCCCATGGCATGGGTAGATACACGTGGTCAGATGGTACAGTTTATGATGGTAATTGGGAAGATGGGAAGATGACCGGGAGAGGGCGGATCTCTTGGTCATCTGGAAGAAGTTATGAGGGCGATTTCTCTGGGGGTTATCTCCATGGTATCGGCACATTGACTAATCCTGATGGATCTGTATACAACGGCTCTTGGAGGTTGAACATTAAGAATGGGCTTGGAAGAAAGCAGTATAGTAACTCTGATGTTTATGATGGGTGTTGGAAAGATGGAGTGCATGAAGGTAGTGGTAAGTATGCTTGGAGTAATGGAAACCTGTATATTGGAAACTGGAAAGCTGGAAAAATGTGTGGTAGAGGGGTGATGAAGTGGATGAATGGTGACCTGTTTGATGGTTCTTGGTCAAATGGCTATAGACACGGGTCAGGTGTTTACAGGTTTGCAGATGGCAGTTATTATTTTGGGACATGGACTAATGGACTCAAGGATGGACAAGGTACATTTTATCCTACAGGTAAGCGCCCACCTCTTAGCGAGTTTGACAAAAAGAAAGGTCTGATTGATAATTCTCCTGGTAGGTCTGAGAGGTTCAGGGATTTGGAACGTAATGTTAGTCGTAATGTTAGTCGAAGTATTTCTGGAAAAATGTCATTTAATGGATTCTTTAGAGAGTCGGGTCGAATATTAAGCAGGAGATTACCAGCGGAAGAAGATTTAACCATTGGGGATTCTGCTATGGAGTTTTCTACTTCTGAGAATACAAACATGTTATGTCATATCTCAGATGAAGGGGAAAGTGAACTAGATGATGATTTCACCGAGGTCTGGGAAAGGGAGTACATGCAAGGTGTTTTAATGAAAGAACGGGTTAAGAACAGTGCAGGACTACCATCCAAAAACAAACAGAAAAGCAAATTTGATGTGAAAAAGAAATCATGCGTGGATATTTTTGAAGGCCACAAAAGCTACTTTCTGATGCTTAATCTGCAACTAGGTATCAGGTAAATGAACTAAACTGAATGCCATACCTTCTCTGATCACTGACTCTGGTTCATTTTTTTGGGGGTACCAAAATTTTTGGGATTGGAGAAGCAGAATGTGTTCAATTAACTGTCAAGAAGAGAACACGAGGACAGGTGTAGTGAAGAAAACACATGCACACACATGGGATTGGATGTTTATCAGCCATATGGCTTTCTGTTATATCTACAGTATAATATCCTATATACATACTGTCAAGCCTAGAGGATATCTATTATGCCAGTTCAACCTAACTGGGGTTAATGCTCATTTTCTGAACCAAATTTCTTGAATCACTTCTCTCTAAACTAGAAGGGAGACCAGATTGTGTTTCAGATTGTTCTTGAGTGTGTACTTCATATATAAGATTATTCTATAACGATAGGTGCATGTCAATAATAGTGAGTCACCAGGACACCCCGCTCCAAGATGCAAACAAGCAACTGTTACTATCCAGTACCAGCAAATTTTCTAAATGATTACAAAAAAAAAAATTCATGATTATTTGCAACATGTGATTTAAAGGTTACAGTCAAGTGCCCAATGGGTGCAGGTTTAATATTTAGATGGTCTATTAGGAGTTTGATCACTAATAAGACAAGTAGTATGGACACTGATATGTCCTTGTATCTGGGCATGGACTACTTAACAACAGCTCACATGTATAGTTCATGTCACATCAATAATAACCCATCTGTAGGCTTTAAATGATCCTAGACTACAGTTCACAGCCACTCGGAGCTCTTGGTGATCCCACATAAGGGAAGAACATTTGAGTGGTATATCAAGGCTTGTAATCCCACATCAGGGAAGTACTACTCCTGTCATGTGTATAAATGATCCTAGGCTACAGTTCACAGCCACTCAGAGCTACGGGTTGAGTTAGAATCCCAAATGTTCAATGTCTTGACACTTGCTGGTCTTCATCTGTGATTTTGGCATTTCCATTATTTTATGTCAGGTTATGAGTTCTGATTTCAATATTCTATTTCTTATCGGCATTAATAAATATTATTCCAGAATGTGGTTCTACTTGATTAGGACAACAACTCATGTGTTGTATCATTTGAAGTTTACAGGTACACAGTTGGCAAAATTACACCAGTTCCTATGCGTGAAGTGAGATCTTCAGATTTTGGGGAACGAGCTAGAATAAGGATGTATTTTCCCAGAAAGGGATCACAATTCACACCTCCACATTATTCTGTTGACTTCTACTGGAAAGACTACTGTCCTATGGTCTTCAGGTATCTGTTTAGCTGGTACTGAGTACTGACATACATGTTGGGTTCTGTACTCTTTTCTTCTTTAAAGGACATCTGATTGGTTCTTTGTTGTCAAATTGTCAACCTTTGGGGCTCAAACGAGAACAATATCTATTTAAAGAACAAGATAACCAACGAAATCATATATGATTCAAAGTCACGTCCAAAGTTGTCTGTGTGGTTTTTTTCTAATGTTAATGCAAAATCATATGTGATTTTGTTGGTTCTCGTGTTCTTTTAAATATTTATTGTTCTCGTTTGAACCCAAATCTATCTATCTATATATATATATATATATACACGCACACAATGGTATAACAAAAAGAGTAGATTTGTGAAGGCATTAATAGTATTTATAATCTGAAGCTCATATATAAGCACTGGAGGGAAGAATTGCTTTCATTATATGGTGAACCATCATGTGGTTCTCAATGGTCATTCTTACAGCTTTTACTGGGTTAATTGGCTGTCACTTTATCGTGAAATTGCATATTTTCATCATCTTCATATGGCACCATAACCCATTAGAGCAAAATTTTATGCTTTCGTCATCACACTGTATGCTGATGTATATCTTGAATTTCCAGTTTTTCTTCTTCTTTCGTAGGAGGTTATTTATGTAATATACCACCATGCTTATGTGATACCTGGATATATGTGTAATTCTGGTAGATTGTATTGGTCATCTCTTCAGGAATTTGAGGGAGATGTTCAAGTTAGATGCCGCCGACTATATGATGTCCATATGTGGGGATGATGGTTTGAGAGAGCTTTCTTCTCCAGGGAAAAGTGGCAGCATATTCTATCTGTCCCATGATGACAGATTTGTGATTAAGACTTTAAGAGGATCTGAGCTGAAGGTTTGAACCTTTTGAAACATCTGTACAATACTATTTTATCATCATTTATACTTGTCTATGTCTAGGGCTCGAAGAATGTTGTTTTATTATTGAGAGAGAACCCTTGATATATAGTAACAAATGAACATGATTGAAATCCTAATTTTAACATAAAGCTATTTGGTAACATATGCATTTCACCTCCATCTTTCTCTTTCTAATCTTTGTTTTCATGTCACACACATTTTGTTATTGGTGGTCACTGTCTTGCATGCCATAAAATAATTTACGTCCATAGCCACAGAAGCCTTTTTCTCTCTTGGTGCTGGTTTAACCTATATAGTTACATCGGTGAAAATTCAATTTAGCAGTCACCACCGAGTTATAAAATAGCGGTTATAGCAGGGATATCGCGGTGATATCTTGGTCCAAAAATAGCGGGACTTAGAATTATATATATGCATACATAAAGTCTTAAATATACCATATGCATTAATTGAAGGACATAGTTTCAAGTTTCAACATCAAAACATCAAAGTTAAACAAGTTCACAAATGACAAAACAAAATGGGAAAAGTAACACATAAATGAGCTAATCGCAAGCAATAGGTTCTGCATTCGAAGGGAAGCAGTGAAGTGAAGCTGGAAGCAAAGTTGGAAGTCTGGAACTGGAGTTGTATGAAGAAGACATGATGAAAGAGTCTGTCGTATAGCATTATTGAGATAGAAAAGAAAAATCTAGTTTTATTTAAGTCTGGCCCAAGTAAGAACTAAGAAAAAGGCAAAAAGCCCAAAAAATAATTAAGGAAACATGTTTTAAAAAGGCCCACCGAGATTGTACCGAGATATCAGACCGCTAAACGACTTAAATCTCGGCGCTATTTCGGCATTTCTCGCCGCAATTAGCGGTTTTGCGATCCTGACCGAGAAATGGTCACTGCCTTTTATTCTTTTGGTCTGTGAACCGAGAAATCGCCGAGATCTCGCCGCGATTAACTGCATAGGGTTTAACCAAACAAATGTTGGAAATTGTTGGCCAACCAACCTTTGGGTCGACTACATTTAGAAAGGCCCATAGTAATAATAGCTAATGGTAAAGGGCATTGCAGAGCTGTTGCAATTTAGTTAGTCGTTTTTCTGTAGTTTTCAAAACATTTATGATTTATTTCATAAAAATTCTAGACCAATAATTAGATTGATAATGATCGGGTAAGTCCACAGATCCAAGACATAACTTTTACTACTATTTAGAAGTACAACACACCTAGTTTAATATTCCAGACTTATATATCAGCAATCCTTATGTCTATGAATTGGAGAAGTAAATTGTAATAAGCAAAAAGGGCCATTTTACTTTTTGAGTCTATTCCCATCCAAGATGACAAATATGAGGCTTAGTCAGAAAAAGGAGATCCAAAAATCTTAGCCTTTGCTTTTAGAATTTCAAATACCACGCTCAGGTTATAACTTTAATCTTTCCCCAACATTAATGAAGTCATCCTTCATTAATCTTGTTCAACAAAATGGCCTAAGAATTTCTCCCATTAAGCATGTGCACTAAGTTATGCTTTTTCTATTCAACATATGCATCAGACTAATTGCAATATACCTACGAGAAGGCAAATGCAACATTCCTATTTTGTTAATCATGATAGAAGTTATGACTGACAATGCCACTGGATATATACTATGGGCTATATTGGTAGAAGATGGGGATGATTTTAACAAGCATACAGAAGAGTCATTTAGATGTTTTCTTCGTCTTCTCCACTTCTCTTTGCCAGGAGACATAAAAAAATGCTATGGATTCATTTTTGGAGTCGATGTATTTTCTGTAAATTTCATATGGTTAGATTTTAATGAGGACAACCGTGAAACAGGGCAAGGTCCTCTACCTCTGTATCTATTGTGAATGAGAGAATAACTTATAATGTCTTCTGTTTACTGAAGGTCCCTTGGGCATATATTTCTATGTACAGTTCTTAGACTTGCTATGTAACTCTTGGATTGGATGTCATTGTTAATGTTTAGACCTGATCGAATCTCTTGTCTTGAAGCGGTCATTTGGCACATTGGCACACCCAATTTCGGTTAAGCAGAGCTAGCTAATCTAATCTTATGAAGGATGCAGTATGTGCCATGGTGGTCATCTGCCCTGTATAATCCATCCCCTACATTACGGATACATTTAGTGGGGATGCTTTTCCCTTTAAGAGCCTACTCATAGAATTAGGTGGAGAAAAACAGGACATTTCAGGGGGTTTCTTTAGAGTGAATACGTGTTCTATGCTCAGGATTTATGCTTTTACTTCTGTGTTTAACTACAATTCTCAGAAGAAGAGGAAATTTTTAATAGGTGGATTGTGCCATAAAGCCACAAAGATGGGAGTTGGCACACTGCTTTTAACTTTGGTTGTCAAGATTAGGAGTTGGACTTGGGATTATTAGGGTTGCAACGATAAAAGTGGATTCTTGAAATCATGAGTTGCAGGTATGAGAGTTTACTGGTGTTACTTGATCTGTGTTCTAGTCTTCTAGAAGTTTTTCTTGTTCAGTTTAATTCATGACAACCTTTTATGACACTTTCTGTTATTGATATAACCTCTTTGACGGTACTATTTATCTCCTTAATGTATGCGTCTTTTTTCCTGCATAATGAATTCTAAACTGCCTTTCTGCATCACTGCGGTGAACATTTAGACTGCATTTTGTCTAGATGATCTAGCGTAGAGTTGTGCATCTTGTTGTAAAAGGCAAAACGACAAGCATTGATCTTCTTTTATGATATTTTTTAGGTTCTACTCAAGATGCTTCCTAGCTATTATGATCATGTGAACGACTATGACAATACTATGATCACCAAATTTTTTGGCCTCCATGAGATAACAATTGGAGCTGGCAAGAAGGTACCTGGCCTCCGATTGATGTATTCTAGTTTTTTTAGATTAACATGATTAACAGAAATTTGTTTTGTTTTAATCTCGTATCCAGGTACGGTTTATAGTCATGGGAAATATGTTCAAAACAGAACTACGGATCCATCGGCGTTATGATCTGAAGGGTTCTTATCAAGGAAGATTTACAAATAAGGATGTTATAAATGAGGGTACCACATTAAAAGACCTTGATCTCTCATATGAATTCCATATGGACAAGTCATTGCGGGAGGCACTCTTCAAGTAAGTCTTTATTTGGCAGTTGCAAGTCATGATGACTCACAAGAACAATAATGATAACCCATTCTTGTAATAATAAGATTCTAGAAAACTGTTATTGTGGGCAAATTCACTGCCATCAGCCGATGCATATGCATTCCAGTTTCTGCTAGTTTGTGTAGTTGTTTTGGAAGTATATATTATTTTATACGGCAAAACTAACACACTCCTCACCTTGGTGAGGCTTGAACTCTAGACCTCCGGGAAGGTCAGGCTCTACCGCTAACCCAGATACGATCGGCCCAATGATCAATCGATTGTTTCGTGTACTTTTTAGTAGGAAGAAAATTATTAGCCATTGCTATGAATTCCCGGTCAAGGTCAAATTGATGTAGTGCTACATGCTGATGTAGTGTTTGTGGTTGTGTGACAATTGTATGTAGGATTAAACTGGAGATACTTTTGGGCATTGAGGGGGTAATTTGGACAAAAAGGAACTTTTAGGGAAGCTTCAAATTGTTTTACTTACAACAAGGAAATTAGTATAAAAGACTCCCTTAAAGTATGCTCTTATTCCCTTAACACCACTGGCTACTTAAAGAAAAGAATGCTGCACATAGTACCCCTGTTTATGCTTTTTCTCTTTGGCTCTTCTTTTCCTCGATTGCTGTTTTTAATTCAAAATAATGGTATACATAGCAACCTCCATGTAACTTCCTTCCAACCTCTTTTGCAGACAAATCCATCTAGACTGCTTGTTTTTAGAATCTCAGCAGATTATAGATTATAGCCTTCTTCTCGGATTGCATTTTAGAGCTCCTGAGCATTTGAAGGCTCTCTTGGAAGCACCAGATGCAATGGTCATGTCCAGTGCACCTGTTGATCATGGTAAATGTCTGTTCCCATTAAGCTGTAATTGTCTGTATTCTTATATTCAATAGTTGAAGATTATGTGTTTTAGCAGGTTAAATTATCTGTGGTATTGATGCTTAAACATTATTAGCATTGCACATTACCACAACAATCTCAGAATCTCAGGTTCATGACTTCATGTTGGTGTTTTTTTATGTTGTGTTTGAGGATGCATTGTTGTATGAAATTATGCCAGGGAATTTTCCTATTGAACAAGCAAGAGCCATTAGAAGTTGATTTCATGTGGACTCCCCTCATTCTAAAAACACAAAAGAAGCTCCATGTTGACATCCTTTCCAGTCAATTTAGTTTATTAACGTGATTTGATGGGCATCCAGGTTAAGACCTCGGACAAGATTTGTGGGACTGAAAACCAGTAGACTTTTAATGTTTTTGACCAGCAACCAGTTTCATTCCTTTTTTTTGTATCAGAGTTTGATCTTTTAAGTAAATTAGATCACACTTTCCCCTTCCAGGCAAACAGTATCCGGTCAAAGGAATATAATCCTTAGATCGAGATATGAATATAAATCCTTAGTTTGGGATATGCCATATTCAAATTTATCCTTAGTTTAAATACGGATACTTTCTAAGTCCATATTGCCATATGTCTCCCTTCTGCCCAAAATTGTAGCATCTCTCTTCCACATTACAGTTCATAAGACCATATTTCATATCCAAAATAAAATTGTTGTTTAATGAAGAAAAGCCCTGTTACTGGTAGTAGTCTTTTCTGGATTATTTGATATGGTACTCTTTTCTCCTCTTTCTTCCTCTCAAATCTACTGAATTGATGGTTTTTTCTTTATAAGTTTGTTAAGTCGAAACATTTGCCTCCAGAAGCAGAATTGTCTCTCTAATATTGGAATGGATGGATCATGTTTTTATAAAAGAAATGGGAGGTATGGATGTAAATGTTGAACAAAGAATGTAGTTCGTCCCAGTTGTGTTTATAACGTTAATTAGTATGCAGGCACCCAATAAACATGGTATGCTCATATTTTTGAACTATCTGCATAATTTGACATGAAAACAATTCTGAGAACTACTAAAAGCATCATTGAAGTTGCTTTGGAGTCGTGCATGACATGGTAGAAGTTGAGTTACTTTTATCATTTAGTCCAAAGTCCAAGCTAATTGCAGTCATGGTACCTGGAAACATTTCCTTGGTTTGAAATGTTCCATGTTGCTTGCACTTGTAGCATCGAATGCCATTGATTCATTAGTGCACCATTTTTTCTTCTTTTCCCATACAGATGCTGATATTTCTCACTTCTTTGATCATTTTCAGGTCCAACATCAGGCTCAGGAGACCTCTCAATTCCTCCAATGGGTCTTCTTCTGGTGACGCATGAACCCAGCTCTGTCAATACTGCACCAGGTCCTCACATAAGAGGAAATACTTTAAGAGCATTTTCTATAGGCGACAAGGAAGTCGATCTCCTTCTTCCTGGTACTGCAAGGTATTTATCTGGCCTTGCTTGCTTTTTCATTGTACAAAACAATCGAATTTCCTGATTTTTTTTAGATGAAAAGTATACTTTCTTAGGAAACTTAGTGAAAGTCACTAGAAGGATAAAACCTTAATCAACTACTTCTATCTAACATCCATCATGCTCTTAGTCTGCAACGGAACCGTTATTCAAAAAGATTGACACAAACTTCTGTGGATATTTATAGTGCATTTACTTTATAGTTTAACTAACATGTAATATTTTCAACAATAGTTAGTAATACATATGGAGTTTTGTCAAAATTTCAATCGCCTTAAAAAAATGCTAATGTTCATGATGAAAAGTGGATAATTGTGAAGAAATAGACCTCTTTAGAAATTTGATACTCCAAAATCCTTGTACATTCATGTTAGTTCACATGGCCTTGACTTACTAGTTGTAAACTGTAGTTAGAATTGGCTCTTTATCTGAACATGAATAATAGAACACCAAAAGCTGTGCTATTTTATGAACCTAACATGGGGTTGGGGAAGAAAAGCAGCATGGGTTTGAAGAAGGCATGGCATCCATCTCGCACCAAACTTCCTACGCCGGCCTCTATTGCCAGCTCTTGATTTGGAAAATGAAAATGCAACTCTATTTTGCAACAGTATTATTAGTGGGTTGATTATACAGGACAAATTGAAATTTGTATAAATGATTTTTCTTATGGGAAGCCTTTTTTGACAATAAGTTGAACCAATTAAGATTTGTGAAGATAAACTCTCTAATCTCGTGTTATTTAATTCATTTTTCCAGATTACGAGTGCAGTTAGGCGTGAACATGCCAGCCCAGGCAAACCGCAAGGTTTCAGACGATGGTTCAGGTTCAGCAGATGTAGAACTTTTTGAGGTATACGATGTTGTTCTATATCTGGGCATCATTGATATACTACAGGACTATAGCATGAGAAAGAAACTAGAGCATGCATATAAATCGGTTCTGTATGATCCTGCGTCAATATCTGTTGCTGATCCCCAGTTCTACTCGAAACGTTTCATCAATTTTCTGGGGAAGGTTTTTCCTGTTGATCCTTGAAGTCCCTGGTTCAACAGAAACCACGTAAGATTCTTTTATTATAGCCAAGCCGAGTATATAGTTGTTTCGCAATCTTTTTCTTGTCACTTCTATATAGTCGTAGTTGTATTTGTATCGCTCAAGATTCAGCAATATTTCCTATTTATGTGTTGTATTATGTAATAAACTAAGTTGTTGATAAAACATCAAAAAATGCCATTTTTGAGAGGTAGGTTTCTTCCAAGATGCTTAATTCAATATTAGGTAATTTAACCATATCAAGCATGCTCCATCCATTAGTGATCTTTGATTCGGTGGTCCATCCCATGTACCATCATCGATCCGCTGCTAACAATCATCGCGATCCCATGTTCATGTTCTGGCTCTAATCTAATGAATTCAAAAATAATATTGTTCATGAAATAACAAAGAACAAAGCTAATGCTTTCAAGAGGTAGATTATCTCCCAAGATGCTCTATTTACAATCAAATCAAGCCTATAATATTCTCTCTACTAATCTCTTGCACATAACATGTGCACTTGTCTCTTAGAATTACTTCTAACTAGTTAAACTTTTATTCTAATTACCAACAACATTTTTAATAGATTCAGAGAGAGATATTATTTGAGAGTTAAATTCAGATTTGTCTTCTATGTTTGCTGAAATTAACGTCTAAAGTCCCCACAAAGAATTTATAATGAAACTATAGAAACTTGTCCCGTTAATAATTCTTTATGGACCTTGGTCGCCAGTTTCAGGAAACTACAGAGATGAAATTTGCACTTTTATTATTTCTACCAATTAAATGGTTAGAGTTTGTTAGGATAGTATGTTTTTATTAATATGCTTATGTTAAAATCCTCAAAATAAAGACATGTTTGAGTTGGATATAATTTTCTTTAGAAAAATTATAAAGAAAACTTGGATGTAATTTTCTTTAGAAACATTATAGAAAAACTGATTGGGTTGATGGGAGTATAATTTGGAAATGTTGATTAAAATATGTAGTTTCTTTAATCATAATGTTCTATAACAGGTGTATAACAAGAGACTTGGTACCATTTTTGCATACTTGCAACTTAATATCATGACGGAAGAGCCAATATAATCGAGAATCCACCATTCTTTGAGTTTCTGCTCCATGGTTCTAATTTTGATTTTATGAGCTGAAAGTCTAGCAGTATTATCTTTTGGAAAAAGTTAATTGTATCCTCATAATTGCTAATTATATCCTTACTCTCCTCACACACATCAAAATCACAGTCTGTTTTTTACATTTCCAATACACATAATGATCTGATTCTAACATTTATAGGGTCGCAAATAGCAATCCTCTTTTTTTATCAGGCCATCCTTAGTGCCTTAGGGAGTTGGGTATGGTCACCATTCCACCCCTCCACCCCGGTTGCCACATCAACTTTTCCCTCTCTCTCTTCTACCATTGCCCACATCAGCTTTTCCCTCTCTCTCTTCTACCATTGCCCTAGGAAACCCCTGAAGTACTTACAAATTCCACTCCTACATCACTCTAAAAAAATAAAAATAGAAAAAGAAATAAGAGAGGAGAGAGATAGACACATGAAGATTTTCAAGCCGGCAGGGATGGGGGCGGTGTTCACCTCGCCATCCTCCTTACCCTAATCACCACATTAGTTTTTCTCTTTTCTACCCTCCACTTCATACCTGAAAAGGTGTAATGCATACCCGTGGGGTTGGATTGGGTTGGGTTAAAAAAATAAAGACAAGGAAGCATGGGTGGGTTATGGGTTTAGAATTGTTAGGGGGTCCCACGGTTGGCAGTTGAATGCGAAGGAACATCGTATCAACAGGCAGAGATAGCAGCAATATCATTGTGGGCCCACCCCACCCCACCCCACCCCAACCTCAATTATATATATGTATACGAAGGTCATAACTCATAACTCATAATTCATAAATAAGTGTAGTAAGGATGCACAGCATTCCTATGACTTTTCTATCTATCAATCTCCACCGGTATTTATTATCCTGATTTTGACCTCTCATTCTCAATATTAAACAATTTACACTTTTCTCTTCCATATAATTTAATTGTTTGATTACGGAAATGGTTCAAAAAAATCCAATGAAATGCTTTATTACAAATGATTTAAGGCTGTGTTTGGCAAAAATAAGTTAACTAATAGCTAGTACATGTTTGAATGAACCATAAGGCTAACTTATAAGTAGCCTTTGAGGAGCTTTTTCCAATTATGCTTTTATTAGTACTAATTATTATATTCCAAGATACCCTTTTTGGTCATTTTACGTATTTGTTGCAAAAGGTTGATTCCGACAACTCCAACCAGGCCACCTGCCACGACGAACGCCTCACACGTGTAAATCACAGTAGGAATGCGAACAGGCCACAAAGGGCAGTACAATCCACACTGGTCACTGTTATCGTTACTTTAAAACTTAGCTTGCGAGATCAAACACGTGTAATTCACAATGCTCTTGCGAACAGGCCACAGTGGGCAGTACAAGTATACACTGGTCACTGTGATCGTCACTTCAAGTAATAGTCGGTAAGATACCGGAATCGTTTCCACAGGGACCGGACAATCAAGACAATACGGTTCTCATGAGCTCCTTTTTACGAGTTTCGATTAGAGAGGAAGAGATAAATTGGTTTTGGGTTTTTGAAATATTAAAAGATGAACTAAGGACTAAGTAAACGATTTTTCTAAGGTTTAAAAGATAGGGACGTAGGAATAATTTTCCCCGGACTTTATAAGAAATACTTTGCCTAGTTGGTGATCATTGTGTTGTGGGACAGTGGACACTCTCTGTTCACGAAAGACCCGGTCCTATCTCACACTCACACTTCCTAGTAAAATCTACGGTCTCAAAACTCAATTACCAAGTCAGTGGTTGATCCCCGGCGAATCCTCTCGGATTTCATAGGCTTGCGCTTAAGCATTCGCTCTAAGTGGCCTCGGTGGGAACACTAGGTAGCTTGCCCGCTCCTTTTGGTGGGAATCTGCCCGCTGCACTAAACCCAACTCTCGTTGGTGTCGTAAGGACCCTCTCGAATCCCCTAGTGTCACTCAAACTCGTGTCACGGCGTCTTACCTATCTCTAAGTCAAGACTAGACATTAAACACATTCAAGTGATCAGCTCGTTTGCATTATTAAGGCTTTATCGAATTATAAGTGAACAAAATAATTTGAGTTTTAAAACACGTAAACTATTAAAGCATTTTTCATAAACTCCGGGTACTTTTTCTTCCTACATCCCTAATTACTACTAGTGCATAATTAAGAAAAGAGGAAAAATAAAAGTAGAAACGTTTAGAAAAGTCATACTAAAAGATTATGAAATTTAATTTAAAAAGCTACAGTGCCGACAGAAGCGGACACTGTAGTTCCAGTAGCTAGACGTACAAAATACGAGATACGAATTTAAAACTACTTGCTGGAAAATAAAATTAGTTCTAGGCTGAAAAGTAAAATTTAAACTAAAAGACTTACTACTAGTAAATAAAGTTACTTTTACCTTACAAATAAAACTAAGTTGAAAGAAAAACTAAACTAAAGCTAGCTAATGGATTGAGGATGAAATGAGATAAGAGGTGAAGTGGAGGTGATTGAGCCTTTGCACCAATATCACATATTTATATGGAGCTTGGGGGAAGAAAGTCTTCTCTTCAATAGTGCATTCACATGGGTTAGGCATGGAAGCCATACCAAGGAATCATTGTACCATTAATTGGTCATTTTCCCCCAATTATGCAAGAATCTTGACTTCTTTTTCCACAATATTCTACCAGCCACTAATAGAACCATGTTGCCCCAAAAGTCTTCAAAGATGGCACAAAAGTCTTCTTCAAGCTTGAATTTCCCGAATTACCCTCGTCAGCTCCCAGTGGACACTCCAGAGTCGCTGCACAAGATTTTTCCACAAAAATACCCCAAAACACGTAATAAAATCCAAAAATACTACAACTCACTAAATTAGCTCAGAACATTATTTTTAACCAAAAGATTGGGTTTTTCGGACCAAAACGGTTATTTTACATAAATAAAAACACTAAAAAGAAACGTAAATAACTATAAGAATTTATAGTTATCACCACCACAGATTGCCAATGCCCGTTGTGGGTGGCATTCCTGACTCTCTCAACGGTTGTGGGCTTGTGGCTATCTGGGGGTCCCTGCACGAGCCGTGGCTCGAACTCGGACCATTTGATATTTGTTAATAAGCTACTTTATCAGCTAGTAGCTAGCTTATCAGCTAGTTTATCAAACACATCCTAAATCTTTAAATTATTATTTTTTACATTTTGAGTGATTAAGTTCTTTAACCATTATTTCTAATAAATAAACCATCAAGCTTTTTTAAATTGATATCTATATTTTTTTAACGGAAATAAATAAAAATTTACCTTTAACCAATGATCTATTTTATTAAAGAAAAATATTTACGGGTTTAATTATTTGAAATAATAAAGTTATTGATTTTTATCAATCAAACAATATTTCAATGAGGCAATTATTTAAAAAGAGAAATTTCAATGATTTTTATATTAAAAAATAATTTAAAGACTTAATCGTTTAAATAAAATAATTCATTTTCTCATTGGATTTACCTGAACTTTTCCTTTTAATTATTTGTTAAACGTTATTGTTCTTCTTATAATTATATTTAATTGAATGATGAAGTTTAAAAGTGTAAAGATTCGTATTACATGATAGATAATGTATTTTTAATTGCTTGAAAATTTGATACTTAACCAAATTATCAAATACCATCAAGTCGTTATCTAATAAATTGATATATGTATGAAATTTTAATTGTAAAAAATTATGAGAAACAAAAAGTCGTCGTTTTCTTGGACATGTATCCTCCAAAGAAAGTCAAAGAGGAGGGTATTATTGGCTTATTAGGTGTCCTTGGTTGGTCGTATCATTTTCAGGAGATGCTCTATGACTTCATGGCCTTTTTTTTAACCTATTACTAGTACATTTAGGTTGTTTTTACTAAGGCCATGTTTGGTAAAAGTAAGGGGTTAATGACCGGACAGGATAACGAATTATTCAGTTTGATCATATATTATTATTGAACTATTTTTGTATTTAATATATCATCGAATTCTTTATTTGTGTTTACAAAATACCATTGCAACCAGTAATAGCCCGTTTTTCCGGTTTAGTGTATTACGTGGCAATTACTTGATACATGTAGCAAATGATGTGGCAATGACACGACATGTTAAATGACTTATAAGGGTAATGAACTATTCTTTTTGATCACATTATATACCATTGAACTTTTTCTAATTGTTCAAATGTTACCATAGTCCATCTTTATCTTTGTAATTGGAATCCAAGGGATAGGAAAACGTCATTTATATTGGATTCTTGGATTTGTTTCTTTCATTAGATACTCAATGCATACTTCAACCAACCGAATATAAATACAATTTAACTGGTAGTAACGGAAATTCTGATTGCTTCTTTAACCTTTTCCAACATGACTGTTGTTTGACGCACCAATTATATTAAAAAAAACATTGTGCATTATAATCAGATTACCAATGGCCTTCATTTTTGTTCTAATCATGCCAACAATGCATCATTCAGTGAAAAAAAAAACATCTTTTTATCATCTAAGCTAAGACAAACACATCATTCACTACGAAAAGTCAAACTGTGACAAAAGACGAGAATCAAGCAACCTCATTTGTTAAACATTCTCTTGTGGTAGTTTATATCGAGAATCAATCAAATTATATCGCTTCCATAAACAACGGTTTCAAAATCAGAAAAGATGAAAAACAATGGTCTTTAAAGGAAGAGTAAAGTTCAACGGTATCTTGAGTACAAAAAAAAGTTTAACGGTAAAATGTGATAAAAAACAGAATAGTTCGTTACCCGTAAGTCATTTAACATGTCATGTCATTGTCACGTCATTTGCCACTTGTATTAAAACGGGCTATTCCTGGTTGCAATGGTATTATGTTAACACACAAATAGAGAGTTCAATGGTATATGAAGTATAAAAAATAGTTCAACGGTAATATGTGTACAAAATGAATACTTAGTTACCCTCTCAAGTCATTAACCCTAAAAGTAAGCTAGCTTATAAGGCCATCTACTATGGTTCTATTTGAACCCAATTGTCACATTTGTGTCACATCAGCTTTCCACTACCTAACCCAAATCACCCCAAACCATCCACTATGGTTTACCAATATTACCAACACTTTTATTTTATAAATATTAAATAAAAAACAAAAACAAAAAAATAAGACAAAGAAAGAAGAGAGATAGAGAGAGAGGGGTGAGGGGCGTAGGGGGGGGGGGGGGGGTTGACCATCCACTATGGTGTTGCCTATGAACCCAATGACCCGATGGCCAAGCCGATTAATGGATAGTTAGCATCGGGTTGGCCATCGGGTCATTGGGTTCATAGGCAAAGCTACGAAAACCACATTCACAATAAACTCTAGAAATACTTACCCAAAGTAAAGATGGGTTCACAACATATGCATGGTTCTTTTCAAAACTATTTCTTTTGTTTATAAAAAAGGATTTTTTTTATTATCATATTATATTATTAAGATAAATCATATCAAAATGTACAAATTTATTTTCTTTCTTACTTTAAAGCATCATGATTTTAAACTTGTCACATTGTTAAAGTATTATGAAATTAATATTTTAGAAAAATATGCATTTGCTTATATATTCATTATCCCTTAATTAAAGCAGGAATAAAAGCTGCTACAAGTTAAAGAAGACATTTTTGCCAAAAAGAAGTTATTATTAGTGTGGTGAGTCATGTAGGACATTAAATTTACCTACTTCAATTAATATGAGTTAATTTGTGGATGATTGCATGTATCATTATTAAAACATCATTGTCTATGCGTCAAATAGTTGTTAGATTGTGGAGATTTTCCGATGGTGATATATAGTCTAAAAGCATCTCAAATAAGTTTTTCAAATGAAGGAAATCGAGAATAGGAAGATTTTAGATTAAAATGTTGATTGGATTCTCTAAATCTATCTTCAAATTGTGGAAAGTAGGCGAGAGAAAGAGAGAGAATCCATCTCCAAAATTATGGTTCACAAAACAAAATCCATTTATATATATAGAGAGAAAAGTTCAAATGTAAAACCATCTTTCATTGTGAACGTGAAAACCACTTAAAATTGCACCATGTGACAATATCCACTTTGAATATCATGTATTGTATTTATAGTGAATAAAGGGCCTAAGCTTTATTCAAAGTGAATATTGCCACGTGAAGTCATTTTAATTAGTGGTCCCCACGTTCACAATCAAATTGAGTTTAAATTCGAACCTACCCTATATATATATATATAGAGAGAGAGAGAGTGAGTGAGTGAGAAAGAGAGCTAGGAAGGTTCATGTGAGAAACATATTAATTTAAGAGAACACGAGGAGCAATCTCAGTCACTCATCTTCGGTTACGATGGACGTGATCACGGAGGATTAACACGATTGGTGGGAGGGTAGAGATTATTAAGAGGGGGGTCAGTCAAAGCCATCTTTATTGATCGGATAAATAGTTGAGATTACTTCTCACGTTCTCTTAAATTGATATATCTCTCATTTGAACCTTTCTATATATGTGTGTGAGAGAGAGATAATTTTTTACATGTTAAAAATTAGAGAAAATAATTATTTTAACCATTTCAGAAAATATGTTTAACCCCCTATCCATTCTCTTCCTAAAATTCGTCATATACCCAAAGAGCCGCTATCCGGCGACCCCTAATACCAGCTCTTACGTTTTTCCGGCCATAACTTTATAAAGCACCGAATTACATGGATAGCATTAGCGGACCATATTGTATGGATAGCGGCACCATTTACATTGAAACATTAGAATATATATATATATATATATATATATATATATATATAACCACCATTAGCGGCAGGAATGTGTATATATATACATTGTACAACCACCATTATTTAGCGGCAGGAGATGACATATATTTATGTATAGGAGCCGCTAACGGAGGGGTATAACGGTGTCGGAATAGCGGCTCGATGGGTAAATCAGATATTTTTGGGAGAGATTGGGTAGAAGATGAATTAGATTTTTCTATATGGCCAAAATAATTATTTTTCTAAAAATTATTGCTTTTCCTATTTGGAATGCATATACGTGCATACAAAAAAATCAAACCTTTATGAAAAAGTCAACAAAAAACTTTAATAGCTCTACAAAGTCAGCATATCTTCACAAGTTTCATAAAAGAAACAAAAAGTTGTTTGACTAGTTTGTGTCTCCATCACTCCATGCGAGATATGAAGGCTGTTCTGGTTTAAACTTCAAATCAAATTATCTATAAATTATCTCTGGTTTAAATCTTGAAACCCCGATAACAAACAAGATAATTAATATCTTTTTTTTATAAGAAATGTTGAAAAAACCCTAGCAAAAGATTTTTCTTTTAAAGATTAGAAAAATGATGAACTATTACCAATTACCAAATGCAGTTGTACTTTAAAGTTTCCAATTGAACAAAAGCTATCCATCTCAAGAAATCTTGATTCTTGGATCCAAAAATAAGCATCAAAACACACCCCCTCCCTCCATATCTCTCTCTCTCTCTCTCTCTCTCTCTCTCTCACACACACACACACACATACAGCACTGGCAAAATATGAAGAAGCAAAAGAAAAAGATTGGAACCTTGGTAAAATAAATAGAATATATGAAGAAAATGGATGAATTAACGAAAGTGGGGTTTGAGAGGAATGAAGCCTGGTCCGATGTCGTCATCTTAGTTACCCAAACAACTTGTAGAGAGACAAGTTAATTGATTATATATGTATATATATACATACACATATATATCTCTCCTGCAAATTTATTTAAGCAGAAAGAAAAAGATGAATGCATCGAGCCAGCCAACATCCCCCACAAACCGTTACTTGTCTCCTCCTCCTCCTCCTTCTTCTTCTAAAGATAGAAGTTGAACATGAACTGCATATTTGGTTGCTAGAGAGAGAGAGAGAGAGAGTATATATGGGAAACCCTAATATAAGGGGGTGAATATATATAAGATAAATATATATAGAGATAGATATTAGGGTTGGGGATAAGAATGCGGGGGTCCTATTGTTTTTTGACGACATCCCCCACACCTTTTACATCACTTTCTTTCAACTTTGCATACCCAAGGCGAGTACGGATTAATTACCACTTTTTAAATCATTTATTTATTCAAGGGTAAATACTAAAGTCCACTAATAAAACGATTTTTGATATATCAAAACGACTTTAATTCTGTTTCAACTTAATAAATCTTTGAATCATTAAATATCCCTTTTGACCAAAAAAAAAGGTCATGTACGGTTAACTAAATATAAATATTGATAAATCGGATTTACACTAAAAAGAAAAAGAAAAAGTACTTGAATTCTTTTTTGAACAAATAGTAAGTTTCTAAAAATCTAAGAAAAATTAGTCGTAACCAATTATAGAGGAACGTTTATCTGTTAATCGTGCAATTTGTATTGTTAATAAAAACTGAACCAATATGATTTCTTATTTTCCCCTTATTTCTCCTATGTGGACCACTCTTGCATATATTAGAAATAAATTAAAATCTTTTTAAATTAAGAAGTCAATCTTACTCGTTGATTAAATTGATCAATGGTGATTATTGGTTAAGATGGTTAACACAAATTGTACAGTTAACAAATACATGGGACCCACCAACTATATCGGTATATGAAAGAAATACTGACCCAAGTTATTTTAAACGGTGAAAGGGAACAGGCACAACTTTTGTGTGCACCTATTTATACTTTAAACACAACTTATTTATCTTTGTAATGACTAATTCAAATGGTATATCTTTTATGTTTAATAGGCATGTTCTATTTTGTTGCTAATACATTACAACCCAAATGTTAACTAAAATACACTCATATATATATATATATATATATAGGGTTGCGTTCAACGGAAAACCACAAATAACTGGAAAACTAAGGAACAATCTTATAGCCATTGGTTCACATCAATCTAATGGTTAAGAATAATTCACACAAAAAGTGATTAATATCAAAGAGAAGGTTATAGGTATTTTAGGAGGGCTAAATGATAACAAACTAAGAAGGAAATGGTCTAATTGGATATTATGACCTACTATGTCGCTTAATTTGGAGATCACACTTCCAATCTCGCTTAAATTTCTGACCTACAATCTTGCTTAAAATCAGAAGAATTCAAAATCAATCGACTGTAAATTGGATCAAGCTATAGAATCAACTGATCTTCTTCAATGGTTCCAGTTCTACATGCACAAGTGCATATACGTCGAAAATTCATCTTCTTCCCGATATGCACAAGTGCATATACGTCAGAAACTTATTTTCTTCTAAATTGATATGCACAACAAAGGTAGAGGATGCAAATTCGACTACCAAACAACCTTGAATATCGAAGAACAACAGCAAGTGGAACTCATATTTGACAAATTTTGAAAAGAAAATACAAAACAAGGTTTTGGAAAAAAATCCAAAATCGACCACCAAATCTGGAGGAAACGATGAATTGAAACAAATGAATGATTAGAAACCAAAATCGAGCCCACCCAAGGATTGGATTCGGAAAATCAAACATAGAAGCCCCCCTGCTATTAAGCATAACGACGCAGATTTCAAAATATGGGGAAAAACCAAAACCCCAAAAATGATATTAAACCTACTATTTTTTTACTCTCGATTGAAGAAAAATACCTTTGTCGGTGATTAATAAATGATTAAAGTAGGAATTGAAAAAGAAGATTAATGAACTAAATGATCTTCTAGATATGCACAAGTGCATATATGTCGAACACCGATCTTTTTCCCAATATGCACAAGTACATATACATCCGAAATCGATCTTCTTGATATACACATGTGCATATACATCGAAAACCGATCTTCTTTTGGATATGCACAAATGTATATACGTCGGAGACAGGTCTTCTTCCCAACCAAAGAAAGGGTATTTTAACGATTTATTTTATGAATGGAGATTAGTTGATGATAATGCATTTTAGTGTGTGTGTGTGTGTGTGTGTGTGTGTGATTTGAAAATTACATATTGTTGTTATGAGACATTTTCAAAATATAAATATTATGATTTCATTTGGAAAATGATTTGTCCCAACCAAGGTTGAGGTTTGGAGTTAATCATACATTTGGAGCATGTGTTTGCATAAACGTGGTTTAAATGTGTTTTATTGCTTGTTTTGACTTTCTTGAGTAGTCAAGTTGAGTTATTAAACTTTTGTTCCGATTTTGACCTTGTTGGGTCTTGGAGACATTTGTTTGGTTTTAATAGCTCGATGTGGGTTTAAATATGACTTTCATTTATCTATCTTATTTGAGAACTCATATTATGAGTGTGTTGTTCATTCAATTTGGAGTCATATGCAATGGATCCATATGCACCTAAGTTTTATTGTTTATTGAGTAAACTACAAATTTCGTCCTTGAGGTTTACACAAAACAACAAAAGTGGTCCCTAAACTTCAAAAAGTACACCTATCATCCCTAAGGTTCATGTTTTGCTTTGGTGGTGACCATTTCCCCCTTCCTCCTTCGATCGACGATCTCAGATCCACCATGCTAGATCTATAGAAACCTAAATTGGCAGTATTGGTGGTTGTGGATGCAGGAAGCAGTGGTGGTGATGGTTGTGTAGTTGACCCTAGATTGTGTGTGTAGGTGTGTGTATGGCATTGGAGATGGTGGTTTTAGTGGTGGTGGTTTGATGGTGGTTTGGAGATGGTGATTGTGGTGGTGATTTAGAGATGGTTGTTGTGGTGGTGGTGGTTTGATGTTGGTGGTGGTGTTTTGATGGTGGTTGTGGAGGTGATGGAGATGGTGGTGGGTGGGTAGTGGTGATGGTGGTGGTGGGTGGTGGTGACAGTGGGTGGTGACGCAGGTGGTTGTGGTGGTGGCGGCGGCTTTGTGGTGGTGGTTTGGTGGTAGGTGTGGTAGTGGTGGTGGTTGTGGTGGTGGTGGTTTGGTGGTGGCTGTGGTGGTGCTGCTGGTTTGGTGGTGGGTGTGGTGGTGGTGGTGGTAGTGGTTTGTAACGCCCTGTTTTCGTTTTTCTTTATTATTCATTTATCTATTTTACGTCTAGTTATTTGACGTTGGGCTCAAGCTTTTAAATGGACTTTAATTAAATTTTGGGCCTGAAATTTGGTAGGATGGGCTTGGTCCAGGTCCTTAAGCCTTAGAACCCTTTTCCTTTGATCAGTTTTAGAGAATTGAAAGAGAAAGGGAGAGAGAGATCGAGAAAGAGAGAGACAAAGAGAGGAGAATGGAGAAGAAGTAGTTAGAGGCTTGGATCATTGTTACTCTCGTCGTTCTCCCCGTCGAATCCGTAAGGTATAACGTTGAACCCTTGTTAGTTTATCGTTTCGTAAGATTAGGGTTCTTTCGGATAATCGTTAGTCGTTAATCGTTGTTGGGTGATGCGTTATTGGTTAATCAATGTCTTGTGGAGACTTCACGGGGTTGTTTTGTATCTTTTAAAATCAGATATATTAGGGTTGAAAGCCCTAATGCCTTTTCATTTGTGCAAAAAAACGTTTTTAGATCAAGAGAAAAAAGAAAGGGAGATTTTCGGATTTTCGTCCAGCACTGCGCAGTTGTGGGAGAACGGCTCGTTCTCCTTCGTTAACCGTCGGATCGTCGTGAAATTTGGACAGAGGCTTCACAACTCATTGTTCTTCAATCTGACCGGAGGGATCGAGCATCGGAGGCTCCAGTAGGGAGCAGCAAATGGCCGAAGTTGGCTGTTTTTCCAGGAAACAAAATTCGGTAATTTGGGGATTTAAGTGGTGTGTGTGTGAGCGATTCTCGAAGGCAAACGACGGAGAATCAAGGGTGGGTTGTTAATTGATTGCAAGGTATGATTTCTAAACCCTTGTGTCGTTAGATTTTGCTAGTTATGTAGTTGAATAAGCGGTTAGGGTTTATACGTTTGTTAATGAAATTGAGGATCATTGGATCACCAATTGGATGTAGCATGTTGTAGAATCATTATAGATACATTGGATTGATTATTGTTGGGTTATTGTATTGGGATGTTTGGGGAAGGCCGCGCATGTTTTCTGTTCGTTTTTCAATTTTTGTTTTGTGTCGTCTTTGGGTTATTGTTAAGAATGTTATAAGATAGCTAGGCTTGAAATTTTGGGGTCAATTGGACTAGTCTAGCTACGGCTAAGACTCTCGTTTCAGAATCGAATTTTTCAGTGTTGTTTGAATGGTAATTGATGAGTACCATACTTGAATTGCTTAGGTGATCAATCGTACCACCGTGAGGATGCCGAGGAGCACTTTACATTGCTATCAGGTGAGTTTTCACTATGTATGATTTATACTACCATGTGTGTATGTATGCATAGTAGTGTCATGTAAAGGGAACCGCATGCCCTTGATGAGTTGCGGGGGCAAACTCGTGTCCTAAGCTGGCGAGCGATTAAAGGGAACCACATGCCCTTGGTGAGTTGTGGGGGCCGACCCGTGTCCTAATCGACGGGAGAGAGGGAATCCACATGCCCTTGATAAGTTGTGGGGGCCGACCCGTGTCCAAACTGACGGGAGAAAGGGAATCCACATGCCCTTGATGAGTTGTGGGGGTCGACCCGTGTCCAAACTGACGGGAGATTTATATCGATCTCATGAGAATCGGGTGTCAGTACAGGTCGTGTGATATGTATTTTGTTGATATGATTTGGTGGTTGACCCATCGTTGTGAATATATATAGATATCTTGGATATGCATGTATGTGATGATATGACGACATGGTATATGTGTGTGTGGTACCTATTATGGGTACATATGCATGTGCTAGTATAAGTTATATATAGTGTCTGCTCACTAAGCATTTCGCTTACCCGTTGTTGTTTATATTTTTCCTTTCAGGAACTAGTTCGGGTACGGGCAAAGGCAAGGCCCCGACTTGACTCCGAGACAGAAGACAGTTCCAATCAAATCTTAACGATAGTTGCTATGAAACCGTTTATTCCGCTTGTTTTGATACGTTGAGTTAAATGATAAATTATGATTTATAAACCATACACTGATTTTTATTTATTAGACTTTGAGTTTGGCATTTATTACGGTTTTGTTTAAAATATTTAATTAAATTAGTATTTTGGAAAAGTGGTGTTACATGGTTGAGAGAGAGAGAGAGAGGAGAGAGAGAGAAAGAGAGAGAGAGAGTTGCATTTTGAACCCTTGTTCTTTCATTTAATCAAAAGCACCCTTATTTAACTGAGTTTTTAACGAGGTTAGTGAAGAGGGGCCAAATCCAAAGCTAAACATGAACCTTAGGGACGTTCAGTGTACTTTTTAAAGTTTAGAGACTAGTTTCGTTGTTTTGTGTAAACCTCAGGGACAAAATTTGTAGTTTACTCTTGTTTATTTGATGGGACAACTTAGTTCCCTTATGTAACACGGAATAGGCATCGGTCTCTTGATAAGTAAGTTATGGCCGCGTATTTGTTTATTGTCTCAAGAGCAGTAAGGTGTAATTCCAATGCGTTTTGTGTGTTCCTTGGATTCGAATATCTCAATGTATAGACCTAGAGGGGTTGAATTTGAGATTCCACGAGCAATAGACTTAGAGGAGTTGAGCTTGATATTTTTATTATTTATAATTGAAGTATTTGGTTTTTCCAACACATCAAGTGACCTACTTTCGTGTTCCGTCCCTGATTATGTAAATTGGGTCTCACCCATTGCTGAAAGGTGTTATTCTAGATATTATGAGTTATCCATGTTTTCGGTGTCATTTTGGGTATCGATTGTTATCTAGGACTTATGACTTTTGGGTATTAATATCCTTATCCATGTTTGGATGTTTTGGGAGTTGAAGTTTGATGCATGTTTTCAATATTTGGGTATTATTCTTTATTAACATTTTGGGGTGAGTGTTGGGTTTTCCTTTCACGATAATAGAACATTTTTAGTTAATGATATGCATTCATGAAATCGATTGTCTTTGAGAAATATGTTGCTTTTACATTCACTTTATTAGTTTGAAAATCATGATTTGAATGGTACTCTCTTACTTGATTATATTAGTTTATTAATTTGTGATTGTTTAAAGGTTTGTTATTTTTTTTGTTGGTTTATTTGTTTGGAGTTATTTGGTTTTCACATTTTTCAACAATCCGACTGTTGGGAACCGTAGGCACTAACGGTGCGCAGCGGATAACAAAAACGATTCCCAAAACTGGACTCAACTTAAACCTTATCAGATACAATCAAAGCGGGTCTGATAGTTTACCTTTATGTGATTAGTTTTCCGGAAAGCGAGCAGGGGGTACACCGCTACTGACACCATGCGAGAGGGTTGCTAGACCACCGAGACTGATCAAAAATTTCGATCTTTGTGAGAGAGAGAGAGAGAGAGAGCCATCGGCTTTGGAGAGGGAGAGAGAGAGAGATTTTCGTAGGATTAATCAACTGATCATCAAGCCTTTAACCCTTTATATATATGTATATATAAGGCAGTGTTTTATTTTGATTATAATTCCTTTTATAATTATCTTTTAATTAATTCCTTAATTAATTAATCACTTAATTAATTAATTTACTGATTAATTAAAACTGATAAATAATTATTAATTTATAATTATTTATTTCTCTCTTCTCAATTATCTCTTACACACAAAAAAGTTCTCAATTAGGTGTGCAGCGGTGTGACCTACTAGTGTCTTATAACATTGGACACGGTAACCCTGTTACTGTCTCGCACATAATCCTAACACCGACAACCAAACCGAATAAGATTTGGTTTAATCAGCCTCAGGTTATTCGATGCAATTACCGATTAAGCCAAATAAGAGTTCTAATTTTAAAAAGATCTGCTTAACAAATTTTATCGAGTTTCTTTCTAGAAATTACGTATGCCTGAAATGATTAATATTTTCTTGGATAAGTTATGAAAGACCCATATATACAATGGGTTAAAAAATTGACATTATTTGAATTCTCAAGAGAGTTTAAAAACATAATATGTATATATAGGCTTATCCGGTTAATAGGATTTTAACCAAATCTGTAATAAGAATTAACTGAATACAAACCAAATAAGGTTGACCAACTAGTGTAGTTCAAAAACCGAATAATCTAGATTTGCAGCTTATCAAACAGTTTGGATTGACCTTCCCAGGTTTATAACATATTTCCATGCAATGGATAATGAAAAGTGGTAACAGATGAATGGCTAAAATGGAAGGGGAAAAATATTTTATCATACCCTTGTTCAATGGGCCCAAGTTTAACGTGTAACAAGTTTATCGATACTCACTATCAAGCTTAGTTAAAACGATAACAATAAGCCACGATCATGTGAAAGCGATAGAACATTAAGATCTTTAGGAACCCAAAACAAAAACCAAATAAATAAAGAGAAAAGAAATTATTTATGTGCTATTTCATATTTGAATTATTTGTAATAAACTATATAAAAATATTGGCTTAAAACTTCATATTTGAATTTTCAAATAAATTATGAGATATACTTTAACGATTTAGTTGACAATAAAAATCACCTACTTTTAGATATTATTAATCATTCTTTTGCCAAAGAAGTTGTCTCTTTCCATTGGTACACATTTTTGGTCATTGAAGCAACCTCTTTTTCTGAACTTACATTTACAGTTTCTTAAAATGTTTTGCATTCTCCGGGGGGTCAGGTGTAATTTCAGAAACTTTCAAAAACAGCCCTTTGACTTTGTTCCGGTTGTCATATATGCATATAGAAAAAGAGAAATTTTAAATTTTAAAAAAAAGAAAAAAAAAGGAAGGAAGGATTGACCCGGGAGTTTCGGGTATGTCAGCGGAAGTAGAGGATCCGGGAATCGCGCCCGCCCATTTTACTATTTTAGTCCGCTTAACGAGAAACCAAATCCCCACGCGCCCTTAAATCCATCTTATATATTGTTTAGTCTTAATAAAACAATAAAGTTTTTTTAAAAGTTTAGGAATGTTTGTTTTTTGGGCTTGTCAATTAATTAAAACTTATTAAGGTATAACTATTTATTTGGTCAGTGGTCTTCTTAATAGGACTGTTTGTTTTTTTAATTACTTACTGAAAAAGTGATAGTCTAGCCACTTTTTATTCACTTTTTCACTATTTCATTAAGCTTGGATTTGTTTAGATTGTTCTATAAAGCTCATTAAACCTGTTTGAATTATTCTATAAAGCTCATTAAGCTTTAAATTGTTCTATAAAGCTCATTAAGATGCTAAATTGTTCTATAAATTCATTAAATAATTTGGATTGTTCATTTCTGTTGATTTTAGTTGTTATGAATTATGCTTCTAATAAAATAGTACCTTAAACAACTTCAATAACTATGCTAAAACAAAAAAAAAACAAAAAAAATATCATTTTTATTGCTTCAACAACTTTCTTATCCTTTATGTTAGAAAAACATAAATGAAAGAATTTATAGAAAACTTTAAATTTAAATAAATCTTTAAATAGAGAAAGAGATGATTATCTTAATACTTTAATTTCACCAATAAGATGTATTAAAAATATAACATAGTTGTTGGATACGCTCTTTAAAGATAACTTTTCAGTATCAAAATAACCAACTGAGATACACGTCGTTGACGTTCTATTGTATTAATATAACCCAACACTTATATTGTATTCGAATTTTTTTATATTAGTTTATTTTATGTTTGTTTATAGAGTTTAAGCCTATTATATATATTATGTTGTAAATCCTATATAATATGGTAAAACTTTGTATGAATATATTCGTATTTGGATATCTTTATTTCAAAACTTTGTTATGAAAAATTGTATTATTAATATCAGTGTCTAGGTAAAAATAAGAAAATACCTATTTTTTTATATTAAAATTTTTATTTAAGATAATATTGTTGGTTTCAAAATTTTGATCCATTCTTATTCAAATGGTGGTGATATGAGTTTTTTATAAAAAATTTCAAGTCTAATTCTTATTTTTTACAAAACTGAGTTAAATAGAAATATTATAAAGTAAAAGATTTTGTCTTCATTATTGATTTGCGTATAATATTTTCAGAAAACATTTTAAAAATTAGGAACTTAGAAACAATAATATTTACAAAAATTCATAGTCTGACATAAAATAGATACATGTATAAATTTACGTCAAAGCCAAATGTAAATATTTTGTTTTATAAAGAAAATTTAAAATAACTAATTATTATTATTTTTTTAAAGAAAACTAATTGTTATTATATATTTATTAACTAGGTTTTATCCCGTGTGATACACAGGGTAATTTAATTAAAAAAAATCATACGAGAAAAACAATATTACAAGTATGATTTATTTAATCTAAATTATTTACTATAATTTAATCTATAACTGGACTTTTAATTTTTTTCGAACTTTTAATTTGAGATACATAAAGATAAAATAGATTCATATGGTTTTGTTATAGTAGAGAGATAGAGATAAAACAGATAGATTAATTTAATGTTTGAATTAATAGAGATAAAATAATTTAAATTTGAATTAATACAGATAGAATAATTTAATATTTTTAAATTAATAATTTTAAAATAAAATAGTTGAATTAATATGTTGGAGTTTAATATTTAATAGAATAAAGTTTAATAATTTTAAATTTTGATAAAGTTTAATAATTTTTAATTTTGAATTAGTTATTTCATCCATTGTTTTGAAATATGTAAAAATTCAAAAGATTAAAAAAATTAAAAAATAGAACTATTTTTGTAATACAAAATAACACAAAAAGTGTAATCAATGAGCATAAATATAAAGTCACATACGAGAAATCAACAACTCCAAATTGGACTATAAACATGAATAGAATCATCATAATCATATTATCATGTGTAGAAAAAAATAAAAATTAAAGAGCGTTTGTAATACAAAATAACACAAAAAGTGTAATCAATGACCATAAATACAAAGTCACATACGAGAAATCAACAACTACAAATTTGACTATAAACATGAATAGAATCATCATAATCATATCATCATGTGTAGGAAAAATAAAAATTACAGAGCGTTTGTTCCAACAAGTTATATGGAATTTTCTTAAGAATTAAGAAAATAGGAAAAGTAAGATTTTTCAACTTTGGAATACTCTTAGAAAATTGTACGTTGAAAATAGAGAGAATATTTTTAATTCTTTATATCACCAATGAAAAATAATAATACCTGTATTGATTATATTAAATATTACACAAATATATGTAGAAGATTTTTTAAACCGTTTCATTTAATTATGTATTTTTGAAAGTGACATTTATCTTTTACATTATTTTATTTATTGTTTTCATATTTATCTATAGTTTGGATTAAAAGGTTTGATTTAATTATGTAGAGGATTTTTTAAACCGTTTGATTTAATTATGGAGAAGATTTTTGAAAGTGATATTTATCTTTTACATTATTTTATTTATTGTTTTGATAACCGAAACCGGCTCACCAGAACGCGACACGTGGCAATTTGGCTCACCAAAGCGCGACACGTGTCAAACCAGTTACTCTTTTATTATATATAGATGTTAGATTAATGAGTAAGCTATAATTTTGGTCCTTGTTGTTTACACCAATTTTTGAAAATTACCCCTATACATTCATAACTATAATTATCGTCCCTGCTGTTACATTATATTTTGAAAGTGATCCTTCTCACAAACTTTGTTATACATAGTCCGTTAAGCCAAGGTTGTTTTTGTCATTTTGCCTTTTTTTTTGTCTTTTCCGAGCTGTCTTTAAAAGTTTTTTGTCTTTAAGTCACCGCACCCCACCCACCACTACGTCATGTACCACTTGTTGTCAACTCACCACTCCCTTGTCGTGACCTCTCTACCTATCACCTTGATTCCCCCACAGATCTTGCAAATATTGTTTGTGCAATGCGTGTGTATTGTAGAAACATTATGGGTTGTGTATGTGTGTATCAAGAATTCTATATGGGCAGCCAAATGATACTTCTGATGTGTTCACCAAAATCATAACCAAAACCAAAAATCAACAGAAGTAATTAACAAAATAATCTGCAATAAACTTGATTGATGGTCCATCAATGTCATCATCTGCGTCTTGGATCCGTCACATTATTCTCCAATTTATCACATAAAGTTATGATAGATCAGTGTCAAACAACTTGTTCTCCATGTTGGCTTCAACGATGGTATTTGACCAAAAGTGATTCAAAAATTTAATCGCCGTTGGTAATACATGCTAGTAAATGAAGATCTTGTTTAAAAACCCTTGATCACCACCATTGTAGGAAATGATCTAGTTCGTTTGTTTTGTGACATGCTTGAAAGTATGATTGGACGGTTTTATGGCCATAATTGCTAGAGTTGAAAATGGGGTTGTCATTTTCACTAACATCTACGGGAAGGTGATATCAAGGTTGTAAAGGACAATGATGTCGGATTCGACGAAGATGATCTTGTTGGAGAAGACCACAATGCGTATGTGTGTGTTTGGGACGGAAACGGGAGGTAAGAGGGGAGATGGAGGCTGCTAGATATGCGTGTCGACGACTCAGTGCAGGGACTGATGACTATGTGTGTTAGTTTGTGATAACTGTGATTAAATAATGATTATGAATAACCATGAATCAGAGAGACCACTTCGAAAGCAGATTGTAAATATTTGGGACAATAATTATAGCGATTGAAATCTAGAGACCATTTTCAGATATTGATGTAAAGTACAGAGACCAACATTGTATTTACTTTAATATAAAGGGGTTTGTATAGATAAATTTGAAAAGAAGGAGGGGGTTGTATGTATGTATGTACGGGTGGCAGGGCAGCACGTGATGAAAGTAAATGCAGGAGACAGCATAGAGAAAGAAAAGACAAGGTTAGGAGGCATTTATGATGTCGTATACGTGTAAGGCTGTCAGTGGTTGGCCTATATGCAAATGGACCCCACGATATAGAAAGGGCAATGATGTCTTAATGATATATATATTAACAGAGAAAAACCATATGTCAGATCACACTCCCATTTATTACTCACTCGTTCCAGAATACTACTCATATTCACACCCATCCTTTTAAATGATTGATACCTAAAAAAATACAATCAATATCTTTGTTTTTCTATTTTTTTAAGTAGTACATATAGAGGAAAGTTCGAACGTGGACCACTTTTTTATTGTGAGCATGAGGACGAATCTCAATTACTCATTTTGGTCAACAAATGTAGCTTTGACTGATCCTCCATTTAATAATTTCTACCCTCGCATGAATCGCGTCAATCCTCCGTGATCACGTCCACCGTAACCGCGAGATGGGTGGCTGAGATTTGTCCTCATGGTTCACAATGAAAAGGTGGTTCACATTTGAACCCACCCCTATATATATATATATATATATATATATAGAGAGAGAGAGTGAGAGAGAGAGAGAGAGAGGAAAGTTCAAATGTGAATCACTTTTTGGTTGTGAACGTGAGGACAGCCGAGAGCGCGACACGTGGCGGAGACTAGTCAATAAAGCGGCTTTGAGTGTGTTCCCCCCCCCCCCCCTTAACTCAATGCCCTCCCCATGAATCGCACCTAATCATCCGTCGTGGACCTGACGTGGCGCCTAGTCATCCACCACGTGTCGCGCGCTCGGTTGTTCTCACGTTGACAACCAAAAAGTGGTTCACATTTGAACCTACCCCTATATATATATATATTGAAGGGTATCCGGGCCAAAGCCGACTAATCTCCGACAATTTTGGAGCTAAACATGGTCCCACTTAAATGTCTCCAGACATGCGCATGGGTAGACTCGAACTTGGTTAGGGCGCTATAAACCCTAGAGTGTTAACCAACCCGCCACAACACTATTGACTTTAAGTGGTATATTTTATTTAATGAGGATTATTTAAGGGGTGCTTGGGAATTGGAATTGCTTATTTGGAGATGTTTATGATTAAGGTTGTGTTTGGCAAACTAGCTAATAAGCTAGTTGTTGACTAATAAGCTAGTTAGTAGCTGATAAGCTAGCTTATAAATAAGTTATGTTTAGCAAAAGTTAGCTTAAGAATATGTAAAATGACCAAAAAAGTATCTTAAGTATAATAATTAATATTAATAAAGATGTAATTGGAAAAAAGTTACAAAAGCTTCTGAAACACTGCTCCAAATAGCGTTTCAATAAACTAATTTATGGTAAATGTTTGGATAGACTAGCTTAGAAGCTAATTTATTTTTGCCAAACACAATCTTATTATTTTTTTGGGAAAACAATAAGCTGCTTTGAAGTGTTTGATGAGGTAATTATAGCTTTATGGAAAGCAATAAACAATTTTTTAAGATGACAAAATTTTAACTTCTTGGACAAACTAATAAACACTTCAAGTGTTTTTCATCCTAAGGCCATCCTTTATGGGAGCTGCAAGGCAACCGGTATGGGACATGTACCGGTGGTAACACCATTGTGGATGAATGGTATGCCACCGGTAAGCTTGGCCATCGGTACCCCCATACCGTTCACTTAAACCACCTTTCTCTCTATCTCTCTTCTTTTCTTTTTATTTTATTCTTTTAATTAATTATTTAGAGTGGTATGGGTAAGGATGGAATGATATGGTAGTGGTAAGGTGTTGGTAGCTGATATGGCACTGAGGTGGCAACTGGTATGAGTGGTATGAACCGGCCTAAGCACTCCTAAATCCTCCCTTAAATATTTATAAAACTAAAAGAGAAACATATATTTGAAAAACGCATTTAAACGCACCTAGGGCACATCAAAGTTGGATATTCAACCAAAAGGGTCTTTGAAATTCAAGTTTTTGACCTTTTGTCTTTTGAAAGCCAAGAGGTTCGAATTTTATTAAAATTGTAAAAAATATATATCTAAATTTATTTGTTCAATATGGCATATATAAATATCATATGTTATCGAAAATTATTTTAATGTGAAAGCATAAAAAAAGTCATAGCACATCATTTAGATGAGACCTTTTTAAACAAATTACAATTTATTTTATCTTAACTTTTTAATTTTAATGCTAAAAACATTAAATATATTTAAACTTTTAATTAACGTTTCTATAGAGTTTGGATGAAACTATTTAGCCAAACATATTTTATTTAAGTTCAAAAGAATTAACCTCCCATCCTTATAAAGACACGTAATAACAAAATTAAGTTTATAATATGTTTGAAATAAGTAAGCGTTCAACTAGTGTGTTTTACTTTTATAGGACCAAACCAAAAAACATCATATCTAAAAACGTTACAGAAAAGTTACAGGATGTTTTTGGACGCCGTAACAAGATTTTTAGAATATTTTTCAAATAAAGCGTTCTATTAACTATTTTATAGGATGTTATTTCAAAAATTGTTCTATAACATAAGTGTCTTAAAAAGAGATGGGTTTATAGGCATTTTTCAAAAACATTATATAAAATTAGCTAATATGATACTTTATTTTGATATTGTTTTAAAAATTATTTCGAGATTGTTTTAAAATTTTGTTACGACGTTCAAAAACGTTCCATAAACTTATTGTAACACTTTTAGATATGAAGTTTTTTTGTTTGGTCTTATAAAACACCATATTACGATACTTACTTATTTTGATGTCCTATAAACTTATTTTTGTTGTATTGACACATGAATATGTAAGCAATGAAATATTGTTTGCCGGTTCTTTTTTCATATATTATTTTACTAGTCAATTTTAATTGACATGCAAAACTCAATTTATACCATGTAACAACCAACTATACCTAGAATCAATTAAATTGACACCAACTTATTTCGCTAGGTATATGGTGGGTACGTTATTATATATCAACATCACAAATGTTGAAATAAGAAGTTTATTCAAATTGACATCCTTAACAACTAGATCCAGATGTACTAAAACTATCAAACCTGTACATAAAATATTGACATGTATTGTATCAATTATCCCTCCCTATAAAAGTATTCAAATAATCTTACATAATACAAACATTCGACCAGTAATCTGATACAAGCAACCATTGAGGAGTGTTGATGAACGGTAAAGGCGTAGACGATCGAGTTAATAAAATGTGAATTTGAATTTTGAATGCAATCAACCATTGAGGATTGTTGATAGAGTGTCAATTTGAAGTTATCAGAGCATCTCCAACAGCTTCCCTATAATGGGGAAAAAGAAGAAAAATGGAGATTTATGCTTAAATTGAGCTCCAATAGATTCCTCATTTCTTTCTCCAAAATGAAGAAAGTACGAGAGAGAAATGAGTTTTTCTCCAAATATGGAGATAACCCCATTAATGATTACCATATGAAAGAACCAATAGGAATTCTTGAAAATAATAACATAAAGAAAAAAATATTTTCTAATGAGTAAATAAAATATTTTATTATTATAATCAATGTTGATTTGCTCTCATACTTATATACTCATGTAGTAATAAAATGTGAATTTGAATTTTGAATATTTTTAAGAAAATTGAGTAAATGCATAACAATGTCGTGTATATATAAAAGAAAACTTAAATGAAAACCAGAAAAAAACATTAAAAACCATCAATCCATTTCAAATTTATTATTTTACATATGAAGTAGTATATTTTATAAAACAAACAATATTATTCTTTACATGAAATATACATGTTTGTTTCACATATAAAAGGAATATGTGAATATGCTTTATAGTTGAAATACAAACATAAGAACCAAACAAATAAAACATATTTTATTTTAAAACAGAACCTTATTGAATGACTAGATATTTGTGAAATTAAAAACAATATGGTAAAAGAGGAGGACCTCTCCCAAGTCCCAACTACATCTACATGTCCCTTATTATCATTTTTCTTAGAGAACTTTTTTTTTTATTAGAACTAAGAGCATCTTCAACAGCTAGCTATGCTAAAATAGAAAAAAAAAATGAATGTTTTAGCATATTTGTTGTTACAACATCTATGCTAACCTCTATGTTAAAATAGAAAAAAAAAAAGATTGTAAAAATATCTAAATGATGAGAGAAATGATTATTTCAATGCTTCAACCAATAAGATTAATTGAAAATAAATGTTTAAGAGAGAAAAATGTTTATTTTAATGCTCTAACCAATAGAAACATGTTATAGTTGCTATAATAAAATAGTTATTGGAGTTGGATGTAAATTTTTTTAGAAATAATAATTTTAAAAAAAATTACAATAGCTGTTGGAGTGTCTTCACTGTCTTGTATCATTTCACATATCTCACCGATAAGTTATCATTTATTATTGATTAAATTTATTTAATAATACAAATAGAATTAAGGAAAATGAGACCCTTTTTGGAATAAAACCAAAGCATCATATTGGTTGTATGTTGACATGTAATTTCTTTTTTTAAATTGTATTTTAGAAACTTTATTAACGCATTCATTTTCTACTTATGACTAGTAATATCTATTTTGTAAAGTAAAAGTAAATACAAAAATCCGAATATTTGAAATATTCCTTTTTAAGCATACATGATATTTATCTGTTGTATATAACAACAATTTTGATTTAATTCATTTTCTTTAAAAAAAATTACACCAAAAGAATAAATGGTGAAAAAACTACTAAAAATATATGTTTTATATATATTACAAACTAATATACTTATATAAAAATAAAAACTAAATATTGGCCCATGCAGGTCTCGAACCTGCGACCTTCGCGTTATTAGCACGACGCTCTAACCAACTGAGCTAATAGGCCCATATTTTTATGTGCTGTTTTTCTAGTTATTAAGTATTATCTTGTATATGGATGAGCCTTTATGTATTTTATGGCAAGATAGCAACTTTCATTATCAAAACTAACCTTTTATATGAACTGAGTTGGAGTTTTATCAAATTAATGTTGAGGTGAGAATTTAAAAACAAAAACCTCCTCCACCTAATTTACTTATTTCTACACTTATGGCCGAAATTTTGATAAATTCATGTGAAAGTGATTGAAAGTACGTAAAAGTGAAAATGAATATTAATGAAGGTCCTTGTTTTTTTAACAATAAATCATGAAAATCAACTCGTTCTCATTAAAACTCTTATAAAACTCAAAATGTACTTGAAGCCCGCAATCATAAATAGAAAATCATGAAAGAGGCCGGTATCAAACTAATCGTATAATTCCATTTTCGTTTCAACATATTGTTCAGTTGGTTTTACATTATGAATAATATTGACTGTATGAATTTTATAAAGTGTGTTTTTGTTTGTTGTGTTGATATAAACCAAAGAACATCATCTTCATCTCCAAGAACATATCAAGAAAATGAATCTCAACAAAATACTACCGATCCCTTCCAATTTTTCAGAAAACCCTCTCTTTCAAGAGCCTTCAAATTTGAACAAAAAGAAAAAAACTATAACGAGAACATTATTTTCAGTCAGAACATTGTCTTTACCCTTTTTGAATCAGTCAAAAAACCTACAACTTAAAATCTAAAATCATCTAAACCCAATGAAGATGACAGATTACGTCCTATTTTTCATACATTAAAACCCATCCCGTTTGATTTTCACATTAGCACTGAGAGAAGAAGAGAGGACAGCGACGAGAAAATGAGGCATGTTATACTAGGGTTGGGTTAGAATTAGAAATTTTGTATCCATAACACATAGGTATCAAAGATGAGTGAATAAGATGGCACTTATCAAGCCCATTAAGTCAGTTACAATCAGGCTTAAAAGTGCCCAACTTTGTTCTCTGGTACTCAAGAAGAATAATGTCTTCGTTGAGCAAGTGGATGGTACCTGAATTCTAAACATAGATCCGGCATTTATAAAGATATATGCCTCTTTAAGCTAAAACCAAAAACATTTTGCATTCTTAAAAATATAATTTTGGTCATAGCTAAAAAAAACAAATCGAATAAGCCAACCATTAGAGTTTACACAACACTTGACTTGACCAATAGAATATGAATAGCTTCTGGTTGAAGATGTAATTCACAAATCAAGTCCACACAACCTTCAACAAGGTCAAATATGTAATTTCACTAGGAAACAAACACAGCAAAATACAGTAAAAACAACCAACATTGTAGATTGGAGTTGCACTCATTGTAAAATCACAAACATTAGACCCTGGATGTTATGAAAAAACAGTCCATCCATTTATAGGAAAGCATCCTTCTCCAACAGCTTCAGTACGTCGTTCTGGTTGTTCAGTTTTGCAACATCAATCGGCGTTTTCCCATCCATGTTTTGCAGAGTACTAAATCAAACCCAAAAAAAACGATCAAAATTAATAAAATAAAAAAGACGCAAAACTGGTGAGAGAATGTAGGTTGGGTATTAGATGGTAGGCTTACACGGCTGCACCGTTATCGAGCAAGAGGGCTACACATTCTTTCCTGCCATAACCAGCTGCATAATGGAGAGCGGTGTTCTTGTTTTTGTCTAACGCATCCACCTTCGCTCCAGCCTCCAACAGAACTTGGGCACATTTCACCTACAATTCCAGACATACAAGCGAGGTTAACAGCATGTAGCAAAGAATAATATGAAAAAGAAAAAAAAAAGTCAAAACATTTCCTGTACAAATTCTCATGATCAAATCAGATTTGAAGCATTTTCATCCTGATGAATTGGATATGAGAAAAGGAGTACCAAATTGTATATCCTGATGAATTGGATATACAACGCTGATTGATGTCTGCAAGTGACGTTTCAATATCGAATTTACATATTTGCCCATGGTAACGTCACATAATATTGGTATTACAAATTGGTTATTTTTTCTTGCACCTACTTCTATGTGTATGTTATCGTTTACTTGTATCTGGGTTTTCAGTTTTTATCTTATTTGAAAGTGATGTCTGCAAGTGATGTTTCAACAACCTCTACTCTTCGAGGTGGAGGCCAAATCTGCCTACATTTTATTTTACCCCCATCTACAGTAAGATATACTGGGCTTGTTTGGTTTTTATGTCCAGTTGTCCACTACCAATTGTTGCTAAATAGAAGGTTAAAAGAAGCAAAAACTGATATAAAAACCGAGATATCCCTAATATAACAGTGCTCACAATTATCTTAAGCTTTCTAGCTACTAAAGTAAAAATCTGAAGAGTGGAGAGCAATGAAGAACAGAAACAAAGCAAATAACTTCTTTCAAGATACAATCTTATCTTACCTCCCCGTATCCACAAGCAAAATGTAACGCTGTCCTTCCCTCGGAATCTTCTTCATCTTTGTTGGCACCAGACTCCAATGCCTTCTTCAAACCCTGTTTATTTAAAGAACCAAAAACTAATAAATAACCTCCTTTTCAAAATAAAACAAGAAGGCTAGATCTTGAAGCAATCGACAGAAGCATCGTCCCAGATATATATGACATGAAAAGATTACATCTATTGCTTTTGGCAAACAAATTAAAAGGGAAAATAATCAAATTAGACCCAAGCAACATCAAACACAACACAAATTCTAGCATGCCAGAATGTTAAATAGGGTGTTACCTAGACGGGAAAAAGATAGATTTTACCCCTTTACTCTACAGCAACATTTTTTTGGCAAGTCAACTACTTTCAGGCTGAAAAAACATCGTTCTAACAAGTGCAAACAAACCTTTCTTAGCCAGATATACACCCAGTGGGCAGGAAATGGTTGAAGCATGAGATTTATCGAATATAATAATGGAGCAGTAGCCAAAAATTATCCTTGCTTGTAGCTTGGGGGCCAAAAAGATATTGTTTTCTTAAGTTGTAACATCAGTTGGGAATCTCCAGCAATATAATTCCACCATAAAATATAAGTGCCCTCATTATAAAAATCTGATACGTAACTCTTAATTATAATGAAGTAGATTTGGAACCAAGATAGATAATATACCAAACCAAGGCATCCAAACACTTGAAAGTGAAGATAAGACTTATTGGTGTTACGATCACAATATCATAGTAAAATAGTGTATGCTTAAACTCGAGTACCTCAATATCACCAACACTAGCAGTGTGATGAACAATAGACTCGTCCTCATTTACATCTTCTTCAGCTTCTTCATCTGCAACTATGTTTGCAGCGGAAGCGGTAGCATCTTCATTGACTGCAAGTCCCATAGCTTCACCCAGTTTCTTTAAAACATCTTGATCATTCCAGTACCTAGTTTGTGGTTCAGAAGAAAAAACTGAGCAATTAAAGATCCATGTAGTAATATATAGCTGACAATATTTCAGAAAGTACAAAATAAATTCCACAATTCTCAACTAAAAGCCAAAGGGGAACTACAAAATGTAAAATCTACCATGAAAATAATGAAAAATTGCAACAATATAGCTAAACGTGAGGAGAATTGGAATTAAAACAGCCTATGATTTACAAAAGTAATGTGACTGGATCACAGTGCATCACATTGTTAAAGTATGTCTTTCTTGTAAGGCCGTGTTTGGCAAAAATAAGCTAGTTTATAAGCTAGCTGAGTAGCTTTTTGGAAGCTTTTTGTAGCTTTTTCCAATTATACCCTTATTAATATTAATTCTTAAATTCAAAGATACCCATTTTGGTCATTTTACATACTCATAAGCTAGTTTTGCCAAACATAATTTGTTCATAAGCTAGCTTATCAGCTACTAGCTAGCTTATAGCTTATCAGCTAGTTAGCCAAACATAGCCCAAAACTAAAACCCTAAACATGTTCATTAAGATGTCTAAACTTACATCCCTGTTATTAAGAGCAAAGTTGTCATTTACTTAATTTAAAAGTGTAATAACTACACATTTCTAAAATTGTGTCGTTTCCATCATGGGCATTTATTTTGGGATGGAAAGAATATAACTTAGTTGAATATTATCATGATATGGAAGATACACCACCTCATCATTGCTGTTGGACCTCCTGATTCTATCTCTTCTAAAATAGGTTTCAAAGATGGATCTTCTTTGATACGTGCCATTCTTTCTTCAAGCTGATCTTTTTGAGCTGGGTTAGATAAGCTCTCAAGCATCTGAGACATTGATGGATCCTGCAAGACATAGGAAAAAATAGAATGCTATCTATGTTGATAAATTCTGCCTTATTACATGGACCAAAAGCATATATAATATGCTTAAGAAACTTGATACCTGCATCATGGCACTACCAAGGCGCTCAGCCATGGTCATGAACTCTGGGTTTTGCATAACCTCTTGCATGGTGGAATAATACTGTTGGGTATCAAACTGGGGGATACCTTCCTCACCACCATGAAAGGTCTGCTGGAGTTGCTCAGCCATTTGGTTGAATGAGGGATCTTTTGCTATTTGCTCGGCTAATTCCTTGATGCTTGGGTCCTGTAAACACGCCAAAAAAGAACAGACCTTTAAGTCATATCTGCATCTAAAGTGTGAAAAGGACCAATAATGTTAAAAAGGATCCCAACCATGCATAGCATGCATGAAAAGAATGACATAAATCAATGTATTATAATAAAAAAATAACTTCAAGTTATATAACATTGTTATCATGCTTCGTGTAGATTCTTTTTTTTTTCTTGAACTTAGCACTGATACCTGTTTCCAACTTACATACAACTAGTGTCATCAACTTAAACTTACCAGCATTAACAGTAGTTAACAAAACCACATATAAAATGATCTTATCAGTTAAGGCATCATCAGAAAGAACATACTAAAATATTCTTTAGGTTCCAGTAATACATGTATCTTCATTTGAAAAAGATACAACAATAAATAAACCGTCTTTTTTGTAAAAATATGAGATGGAACATGATGTAAACTTCGAATAGACAGCTCAACATTAAGACCAGCAAAGAGTAAGTAAACTCAGGAACAAGATTCTGGAAACCACCAATGTTTCTGTCCAACTCACTGATTTTTTCCTATTTTGAAAAGAAAGCATAATCAGGAGTTAAGAGACACTGTATTTCCTCATGTATTTTCTTTATATAGAAACTGTGGTAGGTTTGATGGTTGCCATAGATTTTTCTCTATATTTAATAAATAACAGAACAGTACATGCAGATAGATGCATGCATGTATATGCAAGTGGGTGTGCATAGTTAAAGTTATCGTTTAGTGATGTACGGGCATGAAAAAGAGCATCATACATTAAGTAGACCGGCCATCGATGAGAAGTCAAAGGGGTTTGCAGGAAATCCAGCTCCAGGCATAGTTGGAATAGTAGGTATGCTTCCCGATTGTGTAGCTGTGGAGTTTGAGTCAGAGGAAGTTTTCTTCACGGCTGGATCAGGCTTCTCTTCTGCAGTGGAAAAACACATACATAAGATATTGTATATTTGTATATAAACAAACATTTCGAGTATATAAACACATGATGCATCAATAAGCCAATAGTCCATTTTTAAAGACATAGATAAAATCATGCAAATCTGGAATTGATAAGCAGATAGTCCATTTTTAAAAACTTCCATTACCTCTTTTTTAGGAATCAAATCATGCAAATCTGGGATCTGAAGTAAAAGTTTCTCAAGAAAGCTGCCTCAGGTTTCTTTGTGTAAACCATTTTACTTCAAGCTAAACTTTCATATTCCATTAAGGTTCTAAAAGGTGTTCTTTTAGAAAAGTTTTAAATATAATAAATTGAAATAACAGACTTAAGTTACCTATGAATAGGTGATTTCTGATATTAGGCTAAAGCAGACAAAAACTAGTCATAATGTATAATTAATAACAATATCTAATAGACTAATACTTGCAATCAAAACTTGAGAAGATAAATTTGTCGGATCAAATCATTATTCTTGATGAGAATCAATGAACTTTTGTCATCAACAGTATGATAATCAAAGCCTTAACTACAAACGGAAGGAAAGATAAAGAAAATATTTTAAATATTGTAGTTCCAACTTCCACGCGAAACCTATATATGCAAAAAGTAACAACAAAAATGCATGCGAGCACTTCAAGCAAGTTCTAAAACACTAGCGGAGAAGATTAATGTGCAACAGAACTGTAAAAGATAACCAACAGAAATCAGCACGCAAGAAAATTTTGCATCATCACAGTAGCTTCACTGTTGTGATCTTATTACAGCATCAGAACCAAAGCTATAAACTTCTACAGTCGTATAACGGACTTAAACTCTAGATATATTATTTTCTAAATGCCTACATAAACAAGTCGGTTAAGCCAACACCGACATCAACCTTTGAAATCAATGCATCTGTCCTTAGCAAAGATGTGGGCAAGGGGCACTAACCAATAAAAGAACCCAAATGACTGAGATAAAAGACTCAATTTTGAGATATACCAAATAGAATACGGCATGGACCTTAAGTACTAGAGATCAGAAATTGTTGAAGAAACATCATCTTTCTTTTCTCATGAGAAAATAAAGAGATGGTTAATTTATTCATGATAATTACTTATTTACAAAATACCTTCTCAATTCATCCTATTTCATCAGATTCGAGATGGACAAAGAATGAACCCGATTCAGACAGTTCCAACAACATTTCATTCTTGAACAAAAATTCCATTTTTTTATTTATTTCATCTAGTCCTCGACCAGAACAGAGGAGGACACACGTTAGACCACGATTTCGAATCAAAAAAGAGATTTCCAGAAAGGACAGATTTAGTCACTCTATCAATAACCTAGCCCAATCTCGTCGATCATAAGATATTTGCCTTTTCTATTGATTACTAAGAACTGGATGCAAAACAATTCTTGAATGGGGTATTCAACTCCAGATATGAATAGAAGGAGACATCTTAAACTAGTGAACCTCAATCATAGTACAAAACTCATGGCTTAAATAAGTCTTGCCTTGACTCCAATAAATAAATAGACTATGTTCCAACTCATATGATGCAAAGGAACCATAAGCCAACAAGGAGAGAACCCCCTGTTAATTTGTAAGTAGAGAAGGTGTGACGATGAAATAGCCAACAGTAATAAAAAATATCTCTTTTTTGGGAATATGCTATATGCTATATGATATATTTGACTTCTTTTGTCAAATCCTTGGAAAAATTATAATTAGAAAAGATATTTTGCCCATTTGATCCTTCCCCTCTTACACACTCAAAGTATCAAAGGGAAAACCTAATTTCCTCTATTTATTTGTCCCCTGCCCACTCCTTTTCAACCCCTAGCAAAACCCCAAACACAAAAGAATGAATGAAAGGTCTCCTTTACTAACTTGTATATTCTTCAGTAACAAGTCAGGACTTGAAAAAATTAAACTCAAGTCAGGCTTCACTAAAAACCCTAAGTACATAACTTTTGATTGAGCAAAAATTCAGTTAGGTCAATCTAGTATTACTGTATTAGTACTTAACCAAATAATTAGTTTCATGAAATCAAAGTGATTTAATCAATTTCTCTAATCAATTACTTGTATCTATCACCACCATTAACTACATCATCAACATAACATAAACAAACAAACAACATACCAGTGGTGGATGCAGGCTTGGCTGCGGCATCTTTCTCATTGACCTAACAAAAACAAAACACAATTCCAAACAATCAACAAATCTACAATCAGATACGAAATCAAATCACAGTTTTCATAGATCAAGGTTCGATAATCAAACAATCAACATTTACTAAAATCAAACAAAACTTTTTACAAATCACAGTGATTCAGAATTAGGATAAAGCGAATCAAATTCCATATAAGCAAACAAACAAAAGGAAGATTGAATTAACGAATTTGTACCTGAGACATGACGATTGAAGGTGATGAAAACGATGATGAAATTTAGGGATTCTTCTAGAATCAGGATCAGGAAGCAGAGAGATAGAGAGAGATAGAAGGGAGGGTTTTGATAAAACTCAGGTAAGTAAGTTAAGTAAAGACGGTGGAGGCGTGGTGGGCCACATCAATCCTCCAGCGCGGCTTGGCTTGGCTTAGCTAGGCTTGGCTTGGATTTACTTTTTTTTTTTTTGGTATGGCAGCTGGGCCACACCTAGGTCCAGCCTGGTTCTTTTGTCTTAATAGGCTTATTGGGCCTACTATGCCTAAATCATTTAAGCCCAATAATATAACATTCATTTTGTGTTTATTTATTAGAAATAAATTAATAATTTTATTAGGAAATTTTTTTTAACTCTTTTAAAAAATAATATTTTGAATACTTTGAAATCCATTAAGAAACAAAATCATGGATAACCAACTACAAAGGCAAATTAGTGTTAAAGTAGAGGAAGAGGGGGAGGGGGGGGGGGAGGGGGGGGGTGTTGTTAAGGGATTCTCAAAAGAATACAACTAAGTTTCATATGTTTTTTAATAATTTTGTGAATTTTAAAGAGTTTCAATAAAAATGTATTTTGTTTCTATGATATTCAATTTGTGAGAATCATGGTCCCTTTAATAAATATCGTTAAAAAAACTTTGTTAACTCGGTTAAATTAGCAACATTTTGGTCTTTATACCTAGCTTTTACCTTTTTCTATTTAAAAAATACAAAAATAATCGTAGTATATATAGCTATAAAAGTCAAGTTTAAATAAGAATAATACTTATTTAAAGAATTAAGAAAATGGTCGAATCATGTGTAGATTCACGCGACTTTGCCTTGAAAACTAAAGACATGGCCAAAATCACTAATGCACCTTTTTCTGACTGCTAATATAAAATCACAAGTGATTTTTGCACAAGATTTGACTATTCTCATTTTGTCCTCAGGATCGCAATAAAATTTAAGTTTGCAGCTGAACTTTCGTGTGTGTGTGTGTAAATCCGTTGACACGTACCTTCCCCTCCCCTTTCACGAGCCTTCATGTCTGGCATCCACCAAACGTGAAAATTTGACACATAACGTTTTATCCGATGAGTTTTGCAAACATAAAATCCCTTTTTCTCCAATGAGGTCATTGCCATGTAACAAACAAGCAACGTGCTCTTGACTTAGAGTATTATTTTCGCAATTTTATTTCATACATTAACCATTTTTGGTTCATTAATCTAATTTATTAAGTATTAAATAAAAAAATTCGTTTTACATAGAAGGAATCTATTATAAGAAAAGCATCTAGACGATTAAAATAATTCGTTTTTTATTTTTTTATGAAAAACATAAATATATGAAACAATTTCATCAAGATTAGAATTATATAAAACATTTTTATTAACTTAGATCAATGAAATCGACAATTAACTGGCTATGTTTATTTATTTATCCTTATATTCTCGTATTAATCAGTTTTGTTTTTTTACTTTTGGTTGTTAGGCAAAACACAAACCGAATTTCAGAAAACATGTTTATGTCTGGCTTTTCAAAAACTGCATAATAATAATTGGAGAAACGTAACATAAGCTTAAAAGACCAATTAGAGGAGGGGATTCTATAAAATTGCAAGAAGGCTTTAACAATTTGCAAGTAAATTTTTGCATCTACCTACATGGGTACAGAACTGCTGCCTTACGGTAAGCATCTATTCTTACACGGTAACCGTAAGAATTCTTAACAGAACAATGTAACAGTAAAAGCCTATGCTCTTTTATGGGCTCGAGTTCGTGATGGATTATTTCGTTATCAGCTCGAGCTCAATAGTTTTTATATTTTTATTGTATGATTTTATAAATATATGAAAATATTTGGCTTGCAAAAGCGTATGCTCGAATAACTCGGCCCAACTCGATTGGAATCCTAAATCAAGTTCTTGAACGAGTCGAGTCGAATATTGGTGTTACGAGCTCAACTTGTTAAGTTAAAGGAGTTTTATTTTGTGTTCCAGGTCAACTCGAACTCGATAATTATGAAACTCGAGCTCGAAATAAACGAGCTCACTAACACCCATGGTTTAATGCGCAGTTTGGTAACGTGATATTTGATTCTTTTTCACATTATGAGTGTTCTTAATTTTTTTAGTTTTAAATATATAATCTAATTTAAATTGTTCAATATCATTGATTAATAAATAGAAAACATATTTATAATTAACGAGTTGGGTTCCGGTGAGAAGATGAGTTAACAAAAGAAGCGTGAGAAGTGATTATCAACCGTTGGATGCACATGCACGTTAGGATGAAATACACCGGACAAATCCCCTTATCAAGCACGATTCATGGGTGGGCGTGAGATTACAAGTGATCAAGCTTTGAGATTCATTTCTCACACTTTTCACATTAACTCCTCACATAATCATTCACCTATAGTTATATATATAATATGCAAATTTGTCACCATAAGTCACATGCACCGTGAAAAACGTCATGCCATTAGGGTTACTCCTAAGACTTAAGGTTTGATCTTTTCGTCATGTCTAGCCATGACACACAATTTAGAATCTTTGTGAATTCTGCATGATAGCTTTCATACAATTTTTTTGGTGAAGAAAATTTGTACTTTGCAGGGTGTAACACAAAACAATGTAAAATGCTTATGGCTTGAGTATAAACTTTATTCTTCCCTAAATTCCTTATTCACCATGAGTAGAAACTTTATTGGATTGATATCTTCATATCTTGAACCAAATTCAGATAATTTCTGTTATAAACAATTTACGGTTAGGGTTAGGTTCAAATGTGAACTCAATTTTGGTTGTGAACGTTGAAATCGCGTCACACGACAATATTCACTCCGAATGTCATGCATTATTCAAAGTGAATATTGCCACGTGACCCGATTTTAGTGGTAATCACGTTCACAACGAAAGTTAATGCATAAATTAGCTACACTTGATACAATGTACCAAGCCACAGATTTCTTCCATCAACTATGAACATCTGCAAATGTCTAATTGAATGCATCATATAGCTCAACAACTGTAGATTCTAATTCAGATTCAGCTACATCAATTTAACCTAACATCAAGGATTCATAAAAGTTCTACAAATTGCATCATCATCAGACATTTCTCAAAATACATTTCTCAAAATACAGATTGAAATTATTCACACATTTTTGTCATACTTCCATAATAGATTTATTAATTAAAACACCATAACAACAACAACAACAAAATCAATAGCAGATAGTCGATTCAGGAGGAACTTACGATCCGATCTACGAAGGATGAACTTTCTTCGACTTCGAAGAAACCGTCTTCATCGCCGATCTCATCGACGCCGTTGCGGAACTCAACGCCGCCTCGATATACTTGTTCGATGCAAAATTCGCCGCTCTCTCCATAGATCTCCCCAACCGCCTCGCACTCTCTCCGATCGACAGCAATCCTTGCAGCTCCTCGTTCGATTCACGCTCCATCTCCTCCTCGAACCTTCTGAACTCCTCCATGGCGCTTTCCATGGCGGAATCGAGGTCGTCCTCCGCCTGTTGCATCGAATCCTCGGCGTCTGCAAGTTCTTCCTCCTGCTCGAGCTCCATGGCCGCCCATGCTTTGTAGGATTCGAGCTCGAATAGCCTCATGAGATCTTCGATTGTTGATGGATCGAAGCTTTTGTCGTTGAGTGATTGGTCGGAGAGAAAGGTGAAGTGAGAAATCAGAGCTTCCATGGCGGATTTGAGGAGCGAGGGTTTGGTGTTGGCACTGTGGTTTCCTTGACTAGTTTGTTGAGTGGAAGTGATAAGAATGAGTGGAGCATCTTATAGAAACAATTATTCCATTTATTTATAAAAAATATGTACAGTATTCTTTTTATTATCCAAATCAAGTTTAATAGGTTTTTTTAATTATAGTAATAAATTCCTAATTGAGTTATTTTTTAATCTTACATGTTGACAAAAGTTTGACTTTTCATTCAGAACGTTATATTTTATTTTAAATAAATCATGTATCACACTAGATGTGATATTTTTAAAATATAAACTAATAATCCAAGGAAAAGTAATAAAACTAGAGAGATCTATACCAATTAAAATTAAGAAAATCCGTTATTTTTGGATAGGGTATAGGAAGTTTAGTTAACAGTGAGAATCATGAGAGTTAAAATTTTAAATTTTTTTAATCAAATGTGCTCTCATGAATAGTGCTTTAGAATAATCTGTTGCATTTTCATTCCAGAGGATCTCATTCTAATGTGCATTTCTCATCCAATAATTGATAATCACTTCTCAGTATTACTTCTCACTATTACTCAACCTGTTACGAATGATTCTACCAAATAATTATTAATGGTCTAAAGTGGTTTGATTAAAGGCACAATATGGATGCAAACACATTTGACAATGTTTCATCTAGTAGATTGGCTTTAGTTTTTTTGGATGCAAATGGGACGTTCACCACTGTCTAAACTTCTAGGCTAGTCGAGAACTCGAGATCCTTCTAATTGAGGAGTCTGAGTGTGTGCCCCTTTCCCTATTGGAAGCCCATGTCATATGCAATGACTATTTGAGGTACAAAAGAGTGACTTTTTAATTGGATGCCAAACTAGTTGTCATAACCGTCGATTCTTTTTAGAAAGATGGAACACAATTTGGTGACATAATCTCGTGGCACCGCTCTTTACTATTTTTCCCACATGACTCTTACTATGTTTGTTTCACAAGACGACAAAATTAATAGGGTTGCTCGCGCTCTTGCCCGTATATAATTCGGGTTTCATTTTGTTTCATTCTCATTTTGTTATGCCGGGATTTTTACCTCATTCCATTTCATTGTCAGTGTATCTATCTCTTTTATAAATTTATTAAGAGTTAATTACATATTTGGTCCCTGTGGTTTACACGAAATTACGATGTAGGTCCCTGAACCCTAATTTCCATGCCTACGGTCCCTGTGGTTTGTATTTCGTTACGATGGTGGTCCCTGTCACTAACTTCTGTTAAATAACTCTGTTAAAAGAGGGTTAAATGACAAAAATACCCCTGATATAAATACAACCCTTCCCCTTCCCCAACCCCAAACCCTAACTCTCTCATCTGCAACTAATACTTTCCCTTCCCCACCACAAACCCAAGCTTCACACTTGCAACTACCAATCTCCACAGTTGCAAGCAAGCTTCACACCTGATTTGGCACCAGATACCCCTTCCAAGAAGAACGGTCGCCGGCCGCCGGCCACCTCCACTGTCGCTCCAGGCACCAACCGCCGCCGGCGACATCCACTACAAATCTGTTCACGCACCAGCAGCCAGCCACCTCCACCACCACTCCACCGCTGTTCAGCACCACCCGGTCGCCTCCACCGTCGCTCCACGGCTGTTCACGCACCACTCGGCCAACAGAACTTCCGCCGCCGTTCTAGGGTTCCAAATCGAGATCTAGGGTTTTGTGGTGGGTGGTCCGTCGTTCCAGTTTCGTCGTCGTTCTAGGGTTCTAGATCGAGATCTAGGGTTTCGTGGTGGGTGTTCCGTCGTCGTGCAGTAACAGTCAGGTGGAAAGGCGACTATTGGTGGTGTTGGTTTTGGGAGGCGACGATTGGTGGTGAGTTATGAATTTTTTTTTCTGATTTGGATCTGATTGTTGGTTGTGGGTGAAGATGGTGGTGGTTGTGGGTGTTGTTGGTGGTTGTGGGTGAAGATGGTGGTGGTTGTGGTGGTGGTGGTGGTGGTTGTGGGTGAAGATGGTGGTGTTTGTGGTGGTGGTGGTGGTTGTGGGTGAAGATGGTGGTGGTTGGTGGTGGTGGTGGGTGAAGATGGTGGTGGTTGTGGTGTTGGTGGTGGTATTAGGATGAAGATGGTGGTGGTTGTGGTGTTGGTGGTGTTTTTGGTGGTGGTGGTTGGTGGTGGTGGTGGGAGTTGGTGGCATTAGGTGGTGGGTGTTGGTGGTATTAGGTGTGTTAGGGAAGAAGACAAAGAAAAATTAAAAGAAAACAAAAAATATGAAAAGACCAAAATACCCTTGCCTTAACGGCTGTTTTTAACGGACGTTAGGGCGAGGGACCACCATCGTAACGAAATACAAACCACAAGGACCGTAGGCATGAAAATTAGGGTTCAGGGACCTTCATCGTAATTTGGTGCAAACCACAGGGACCAAATATGTAATTAACTCATTTATTAATTATTTATAAGTTACTTTTTTGACCAAAAGTTTTTTTTATTAATGATCAAAATATATATAAACTAACAATATTGTTTTCAGAAAAAGAAAAAAAAACTTAAAACAAAATATCATAAATGCAGGAAGAATACTCATTTCACTATGACTCAATAAACAAAACATTTATTCTGAATCAAAACTTTTTCTCAATGACTCAATAAATTAATACACAATTTTCAAAATAAAAATACAAATATAATCCCACTTATCTTTATCTTAATGTGATTCTTATGTTCATAAAACTACTTATTGAGAAGAGGGGTCGAATAAGAATTTTTGTACTTAAAAGAAAGGTGGGTGGGAGTTTCAATAAAGTTTTCTTTTTGGCTTTTTTAACATGATGAAAAACAAACGGTTCGTTTGACAAAATTGGAAACAATTGCCAACAATATATTAAGAAGAAAATATAGTATAAAGTAAAGGGTAAAGAGTTGTTGTGAGGCATAGAAATGGCCTAAAAATGCCATCCTCTCTAACCGTAAAAGACATGAAACAACCAACACTAAACAATTAAAATGATAAGAAACGAGTAGCAAAAACCCACTAAAGAACTTCTTGTACTATCGTAGCTATTGCGAATGACAACCAACAAGGGCAAAACAAATCAAGAGATCAACAACAAAAATCCACCGAAGATGTATTATTTTTGATGATATAATTTGTATATCATGTTTAAAATATTGTTTTTGATTATAGATTTTTTAAATTGGTTATTAAGTTTACGTGAACAATACATTTGTTTGATTTTTTGTGGTACTATGACAAATTTATAAATTTTAGAGTTAATTACATTTTTGGTCCCTGTGGTTTGGTGATTTTAACACTCTGGGTCCATTTTCAAAATAATTATGGATTTAGTCACTGTGGTTTACATTTTATAACGCTTTGGGTCCACAAGTGTTAGCTCCGTTAAAAACTTCTGTTAACTTGATTAATTTCATGGGTATTTTCGTCTTTTAGTATTACAGGGACCAATAATGTAATTTAACCTATTATATAAATAAGAAATAAAAAAACCATTTTATGGTTCATCTTCTTAACCAGTACCCCACTTAGAACCCTATTCCCACATCACCACCCTCCATCGCCGCCCACCATCACCACCCTCCATCGCCGCCCACCGCCCTCCGGCTTGTTTCCCTTCCTTCGATGAAACCACCACCGCCCTCATGTTTGTTTCCCTTCTCTCCGGCGTCTTCCCACGCCGTCGTTGCCTCCACATATCCAAAACCACCACTGCCTCCACATATCCATCGCCACCACTTGGTTTTCATCTTTCCGATCTGCAACCACCAGCCATGGAGCGTACATGAGATGTGAAGATCTAGATGTGAAAAAAAAATTGGGGACCAACCTAATCAAGAAAAACCCTAAGAAATTTGGGGGAAAAGGTTAAGGTATAGGAGGCTGATTTGTGGTGGTGAGTTGTTGTTGCTGTTGGTGTTGGTGGTGGGCTGTTGGTGGTGGTGGTGGTGGTGGTAGATTGGTGGTAGTGCTGGTTGTTTGGTGGTATAGGAGGCTGATTTGTGGTGGTGAGTTGTTGTTGGTGGTGGCGGTAGGCTGTTGGTGGTGGTTGGTTGTTTGGTGGTATAGGAGGCTGATTTGTGGTGGTGAGTTGTTGTTGGTGGTGGCGGGAGGCTGTTGGTGGTGGTTGGTTGTTGTTGTGGTGGTGGTGGTGGGTGCTGGTTGTTTGGTGGTATAGGAGGTTGATTTGTTGTTGTTGGTGGTGGTGGGTTGTTGTTGTTGGTGGTGGTGGGTTGTTGTTGTTGGTGGTGGTGGTGGTGATGGGTTGTTGTTGGTGGTGGTTTGTTGGTGGTATTTGGAGTGGTGGTATTTGGTGGTATTAGGAGTTGGTGGTATTTGGAGTGGTGGTATTTGATGTTGAAGAAGATGAAAGAATTAAATCAAAAAGAAAAGATTAATTTAAACATAAAAAACATGAAAAGACTAAAATACCCTTGTATAAAATTAAGTTAACAGAAAAAATTAACGGAGCTAACACTCGTGGACCCAAAGCGTTATAAAATATAAACCACAGTGACTAAATCCATAATTATTTTAAAAATGGACCCAGAGTGTTAAAATCACCAAACCACAGGGACCAAAAATGTAATTAACTCTAAATTTTATATTATTGATTTAAATTATGAAAAATTAGAAGTTAGTGAGAAAAATATTGAAAGTTATTTTATTTTTGGAGACGTTGAGTTATTTTGTTACCAAATTAAATCACCAAGGTCATTCTTAACCGTACCACCCATACCATCCATACTAGCTGTCACCTGAGCGTCACATCAGCTTTATCACCACCTTACCAACATCATACCATACCATTATTACCCATGCCAATCTAATTAATTAATTAAAAAAATAAAATAAAAAGAAAAGAAGAGATAGATAGAGAGAGAAAGGTGGGGTGGGGTGAGATAGAGGAAAGGTCCGGCACACGAGTACTGGTTGTCTTGGTACCGCCTTGGTACCATTCCATCCTCACCAGTGTTACCGCCTTGTTACTGGCGGTACCGGCCATGCAGCCTCCCGTTAAGGTTGGCCTAATATGGGTTTATTTTGTAATAGATATGTTTTCATGTGTATGGGAGCTTTAAAGTCTGCGACAATGAGGAGAAAATTTTGATTTAAAGTACATTGTATTTGTGAATTATAATTTTGGTATGAACCTGTGAACTGAAGTTAAAAAGACGATTTCATTGATTAAATCAATTTCATTGGTTCATGAAATTGTTTAATATGATGAAATTACATTATATGATTCATTTTTTGATGAAATTGTTTCATATGTCGGTGTTTTTTATTTAAAAATCAAAAGATTCCATAAAAATGAAAAAGTGTATGAGACCTTTTAATTTTACGTAAAAAAAACGCCGAAATATGAAACAATTTCATCAAAAAACGAATCATATAATATAATTTCATCATATTAAACAATTTCATGAACCAATTTCATTGATTTAACCAATGAAATCGTCTTTTTAACCTCAGTTCACAAGTTCACATCAAAATTATGGTTCACAAAAGATATTCGCTTTATATATGTATAAGGTTAGGTTCACGTGATACCAAGCTGTTTCTGTAAGACCGGTGAGACCAACACTTTTTACATTAAATTTCATAGCAAAACATTGTGAAAATTAAAAAAATTCGAATATTCATCATAAAAACATACTAAAAAACACTATCGAGGAAAAAAAATAAAAAAACAAGGTAAAAAACGAAACTTTCACATCTCAAAAAACTCTAAAATTAACAAATAAATAATCCGAACTTTCACAGCAAAAATGTTGTGAAGATAAAAAAAAATCGAACCTTCACATTAGAAAACACTATGAACGTAACATTCATAGTGTTTTTACGATGAATGTTCAATTTTTTTAACCTTCACAGTGTTTTGCTGTGAAGTTTCATGTAAAAATTATTGGTCTCACCGATCTCACGAAAACAGCTTGGTACCACATGAACCTATGTCTTTGTGTATATTTTATATATTTATATGTATATATATATAATGGGCTAAATGAATGGTTTAGATGAAGGTTGTACGGGTTGTAACATTTACTGGGTTGTAAAATAACTTTCCTCTATATATATATATGTATATATATGTATGTCATTGGTATTTGAGTTTGTGGGTATTGATACTCCTATTGAGGGTTTGGTGAAGATTTGTGGGTAAAATGGATGTGGCGTGATGTGACACTGAAGGCTTATAGATTTGTGGGTTGCGGTACCAAAGAGCTAAGGCCATCCACAATGGTGCAGGCCATACAGGCCATACATGTTGCCACATCAGCTTTTTACTATCTTTACCACTACCCTACCAATTCCATACCTTTCATTCTTAACCGTACCCCTCATACCCCTCATTAATTAATTGATTAAAAAAAAGAAAAAAAAAGGTAGAGAGAGAAAGAAGAGAGAGATAGAGAGAGGGGGTAGGGGGAGTGGGGTGGCATGCTTTAATTCAATCAGTATATGGGCACCGATGGAGAGGATACCAATCACCCTACCCCTCATCCTCAATGGTGTGCACCGGTCGGTATGAGGGGTACCGATCCTCTCTCCACCGGCCCATTATGGATGGCCTAATGATTAAAAACAAAACCTGTCATGACTATCCTCTAAAACCGAATAATAATTCTAATAAATATTGTAATTATAAGTTATGAAAATATGATTTGCCATTTATTACCCATTGATGGATGTATCTCTTTGACAAAAATCACACTAATTAACGCCCGAAACGTAAAGAGAGAGATCCAAACTTGGAACAGCTCTCTCTGTGATCTCAACGTCTGAAACCAAATTCAGCCATACACAGACAGACTGTGTATGAAGATGGCGAAAAAACCTAGGCTGTTCTTCCAGATCATCATTCTCTTGATGTTAATAATCATGGTGCAAAATGCAGAGTGCATATGGTTGAATTTACCCAAATCTGGAAGGAAATGCGTCACGGAGGAAATCCATAACAATGTCGTCGTTTTGGCTGATTACGTCGTCATCTCCGATGTTCATATTCATCCGACTCCCTCCATCACCACCAAGGTAAATTCATTAATTATACATACATCTTCTATCTGTGTGTATAATGTTTATGTAATTCACACAGACAGACATGCATGTATGTATGTATAATTGTAGACAACTTTTATGAAATCGTGTGATTACTGAGCTTGTTATAAGATTGACGATGAAATTTTTATATGTAATTCAACATGAATATGTGTATGATTATGATTACTAGTGTACGAAATTAATCCCCAAAGCTAATTGTTTTAGAACCAAATGTTAATAAGAGGTAGCTAGGGTTTTGATTTGATTAGATTAGATTCTGCCATATATGTAAACTGTAAAGGACGCGATGGAGTAATTAGTGTAGATGATCAATCATTATACATTTGATGCCAATTGTAGAATGATATGTGAGTGAGACTCTGAAACAACTGATAATTAATTTGATCTAAACCCCTATAATAGGATCAAATGCTTGATTTTGAATTCATCTTGTTGAATATTAAACACTAGTTGATGGTAAATTTGTAATTTGTGCTTTCATTTGCTATTACTCCTTCCTTCTGAATCTGACTACCATGAATTGTTACAACTTACAAGTCAATTTACTAATCTTCTTCAATATTGTTGTAATACAAATATTTAGCTATAATGATATAATCAGGAAGCTGGTTTCTCTTCCTTTCATACATTTGTCACTTGCCGATGGAATTCAAAGGAATTTGATGGAATTGGAATGACAAATTCCTTAGTATGTTTTGGTTCGTGGAATGAACTTGATGGAATACTTTGAATTCCATTTGTTTCCACAGTTTAAAGAATTCATCATCATTCTTTGGCTTAAGTGAAGGAATTGCATTCCTAGGTCAAATTCCATTCTAATTCCTTTCGATGGATTTCAATTCCATCAAATACCATTCTGCGAACCAGGCGCCCCCTTAGGATAAATGCTAGGTATGTGTGTATCATATCCACAACCCGACAACCTGTGGGTGGGTGGGATATATTGCACTCGCTTTGTTTGGTTAGGTGAAACAGGCTGAAAAGGATAAATATTTCATTCTTTTTTTCTGTTATGAAAACGTCGGTGTGTGCTACTTTTGTAGGTCACATCACCTTATGGAAACATCCTTCACCATAAGGAGAATGCAACTCACGGTCAATTTGCATTCACTACGAATGAGGCTGGGCAGTATCTCGTGTGCTTTTGGGCAGATGATCCTCATCAAGGTGGAGCTTTAAGTGTAAACATCGACTGGAAAACTGGAATTGCAGCAAAAGATTGGGATTCAGTTGCAAAGAGAGAAAAGATTGAGGTGAAAAATTAATAACTTTCTACAATTTTTTGAAACATATGGAAGGCAGTAGTTTGAGTGATTAGAGGTGTTCAAGATTCTTTTTCTTGTTTGTGACCCGAAAAGAGTTGAAAGGTTTTCTTGTTTGGAATCCATCAAATTTCTTCATTATGATTGACAAGAAACCTGAATTGTTTCACAGGGTATTGAGCTTGAGTTGAGAAAGCTTGAAGGAGCTGTGGAGGCCATTCATGATAATCTTCTCTACCTCAAGAGCAGGTGCTTTTCTACATTTCCAATTCATTAATATTTCTATGTATCATATGGCTTTAAAACCATCTCATATTTGAGTGTTGTTCTTTTTCAAACATATAATATGCCAAAGCCACCTTGCTCATTACTACTACTTTACTAAATAAAAGGGTTGTCTTTTTCTTACTGAAAAATCAAAATTTATTGAGTATTTTGCAGTATTAGTAGCTAGGCTCAATGTTTATCTTACATTTTATCGGTTAGTTTTTTAAATTTTAATAGAGATTTGAAAAGTTACAGAGATGCAATAACTGAGTTCTAAACATGAATGTCTAACATCTTTATGCATCAATAAGCAGCACTGGATAATTGATAAGTTGTTTTTACCAAATATATAATAGCGAATGGTTATGCATAATGCATGCAGGGAGGCACAGATGATAGAAGTGAGCGAGAGTACGAATTCTAGAGTGGCATGGTACAGTATATTCTCGTTAGCTATTTGCATTGCGGTTTCTGCTGCACAACTATGGTACTTAACGCGCTTCTTCCAAAAGAAGAAACTAATCTAGACTCAGCCCCTGGTAACGTTACAAGAATAGGATTATTGATTAAGCTGTAGAACTGATTGTTTCTTCTTATGTCAAGAATTTTTTATACCATTTTTGGAATGCTGCTTTACTGCTTTGAAGATATGAGAAATAGTATAAGGACCGATTGCTATACTTATTTTATGTGATTTTATCATGTTTTAATTCTTCTGTAGCATGCTTATATTTGTTAGACCACTGGTAGCCTTTGTTTTGTTTTTAACTTCATTCAAAGACTCTCACCATGATTTCACATTTTCTTTTCACAAAAAGCCGAGTGAAACATCCGACCGGAGAAGATTAGTCGAGCTAAACAGTTGGGTAATAGCTCAATTGGTAAAAGATGGATACAAGTTGGCCTGAATACTAAGGGGGCGTTTACTAAACACTTACCAAGGTAAGTGCTTACCAATATTATTTACCTTATTGATTTATCATGGAGGACCGAGAAGTTTACTCAATAAGATACAAGGCAAAGAGCCAAGCATTGAGGGTAAGTACACGTTTACTGGGTTTAAAATGCTTACCAACAGTCAGTTTTCAAGGCCAAGTATGTTACATGATAAGATAGTTGAATCAATGTAAATCTCTTGCGTCTAAAAACAAATTTGATACAATATAAACAAACCTGAAATACAAAGATATACCTTTAACCATCTCTATTTATCTATTTGTATTATGATAACCGAAACTTTAACAAATTAATGCATTTGAAAGTGATTGAATGTATGTAAAAGTTTGTAAAAGTAAGTGAAAGTGAATGAAGATAAAGGGAGATGAAGGTAGATCAAAAAATGATGTCATTCAAATTTAACCATAATCAATAACAATTCAAACCATTATAATGTTCAACAAAGTTAAGTTTTAACCATAAAAATTGTCATAATAACAGGTAAAACAGTCCTAGATCATCACCATCTATCAGAAATTAAGTCCATCTCCAACACCATCATGTGAATCTTGCAATGCCAACTCCTGCGGCATCGGGCCGCATTGACACGGGCATCGGTTGGAGTTATCATAGACCACATCACACCCAAAAGCCGGATAACCGAACCCACTCCTTTGAGGCTGCAGTGGAAAGGACCAAGTGGTTGGTGCATGATTGAACCACCCAAAATCATGGCTCATCATTGAACCAGAACCACCCTGATCAAGACTCGGGTACAAACCCGCAGAATGATTAGCCATCTGCTGGTTATTTCCAAGGTCGAACCCATGCTGCTTCTGCAAGTCCGGCATATGATTGAACCGCCCAATAACTTGGCTCATCAGGAGGTTGGGGTTCAAAGTTTGAACCTGATCAAGACTCATCAGGAGGTCGGGATTAGACGGCTGGTTGTTTTCGAACGGCATCTGCAAATCCGGCAGCATATCATCGTCATTGAACCATTGGCTCATCAGCAGGTCGTCGCCGTGGTTGAAAGCTTCAACCTGATCAAGACTCGGATACGAACCCACAGACGGCTGGTTGTTTTCAAACAAATCCGGCAGATCATCGAACCATTGGCTCATCAGCAGGTCGTCGTCATGGTTGAAAGCTTCAACCTGATCAAGACTCCCCATAGAGTGACTAGACGACGCCTGGTTGTTATCAATTGCCACATTTTTTAAGTTCTTCTTCTTGTGTTCGAGATGGGCTTTCGCAGCGTTCATCTTGTTTTCCAATTCCATAGCGAATTGTCTCAATTGCCCCTCTGATAAACCATTAAGTTCATCGAACCAAGTCGGGTACTTGGCTTCCGCGTTTCTTTCCCGAGCCCTAACAAGCTCGTCCTCGATCTTCTTCTTTCGGTCCTGAAAATAGTCGTTCAGGTCGTATGTTATCTTACGGTTTTCGTTCTTTTCCTCTCGATAAGAACCGATCATGTTCTTGATCTGATGAGGGTCTTGGGGCCAAATCTCGGGCTGTTTAGAACCAGGAGGGTAGACGATAATGGCGGTATCCACATCGCAAAGAACTGATAATTCTTTGGCCTTCTTGATCATCCCATTTTTTCTGTGTCGATAAGTTGTGTTTCGCTTCTTCTCTTCCGTTATGAGTTCAGTTCTCAATTTCACACGACCCATATCGATTGATCGATCTGCAATCAATACACAGAGAAGAAATCTTGCGTCAAAAACTCACCAATTTATGAATCGTAAGGGGATCAAGAAGCATATTAACGGAGGGTTTGATATATAGTAAACAGAGTAAAAGGGTAATATTATTATTATTACCAGTTAGTTTACGTGGGAAGGAAGGAAAGTAGTCGTTGTTAGAATGGGGGGCAAGGATAGTCTCTCGGTGTAGGGTGCGATTCAGAGTGAAGGAATGTTAGCAACATTCCAAACTTATAAATTAGAATAAATTACCTCTTTAGTCCCTGTGGTTTGTTAAAAATTACAATTTTTATCTCTGTGGTTGAAAAATTAAGCTTTTGCTCTTCTCTTGTGTTTGGTCTATTCTCTTGTGTTTTTATTCTTGAGATAAAATAATTTTAACATAATGGTTTTAGTTTCAATCAAAAACGAAATGTTTGTATTAAATTAAGTGTAAGTTAATTAATGTTGCATTCAAGTCTTCTATTTATTAAACTAAAATAAGTTAACTTTTTGGGTCAACAAATACAAGATATTTGGGAGAAATAAATATACCGAGATTTTGTGGATTTTAATTCTAATTTGAGTTTGCAGATTTTGTTAATTAAGCTCTTATAATTTTAAATATAAAAGTTTGTTTTAATGTTATTTATTTAGAGTATTTTATAAACTCATCTTAAAAATTACAATAAACATGGTTCATTTAATTCAATATCTGAGTGTAAATTTTGTGAAAAGAAAATGAAAATGTTTTTATTTCTATGTTTGACTCCTTATATTTCTTAAATTGTTTTTGCATATTTATTAGTTTTAATAAAAAATTATTTAAGGTTGTCTTAGAATAATTTAGAAAAATATAGTTTATTATCAGGACATATAATAACATAATGAACACAATTGCAAAGCTTGTTTTCTTAGGATCAAAATATTGTGTTTTCTATAAAGTTATATTGCAATAAGTTGAAATTACATCTTTGAATGTTTTAATAAATCCTAATAGACAATAAGTTATAATATCATATTAGTTTTTTATATGACTTTACTTAGAAATTTTGTTAAAAATGGACGTAATTTTAAACTTTTATGTGATCACTTGAGTGTTATTATTGGTCATCTCGTTGATGAAACCGACCAAATCCATTGGTTTCTTTGTGGCTTAGGGCCTTCCTTCGAAACCTTCTCCACTGCCATCCGATCCTCTCGTCCGCACCCGTCGTTCGATCTACTTGCTAGGGCTGAAAGCCATGAGTTATTTGTTCACGCCATACACGGGTCTTCATCCCCCACTATTGCCTTTTCAACTCACCACCCCAGGCAATCGCTCAACTCTCGTGGTCGTGGTAGCCGTTGTTCTCGTGGTTGTGGAAACATCGGTGGTCGTGGTAAGACCTGTTGCAAATAACGACCACACCACACTCGATCCAAACCGGATGAACCGAGATCGAGACCGAGTAAAAACTCAGTCGAGATTAACCCAAGACCCAAAAGTAAACTCAAACAAGTTATTATGTGGAAGAAATGATAAACTCGAACTCTTAACAGAAACGATAATAAACCACAATAACAATTGTAACTTGATGGAGATTAAAGAGGAAGAGAAACGACACCGGATTTACATGGAAACCCCAAAATGCGAAAAACTATGACCGGTAAGTACTTATCCAGTAAGAATTTGGTAGACGGTCCCTAAGAATTACAAAAACAAAACATCTTTCGTCAAGTCATTGCACTCGGTTTTCATAAAATATGGTTGTCGTTTTTTTTTTAATTCATCTATAGTCAGTTTATTGTTGTAACTTTTACCATTGTTTCCCTATTTTATGCCAAAATGAAAATTAACTTTCGGTTTTGAAAACATTAATTAGACATGAGAAATTAAAAATTAATGAATTTTTGTCGAGAGAAAACCCAGTGAACTTTTTCGTTGTGAAATTTAAATGATAGAAGTCATTATACAATCTTGTTTGAATAAATAAATAAATCACTAAACTTTAAAAAAGGAAGGTGATTCCTATACAACAAGCTTTTACCATTTACAATAATTTTATGTTAACGGACAATTATACCCTTTCTCCTTTTTAATACACTTTCTCTTTAACTCCTTAAACTTTTTAATTCATTTTTTATCAAATGTCCCCATTTTTCATGTTTCCTTTTTATTTATTTATAATTTTAGACTTTAAATATTTATGGTAGGTAGATCATTCACTTATTTTCCTTGTTTTTATTATCCTTTTTGTAATTTAAACATATAAGCTTTTTACTTTTTATTCAATTAACTTTCATGTTCTACTTTTTTATTTTTTATTTTTATTTTGAGTTTTAAAAAAAAAAACTTACACCACCTACTAATTTATGGTTCATTGGTTTGTAGAGTTTTTTTAATTAATTGGTTTGTAAATTAGTGGATGGTGTAAGTTTTTTTAAAACTCAAAATAAAAAATAGAACATGAAAATTAATTGAATAAAAAATAAAAAGCTTATATGTTTGAAGTACAAAAAGGATAATAAAAATAAAGAAAATAAGTGAATGATCAATTGACCATAAATATTTAAAGTCTAAAATTAGAAAAATGAAAAAGGAAACAAGAAAAATGGGGGACGTTTAGAGGCTTGATAAAAAATGAATTAAAAGTTTAAGGAGTTAAATGGAAAGTGTATTAAAAAGGAGAAAGAGTATAATTGTCCATTAACATAAAATTGTTGTCAATGGTAAAAATTTGTTAGGGTAGGGATCACCTCTCTTTTTAAAAAAGATCATTTTAACCCTAGGTAAAAGAAAACCTTTTAAATATACAAGGCATTTAAACATGGTAGACGTTATTACGGCTTGTGAAAAAAATAAAAGACAATTCCAATGAGTCATTGGTGCGAATTGAAACGAAAAATCTAATTTAACTATAAAAATCATATGTTTATACATTTTTTTTTTCGAATGGCAGATAACTCATGCACACATCCCGACACGAAGTCGACGAGGTATCTAGAATCCATACGGGCATCCGGGTAGACAGGGATGTCATCCACTGTCCCTCTCAAGGATGTTACCGACCACTAGGCTACTAATGCTTTGACATATATGTTTACACACTAATTTGCCATTTGCTTGATTTTTTAGGTTGCAATGCCAAGGCAACAGCATGATTCAAAGAGCCATATAGAATGTGAGGTACTTTCCTCTAGCAATTTAATTGATTAAAAAATTAGTTAAACAATCAAGACATTTGTTGTTGTATTTGCTGCTTTTGAAATGAAATGAGAATATAACTGGGCTTAATTCTTGTTTCAGGAAATGGGTTGTATTGTATGTACTAAATGGAATACCATCATAAACAAATACATTAAATAACACAAGGGAAAATCAACATCAAATTCAGGTCTTCTCTTGAGAATCAAATAAGAAACTATACAAACCAAGTCAATATTTATGTTACAAGTTACATACAAATTACATCCAACAAGGCATCAATCAATCAATGATGAGGTTGGAAATCAACACTGAGCCATAAAGATGAATCTTGTTATTATCGTTTAAATGGGTAATAAACGCAAATAAAGTATGATTGATACCTGCAAATAATGTACGAAAATGATGGTGTTGTTGAAATAAGTCATTGAGAAGCTCGTTTTGTGCCCGGGAGAGAAAATATAGGTGCTTTATCAACGAGTATTTGTCTTCCATGACGAGATGTTGATTCAAACTTCCATGCAGGACCAATAAGCCATGATATGGCAATTCCGCCAATTAACCCTCCAAGCTGGATTAATGGTTAAATTTGTTAATGAAGCATGAGAGAAAACCGAATAGCTGATGATGTTCTATACATAATAATGCAACCAACTTTGCCTTATTCCTATTTATTTAGAGTAACAAATAACTTTTTTTTCTCAATCGAAGAAACAAAGTTTCCTATTCTTTTACCCATTTTGACTGTTAATTTATTATTTCGTCACATTTGATGATGCAGATGCCAAGTTTATCGACCACTTCACCATAACCTTTCATAAACAAGTATCCACATGCATCGCCAAATGTTACAAGATCAACAGGGTCAAATATTTATCATATTGAATAGAAACTAAGCCAAACTATGTTGAAACAACGGAAATGTCAAACTAAAGTGGTCGAAAACTCACATGTCCCCAGTTGTCGATACCTCGTGACAACAACCCAATAGCCTGAATGAGAATGAATCACATAAGCCAGATCATATCATGTGGATTAAAACTCTGCAAAAGGCAAGCGAAAATTTGTACCATATTTAAAGCAATCACACGTGCAACATGTTTCAAGTCTCCAACGCCACCTTGAACCATGTTGTTATGTCTCAACGCAAATATAGCAAAAGATCCAACCTGATTCATAAACAAACAGTTTAGTTTGAAACCCTAAAATAAATATAAAAAACAAATCACATGAAGCACCATATCCCACTCGATTAGTAGGGTCACCTTGCCTCAACCACTAGGATCGAGAGGTTGTTTCCTAGAAGACCCTCATCTTGTGCACAAAATAATATAGGTAATAAGGTAGTCGAAAAATAAAACAGATAGAAGAATCAACCGATTATATATATTTCAAAATATGAAATAGGAAAACATGAATAATGGAGAACTTAAAAGCAACCAAAAAGCCACATGTTAAAAACTTACTAATCCAAAAATTGCCCCAGAAGCGCCAACTGCAGGTGCTTTACTGAGCCAGTAACTCATTGTCGAACCTATGTTTGTAAAATTCCATATTAGACCAACTCTCGGGAGGGAATTTTGCTTTATGTGAATATTTAAACATACATATATGAGTTGCTAACTCTTACAGTAACTCATTGTACTTGGCCTTTTTGTTGCAAACCAACCATAATTCTTGCAAAAATGGAAAAGAAAAGAACACAACACTTTGCAAGAATGAACAATGTTGGTCAAAATGTGTACCATGGTTTTTTCATCCGTATTTCCAGAATATTTTCAAGACCGCTTATTTTACAAAAGAGATATGTTATCTTAATTTTCGCAAAACAAGAACGAGTATGATGGATGTAACACAACTCTATAGTAGGTAGAGAGAGAGGGAAAACATGTGTTTTTATGAACAGTTAATGTATGTTATTACTTGCAACTGCAGAGGTCATATAAATCGCAAGGTATCTTCTGGGGCCACTTAGATGCTCCATGGTAGGGCCAATGGAGTTTAGAGAATAACAATTAATCTGAAAAAGGGTTAAACTTGCTTCAGTTCATTTACAAGTATAGATCATTGGAAATATGATATATTAGATGCAGAAAAACTCAAACCTGACCATAAGGTGTCCAATATTTGCATGTAGAAAGGAACACGTGACTAGTCTCCATAGCTCTCCTTTGTCAATCAGACCATTAACCTAAGCACAAAAATTTTAACTAAAAGTTTTTAAAAATGGCTCGTAAGATTTAAACCATCTATGTACGATCTCTAATATTTTCTTTCCAAGATCTAACCTTTGCTCCCCACATTATCAACTTCCCTTGGGATGCTACTTGTGCAACGTATACCCTGAAAAGAAAATCTACTAATTTGAATATTTTTTCCAACATTCAAATGAAATAATCGCGATAATTACAACATAGCATGAGCCATTAGAAGCAAAGAAAGGTCAAATAACTAATGGCAGAACAGTGTACTTACAACACATTAATGGCAAGTAATATATCTGTCAATATCCTTTTATTAACGGGACCTCTCGTGGGAGTCCTTAAGTATGCCTTTTCTTCATCTCCATAGTTGGTTTTGTTTCCTTCTCCACCAAAAAACAATAAGCAGGAAGAGAACGTGGTCGCCCAAGAATTATGAGGCCATTGCGGAAGCTTAAACCAGTTAAATTGGTGGGATCTTCCATGAGAAATTCTGTTTAACTGGAGAACATGGCCAAGATGAGGAACATTCTGTTTGACAAGAAACAACATAATAAAGGGTAGTTCTTCAGAAAACAGAAATATTTCAATTGCAATGGTACATATCTTTATGTTTTCACAATTACTTATGTTTTCTCATACCTGCCTCTATTTGTATGTTTTCACTTCCTATTAGCCAGCATTTCAAATCTTTTTTGTTCCTCAATTTCTCTCTTTGACACACTTTCACAAATTGGGTCTTCATGAAAAAAGTGTATTTAGGGGCCGTTTACTAAGGTGGTATTTGTTTTTAAGAGGTCTATAGTCTGTAGTATAATTTCACATCTAAAATAAATAAGGGTGGATGGTGCACCTCTTAAAATTTCAGAGGACAGTAAGAGGTTTTCAGACTTTTTTCAAGTACACCTCAAACCTATCCCCTTCACTCACCCTCACCTTCTCCCTGCTTCCGTACGTAACCGACGACCTTTTACCCGATCTTATCATACAGTCATCGTTGGAAACAATGCTATGAAGTGTAAGGAAGGCCGGTGAATTTGGACGGAAAACGGAATTGTTGGACTGCCGTTGATTCGAGGGGAGATAGTGTAGAAAGAGAGGGGAAAGGGAAAGGGCACTTATGGAATAATCAGATCTGACCCGGGGTAAGCATCATTTTGGTGCTGGCTCGGTCAGCATGCTGGTCAAATCTCGGTATTTGGTAAAAAGTCGGACTATTGACCGAGTCAGCACCTAGTAAACAGCCCCTTAATGGTAAGGGTAGAGGTCAGGTCTCTAGGCGCATTTTACCCCCAACCTTCCTCACGCGGGATATATTGGGTTCGTTTGGTTTAGTTTATGTTTTCAAGATTTGTGTTATGGCACCAAAGGTTCAATATGACCTTTTCTTGTTTACCATATTTTCCGTAAACTACTAAACTTAGGTGTCAATTTGTTTTTTAACAGGTCTCTCAGCTCTAAACGATAAGAGGTGGACGGTGCACCTCTTAAAATTTCAGAGGACGATAAGAGGTTTTCAGACCTTTTCTTAAAAACAAAACGAACAGTCTTAAGTCCGCAAACCTCTTAATTTTCAGATTAGAGAGGTTCTAAGAGGTATTTTTTTTAAAACAGACAGCCCCTTACTCAAAAATATATATATATATACAATTATATATGTATAGACGAAAGTTTAAATGGAAACTCAAATTTGATTGCAAACATGACAGTATAATACAGGATAATTCAACCTGAATATTATGCATTATTCAGGTTGAATATGACCCCGAATAGGACACGTGGAGAGCTCTCGGTTGTCCTCGCGTTCGCAATCAAATTTGAGTTTCTATTTGAACCAGACCCTATATATATAAAGACATACACACACACACACAAATTGGCACAAAACTGATACTACCACACATTGCCACTTATTTCTGGATCACATACTTAGGATATCAGGCATCATCGCCCTTCCAGCAAGAGCAAGCTACCATGTGTTTGACTGTTTCATATATTAATCTAGTAAAAGCAGAAGTGAGCACAATGAATTCTACCATATAAGTAAGGTTATATTACTGGCAAACATAATACACTCCACATACGGATTCGGATGAAGTGCACTTTGACTTGAAAGGTCAAACAAATTCACCTTTTCAACTTCAAACTACATTCTTAACTAGAAATTTTCTTACAAAATCTGTTTCAAATACTTGATAGAAGCATAACAAATGTTGTAAAGCTTAAAAGAAGTACCAATTCCTCCTCAGGTAAAAACTAAAAACCAATTGCTTTAGAGTTGGAGCCCTAGAAATCCTCCAATACTTACTTATAAAGCTAATTAGCTAAATAAGCGGACTCAGTTAGTTATGAAATAGGAATAAGAAGAAGAAGAGTAAAGAGAATTGCCTTTAGATGTGAGTGGTGGCGATGGGAGACGAAACTGTGGCGAAGGAAGCGAGCAAGGCGGAGAGCGGTGGCGGTGGTGATGAGATGGAAAGGTTTTGGAGTTGTTGATCCAATGGAGAATTCCGGTGGCTGAGGTGCAAATGAACCAACCATTATCGCAGTGAAGAAAAGAAGCTACTATTATATCCGAATTCCGATGATGGTTTTTATTCAATTCGATGACTCCAAACAAACAAACGGTGATTGGATTTGATGCAGTCCTCTTTGGCACTCAACTTCCTTTTTATGTTTCAAACATTCTATTGGTTTTCTTCTTTCCCACGTGTAAACTTTTATATCATAGTTTTAAATTTTCTTTAACAATAAATTTACTAATTATATATTATTGATCACGAACGTTTAGAAAATTGCTATTTGTATATCTATCTAGTGTTGGATCGAAGTTAAAAGTTAGGCTGCGTTTGGTACTTGGGATAGGACAGGACATGACGGGACAAAACTCACTGTCCCACGTTTGATGCAGCATGGGACAGAACAGGAATTCACTATCCCACATTTGGTGGGACATGGACAGGGACAGAAACTTGGACAAAGTAGGATAGCATGGGACAAAAAGGGTTTTTTTTGTTCCACCAAAATAGGTGGAACAACATGGGACAGAAATGATGCAGGAATTAATATATCACTAATTAACACTCGTTTGATATATAATTTCAATATGATATTTATTTTAGTGTTTATCACCACTAGTCGTGGTCGCCGCCACCATTGGTAGCCATTATTAGCCACCTCCGCCTACTCTTCCACTACAACAACCTTCTCCACCACTCTTACAACTACCATCGATTATCTACCACCACCGTCTACCGCCTCTACAACTGTCCATCGCCACCGCAACCACCACCACCATCGTTGGTCACCTCCACCATTGTCTACCATCTTTATGTTCTCCACATCCACTTACCACCACCATCACCACCGTCTATTGTCTTCACGTTCTCCACATCCACCTACCACCACCACCATCGTCGTCCGCCTCCACCACTGTCCACCATCTTCACGTTCACCTCACCATTACTACCACACTGTTCGCCTCACCATGTCCCATCTTACGTTTCACATCCACCTACCACCACCGTCTATGTTTTTCACGTTCTCCACATCCATCCACCCACCATCGTCGTCGCCTCACCTGTCACATCTTCAGTTCTCCACATCCACCTCACCACGTCTATGTCTTCACGTTCTCCACATCCACCTACCACCACCACCATCGTCGTCCGCCTCCACCACTGTCCACCATCTTCACGTTCTCCACATCCACCTACCACCACCGTCTACTGTCTTCACGTTCTCCACATCCACCTACCACCACCACCATCGTCGTCCGCCTCCACCACTGTCCACCATCTTCACGTTCTCCACATCCACCTACCACCACCGTCTACTGTCTTCACGTTCTCCACATCCACCTACCACCACCACCATCGTCGTCCGCCTCCACCACTGTCCACCATCTTCACGTTCTCCACATCCACCTACCACCACCGTCTACTGTCTTCACGTTCTCCACATCCACCTACCACCACCACCATCGTCGTCCGCCTCCACCACTGTCCACCATCTTCACGTTCTCCACATCCACCTACCACCACCGTCTACTGTCTTCACGTTCTCCACATCCACCTACCACCACCACCATCGTCGTCCGCCTCCACCACTGTCCACCATCTTCACGTTCTCCACATCCACCTACCACCACCGTCTACTGTCTTCACGTTCTCCACATCCACCTACCACCACCACCATCGTCGTCCGCCTCCACCACTGTCCACCATCTTCACGTTCTCCACATCCACCTACCACCACCGTCTACTGTCTTCACGTTCTCCACATCCACCTACCACCACCACCATCGTCGTCCGCCTCCACCACTGTCCACCATCTTCACGTTCTCCACATCCACCTACCACCACCGTCTACTGTCTTCACGTTCTCCACATCCACCTACCACCACCACCATCGTCGTCCGCCTCCACCACTGTCCACCATCTTCACGTTCTCCACATCCACCTACCACCACCGTCTACTGTCTTCACGTTCTCCACATCCACCTACCACCACCACCATCGTCGTCCGCCTCCACCACTGTCCACCATCTTCACGTTCTCCACATCCACCTACCACACCGTCTACTGTCTTCACGTTCTCCACATCCACCTACCACCACCACCATCGTCGTCCGCCTCCACCACTGTCCACCATCTTCACGTTCTCCACATCCACCTACCACCACCGTCTACTGTCTTCACGTTCTCCACATCCACCTACCACCACCACCATCGTCGTCCGCCTCCACCACTGTCCACCATCTTCACGTTCTCCACATCCACCTACCACCACCGTCTACTGTCTTCACGTTCTCCACATCCACCTACCACCACCACCATCGTCGTCCGCCTCCACCACTGTCCACCATCTTCACGTTCTCCACATCCACCTACCACCACCGTCTACTGTCTTCACGTTCTCCACATCCACCTACCACCACCACCATCGTCGTCCGCCTCCACCACTGTCCACCATCTTCACGTTCTCCACATCCACCTACCACCACCGTCTACTGTCTTCACGTTCTCCACATCCACCTACCACCACCACCATCGTCGTCCGCCTCCACCACTGTCCACCATCTTCACGTTCTCCACATCCACCTACCACCACCGTCTACTGTCTTCACGTTCTCCACATCCACCTACCACCACCACCATCGTCGTCCGCCTCCACCACTGTCCACCATCTTCACGTTCTCCACATCCACCTACCACCACCGTCTACTGTCTTCACGTTCTCCACATCCACCTACCACCACCACCATCGTCGTCCGCCTCCACCACTGTCCACCATCTTCACGTTCTCCACATCCACCTACCACCACCGTCTACTGTCTTCACGTTCTCCACATCCACCTACCACCACCACCATCGTCGTCCGCCTCCACCACTGTCCACCATCTTCACGTTCTCCACATCCACCTACCACCACCGTCTACTGTCTTCACGTTCTCCACATCCACCTACCACCACCACCATCGTCGTCCGCCTCCACCACTGTCCACCATCTTCACGTTCTCCACATCCACCTACCACCACCGTCTACTGTCTTCACGTTCTCCACATCCACCTACCACCACCACCATCGTCGTCCGCCTCCACCACTGTCCACCATCTTCACGTTCTCCACATCCACCTACCACCACCGTCTACTGTCTTCACGTTCTCCACATCCACCTACCACCACCACCATCGTCGTTCGCCTCCACCACTGTCCACCATCTTCACGTTCTCCACATCCACCTACCACCACCGTCTACTGTCTTCACGTTCTCCACATCCACCTACCACCACCACCATCGTCGTCCGCCTCCACCACTGTCCACCATCTTCACGTTCTCCACATCCACCTACCACCACCACCATCGTCGTTCGCCTCCACCACTGTCCACCATCTTCACGTTCTCCACATCCACCTACCACCACCGTCTATTGTCTTCACGTTCTCCACATCCACCTACCACCACCACCATCGTCGTCCGCCTCCACCACTGTCCACCATCTTCACGTTCTCCACATCCACCTACCACCACCACCACCATCATCACTACTAGTATTACCGTCGAACACCATCTCCACCCTTACCATAACCATCAACATTAGTTACAATAAATCATATATGTGTGTGTGTGTTTAAGAAAATTGTGTAATTTTTTTATAAATTATATAGTTTAGTTTACTTATGTTAATTATAACTATTACGTGATATATAAAATTATCAAATAATTTTTTTAGGAACTTCTCTAGTTCTGTCCAGTCCAGTCCTAGGCATACCAAACACAAAACAGACATTTGTTCTGTCCAGTCCTGTCCTACTCTCTTGTCCTGTCCAGTATTGTCCAATCCTGTCCAATCTTGTCTGCGTACCAAACGCTACCTTAGGGTTATTTGAATTACCTAAGCCGACTTCCTGTCTTTCCGTCTATATGATCGTCTTCCCCCTATTACACAATCCAATCCACTTTCTCCCACTCGTCCTTAATATCTCATCACAACTTGTCCTAAGTTTTCCCCGCTCTCACCATGTTCCACGGTTCCGGCCTCATTTATTCTCCCCTGCTTCCCTTTCGATTTCATCTTTTGACAACCATTTGGGATTGAAGTTTCATGGAAAAACTAATACAATCTCTTCTTAAAGTGGAGATTGTAACACCGGCAATTTTCGGATAACACAACTTCGGCCCAATGCGAAAATGGATCTTTTAAGTTAAATATGAAAAATAGTACTTTAGGTTAAATCATGGATTTTATGGTCTTGTTGGATGGGAAATTGAAATACGAGTCCAAAGGTTCTTTCCGGAGCAAAATCGGAGCTATAACGAATAAGTTATGGCCAAAACAGTGAACCGCGCGGGTTTCAGGCAAGTTTCAGAGTAAGGGCGGGTCAGCCGCGGGTCAACCCGCGGGTCGGACCCGCCGATACCGCTGATCTGAGCTGAAAACATGATTTTAAGCCATCTTTTTCATTTCTTCATATCTTTCTCTCTTACAACTTCGATTTTGGTGATTCAAATTGCTATGTTCTCGGTTTTTCGAGCTCTTCAAGACTACATCAATGGATTTCAAGTATTTGGTAGTTCAAAAATGTTGGTGTAAGTAAATCTCTTCGTCTCCTTCGAGTTTAAGCTTAGAATTGGGGGTTTTTCATCTCCAAACCTTTTCTTCCATACTTGCCTTAGATTTGGTGTTGTTTTAGGTGGATTATATGCTTTGGAAAGTGTTGGAGGCTAGATCTACTAGTTTAGAAGGTGGAGATTTATATGGCTTCATCTTCTCCAACCATCTCACCACCATTTTGGGGATTTCTCCATTTAGGGTTTTGATTCAAGATCCGAGAGGGTAAGCTTCATTCAAGCTTTAAGTATAGATCTTGTTTACGTGATGAAAGTTAAAGAACTAATCTAGAGTTCGATTTCTTATTTATTTAGGTGTTCATCTAAATCACCTAACTAGGGTTTCATGGATTTGGGGCTTTTGGCTTAAATAACCTCAAGGTGAGTTGCTAAACCCGTTTTGTTAAAACTGAGAGCACATCATCTTGTTTGATTTACATATCTTGCTTGGTTATTGTGAATAAACATGATTTTGGATGAAATGCCTAAATTGTTAGGTTTAAGGATTGCCATGAAATGAATGAGTAACGATGCTTGTATGTATGGCTTGACTTGGATTATTGTATACATGGAGTAGATTATCGTATGCTACTAATGCATGAGTTAAATCTATGTGATTATATGATGAATGTATTTATGAGAAATACGTGTTATTATGTATGCCACGGAATGATGTGAAGGAATTAAATCCCGAGCATGTGAGCTTATATGAAATGAATGAAGGGCTTGAGACCCTCGATCAATACCTATGAAAGGTTAAGATAATTGTATGAGTCTTTCTAGACAGTACTGTTAGGAATTATGTGCAAAAGTTGACAAACCACTTGATCGCACATCCAACGTTATAAGACACTTGAGGGTCACACCTGTGAGGACCTATAATTCGGATAGTAAAATAACCCCAGTTTGGAGAGTTTAGTTTTATAATAGTGAATTATAAAACTGTTGGGTGTTTTCTGTATAAACCCCAAAGTGAAAGGTTTCTGATAAATAATTACAGTTATATATTTATTAGTTAAATAAATATATATAGAGTTAATTAATTGGTTTATAATTATCTAGAAATTATTATAAGGAAAAATATAATAATTGGTAAATATTCTTTCTTAAGGAAGAATATAGATAATTATGGAAATTATTCTTTCTTAGAGAGAAAGAAAGAATAAAGCTATATGGAAGTTTTTCCATATAAATAGATAGACAAGGCTATCAGAAAAAACATTGAACTGATTCATTATTCAAATTAACAAGAAACCTCTCTCTCTCCATCTATCTCTCTCTCGTCGATCTCACCAAACAAGAAACCAGATCCGGTTTCGGTTTTCGTTCGATCGTGTTCTTCGCGTACCGTTTGTTCGTGAGGCGTTCGGGGTTAGATCCAACTAGAAGGAATTCCATTTGGTCGTTTACGGGTGGATCTATCTCAAGCAATCCAGGTAATAACCCTAAACCTATTATTATTGATTGTATAAAATAAACAATAAAGATCTGTGATGTTTTTCGGGATTTATATCATTATTGCTTCCGCTTAATCAAACCAGTTAGGTTTGATTGTTTAAACCTTTTGGAACAGTTTGTTTCATGTGGTTTTGTCGTGTATCTCAATCCAGTTAGGTTTGAGATCACAGTTTTTCTCGTGTCAGTTCGATATGAGGATCCCACAAAATCCCTACAAGTACGTATATGCCTCCGATGGTGTCATGATAGATATGGCATCGAGATACACAATATAGAATGGTCTCTTAGACCGGATGAAAATACGAAATATGTATGTGTAATTAAGTATATTCCACGCCATGTTTCCACACCAAACAATCTTGGGAAGTACTGAAATAGGTATGCCCCTATGTCGCCGGCTCTCGGGTTGCTCCGAGGTGCGCGGGCCTCTGTTGATGGTGTCATGATAGATATGACATCGAGGTGTTTAGAAGTAAAGAGTGATGGGACTGGCGGCGGATATACGACTATATAAATAACAATGGACGAACCAACGCAATATTTCCACACCAAACAGTCTTGGGAGGTTCTGAAATAGGAATGCCCCTATGTCGCCGGCTCTCGGGTTGCTCCGAGGTGCGCGGGCCTCTGATGGTGTCATGGTAGATATGGCATCGAGGTGTTTGGAAGTAACGAGTGATGGGATATTGGTTGGTAGAGGTGGGTCGCTCCCACTGTTTCCGAAGATAAAAGATAACCCGTAAAAGTATACTTTGATTATGTTGTTTAAATACCCCTAGGTATACATCATATGTCTTAACATGATTCTATATGTATCGTACTTGTTGGTACAACTCACTAGGCTCTTTTGGCCTAACACTTGCGTGGTGTCGATGTGTCTCTCAGGTGCTAGTGGCGCCGCTCCAAAGTAAATGCTTGGGTAGTTGGGTTTAGAGTGAGCTTGGGGAATCGTGTGAAGAGACCGGTCATCTAGACCGCGAGTTGATAGTAAAAACTGATAACCTTTTGTAGTCTTTTCCTTGTTAGGAATTAGACTTGTTGGTTATTATATCGCTTCATTTAAATTACAAACATTGTAATTGTACATTACTTTATACCCCATTCTTGGGAAGAGCTCACGCTTTGGCGTAATTTGTATTACCACCTTTCGTTAATGAAAGTTTTTGTTGACTCCAAATTTTGGGGTGTTACAGAGATCGAGATAATGCTAATGATGAGAAAGTTACGAGGGTTGCTGCTAGTCAACCTCATGGTCAGGGATGTCAATTAATTACGCGAGGGAGATCATAAGAAGCCCAAGATGCGATGATCATTCATTACCATGGTCGGTAAGCATTACTCTTTTCTCCCTAATGAATATTCACTTAACGCGGATGATGAAAGAGCACACACTTAACTTTGATTTGAGTTTCTTGATTACCTTCAATTTATGTTTGTTTTTTTTTTGCTTTCTCTTTGTGTCTCATTTTTGCAAAACCCTAAATATGTTTACGTGAAATTGCTTGAACGAGGTGAGTTTAACTATTATTTTATTATAATTTTTGTTTAATTTCTTGCATGTTTTTCTTTTGTTGCAAACTTTCTCTCCGGTTCTTCAAAGGTGTTCATTGAAAATTTGAAATAATTTCATTAAACCCAGTTAATGTAATTTATGGTGATTCTTTGTATTCGTACGGTAACCTAATCACACCATTTTGAATATAGAGTGTTTTGAGTTCGTGAATACATACCAAAGACAAGACTAGATTTTGTGACCGGTGGTGCGTGAGGGAAATTTATCAGTACTTTTCCCTATTCTTTTCTTTTCACGCCATTGTTTGCCATTGCTCTCATCACCCCACTGTAAACACACACACGCAAACCCCCTGAGTTTCAATTCTTATTCAATGATCTTCAAGGGGGCAGCATCGGTGGGTTTTTCCTCAATTGGTTAGGTTTCTTGTTCATGCATCAACGCCTTTTTCATGTCGTACAACTTTAGGCATGTTACTTCTTTTAAATCAAATTGGAATTATTGTAGAAGATGACCGAAGTAACAAATTAATCTGATAAAAACTAAAAGAATATGATAAAAGAACAGTAAAAAAGAGTTAAAATATCAAATTGTCTATAAGTTAACCGAGCCTTTTTAACAAGGTTAATCTATGGACCAAAAAATAAATATAATGGCAACCATAATGATCAACTATGAAATAAAATGTCAACCCCAATAACAAGAAAATATAGTTAATTTAAAATATAGACGAAAATTGATAACTAAGTACAAAAAATGTAATTTACTTTTTTTATATGTTCGTTTAAACTTGTTTATTGATACATTGTCATCATATATAACTTGATTCAATAAACTTGTGGACGTAACTTTGTTTATATAGATATGTATAATTATATTTGTTTAATAAAATAGCGTTTAACTCAATGTATGATTTAATAAAGTTGTGTTATTGATTAATCAAATTGTTAAGCTTTATTGACAAAAGGACAAGTCAATTAACGTAATGGATATTAAACGTAATTTAAACAGCATGAGATATAAATACTTTTAATTTTTTAAAAAATTTGTTTACTTTCAAACATAACTAGTTAATGATCCGTATATTATACGGGCATTTGAAACATGTTATTTTAATTTTTAATAAGAATAGACATTTACATGTGTTAGGGTTAAAAATATAGTTGTATTCAAGTTTGGTTTATATTTTGTATTTGGTGTAAAGTTGAGGGGAGCTTAGTGTAAATACCCTAGGGGTATAAAAGCTTTTGTGTTAGTTAGATTTCATAAGTGTAAGAGTGGATTCGTATTGTCAGATCTAGTGATTGTTAGAGGAGAGAGAAAGTTGAGAGTGTGAATTGTGTTCATATTCTTCATATTAATAAAAGTGAGATTTGTGATTGAATTGAAGCTTCTTAATCATGGTGGATTAATATTCAGATCTAACAAGTGGTATCAGAGCAGGAGATCAGTGAAATTGTTGAAGATTTGAAGGTAAGTGTTGGATTTTTGAAGTTTGGAGCAAAAATGATGAAATTTGGATTTGGAGCTTGAAGATCTAGAAGATTTGAAGATTTGGATGTAGATTGATAATATTTTGTTGTTAGATTTGAGATTTTGGTGTTTAATTGTGAAGATTTGATGATTTTTGAGCCTAAAATGAAGGATTTTCGAGGTTTTGTTCGAAGTTCATCAATGGAGGTCCTTCAATGGAGGTTTGAAGAAAATGTTGTTATGTCTCGAGTGTATTTTTGAGTTTTTCGGGTCTTAGTTTGCTATCTCGAGCATATTTTTCAAATTTTTGAATTTTTCGAGTCTATTTCGAGTCTGATGCGTGTCATTTTAGTATCTCGAGTCATATCTCGAGTATGCTTGGTTGTATCTCGAGTGTCCTTTTGTCTTTGAGTGAGGGAACAAGGTTGATATCTTGAGGCGCGTGCGCGTGAGTCAGCAAAAAGAAAGGGGAAAGTCAACATCTCGAGTGAGTCAGACGTCAACATCTCGTGAGCCGCATGCCGGGTATTAACTCGAGACGATATCTCGTGACATTTGTAGGCGTGAAAAAGTGACAGCAAGAAAAGACGTGTAAGAGAGAGAGAGTTTAGCATTAATTAGGTGTTCTTGGAGGGCGCGTGTACAGCTCATGAACAGCTCGTGTACAGCGCATAAGGACAAGAACGTCAGCATCTCGAGTCTGTCTCGAGACGCGTGAGGAGTCAGCTGGCGTCTGCAGCGCGTGGGACGCGTACTTCGAGTCCGTCAGGCGTGTCATCTCGAGGCGCGTGGCAGCATCTCTTGTCAGCGCGTAGGAGACATTTCGAGCGCGTGTCGGCGCGTCTGCAGTATCTCGAGTGCGTGAGAACGCTTTCGAGCGTGTGGGAGCGCGTGAAATCAGCATCTCGAGAGTGTCAGGCTTCGTTTCGAGCGCGTGTGCGCGTGTGGGAGCATATCTCGAGTGTGTGAGCGTGTTTCTTCTCATTTTGAGCGTATTTCGAGCGTATTTTGGCGCGTGGATACCGTATCTCGAGCCATTTTTCAGTATTTCGAGTCTTGTGCTTTATTTTTGAGTGTTTTTCAAGATATCTTAACATTTTTGAGTGTTTTTCAATATGTCTCGAGCCATTTTAATTTTTGAGTAATTTTTTGACTTTTATAATTCGAGTCATATTTTTTTTTAGTCTTTGAGTATCTTGAGTCATTCTATTGTTTTTGAGTGAGGCTTATTTTGGTTTTATTGTTTTCATTTTAGTTTTTACTAAGTCTCGAGTCTTTGTGATTTTTGGAGAGCAAATTTGTTTTTGTCTCGAGTCTTCATTAGAGTTGTTCACTCCTTGATTTTTCTGATTGTCCGAATCTACATTTTTAGATTTTCTGAATATACTCTGCGTTACTGACTTTCAGTTGTTTTAGTGTTTCAGAGTATTTGACTTTACTTCAGGTTTTTCAAGGAAAATCGTTCGGTGAATTTTTCAACAATTTCAGACTTAAACATCTACTGATCAAAAGATCCGTACAATTCATCATGACGACAAGAGAAGCGTTAGCAATTGGTTCCGATACCAAACCACCAGTTCTTTTCAGAGGCGATTACAACATGTGGCGAGACAGATTTTTGGATTTTATCGACAGACAATATTTGGGATAGTACATTCGGTTATCGTTGAAAGAAGGTCCGAAAGTTTTTACTGAGGAAAAACCGGCACAACCTGATTCTGATCCTCCAGTTGCTGCTCATACAGTGATCAAAAAGTTTGAGGATATGACTGTTGAAGAGAAGAATAGACATAAAGCTGATAAGTTGGCTAAATCATTCATGTTATTGGGTCTTTCGAATGATATCTACTTTACCATTGACAGTCACAATTCCACTGGCAAAGAAATGTGGGATCAGATTGAGAAGCAGATGCTTGGTACAAGTGTTGGTACTCAGATGAAAGTAACGAATATTATCAAACGATACGAGCAATTCAAAGCAAGAGAAGATGAAAAGTTGGATGATACCTATGAAAGGTTTTGCAATTTGCTGAATGAGTTGAGGAAGAATGGAATCACTAAGACAAAGATTGAGAACAATGTCAAGTTTCTCACTAATCTTCAACCAGTCTGGAAGCTTTATTCCAACTCTGTCTTTCAAAACAAGTCCTTAGCCGATATTGATATTCATGTTGTGTATGAGATCTTGAAACAGAGTCAAGATGATGTTCAAGATGCTTTGGATGCAAAGGCGAAATCTGAGAAAGAGAAGGCAGATACATTAGCTTTGATGGCTGATAAAAGAGGGAAACAAGTAGTTCACAGATCAAGAGCAAGAAGTGATTCTTCTGACACTCCGGAAGTAGGCAGTGATTCAGATGTTGATGTTGCTGAATTTAAACAAGCGATGGCAATAATGACGAAAGCTTTTCAAAGAAGATTCTATAAGCAACCGTCTTCCAATAAGCAACGATATTCATCTACCTCTCGGAAGTCTGAGTACAGAGGTAGACATGAAGACAAGAGGAGTGATAAGAAGACTGATTCAGCAAGATATTTTGAGAAAGGAAAATATGAGGAGAAAAAGAAGTTTGGAGAGAAACGAATCGAAGAGAATGATGAGAAAAAGTCTGATGAAGTTCAAAAGTGCTTTAAATGTGGAAAGCCAGATCATTTTGCGAGAGATTGTCCTAATGGTGGAGTCAAAGATTATTCGTACTACAGTCATAAAGCTTCTTTGGCAAAGAAGAAGGAATCTGGAAAAGCTCTACTTGCTGAAGAAGATCATTGGTTAAACGCCACTGACGATGAATCTGATGATGCCGTTTGCATGATGGTTAAAGCATTTATGTCAAGATGGTTCCTAAGAGTGGACGAAAGACTGATTTTTCTTTGAGGCGTTGTAATCCTTATGACTCGGATGATTCTCTTGCTGATTCTCTTGATGATTGGTTTGTTGATTCTTCTGATGATTCAGTGGGTATAATGGATGATTCAGTTAGTTCCGATGATGAAGCGATAGAGGTTATCAATGTGTCTGATGGTTCTGAAGGTGATGATGAGACCGAGGATGTGGTGATAGGCTCAGATTCAGAGGATGGTGATTCTACAGCTAAAAATCAACTTTGTTTGATGGCAAATCCAGACGACCATTCTTCTGAGGATGAATCTGAGGTACGTCTTAATCCTTATGTCGAATTTGAAGCTTACATCAAGTCTTTAAATGCGAACATGGAAAATCTTAAAAAGAAGTTAAAGGATCAGATATTGCTCACAGATAAATGGGAAGCTCGTTCTAAATAGAATGATGCTTTAATAGTTGAGCTTTCCGACAAGAATGCTCAAAATGAACATCTTGTGCAATATTTGATGAAAGAAAATGAAAAGTTCTTGGAACAATCTGTAATTTCTGATAATAAGCAGAAAGCTAAATTGTCTGAAATTTCAGATAAACTTTCTATTAAGGAAAAGGAGTATAATGACATTCATACAAAATTTTCTGCACTTTCTGAAGAAAAAGAAGTTTTACTTGGGCATATTAAAAAGGTTGAAACCATGCTTTTAAAAAGAGGACAGACTGATCAAACAGTTTTTCTAAATAAACCAAAAGAGTTCAAAGCTTATAATGTTAGAGAAGGTTTGGGATTTGAAAATCCTAATTACTTGAAACGTGCAATCAGATTTGTTCCTACACTTTATGATACTATATATTTTAATCTGGACAAGAAGTATAGAATGCGTTTTACAAGATCATCTGAGGAAGTTGAAGCTGAACATGATAAACGTAGAAAGCAAAAGGATAATGTTCAAATTCCTTTCAACTATGCACGTCTGAATGACAGTTATAGTACAAGGGAAATTTCATTATCTGATGATTATATTAGAAGTTATTCACAAGAGGAATTTAAACAGTTCAAATCTGATGATTCTCCAGTTGATAACAGTAAATTTTACGAATTTCGATATTATAAGACTCTTAAAGATCTTGATGATGAAAGAAGAATGAATTCTTCTGAAAAAGATCAAATGCTTTGTAAAATTTCTGATCTTCAAAAACAAGTTTTCAAATTAAAAGGAGAATTGCAGAAATTTTCAAATTCAAGTTCCTCTGTTCATAAGAGTTCAAATACTTCTGACACTTCATTTGTTTGTGCTTCAACTAATTCAGAAGATAGTGTAAAATCTGAGAATGCACTTCAACTATCTACCATTGTGAATTCTATATGTTGCGTGTGTTCAGCTAAAAAGTTTGTTGAGTCTGAAGCTGTTTCTAAAGTAAAGTCACTTAAGTTAAGAAATGCTCAACTTTCAAATCAAATTTCAGATTTTGAGCAACTTCTTATTCTTGAAAGAAATAATTTTGAGAAAGAACGAAAAGTTTTTCAAGAAAACATTCTTGATCTTTTCTCCAAGATTTCTGATTTAGCAATTAAGATGGATCTCGAGAGACAACAATTTCAATCTGTGAGTAAATCTTCTGAAGAGAAATCTTTAGAACTTCGAAACCAGATTGTTGCTTTGCAAAATCAGATATCTGATGAAAGGAATAAATTCAAAAGGAAAGAACAAGTTTTGAAAAGTGAAAAGAAAGCTTTAGAACAAATGTTTGTTGCACATAAGAAAGAACCAGTTGTGGAAACAGATGTTGAAAAACAGAAAGAGTTCTTTACATGTGAGATAAAAAGACTTACACGTCAGTTTGCTGAATTCTCAACAAAAGCAATGACTTCTATGGTGAATGATAATAAAAAGTTTGATTCGTCTAGTCTTTCTCAATCTGAAAAAGAACAAGCAAAGCATGTTTCAAACATTAAACCGAAATTGCATGAAGGTCAATCTTCTTCTTCTATTTCAAAGCCCACACAAAGGAATTTTTCTGAGGATACTAATAAATCAAAAGATAAATTCGTTCAGTATCCACAACACTCAAGACAGAAAGTAAATGTTCAACAGAATGGTTATTATTCTTCTTTTACTAATTCAAGTGCGTCTGATTTTTCAGATAATTTTCAAAGAAGACAAGTAAAACAAGTTTGGAGGAGGAAGGAGTTCACAAATTCATGTAGCCCTACTTCTAGTAGTAGTAGTAGTAATACCAAAGTTAGTCATGATGTATGAAACAATGTTGCTTTTTCATACAATAATCGTGTATCTTTTCCATGAAATTTTTCAATAAAGCAATTTGTTGATCTGCGTCGTGATAAATTTTGTTGTTCAAATTGTGGCTTGCATGATTTTGTAAACAATAGTGCTTTTCATGATTATAATCCTTATCTCTATAAGAAAAGACCTTGGATCTCAATTGCACATAAATCATCTAACCCCTTAGGACCCAAATTGTGTTGGGTACCTAAAGTGAACTAGTTGGTTTTGCAGAATCGTCATGTGTGGTATCTCGATTCTGGTTGTTCGAAACACATGACGGGACATAAGGAGATTTTGCATAATTTCAAACCAAAGTTTTGTGGTTCAGTTCAGTTTGGTAATGAACAGTATGCTCCGATTGTTGGATATGGAGATGTGATTCAAGACAAAGTCACGATTAAGAAAGTATCGTTGGTTGAGGGTTTAGGACATAATTTGTTTAGCATTGGTCAGTTTTGCGATAAAGATCTCGAAGTAGGTTTCAAGAAGAGGCGATGTGTCGTTAAGACTGAGTCTGGAAAGGAGTTACTTGTTGGAACTAGAAGGCGTAATCTGTATAAGATTGATTTGAGAGATGTTAAAGCTAAGAATACTCTTTGTTTGTTATCAAAGGCTTCTAATCAACAAAGTATTTTGTGGCATAGGAGACTGTCACATCTGAATTTCAAAGGTTTGAATAAGTTGGTGATTGGAAACTTAGCTATTGGTATTCCTGATCTGAGATTTCAACAAGATCATCTTTGTTCCGCTTGTCAGTTAGGGAAGATGAAACGAGTTTCGCACAAGTCAAAGCTTGAGCATGGAATGGAAAAGCCGTTACAATTGATACACATGGATTTGTGTGGCCCGATGCGCATTCAGAGTATTAATGGCAAGAAGTATGTTCTCGTGATGGTTGATGATTACTCAAGATATACATGGGTAAAGTTCTTACGATCTAAGGATGAAGCTGTTGGGTTTTTCGTGGTATCCTTGAATCAAACTGACTCGAAGGTTAACACGGATCTCAAAACCTTACTGGTTTGATAAATCTCATAGGTTTAAAATCAAACTGATAAAACCTACGTGATCAGAAACACACTGTTTCGATCTTATCATGCGGAAGCGATAAAAGCTAAAACCCTTAAAAGCCTATTGATCTTTAATCGTTTCTAGTTTAATCCTAATGGTTTGGATTCAGATCAGTTTACCTGGATTGCTCGAGATTTAATCCACCGGTGATTGACCAACGAACGTTCTTCTAGTTGAACCGAATGAAACCCGGAAACACAAAACTGGAATCCGAATGGGGGGGGGTCAGCGCCGGTTGGAGGAAGGGAGAGAGGAGGAGAGAAACTGAAAAACTGATATGTGTTAACTTCAAGCTTTTTTATTCCTTAACCCATAAGCCTTATTTATATGGGAAGAAAACACAGTTTGAAAGGTATTCAGTTTCCATATTATAATTATCTCAAATCCTTTCCTTTTATTTACTGGAAAAGAATTTGCCTATGATAATTATAAATATATGTATTTATCTAATATATATATTACTTTATTAATTAACTATTATATATTTATTTTATCAAATAAATATACAATCTTCTAATTAATTAATAACCCTCCAACTTTGGTAATTCTGACTGAAATTACCCAATTGATTTATAATACACTATTATAAATCCTAATTCTCCATTTCTGGGTTTCATTTAATTTGTTCGACTTATAGGTCCTCACAGGTGTGACCCTCAAGTGTCTTGTAACATTGGATGTGTAATTACTTGGTTTGTCAACTCTGCACATAATCCCTAACAGACTCCCACTTGTGCAAGTTGGCAATACCGCCTCGATTACACGGACCTAAGGAGGCCCCTAGACAGGCACTTAGGCTGACCAGGTTACAAGAACTCTTATACCCAGACTGGTGATATAAATGTTCCATAAAGAAATAGTATCTATGAAACTACTGTTCATTGATTGGGTATATCTTGGCTTTTCCCTTTGCATCGCGATATTTCATCTGTGAGTATGAGCTTGGAAAGTGTCAACTCTAAATACTCAAGATTCTGTTTTCTTGATTATCTGACTTTTACTGATAGGTAAACGACAAAGAACTAATCAGTTCGTTTGGGCATGGCCATGCACTTCATCAGTATACTTAGTCAGTCAAGATGGGCCCAGAAATATCTCTCTTCTGAGAAGAGGTGCAAATCCCATCTTGCATATCTGCCTTTAACACCACGGCTTCTGCTGAATCTAGTTACACCCTTTATAGCCACCCTGTTACGGCGTAGCGGTTGAGTGCACTAAGAATTCAGTAGTCCTCATGATATCAAATCAGATACCTCAGGTGATAGGGACAACCACTGTGAGATTCACTTATGACTTACTCCAAGAAGTAATCTCAACCGCGGATCACGTCCGATATTTGCTACTCTATCAAATATATGTGCAACTTTTAGTCTACAACACTTGTAGCTGTTATTTAGCAACTGATCATAACTACCTAAAAGTTCACAATGACTTTAACTCCTTATCATGTTCCCACAATGATAAGTTGTCACAGACAGATTTTGAACGAAAACTGGAAACTAGTTTCATTCCTGGATTTATTAAAAACATGCAAAATTGTGAAAGTAATAAAGAAATTAATTTTGTATAGCCCACATTACACGCTGTAATAATAACAAAATTAAATATCTTTCCTTTAATAACTTTCATAATTATCTATTTAACGTTTGTTAGATACTGGTCTAAAATGAAGTATCACCTATCTTCAGTTTAAACCCTTTGATTAAAGTTTACCAATCTAATCAAAGTGATAACCAAATAATACAAGTCTGTTTATACGATCTACTTGTATCTGCTACTTATTGTTTTTGCAAACACCTTTTTTAAAAAAAAAAACAATAACTAGACTTTTATCATATTCCATGAACTAGGAGACCTGGACTAACTTCCAGTTCCTGAATATGTGAGACTGCAACTTTCCTTAGCTGCTGTGTAGATGAATGATTTCTTCCTGAAATCAGATTCCATTTGCAATGCTGGCAAATCTACTGGAATCCTATATTTTAATCCAACACTTTAATTATTGATTTTAAAGTCAGTCACGACCTTTGTTTCAAGGGTCTTGAAACTTTTATCCTTTTGACTAAAAGGGTAAATTATATCTTACGAATTATTATCCTACCTGGATTTATGAATTCCGGGATACATCAATAATTGTGTCTTTTATTCTTTTATCTCAGACTAGATAGAGAATAAATTGGGCTCCCACTTACTTATATAAAAACTAACTATTACTCAAAATTTACTATTGACTTAGTCAAAACTTTGATTAGTCAATTCTAATTTTAAGTAATGAACTTTGAGAATTTCCTTTTATGAAACTTAACTGGATTTGGTCAAATCCTAATTCCAGATCTTGGAATCTTTCTAGTTTCATAAATACTGTTATTAACGCTATCTGAGTTAATATCCTAAATTCTCCTTTTAAAACATTTGATCAAACTTTGATTAGTTAATTCTGAGAATTTCCTTTATAAAACTTAACTGGATTCGATTGAATCCTAATTCCAGAACTTAGAATCTTTCTAGTTTTATAAATGCTGTTATTAACGCCATCTGAGTTAATATCCTAAATTCTCCTTTTAAAATAAAATTTGATCGCAAAATTATTATTTATAAATGTTTTATTCTCAAAACACATTCCTATAGAATTTCGTGTGTTTTGATAGTTTTTACATAAATTACTTCAATTTAATAGATTTTATTGAAGTAACTATAACAGGCAACAACTAGGATCATACAGATTGAGCACAATCAGATATTTCAATGTCAAGACAATAACTTTTAAAAATAAAACCATGAAATTATAAATCCAAAATATAAAAACTGTTTAAAACATAAATCCAAAAATAACTGTTTTAAAACCATAAATCCAAAATGTCTTGACTTATATCGAAATAAACTTGTACTTAAGATCCTCAGCAACTTCTGGGCACTTCACTTCAATTCTGACCTCCTGCAATAATCATTTGCTCTAGGTATCAGTATACTTGTAAGCTAACAAGTAAGAAGTGACAAAATAAAGCAATCATAAATTTCTGAGGTTTATATACCTGCTTCATGACGCTTAGGGCAGTTTTGCCTCCAGTGACCGACCTCATTGCATATGAAGCAGCGGTTCTCGGTCCTAGCTTTATTTGGCTTAACCTTCTTGCCCTTGCCCTTGCCCTTGCCTTTCTTGGGTGCACTCTGGATGGCCTGGACTGGTCCTTTTCCTTTGCTGGTGCTAGCATGCCCATTCTTCTTTTTCACCCCTCCGTCTTTCACCATCAAGACATCCTTGGTCTTGTTCTTGTTCCCCATATTCAGTTCAGCTGTCTTAAGCATGGAGTGCAATTCTGCTATTGTTTTCTCCATGTTATTCATATTGTAATTGACTACAAAGGGCCTGTAGTCTTCTGACAGTGAATTGAGTATGGTGTCTGTTGCCAGCTGCAACGGAACAGGATGACCTAGCCTCTCCAGATGATCTAAGTGCCGTTTCATTTTCATGACATGGTCACTTACTGATGTCCCTTTTATCATCTTGCACTCATTAAATGCTTTGGTGGCATCGTAGCGTTCTGTACGAGCCTGGGTCTGGAACATGTCCCTCAGCTGGCGGATCATGTCATAAGCATTTGTATTTATGAGCCCTGCTTGCAGATCTGGGCTCATTGTTGCAAGCATGAGACAGGCAACATCCAGTAGATCATCGGAGTGCTTCTTGTGGGCATTCCTAGCAGCAGCCGGAGCATTTGTTGGAGGTGCCTCCCCAAGAGGCTCTTCTAGAACATACCATTTTCTCTCATGTCTGAGCACAATCATCAGATTGCGCTCCCAGTCGAGAAAGTTAGAGCCGGTCAGTTTATCCTTCTCTAGGATAGATCGGAGGGAAAGATTGTTAGTGCTGGTAACAGTGCTTGCCATCTACACAAAATAAAACTTTTGGTTTTTAGCAACTGTAAATAAATTAAATTCCAATAATTATCAATAAACCCTTAAATGATCAATTTATTGGACTAGGATCCTTATTTCATACGTCCTGATGTGCGTAATGTTCTTGCTCCACCAGACCCGTATTTATTTCGGTAGGTAAGGACTTTTACCAATCATGTCTAGCTGACATGACTCCTAGATCTTTTCGGGACCATGGAAACTACCTGTGCATGTTTTAGTCCCTCTAAGTGCTTTTTGGACCGGTGCCACCCGGTGAACTTAATAGTACCAAAATAGATCTCACCATTTTGGGGACCTGATCACTATACTCTGGCCGGTACCACCCGGAGATAATTCGCAGAGTTATGTAACCCCTCCAGCTTCAGTTTGAACACAGACGTTGAATGTGTGATCACTTACAACGCCTATGTACTTTACGCCGTAGGTGCCCCTAGATGGGTTGCACTACTGATCTATGATTTTCGGGGTTTTGAAAAACTTTATTTCCAGGATTTTTGAAAAACTGATTGTTATAAAGGCCACTTATGTTTTAAACTTACTGTTTCAAACATACATGCAATTTTAAAACTAACTGTTCTAAAATCACTTGCTAATTAAAACTAACTGTTTTAATTGCACATCTAGTTGATTAAAACTAACTGTTTTTGTCAACTCGCCTTTTATGTAAAACAATCATTTATAGGTTTAAAATAAAACTACCGTTTTGAAAATTTTGAAAAACTGGTAATTTTAAAAACCTATACACTTTTGTGATATAACCTAGTTTTAAAATAACCTTTCCATTTAACACTACTAACATGCAAATATCACAAATAATCAATTAACTATGCAATTAAACAACAATTAATCACATAACAGCTAATTATAGTTTTTGCCAACATTTATTTCCTAAGGACCAATAATGACCTATTTCACTAAAAGGCTTCAAAACTTGCGTAGCTCCCACTGGCCTCGCCATTTTTGTTAGAACTCCGGTAAGTTGAAGAATTTTAGTAGCTCCCACTGACCTCGTCATCCGAAAGAATAAAATATCTATCCTAAGGTCATTATTACATAAGGGGTTGTAAATGGCACGCAGGCCTCCCCGCAAATATGTCAAGGGTCTAAGTTGGCAAATACTATAATATATATATATATATATATGCAAACTTAAACTGAGATGCATATATAGAACTCAAGCAATCACACAATTATATAAAGCATAGACAAGCAATATAAAGTCGGGTAATAAACCTAGATCCGTTAAAATTATCTTGTCTCAATTATCGCAAAACTTGGTTTTAAACTGATTTATAACAACAGTTTCATAAATCGAAAATTAGTTTTATCTAAATGTGCACTTTATAAATAAAACTGATTAGCTAAAATAATTCCTTTTATCCAAAATTATATCAAACTGGTTTTATCGATCCAATTATTTAAAATATTGGCCTTTTGAGTAAGAACACAATGTTAGGCTTATTCGAAAAAACAGGTAAAAATTTAATTTTTTATAAAAGATTCATCAAACCGGAAAAACAATCCAACTGGTTTGAATAAATTTTATTAGATAAAAATTAAATAGAAAATAATTTCGGATAAGAAAACTTTAAAACCAAAACAAGTTCTTTTGGGCCATAACTTGGTCCAAAGAACTGGGCTTTGGGCCTGATAAACAAACTAGGCCCAGACAAACGAAAAACCCTAGATGGATGGTCCGGTATTCTATTCGCGATGAGTAAACTTAAAACTGCAGTGGCCGACACCCCATTGCGGCGGTTATCGACCACCGTCTGATAACGACCAAGCCATTGCCTTACGGCTTTGGCGGTTTGATGATTTGTTCCATCGTTGGCCATCATCCGGCGACGACGACGGCGAAAACGCCACCGCCGCCATCACTTATTTGATCGGAGCAAAAGTCCCGCCACCACCATCACCTGGCGACCACCGCAGCTGTCGATCACCACCATATGGCGGCAATCGATCCGTCGAACACGGTCACCATCTATCGGCCTCAGCCGAGTACGGCCTTGGCCACCGTTTGGCCGCCGGCGAATAACACACACCGTCATCCACCGCTGCAATCGCAGCTTCTGGTGGTTGCGGTACTCTCGCCTTACCACCAATCTGGTGGTTTGGCTCGAGGGTATCGATCGTAGAGGGTCACGGCTCGTGATGAACTCGACCACAGCCGGGTGTTGTTTCACCCACGGCCACCGCAGGCACCGCCACCACAACGCTGTGGTGCGATTGCTACCACCATTCGCCGCCGCCACTGGTTAATCGAATGACAACACTAGCCGCCGCCACCGTTATGCACGGTGCGGCTGGCGTTCGCACCGCCATCCACCGACTGGTGGTTGCGGTCGTTGCTACCCGGCGATGATGATGAACGACACCACCATCGCCACCGATGCCGTTCTATGGTTGATACCGCCACCATGACCAATCATAGCCGCAACCACGATCGGTGGTGCAGCCGTGATCTGTTCCGGCCTCCGGCCACCACCGATCTGGTGGTGGTTCGCGTTGGTGGCGGTCGGTTTCGGGCTCGGGTTTTCGAATGTTAATTAAAAATCAAAAATTTATATGTAAACCATTAACATAATAAAAATCCGATTTTTATTCAAGAAACAAAAATTTTAACGGATCACACATAAACAGATATAAACAGATAAAAAACTAAAACGATTTTTAACAATGGCTCTGATACCACTGTTGGGTTTTTCGTGGTATCCTTGAATCAAACTGACTCGAAGGTTAACACGGATCTCAAAACCTTACTGGTTTGATAAATCTCATAGGTTTAAAATCAAACTGATAAAACCTACGTGATCAGAAACACACTGTTTCGATCTTATCATGCGGAAGCGATAAAAGCTAAAACCCTTAAAAGCCTATTGATCTTTAATCGTTTCTAGTTTAATCCTAATGGTTTGGATTCAGATCAGTTTACCTGGATTGCTCGAGATTTAATCCACCGGTGATTGACCAACGAACGTTCTTCTAGTTGAACCGAATGAAACCCGGAAACACAAAACTGGAATCCGAATGGGGGGGTCAGCGCCGGTTGGAGGAAGGGAGATAGGAGGAGAGAAACTGAAAAACTGATATGTGTTAACTTCAAGCTTTTTTATTCCTTAACCCATAAGCCTTATTTATATGGGAAGAAAACACAGTTTGAAAGTTCAGTTTCCATATTATAATTATCTCAAATCCTTTCCTTTTATTTACTGGAAAAGAATTTGCCTATGATAATTATAAATATATATATTTATCTAATATATATATTACTTTATTAATTAACTATTATATATTTATTTTATCAAATAAATATACAATCTTCTAATTAATTAATAACCCTCCAACTTTGGTAATTCTGACTGAAATTACCCAATTGATTTATAATACACTATTATAAATCCTAATTCTCCATTTCTGGGTTTCATTTAATTTGTTCGACTTATAGGTCCTCACAGGTGTGACCCTCAAGTGTCTTGTAACATTGGATGTGTAATTACTTGGTTTGTCAACTCTGCACATAATCCCTAACAGAAGCACCAGAGATTATCATTTCTGTTCTGAAAGAGGTTCAAGTGAACTTACAGTCACAGGTTCAGAAAATTCGTTCTGATCATGGAACTGAATTCAAGAACAAAGTACTTGGTGGTTACTTAGAGTCGGTTGGTATCAAACATACTTTCGCCACAGTTCGTACACCACAACAAAATGGTGTTGTTGAACGTCGAAACAGAACTTTGGTAGAAGCGGCTAGAACGATGCTTGCTTATTCAAAGTTACCAATGTTTTTGTGGGCTGAAGCGGTTGATACGGCATGTTATACTCAGAATCGTTCAATTGTGAACAACAGGTTTGGTAAAACACCATATGAGCTTATTAATAATCAAGTACCTAACATAGGGCATTTTAGAGTATTTGGTTGCAGGTGTTTCGTGCTGAATGATAGAGAGGATAGACACAAGCTTCAGGCGAAATCAGATGAAGCGATTTTCATTGGTTATTCAAAGAACTCGATTGCATATCGTGTGTATAACAAACGAACGAAGATGGTGATGGAAAGTTCGAATGTTAAGTTTGATCCATATGCAGAAATGGCTTCTGAACATGACAGTTCAGAACCCGGTTTAACTGGTGTTTTAGCGGTCAACTTGGTTAATCCAGATCATGTTACTCCAACGAAGCAAAAGGATGGAGCTTCAACATCTACAAACAATCTTTCTGACTTGGATTTATTGTTTGAGAATTTTTATAATGAATATTTTGGTTCATCATCGTACGATTCAACAACTAATAATAATTCGTCTTCTATTCACAGGGAAACAACAGTAAATGTTCAGGAACCAGTTTCAATTTCTGGTCCGTCGAGTTCAACGATCTCGGAAGATACATCAAGTGTAGAAAGTCCTCAAGTTCAGACTTTGATTATTCCGATTCCCGAGATTCAAGAGATTATTCCGATTGTTGATAGTTCCCAAATTCAAGAGGCAGATATTGGTTCAAGTGAAGATATTTCAGATCCGATTCCAATTCGAATGGAATCCAATTTTGATGATTATTCTCAAGATTTACAAATTGTTCCTTCATTTGAATCTTTGCAGGAAGTTCCTATAAGTTCATATACTGATTCTAGTTATGATCTTCAATTGTACATGCCTCTCCCTCATACAACTAAGTGGACACGAGATCATCCACTTCATCAAATAATTGGTGATCTGAATGCTCCAGTGCAAACACGATCGGCAACTGCGAATGAATGTTTGTTTGCTGCATTTTTTAGCAATGTTGAACCACTGAAAGTTGCTGATGCTCTTGCAGATCCAGATTGGTTTATGGCCATGCAAGAAGAGATCAATCAGTTTGTACGACTAAAAGTCTGGAGACTCGTACCTCGACCTGAAGGAAAATCCATCATTGATACAAAATGGATTTTTAAGAACAAGAAAGATGAGGATAACATTGTTGTTCGCAACAAGGCACGGTTGGTTGCCAAAGGATACAGACAACAAGAAGGAATAGACTACAACGAGACATTTGCTCCGGTTGCTCGTATTGAGGCTATAAGGATGTTTCTAGCCTACGCGGCACACAAAGACTTCACTGTCTATCAAATGGACGTGAAGACAGCATTTTTAAATGGCGTCTTGAAAGAGGAGGTATATGTTTCACAACCAGAAGGGTTTGTTGATCAAGATAATCCTGATCATGTCTATATTCTCGATAAGGCATTATATGGTTTGAAACAAGCACCGCGGGCATGGTATGATTCCTTATCTCAGTTTCTTGTTGAGTCTGGCTATTCCAAAGGTAAAATCGATAACACTTTGTTCATAAAACGTGAAGGCGAGCATATCATGTTGGTACAAATTTATGTAGATGACATTATTTTTGGGTCTACTTGTCCTAATTTTTGTGACACTTTTTCTAAACTCATGATGACTCGGTATGAGATGTCGATGATGGGAGAATTAAATTTTCTTTCTCGGTTTACAAGTTAAACAATTATCGACTGGCATTTTCATTAATCAAGCAAAGTACATAAAAGATATTTTGAAGAAGTATAATTTGGAAAATGCTAAGATTATGAAAACACCGATGTCACCAAGTTGTGCACTAGATTCTGATCCCGATGGGAAAGCTGTTGATGTGACAACTTATCGAGGAATGATTGGTTCTTTAATGTACTTAACTGCAAGTCGACCTGATATAATGTTTTCGACATGTCTTTGTGCTCGTTATCAGTCAAAGCCTAAAGAATCTCATCTTAAAGCTGTCAAACGTATTTTTAGATATTTGAAAGGTACTGTTAATCTTGGTCTATGGTATCCTAAAGGTTCAGGTTATGAGTTGACAGGTTATACTGATGCGGATCATGGAGGATGCAAGTTAGATAGAAAAAGCACGACAGGACACATACAGTTTTTGGGAGATAAGCTAGTTAGCTGGGCATCCAAGAAGCAGAATTGCATGTCACTTTCAACGGCCGAAGCTGAATATGTGGCTGCTGCAAGCTGTTGTTCTCAGATTATTTGGATGCGTACCCAGTTACGAGACTACGGATTCAAGTTTGATAAGATCCCGATTTACTGTGATTCAAATAGCGCGATCGCTATTTCTTGCAATCCAATCCAACACACGAAGACCAAACACATCGATATCAGGTATCATTTTATTAAAGATCATGTAGAGAAAGGTACAATAGAACTTTATTTCGTAAATACTGAATTTCAGTTGGCAGACTTGTTTACTAAAGCTTTGGATGAAAAGAGGTTTAACTTTCTTATCACCAAGCTTGGTATGCGAACTCTGAAAACTTGAAATAGTATTTTCAAACTTTATTTCTTTGTATATTTTCTTTCTACATTTGTTTTTACTTTTTCAATTTAATAAAGTGTGTTTCTTTGTTTGAGGGGGAGTCAATAAATAAATAAAACAAAAAGAGGTCATTCAAGTTTTGGTACAAGATATTTTTGAGGGGGAGCTACTAACTAAAGTGGATTCATTTTTTACATGAATACCAAATTCTATTATCTGTTTTGTAGGTAATTCACATTTCGAGGGGGAGCTTATATGTATATATATAGTTTGGCATAAACACATATTTGAAAGATGAACAACTTTCAAGTATGAAAACAGTTTTCATAATTGTTCAAATCACTTCTCTATTCTCAAAAGTTTTTCATGAATCTAGAAGTGAATTTTAAATGTTTTCATATTGAGGAATTGACGCATGTTTTCTAAACCGTGTGTTTCCAAAGATTGATACTTGTGTATTATCTTTTCGTATACTGTTTAAGTATTCCTACACACCGGTTTATGTTCTTCTTGTTTAGTTATTACCATGTCTCTAAAACGATCCAATTATTCGATGGTAATACACTCGTTTGAAATTCCAATTTGCGTCTAAGCGTTCGTTTGATCAGTCTGATATACTTTGTTTCATAAAGATATGTCTATATATCGTTCATATAGATATTTTCCTATCTTTCTGAACCATTTCTTTTTGATCATACCATCTGATGAAACAGTTTTCTCAAACAATTCTTTGTTTTTCATGTGCATTCAATATATATAATTGTTTGGAGATATCTTTTTGCTCATGTATTGTTTCTATACATCTTTTGAGCAAACTTTATCAAAGGCTATATGATTCAACCGATGAATCATCGATTTTGCATGTTTAGGAAACATATTTCACAGGGAGTGAGGTTTTTAAAACTTCTATGGACTGCCAGCACCGGTAGCCCTACCCAAGAAGTTATCCTTGAGAGAAATGAGGGGTGAAGGGTCTCAATCGAAGAGTGGGGGAGATAACTCATCCGGTTGGGTTATTCTCATAGTGTTAGAGCGGAAAAATGGAATATGAGAGCTTGGTTAGCAGTGACGAAGATTAAAAGAATTGGAGGGTGTGAGAACAGAGTTAAAAGAAAATTAAAACTCTGCACCAACCATTTCTAAGTCGGGCAACCACATAATCTATCGGTTCACGTTCTTTGGTGACTGATATTGAATCAAGGCAAAGCCCAATGCCGACTCTCGATTACACCCCACCAGCTACTCATTTTCTTCTCAACAAGAAAATGTTTCAATTTTGCACGGGGACGCAGCATATCATATATCAGATTTTCATTTGGAAAGTCAATATTGAAAAAGAAGGAAGCTGCCCTGCCTTCGAACTTCATTTCTTGCACATCGAGTCAGTGAATATGTTTTTCACTATTTTGAGCCTGTTAAAGCAAGTTATGCTATTTCTTTCAACACGTTGCACACAAGGAATTTGTTTCTTTGTCGGAACATTCATAGAAATACACCGGTATTTCAATGATTGAATGGAAGTCCTGGGGGTGAACGTCAATAAAGCCCTTTCTACAGTACATCTGTTGTACTAAGTGGCTTTGTGCTACTTACAGGCATTTTAACTGTTTCATGTGTTGATTCAGGGTTACCATTCTATGTCTGAATTTGAGAATATTCGGATAACCTTTTGGAATTGACGGATGGTTTACATTTTTGGATGGTGGTTCGGGAGGAAAAGGATGGTGACTGATCAGACTGTTTCTAACTATTTGGTTGATATTTGGTTTGAAGACTAATCATTTCTACATTGTGATTTGATGATAAAATCGTTTTTTCATCAAATAGGGGGAGAAAGAAAGAGAAATGATAAACTTTTGATATGATAAAGAAAGAAAGCGAAATGGGGAGAAAGAAAGAGAAATGATTATTTGTTCAATACATGTAATTTGTATATGGTGAAGTGCTTGAGAAATGTTCAAATGGGGTGAAAGTGTTGGTTATTCAAGTGTGAAGAAAATTGGTTGTTCAAAGTTCAAGTTGATTTTTGAAGAGATTCTGCAAATAGTTGGAAGATCAAGATGAAAAGTTTTATCAAGATAATCAAGTTGTCAAAGTTTTGATTATTTGAAGACTTTGGAGAAAAGTCAAGCGAAGACTGAAGATTTCAAAAATGTTGTTTCTGGATGATGAGAAAAGAGTTTGAAGTTTATGGAGAAAAAGAGTTGTTTTATTTTCTGAAGATTGATTGGATGAACATATCTGGAGATTGATACTTAAGTGATAATCAGTTGGTGAATTCTGATTCAAGTTGAGTTTATTGAAGGTGGATACTTCAAAAGAGATAATTCAATTTTGCGGATAAAGGGGAGATTGTTTACTTTGGAAAGGTTGAGAAATTTTTCTGAAGAATGTTGATGATCTTTAAAGTCAAGAGATTCTCAAGTTAAATTCATTTGAGAAGTTTTGAAGTTGGTTATCTGTATTTCGTGAAGATTTCTGATGCTGAAAAGTTTTGTTCTTTGCTGGTTCAGATAAAGTGAAGTTTATGAAGATTGTATATGTTTACAAGTTTTTGTGTTAGTTGGTTATTTCCAACTTGAATACAAAGGGGGAGATTGTTAGGGTTAAAAATATAGTTGTATTCAAGTTTGGTTTATATTTTGTATTTGGTGTAAAGTTGAGGGGAGCTTAGTGTAAATACCCTAGGGGTATAAAAGCTTTTGTGTTAGTTAGATTTTATAAGTGTAAGAGTGGATCCGTATTGTCAGATCTAGTGATTGCTAGAGGAGAGAGAAAGTTGAGAGTGTGTATTGTGTTCATATTCTTCATATTAATAAAAGTGAGATTTGTGATTGAATTGAAGCTTCTTAATCATGGTGGATTAATATTCAGATCTAACAACATGACAATTGTCATTATCATTTAAATACTTATGTAAATTATATGTTATACGACAATTGCCATTATAATTGCTTATTACAATAGATATTTTAGTTATCTAATAGCTGTTAAAATTTTAAAAATTGAAAATTTATTATTCTTTTGTCAAAAGATTTAAATTTCGTGAATGATTTTAAAACTGGAGGGATTCAGAAATAAAATATGTGTAGTGTTTTGATTTGTAGGATTTTAAATAAAATAAAATAAAATTATTTATAAATAATCTACAAAAATAGTTAGATTAAAAAGATAGAATCTTTAAAATTCAAGAATATTAGCAATTGAGTTTTAAATAAAATAATATTTCATTACTTATAAATAATATATAAAAATAACTAGGTTAAAAAGATGAAATCTTTAAGTTTCAAGAATATGAAGAATATAATTGTAATAAAATCTAAACAAATTAATTTATATCTATTTTTATAACTGGAGGGATTCAAAAATAAAATATGTAGTGTATTTTATTTGTAGAATTTTAAATAAAAAATTAATTACTTATAAATAATCTATAAAAATAGTTAGATTAAAAAGATATAATCTTTAAATTTCAAGAATATCAACAATGGAGTTTTTAATTAAAATAAATTTTAATTACTTATAAATAATCTATAAAAATACTTAGGTTAAAAAGATAAAATCTTTAAATTTCAAGAATATCAAGAATAAAATTGTAATAAAATCTAAACAATTTAATTTATATATAATTTTAATAATGTAGTTAAACTAAAAAAATATTCAATATTAAACTCATTTTGAAGGTATTGTCGAGACGATTATAATGGTATAATTTATTAAAAAGAAAAAACAAAAATTTTAATACATTTTAATTAATATATATTATTATTTTAAAATGATAAGGATGTAAAGTGAAAGATGAGAAACTAATGGATAAAAAGTAATTTAATCAAATAATTCTAAGAATAGAAAATGTAAATTATAAAGATAATTATGACATTAAATTAATAAGAATAATTTATGACATCATCATTTGATGATTGTTTTTTAATTGACCAATCAAATGGCTCAATTTCATAATCATGACATCATCAAAAATCTTTCTTTAATATATATAATATATATAGATAGATTGTATCAAAATAATTCACAACATTAAAGGAGGGTATGATAGTATAATACTACATATTTTCTTTTATAGAGGGAAGTTCATTTAGAAACCAAAAAAATAGTAAAAACTTACAAACCGATGGTTTTTTGGTTTAAATCAACGAAAACTCTTCGTAAAGTTGTTTATTATGATGCAAATGTTTCATATAATTTATTTTTTGATGAATTTGTTTCATATTTTGGTGTTTTTTATATATAAATGAAAAGGTTTCATGCATTTTTCTATGCTTATGAAACTGTTCTATGTATTTTCTTTAATCCTATGAAACCTTGTTATTTTTACAAAAAAAACATCAAAAAATGAATTATATGAAACATTTGCATCATATTAAACAACTCTACGAAAAGTTTGCGTTGATTTAAGCTATGAAACCATGAGTTTCTACGGTTTTTACTCTTTTTTTGGTTTCTAAATGAACTTGACTCTTCTTTTATATATTATTATTTATAATTGATTGACAAAATTAACTATCAATATCAACTACAGAACTATGTATACCAACTTAACTGGCTACAAATATATTTGGTTGATACAATTGATGCTTATACAGTAACAATATCGAGATCACAAACACTTTTTTCTGTTCATAACATGTTTGTAATGTTTATAAGATGTTGGTATAACTTGATATATGTATTAACAAATTTCACAATCACTTTTTCTTGTAGGGAGACCGAAGATAATATCACATAATCATTAGCATTTCGATGATATGAAATTTAAGATTTTAGCCATCTATTCAAAGTATGATTATAGTTTCACGTGTCTTTTTCCGTTCTTGTTTTTTCAAACGATTTCGAGGTGGTAATGGGTGCAAAATGGGTGACGGCAATGGTAGCTTGCGATTTCCTCTTCTTTTCACCCATGTTTTCTCACGAATCGATTAGAGAATTCATGTAATCTAGAGTTCAAATTCTATAGGATATTGATGTGGGAAGATGGGTTTTGTGGAGGAAGAGTCGAAGAAACCGATAGAAAAAGTTTAAACTTGCAAAAGTTTATTTTCTAAAAACTACAAATTTGGTCTCTGAGTTTATTTTCTAAAACAAAAATAACCGAAAAACAAAAGAAGAAAAAAAACTAAAAATGCCCTAAATTTAACCGCTTCCTCTAACCGGAGTTAGATCCAGGGATCAAATCCGAACGAAATCATATACAACAGTATTTAAAACGTATTTTTTAAATAGTAAAATCTAAATATGTTTATTTTTGTCAAACCACATGGGCCAAAAGTACTGGTCACTCTTTAAAATATAGAAGTTATTGACAACAACACCAAACAGCCGGATCTTATCTTCTTCATTATCGACAACCACCACAATCGCTACCGTCCACGGCGGCGCGTGGTCCATGGACGACCTCCATTACTGGCTGGTTGACCATCCCGCCATTAAGCACTTCGAATGGATACCTAATAAGACATGGGGAGCTTCTCCTCTATTTCTCTCTGTAACCGTCCTCACCTACCTCCTTTTCACTCTCATCCTCCACCGGAGCTCTCTTCCGGCCGTCAATTCCGCCGTCCTCCGCCGTATCTCCGCCCTCCACAACCTCATCCTTCTAATCCTATCCTTAATCATGGCCGTCGGATGCTCCCTCTCCGCCCTCTCCCAGATGCCTAACCGCCGTTGGATCTTCTGCTTTCCACCATCCAAACAAACCCCTCCACGTGGCCCGGTGTTCTTCTGGGCCTGGATCTTCTACTTCTCGAAGCTTCTCGAGTTCGTGGACACGCTCCTGATCATCCTCAGCGGCAGCACCAATCGACGGCTCTCGTTCCTCCACGTGTACCATCACGCGGTGGTGGTCGTCATGTGTTATGTGTGGCTGTCCACGTCACAGTCGCTGCTGCCCGTGGCGCTCGTTACCAATGCTTCGGTTCATGTGCTAATGTACGCCTACTACTTACTGTGCGCACTCGGGTGGCGGCCGTGGTGGAAGGTTTTGGTCACCAACTGTCAGATTATCCAGTTCGTCTTCAGCTTCGTGGTATCCGGTGTGATGTTGTATTACCATTTTACAACCGGGTCGGGTTGCTCGGGATTCTCGGGTTGGTGCTTCAATGCGGTTTTTAACGCTTCTCTTTTGGCACTCTTCGTTAACTTCCATTTCGAGAATTATGCGAAAAGGAAGAAGAAGGCCAATGATAATAAACGCTTATGATCAATAAATTATCAAGCCATGGTTGTTGGTTTTTTGGGTGTTTTTGATTTTAATGTTTGATGGTTTAATTTTGGACCATTGTTGTTGTTATGATTTATTGATAATTTGAGTTCCAAGATAAATGCCATTCGAGTTCCAACATTCTATTCCTTTGCCTCGTGTAGCTTGTCGAGAACATGTAGATTGATCATGATATTGAATTCTTTTCTTGAATCTCCTTTGCATATGGGTTCTTTTCGGTCCCTTATAAGGGTTTGGCAAAAATAAGCCGGCTTATAAACTAGTCTATCCAAACATGTACCATAAGCTAGCTTATTGAAATGCTAATTAGAGTAGTGTTTCATGAGCTACTAACCAGCTTATTAGTCAACAACTAGCTTATTATTGGCATCTCAAAACACACAAAGGGAAATTTGTTGAAATCGTGTATTTCAAGAAAAATAGAGGAATTTATTATTTCGACAAACAAGGTGAAATGTGATAAAGAAAAAGGACAAACCTGTTAATGTTTCCAGAAGCAAAGGAGCGTCAAGGACGAAGAATTGGAAGCCAATACTATGAAGGTAAAATAACACTTGAAACTTCAAAGCACAATGCTATGCTATACTAAGAAGGTAAACAAAACTCCGAACTTGCACAATAAAAACATTGTAAAGGTTACCTTCATAGTGTTTTGCTTTGAAGTTTCAAGTGCTATTTTGTGGTCTCATCCGTCCCACGGAAATCGTCCAAACTAACTCGCATACACCCTAAAAAATGACGGTGGAGACCCGATTTACCATCAATAGCAAAAGAACCCAGGTCACATATTGATGTTAATGAACATCACTCCAAGTTTATCGCTTGTGGAGTCATTGTTTAGGATAACGAACATTAACTTCAATCACTCAAGGTTTATCATTTGATGATTTATCATTCTCAACCACTGTAATTCCATCGCTTGCAGAGTCAAATTCAACCACATTAGATCCATAACTTTAAGTTTTCAAGGATCATGTTTAAGCACATTCAGTAGGAAACTACTAATTACATTATGTTGGTCAATGGTTGATGCCACCTTCAAGAGTCCACATCATATTGTCTATGAAATTCAATGCTTATTTCAAGTTACGTTTAGGAAATGTAAGCTATTATATGTCCACGACACATGTAACACAGAAACATTGTTAAAACGAGTATGTAAACCTATAAGGTCCCACAAAAATAACACGTTTGCTTTCGTTTGTAAGAAACCCGGATTAAAGTCATGGTTGAAGGTTAAATACTTATCCTTCAAGACTAATTTATAAATAATTTGCGAAAATGTAATTATGATAATTACATGGTGTTATATGAAAATACATGTAATTAACAAAAAATTAGTTATTTTTTTAAATAATTCCGACAGATTTTTGGCGCCCATATCTGTCAGAAAGGCAACATCCGCTAGAAATTTGAGTTTCCGGCGCTCGTTTTTTTGCGGCCAAATCCGTCGGAAATCCGTTAGAAATACCCAGTTTGGCAGATTTTTTTGGCGGATTTGGCCGCTAGAAAACGCGTCTAGTCTTGTAGTGATAAGCATTTATACATTCTAAATAACCACGTGTCTCTATTTTATCAATAAACCCGATAATAGGACTAACTCTTGATTTTGGTTTAAGTTCCCCAAACTCCCAAAATTTGACCTAAATGGTCCAAAATCATCAAAGTATAGACCATGCAACACAGGTTAGGGCGCGGAGTCCCTTGCACACAGACGCCCACGTCTTTCAGGCTCAAAACGCCGCCCCAAGTGGCTTTTCTAGCGGCCAAGGTCGTGTAAGAAGGCACACTAGTTTTTTTCCCTCCGTTTTCTCGATCTACAGGCACGAATCACCCAAACAGAGGCTTGGTGAATTTTCCCATGGCTTAAGCCGCTTGGGAAGTTGCCTCGACCCCGAAAGTCCTTCTTTTTCACATGAACATAATTTCATTAACTTCTAGCGGCCAAAGTCGTGTGAGAAGACACACTAGTCTTTCGTGGCTTAAGCCACTCGGGAAGTTGCCTCGACCCAAAAGTCCTTTTTCACATGAACATAATTTGATTACCCCTCCCCCCCCCCCCTAAAGTTCAATCAAGCCTAACTTTTTCCATCAATAATCATCACATTCACGGAAAAATCACTGCTCCTATAAAATTAGAGGTTCATAACATATCCTATATTAGTGCCAAGAACAACTCTCTGATAAATAAAACTGAGTGCTAAAATAGGTAGTGTTAAGTTACAAAAGTTATAAGTTGATATCTAATTGGTTGATAAACCCGCCAATGGGTAGTCAATTAGTCATCAATCGATGACTTTAAGCTGATTCCATATTGGTGAGTAGTTTCACTGGCTGGTTCTTATTAGCTACTACACATATATTGCATCATCAACTAGTGTTTGCAAACCTCGATAAATACTCATTGATAACACTATAGCATTATCATCTATTCTCTTATATTTTGTTTTTTGTTTCAGGACGCTACTCCAAGTCTATCGCTAGGGGCTTTGTATACTGTGAAGGTGTGCATGTGTGTGTGTGTGTGGTTGGGGGGGGGGGGGGGGGGGTGGGGAGGGGTTTCACCTCGCCATATGACGAATACAATGATCCATGGGAGTTAGTATACATAGGTGTATATCCAACACCTCATGGTTTGTTTATAGTTTAACTAAAAACCTCGTATTTTTTTTTATAAATCTAATCACATAAACGAACCAATGTTTCATTGAAATTAGTAATAGTCAATATACAATTATGTATATTATATATGACAATATCGTAATATAAAATATGAACAATAAATTAACTTAAGTATAGTGACAAGGATCCAAGTTGACGGGCAGGGGGCAGGCCTAAAGAAGTGCATACGGTGGCACGTGTCATCGTTTCATTTCCCTGTCATAGTTTAAAAATTACACGGTCGTGAAAGATACCACTATATCAATTTCTTGCATACCATCGTATGATATTTCATGTTCGGGTTAGGCCATCCGCTATGTGGCCAGTAGGAGACCGGTAAGGAGGGACACCGGCACCACCCCATCGTTCTTTCTCCTACACCTCACCCCACCTTTCTCTCCATCTCTGTCTACTGTTTTTTTTCTTTTTTTAATTAATTAATTAGAATGGTATGAAATTAGTATGGGTAAGGATGGTATGGTAAGGTGTTGTTAAGATAGTGAAAAGCTGACGTGACAGCTGGTATCGGTGGTACGATCAAGGATGGCTAAAGGGTTAAGTATGATGTGCAGATGTACATTACAACCTGCTCATATACACCTACTGTAAACTAAATGTAAGTTTATTGGTGAGGTTACTTCGTCTAGAAAATAAATAGGAGAGTAGGTATATAACAATTCCTTAAAGCTCTCGACAACATTTTTGATAATCACCAAAGTACGTCATTTATTTCGAGCACGTACACATAATCTAGGACGCATATATACTCATAACTCAAAGACTAAGGAGCCGTTTACTTAAACACTTACTCGGTTAGTGCTTACCGGTGAAGTTGAACATTATCACGTGCCGTATTGGACAAAATTTTAGTCACGCAAAACGGTATCGTATGCAACAATTTAACCGCTACGCTCTTACTAGGTAAGAATTGTGGATCTCACTTACCGGGTAAGACTCTCGGTTCATGCTATCGCTCTTACCGGGTAAGATTCTAGTCCTTTTCATGATCGTTCCGTAAGGTAAATTGACCCGGTAAGCACTTACCGGGTAAGCATCAAGTAAACGGCCCCTAAGCATTTACGATTTTCCCACCTGCAAGTAAAGACTGCAACATCACCATCTGTGTTTAACGCCCAAGATTTGATAAAATGAAGAAAAACAATAGTACCGTGTGTTGTTATCTCAAAATTAATTTATGCATTTTTTTTGGTGTACTATAACAAAATCGGTTTTATAGGACGCTTTATAATGTCAAACTTTCTTAACAGCGTGTTTAATAAAACTTAAGTTAATAGGAACAAAACAATTGAGTACCCTACATAAATATGTTACACTGACTTGACAGAAACTTTTGGGTCTCCTTAAAAGTTTTTGGCCAATTTTGAAATAAACGTCATATTAATCCTTTTTTAGATACATTGAAGTCTCATCAAAAAACAAAGATCAAAAGTGTATTAAAAAACTTGATCTGTATTTCAGATGGTTTGTATTTCATAGCTCTCTATGAACACAATATAGGTTTAAATTCCAAGATGTTTAAAACAACTTTATCATAGTATATTTGGTTTAATGAAGCAAAGTAGCTAATAGCCTAATCTAAAGGCTCGAGCTCAAGCTTGTTTGAAGAGTAAACGAGTAGCTCGAGCTCGACTCATTTAAGTTCATAAAGCTTCAGCTCGAGCTCGGCTCATTTCGAGCCTTATGTGTCAAGCTCGAGCTAGAGTTCGTCAATGATTTAGCAAGCTCGGGAAAGTTCAAATGATTTAGATAGAGGAAAATTGAAATGTGAACCACTTTTTCATTGTGAACATGAGGACGAATCATGGAGAGTAGAGATTATTAGGGGGGGGGGGGGAGGGGGGCGGTCAAAGCCGCCTTTATTGACCGGATGAGTGACTGAGATTGCTTCTCACGTTCTCTTAAAAAGTTATGTTTCTCATTTGAACCTTTCTCTCTCTTTCTCTCTCTCTCTCTCTCTCTCTCTCTCTATATATATATATATATATATACACACACACACACATATTTAACTGAGGCTTGTTTAGGCACGCGAAATTAACCATAAAGGCTCGAGCTCGTTTATTAAATGAGCTTAAAATGAAGCTCAAGCTTGTTTGAGCTCGTTTATCTTATGTTCGAATCGAGCTTTTAACAAGTCGATCCCAGATACCTCACAAGCAACTTGGCTCGCTTACACCCTTAACACAATACATCGAGCGCATAAACTGGCCATCAAGAACGTACAAGTCCATTAATTCTAGCTATTAATTAATCCTCTTCTTCACAAACCAAAAATCACATGCATTTCATTGATGCATTATAAACAATGACAATGAAATCCTTTTCTATTCCCAAGCAAGCTTTGATAACCTTTTCAATTATCTTGAAGCTAGAAAATAAAAATTAAGAATAAATTTATCGTTCAAAGGATGACATAAATTTATAGCTTTTTTTTTCTTTTTTACAAACGCCAACCACTATCAATATATTTTAAGTCGAGTAAACTAAAACATAAGGGTTGTGTGAATCCCAAATGATAGAGAATAAAGATGGAGAGAAAACTAGAGATAATGATTGAACATTGAATACACTAGTTGGTGATAAATGATAGTAATGATGAAGCGAAGATAGAGAATGTTTTGTTCTTCTTGGGAATGCTTCTCTTAACACAAATGTAGGCTACCATAAATCCACACAAAACCCTAGGCTATAGCATTCTATTTATAGTACTAGGTATAAGATAGTTACACAAAAGGCCCTTAGAGTCTATGACTCTTTACAAAGGAGGGCATAAACTAACTAAAGCTATTACAAGAATAGGAAATGATAAGATATAGACCCTTGACTTCTTCACAACCCACAAAGTAGGGTCTAACAATCTCCCCCTTTGGGAAGAAGTCAGAAGGGTGGTGGAAGCTCAAGCGCTGGTTCCCACTTCGACATCTGAAGGAACTCCTCCCAATCTCCAATGATCCTCGCTCGCATCTGCATCGCCGCTTCCACTCGTCTGTACATAAGCCTCTCCTTGAGCTTTCTCTCGATCAGGTTCATGGCCTCCAAAATCTTTCCCTTTCCGTCTATGAACTTCCGACTCGGTACCTGATCAGCCAAGAGTCTACTCTGCATCCCGTTGTAGACGTAGAGAAGGGTTCCGTCGCAAAACTTAGCAAGTTCGCTAAATCGCATGAATTTGCGTTCCCTCTTCTTCTGTGTCACATAGAGAACACCGTGCTCCGGTATCCTGGTTGGCATGTATGGAAGATAAGCATCAATACCAGGTACGAGCAGGTTCGGTCGGAGCAGGTTGACCTTCGGCTGGCGGCTCTCGATTGCAAGTTGGTAGTCCGTCACACGCGCAAGGGTGATCGCATGACGAACATACTTCTTCAAGATCTCGGTGCCGTCTCTGTAGTGCTCGGGTCGGAGAATCGGGACCTGGAGGTACTTGATGAGCGTCAGTAGGTCTTCTAGGTGAACTCGGTCCAGATCTGCTTCTGTGAAGGTCCAGTGTTGCAACTCTCCTCGAGGAGTGCCAGTCCCATACATGAGGACGTCGTACTCAAGGAAAACCTGATGACCATGTCTGTAAGGGCGCATCTTGGTTACCTTGACGAAACGACGTCGGATTCTTTGACGTCCGTGGGTGGCCCAGTTGCACATCCTCTGGTGCACATACGCAGTCCTTCTTCTCTTGTTCTTGATATGAGAGATCCCGAAGTAAACCTTTCTAGACCAGACGTGCAGGTTCTCCTGCTGGAAGATGCTGCTGAAAGATTCCTCAAGGAATGGCCTGAAAATGACGGAGTGGTTCCAGTTGAGCTGGATGACAACTGGAGCGGAGGTATCTGGAGCGGTCGAATGGATGGTCCGAGGAGCTTCCGGAGTGGGAAACTCGAACGCTGACAAAAAGCTGGTGTAGTCGGTGTTTTGGACAATGTCGTCCCCCTTGTTATATATCCTGAGGCTCTGAGCGAGCGACCGAAGAATCTTCCGGGCTTCCTCCGGAATCTGAACATCTGTAGGGTCTGTCGGTGCTGCTTCCGGGGGAACGACATCGATCCCTGCTGTCTCGGTCAGATGAGGAAACTCAACTACCTCATCCGCCGGGATTGGCTTGTAGTGCCAGCTCCCCATGTCAGGAATCTCCTCCGTGTCTGAATCTATGAATGAAGTATCGGCGGCGGCTGATTCTGACGGGGCACTCGAGCGAGCAGATCGTGATGCTGAAGCTGTTGTAGCAGGCGCGGAACCCGAGGCTTGAGCGAGGCCGATGCAAAGTCTCTTGGCTCCCTGCATCTCCCCCTCATGAGGACCTGCGCCCGGGTCAGTGTCATCATGTCCCCGTTTTGAGGACTGAGTCTGAGGCCAGCACGCTGCCTCGAGTTCGCGGATACGGAGGTTGGCGGCCTCCAACTGCGCTTCCCTCTCTTGCAACTGGGCATCCCTGGCGGCTAGTAGTTCTTCCGCGCGCTTGAGCTTGGCCGAAAGCTTGTCGTTCTGAGTCGTTAGCGCGGAGACTGTCATGTTGAACTCGTCTTCATGAACATAGCCCGGGATGGCTTCCTGAAGTGATGGTCGCGGAGGTTGTAGGCGGAGGACTGACCCAGTACGAGGAGGAGCCACTGACTGTTGCATCTGAAGCTCGGTCGACTTGCCCTTGGCTTGGCGTCGAAGCTCTTGCAGTTCTTCCTCTCGTTCGGCGTCGCGAGACTTCAGAGTCTCGATCTCTCCCCTTTGCTCATTGAGAGCACTCTCGAACGCCTCAAGTTTGGCATTGCGAGAGGCCTCGGCGCGGTCCAGCTCCGCGAATCTGGCTTGGACGACTTTAAGGATGTCGCCCGAATCCGTCAGGCCTAAGAGCCTCGGTGGTGCGTGAGCGTCTTTAAAGACTTCGCTCGAGTCTGTCGGACCCGGTCCTGGTAGTACAACACCCGGTGCCACTTGGGCTCCAGTTGTCGAGAAGAGTCCTACTGAGGTGCTCTCTCGGCCTGACGTCACCGCTGGTATGATGTTGACGGTGTCAGGACTTCCGGCGGATCCTCGAAGGGCGTCATCAGACGCACTGAGTCTCCCCGTTCCGGCCAGGCCACTCGGGCGGGCGGATGATGCTTCTAGAAGTGTCCTATCCAAGTGAACGACGTGAAACGTCTCGGTAAGTGGATCTAAGACAATCGGTGCACGGAAAGAAGTCGAGAGGTGGGGCAGTTCCTCTCTGATATCAACACCGGCAGACTCCAAGTGAGTGGCCGGTGGAAGTTGTGCTATATCCCCGTGAGAAGATGAAACGACCATCTGTTGAGAGATGGCCGAGTGGGTGGCTAGGGCGTGCAAATGCGCTGGTTGGCTGCCAGCGTCTTGACCTGACGTCACAAGGTGACCGGTCTGTATGTGGGTTGCCTCTGTGGGGGAGTGACTCGGGGTAGATGGGAGTCCTAGGGTGTCTAACCTAGTGGGTTCTTCTTCTCCTCCCTGTTCTTCTATCCTAAGCCACTCTTCGTCTAAGTGGACCTCTTCATCGACGGTCTCTTTTCTTAGACCCTCACTAACACCCTCAAGGTCTTCATCACCTTGTCTCTCCACTGCCGATCCCACTTCTTCTTCTTCACCATCACGACCGTCAGTTCGGCCGTCGGAATCAACTTCATCTGGTTTGAGGATGTCAATGGAGTCGTCTCCGTTGAAAGATGATGTGACTTCATCTTCGTCTCGCTGTGCCTTGCCGCTCTTGAGTGCGTCAACTTCCTCGGATTCATCACCGAAGTCCACTTGTTCGGACTCGGTGGCCTCATCATCAACAACCTCTCGGTTGGACGGAGTGTGCTCGGAGGAGGACGCGTCATGGCCTTCATCACGGCCAGAGTCATCACTGGAATCATCTCCGGAGGGTTCGCCTTCTGGATCTCCTTGTGGCCCGAGAGCAGCGTCGGTTTGAGGAGGCGAAGGAGTGTGGGCTTGTTCTTGTGGGGAAGCTTCCACGTCCCCACCCTGCCTTGCTGGTGATAGTGCTGGTGACGGTTCCCGTTCGTCAGAATGGTGTGGAGAAGGCGGCGAGTACCTTTGAGCGCCGGTGTATCTCTTCGTTCTGGCGCGAACGTAGTACTCATCCGAGTGCTCATCGATCAACTCCCGTCGAGTGCGGCGATCTCTCGCTTGACGCATCTGTTGGTAAAGTGCGCTCGGACCAACCTGAGGCACGTGTGGAACCGCGGAAGTACCAACTACTCTACCCGGCGACCCCCCACGTCTACTCGTGCCACTCCCGATCCGGAGGCACCCCCAGTGGCACCCCGGGGCCCGGCACCTAAGGCCCGAGCCGACTGGTGGACGGCTTGCACATCCTGGGCAGGGCTCCTCGGTTCTGAGGAGTCCGTAGATGTGTCATCTAGACCTATGGATGCCCTATAGAGTCCTACACTTACAGCTTCTCTATCCGCGGTATCCAACACGTGGCGAGGTATCGGCATCTCCTCTTGACCGGGCCTGAGTTCCCGAATCTTGGACCTGGAGAGCTGCTTGCTTTTGAAGAGCGGATGACGAGATCTTGGGTTGACTTCTGGATGTCGGGCCATGTGGTCACGGATCATCAACGCGAAGAAGCGCATCCACGGGATGGACGAGTGTTTGCTGCGCTTGTCGTTCGGGTCCACATCCCGTGTGATGTCGATCCACAGCTGAGCGGCGACGTCGATCCGTCGGCTGTAGATGATCGAGTGGATCACATGCCACAGCTGGGTCGATGCCTTGTCGATGCCCTTAACTTTGGCAGACAGGCTACGGTTCACGATGCTGAACAGTGTAGCCCAAAGAGGTGGCAGCATGTTGTTGGTAACATGCGAGATACCGTTGAGACGTTGACCCGGGTTTGCCATGACACCGATGGCGAGGATCTCGCTGAAAGGATCGGTGTGTCGATGATAGGCTCAAAGGGAGCTTCCACTGAGTCCGCAGGAAGATGCAGGATGCGGCGGAAGTCAGCAAGGGTGACGGACATCTCCGTCTGATCTACGCGTCCCACAAGTGTTCGGCCTCCGGCATGATGGACAATCCTGGATGTGTTCCAGAATTGATGGAGGTAGATCATCGGCACTTCAGCAGTGGCCTCGAGAGCATAGGCCAGAGGGTGCACCTTCAGGATCTCGAAGATGACTGGTTCTTGAGCCGGAAAGCTGGTCAGATCCACGTACTCGTTGTTCTGAGTAATGGGCTTGAGATCTTCCTCGGAGATCAACGCGCGGTCAGCAGCAACATTGAGAGCCATTTCTGTTCAATGATAATACAGATAAGAAGTTAGAATAGTCAAAGAACAACCAAGTGTTGAGAAAAACTGGAAAACACAAGTGTACCAAACCCGATTCGGGTTTTGGCAAATCCCGAATCGGGAATGTGTCAAACCCGAATCGGGTAAGACAACACTCATGACCAACCAAGTTTCTAACACTTGTGATTTTTTTTTGGCATGACCTCGACTCAACGCGAGTCGAGAAACACGAGTACCCGAATCGGGTTACTCAGTTTCCCGAGTCGGGAATTGAGATCACTTAAACATGTGTATTTCCTCAAGAAACCCGATTCGGGAATGGTGTATACCCGAATCGGTAAAGAAGGTGTAACACTTAGAAAAATTTTGGATTTCCTATAGAAACCCGATTCGGGTTTTGAGTATACCCGAATCGGTAAAGATGATAAAAACACTTAGAGATTTTGAAAAACGAGTTCAAAAAGTCCACCCTTAAGATCGATGCGGGAAACTCGGATACCCGAATCGGGTTATCCATGTTTCCCGGATCGGCATTTTTGTAAAAACAAGATAACAAGGGTTCCCAAAGGATCGATGCGGGAAACCCGAATACCCGAATCGGGTTATTCGGTTTCCCGAATCGAGACTGAAGAACATGAAGAACATTCAAGTTCCCCGATTCGGGTAATATGAATACCCGATTCGGGGTTCTTGAATGACGACCGACGGTTCGTTTTCTACAAGCCCAAATCGGCTCAAAAACACGATCTACGAACAAGTAAACTAGTACATTATGATTTAAAACAGTTCTAGACTAGTTTCTAAACAACAAACGATCGATTGGACGTCCCGAAAACCCATTCCAAAGAGTTTGGGTTTCGGGTTTATCCAAGAAGCTTTAGGCTTCGATTCGGACAAGAAAACGTAATGGATACGTGTTAATACTAGTATCAAAGTGTCCGAAATCTTACCGTGATCGTCTGGATGTAGTCGGATCGAAGAACGGAGGTCGGAAATTACCGGAAAGTGGCCGGAGACGGGATGGTGGTGTTGGCGGTTCGTAAGAGAAAGAGAGAGATTTGAAATTCTGATTTCTTTAAAAGTGAAAAAGGAAATAAGACAAAATTCCTTTTTAAACAACAGGGAGTCAACTTATCTGTTTAAGGATAAGTGAACCCACTTTTCACTCTCAACTTTCGAAAATGGCACAAACACCCCCTGGACTACAAGTTTCGCGAAAGTTGCAAAACGAGTCCCTGAACTTGTGACTTAAGAAAATTTTCAAAAACAACCCCTGAACTTAAGTTCCAAGAGATGACAGATTTGGTCCCCGAACTTGGAAGTTCAGAAACTTGTCACATCCACCCCCTGAACTTGCAAGTTCACAAAAATACACAAGTTCAGTCCCTAGACCTCTACGTAACGACTAACCTGGAGATGTTTTCATCGGGTATTAACTGTGTAACCCCGGTATCGGATTTTGCGCGAGTCCTGATCTGATTTAATCAGAAGTCGTTGTGATTGTCCACACCTACAAAATAAAGTCCAGGATGGTATCCATTTTAGTGTGGATCCGAGAACGTTAGCACAAACAAACATATGATTATAGAGACACTCCCCCTCGAAAGATGCTACACTTACAAGACTCCCCCTACACACATGCATCCTAACAGATCCCCAACTCCCCCTAGACTTTAGGCGGGAGGTCTAACATTCCTAGCTTGCTTAGAAGGAAGAAATGGCGTTTCTCATCAAAGGCCTTAGTGAACAAATCAGCAAGCTGAAGATCACTTTCCACAAAATACAGTTCAATATTACCTTTTTCGACATGATCCTTGATGAAGTGGTATCGGATGTCGATATGCTTTGTTTTGGAGTGCTGAACTGGATTCGCGGTGATCTGAATGGCACTTTGAGAGTCGCAGTAGATTGGAATCTGGTTCATGGTGTATCCGAAATCCGCTAGTTGAGTTTTCATCCATAGAACTTGTGAGCAACAACACGCGGCAGCGATGTATTCAGCTTCGGCCGTGGATAATGACACACAGTTCTGTTTACGTGACGACCAACTCACCAACTTGTTCCCGAGGAACTGGCAGGCTCCGGATGTGCTCTTCCTGTCCAACTTGCAACCTGCATGATCAGAATCTGTGTAGCCAATTAGCTCAAAACTAGAACCCTTTGGGTACCAAAGGCCAAAGTCTGGCGTGCCCTTCAGGTACCTAAGGATTCTTTTCACAGCCTTAAGGTGTGAATCACGCGGGTCGCACTGATAACGAGCACAGACACCCGTGGAGAATACAATGTCAGGTCTACTGGCCGTGAGGTATAGCAAAGAACCAATCATTGTCCGATATTTCTTTAGATCTACCGGCTTGCCAGACAAGTCGGCGTCCATTTGAAATGATCTAGACATTGGTGTAGCAGCGGAGTTTGAGCCAACCACATCAAAACGTTTTAATAAATCGTGAACATATTTTGATTGGTTTATGAAAATGCCTTCAGGGCATTGACGGACTTGAAGTCCCAAAAAGAATGTCAATTCACCCATCATACTCATTTGAAATTGTGATTTCATAGTGTGCTCAAACTCTTTGCACAACTTAGGCTTTGTAGATGCAAAGATAATGTCATCCACGTATATCTGTACAATAATTAAATCATCACCTGTTTTACGAAGGAATAAGGTGGGGTCGATTGTACCTTTCTTGTAGCCAGCTCCTAGCAAATATATAGTGAGAGTTTCATACCATGCTCGTGGAGCTTGCTTGAGACCGTAAAGTGCCTTGTCTAACGCATAGACATGGTCGGGAAATCTCGGATCTACAAACCCTTCGGGTTGTTCAACATACACCTCTTCATGAAGGACACCATTCAGGAACGCACACTTGACGTCCATCTGGTAAACCATCATATTCTTGTGAGCGGCGTACGCGAGAAAGATCCGTATGGCTTCTATCCTTGCAACCGGCGCAAACGTCTCGTCGTAATCGATACCCTCTTGTTGGCGAAACCCCTTGGCGACCAAACGAGCCTTGTTGCGAATGACAAGGTTGTTTTCATCCTTTTTGTTCCGGAAAATCCATTTTAAGTCGATGATGGACTTCCCCCATGGTCGTTTTACCAGGCGCCAAACCTTGTTCCTTTCAAATTCTGCCAATTCATCTTGCATGGCTCTTACCCAGTCCGGGTCTGACAGAGCTTGATTGATTTCCGACGGCTCAAATTCGCTAAGGAAGCATGCGAAGAGACCTAAGTTGTCGGATTTCTTTGATGATCGAGTCTAGACATTCCGAGATGGACTCCCGATGATCTGGGATGGAGGATGACTTCTTGGCCACTTTCTTGAGTGAGGAAGAGTGACGTAGGACTCTTGGTTGTTTGTCGTGTCGTTCTCGTCTTGCACGACGAAGTTCCTTGACTGGATTCCTCCGGAAGGACCACCTGTAGCCCTTCCCAGTGGCTCAATATTCAGAACAACTTCCAGTCTGGGCTCCCGAACCACTTGAGCATACGATCTTTGAGAGGTGCTCGGAGATGGTTGCGGAGCGGCTTCAGTGACCGGAGCACGAACAGGGGTTGAATTCTGTGCTACAACGGGTTCTGATGAAGCTCCTGAAGGTTGTTCGTTTGATGAATTCTGAGGTGGTGAGGCCACTGGTTCTGTAACCGTATTCTGAGCGGAAGTAGTAGCCTCAGATGTGCTTTCCGTTACGAAAGCATCGGACGATACAGACGTCGTGGAGTTTCCAGGTGCAGCAGGTACGATGATCGGACCAGTTAAGATCGGCAAATCATAGTCTGAAGGATCTATAAAATCTGAATCAAAGGTGTTAGGTCTAAAATCTGTGCTCGGTGGTGCATTAGGCAAGTCAGGCAGAATAGCATCAGGATTACTAGAGCTAGCATCAGAGAGAGTTTTGGTTTCAGAGAAATCTACATTAGTACTTTCCAGGATGGTTTGGGATCGTTTGTTGTAAACCCGATAGGCCTTTGAGTGTGGTGAGTATCCTATGAAGATAGACTCATCAGCCTTGGGATCAAACTTTCCCAAATCGTCCCGGTCATTCAGTATATAACACTTACAACCAAATACTCGTAGATGCTTGATGTCAGGCTTACGCTTCTCGATCATCTCATAAGCTGTCTTTCTGGTTCGCTTTACGATGAGAATGCGGTTTTGCGTGTAGCATGCTGTTGCTACTGCTTCGGCCCAAAATGATTTTGGAACGCCGGAATGGGCCATCATGGATCTTGCTGCCTCGACTAACGTCCGATTCTTCCTTTCCACTACAGCGTTTTGTTGAGGGGTACGCACGGCTGAAAAGTTGTGAGAGATCCCCACATGTTCAAGGAAGGATTGCAACTTCGAGTTACGAAATTCGGTTCCGTTGTCGCTCCTCAACTTCTTCACCTTTAGATTCAAGGAAACTTGGATCCGTTTGATGAAGGCAATGATTCGATCCGCAGCATCAGATTTGGCACGAAGAAATTCAAGCCAAGTGAACCGAGAGAATTCGTCAACCAGGACTAGCATGTATTTCTTTCTTGCTAGGCTTTCAATCCTCATCGGCCCACATAGATCCATGTGTATCATGTCGAGTGGACTTCGACAATTAGTTTCCAACTTTGGAGGATGGGAACTTCTCTTCATTTTCCCTAACGCACATGCAGGACAAAGTGTGTCCTTGGAGAGGCGTGTCTCGGGAAGTCCACTGACCAAGCCTCTTGTAACCAACTTGTTCATGTCTTTGAAGTTCTGATGACATAGCCGTTGATGCCATAACCAACTATCCGCCTTAGTAGCTTTCGCGAGCAAACAGATTTTGTTGTCTGGTTGTGATAGATCTTCAAACTGAGGATGTGATTGGGGAATGCATCTGAAGACAGTGGTGTACAGATTCCCAGTTCTGCGTGCAATTAGAACGGGGTCCTCATCTTCCGTGTTCACAGTAGCTCCGTACATGTATTGTTTGCACTAGAAGCCATTGTCACAAAACTGGCTGGAGCTGAACATGTTGTAAGCCAAACCCCTCACAAACCTCACCTGCTTGATAACATACTTCCCGTCTGTGATGCTTCCATACCCCTCTATCCTTTTAGGTCTCGAATCAGCCATCTTGACGTATCCCTCAAACTTTTCAACAAAGTCAAAAAGGAAGGACCGATGACCAGTCATGTGTCGATGGGCTCCAGAATCTATGTACCACACATGACTGACCTGCAAAAGGATTAAGCTTGTTTAGGGACCCATTGCCCAATGGGTTCCTTAGGGTTAGATGAAGCAGGTAAAACACTCGGTGCAGTCTCCTTTTCGGATTTCTCCTTAGGCATAGGGGACTGTACTGAGGAGGAGGTTTTAGAGTTTCCTCTTCGCCTCCTACGTCTCTTATGAGACTTGGCATTCAAGTTATGAGCATTTAAAGAACTAGCCACACCAAAGCGCAAGAGATTGTCAAACATAGTACACATGTCATTCCTAAAAGTAGCAAAAACAATGTTCAAATTCCCATTACGGGTTACAGACAAGTTTGAATCAAATCCTACACTAGGTGGGGCATGGCCTAGATCCGCACAAACAGGACCACGCCTCTTAGGGAAAGCAGAAAAGGGGTTGTTCCTTCCTTGATCCTTTCTTGGTGGCTTCACATTCTGTCCACCATCTTCTTTCCTCGCAACTGCATTAGAAGCAATGTGTGAGTTAGAGGACGGTTTGTGTGAAATGGATTTACCACCTTTTCCAGATGACGGTTTTTGAAAATTAGGTTTAGTGGAATTGAAAGGTTGTTTTTGATTAGGTTTGGCCCGAGAGTTCTCCCCCACTTCAAAGGAGCTTGAATTGAGCTCAAGACTTTTTATGGGTTTGGCTGAAACACAAGCATCAGCAGATTTAGAATTCTTGTTCTGGAGTCCCTTGGGTGCGTGAGGCTTAACTGACTTCCCTTTGTCAGTACCAACACATTTTTCACCCTCAGGTTTGTTTATCTCAGAACCGGATGCAAGTGTCACAGCAGACTCATCGGGTTTGGAAGGAACGCTTACCTTTTTCTTAGGAACGAATCCGAAAGGATCATCACCCTCATCCAAGAATATCTTTAGATTGTATTCAACAGTGGGATCTTGGACGGTCTTAGGTTCACTGATCCTATGGTGTGAGTTAAGGACAGTCTCATCATCATCTGATTCTATCGAGCAAAGATTTTCAAAATCAAGGACTTTCTTTTTCAAAAGGGAATTGGACACCAGTTGGTTGGTTAAAGATTGGCGATACTTAATCCTCTCATCATGAAAAAGTTCTTTTGTTATTTCAAGGCGAATGTCTGTGAGGATGTATCGAGTTTGAAGATCTGCAACCTTCGTTTTGAAGATAGTAAAAGAGGAGGTTGCAGTTTCACATTCAGAAGAGAGCCTAATTCTCTCGGCATTAGCCTCAAGAAGGTTCTTTTCAAGTGTGAGAACCAATGTGTCCTTTTCCGAGACAATTGCTCTTAGATTCAGAATTTGATGTTGACAGGCATCTAAGTCCATGGCCTTCAACCTAAGTTCAAAAATCTCCTTCTCCAGCTTGACTAGGTCAGGACTCTCAGTTGCGGAAACATCCTTTGGGGGGATAACTAAGACATCCTCAGATAATTCCATCTCCCTAGAGTCATAGCTTGAGTTCAGGTTGGAATAGTCTATGGGAGGCATTGCTACCTTAGGAGTTCTGGCTTTGATGCTTTCCCAATCTGAGTTGGTATTCCTAGGATCTTTGGCTGGAGTAAAGATAGGTCCTATGGGAGTGGCACTGGTGGGAGGACTACTGGAGGTGTTGTCGGACAGACTGGTGGTCCTAGTTATGACTTCTCCGTTAATTACTTCACTAAAGGTTACAGACTGTCTAACAAATTCCTCAGTAGAGAGTCCTCCTACAAAAGCAGGTTTGGGCTTGGATGCGGACATTATCTCAAAGGTATACAGATGTGACGGTGCTTTATCTAGGATGTTCTTGTCTGAGTGTCCTAAACCAGGTTTGGCATGATAGAAAGGATTATTATTGGCATGAGCAGTGAGAATATGCAGAGTCTGTTCAGATTGACCTCTCTTGAGATTGTTGTCTTCAAGCTCTTTGATTTTTGAAAACAGTTTAGTTCTTTCTTCCGAAAGCAATTTAAATTTGAGCTCGAGTTCTCCATGACAACTTTTCAGTTCGTCATGAGATGTATTAAGGGACAACAGTTTGTTCACAAGATTGGTTTCTCTGATGCTAGACTCGAGAGTTTCACGATTATAACTAATCAACAAGTCCTCATAGGAGCTCTTATACACCGCACTGTCGGTTCTAAATTTCGTGACGAGAATTCTCTCCGTTTGGAGTTCTTTCTCAAGTGCACTAATTTTAGATTCCAACATGGATGTGCAATCAGATATATCGGGAGTAGAGGATACCTCAAAGGCGTCGTTGTTGTATTGCAGGCCGGCTTCAGCATCAAAGTCGACCACTTCGGTGTTGCTACTGTCCGGCGCCTCGAAGTCAGCCATCAAACACGGTCCACCGACCATATGATCCTCCTCATCTGAGCTCTCCTCCTCGCAAACCCAGTTTTCTTCATCAACTAGCAAGGCCACGCCCTTCTCTTTCTTTCTCATAAGAGCGGCCTTCTTCTCAAAGTAAGCGGCATCCTTGTAAACCGCTTTGCAGTCTTTTGCATAATGGCCAGACGTCCCGCACTTGAAGCAGGTAGGCCCGTGGCCATTTGTCTTTCCTTGAGATGATGACATGGGTTGAGGATTCTGGACTTGAGTACTGCTTGTTCCCAACTGCTGTTCACTGATCTGAACACCCTTGCCATGTGGAGGTTGCTTGGGGTGACTTCCGCCATTGAAGTTTCCACCATGATTGTTCTGATCTGCTCCACCAATCCTTCCTTGTTCATAGCTTCCTGAATGATGATTAAACCTTCCATCATCATATCCAGCACCGTTCTTTCCTTCATAGCTTTGCCCAGAGAAGTGTTGTCCATATCCATTGCCTTGATTGTTGTAAGAAGAACCATGCTGATTGTAACCAGATCCTTGAAAGTTCCCTTGATAGTTGTGTCCATTTCCCGAGCTTCCTTGGTGATCCAAGAATGTGTTGTCATGCCTGAAGTTGTTCCCAAATCTTCCACGACCACCTCTTCCGCGATCAGAAGACTGATATCTCCCTCCTTGTGAGTAGTGACCTCTCCCTTGATCAAATGACTGATGTCCACTTCTTCCCGGACCAAAACGGTTCCCACCATGAGAGCTAGAACGGTTGAATCCCCGATTCGCAGTCAGTCGCTGCATCTTGTGTGTGATCAATGCAAGGGACTCATTCATGTTGTGCAGTTCCTCATCAGTGACAGTGATGATCGTCGGATCATTGAAGTTGTCACTGTGCTGGTAGTAGTATTGGCTCACATCGTAGTGGTAGTCTTGGTAGTATTCTTCCGGGTAAGGATTCACCGACAAACTTGATCCTCCATGGTGCACGGCAGCTAGTGCAAGAGGGTCGACAGCTTTCTTTGGTTTGTTGCCGGTGATGAATTCTTCATGCTGGACCATCATACTGAATAGGTTGTGAAGTCCCATTTGTCCAAGGTTCCTACTCAACTGAATGTTAATGGCCAAGTTTCGCCATTCTGGGTTTAAGTTCTTCAAGAACTTCACGTTCACCTCGTAACGCGACTTCTCAACCTTCAGTCGTCGAAGATCGTTGACTAGGGAGTTCAAGCGTTGGTAAGAGTCGTGCAACAGTTCGCCTTCTCTTGCATGAAACCCTTCGTAGGCATTCATGGCAGATTCCTTTTGGAACTCTGAATCAGTGTTCCCCCTTGCATTTGCTGTTCTATTTCATTCCAGATATCCCTAGCATTGTCGAAGCTGTCGACGCGGGAATACATGTCATTTGGGAGAGACATGATGAGAAGAGACATTGCACGTTTGTCAATCTCATGACGTTCGCGTTGTTCTTGGTTGTACAAGTGATACGGTTTTTCCACTGTGTACGAGGGTAGGAGCGGATAGGTGTCGGTTTCCGGTACTTCAGCAATGGTGACGGTAGGTCTTACTGGACCTTCTCTGATTGATTTCATCAGGTTTCTAGCAAGCTGATCGAGAAAATGGATCATTCTCAGTTTCCATTGGGCATACTCTCCCATAACGAGCACTGGGGGACGAGATTCAGACCCCATGCTTACGATTTCTCTCGACATCATATCCTCTTAAGAAAGATCCCCTTCGAGTGGATAACTAGGGTTAGGAAAAAACTTTGAAAAAGGTTGTTCTGGCGAGCACTCGTGACACAAATAGCCTTGAAAAGTTTGAAATTTTAGAAAAATGGCTAAGTGTCGGATTTGAGACGAAAATTGAAAATTTCCGGGTCAAAGAGTGCGAGACCTGATTCGGGATCGTGAGATTCCCGATTCAGATCTGGCCAAGAAACCCGATTCGGGTAATGAAGATTCCCGATTCGGGAATGGACAAAACCCGAATTGGATGAACAGTAAAACCCGATTCGGGTAGAGGTAAAACCCGAATCCAAAGAGGAGCCTTGGAACAAAATTTGGAACAAGACCTGAGGTGGGAAACTCGTTCACTGATTCGGGAAACCAAAGGTTTTCCTGATTCGGGAAACGTATATACCCGACTCGGGTAAAGTGTACTTGCCCGATTCGGGATTTTAAGCTGATGAATCAGCTCAAATAACCCGATTCGGGAAAGTAGACCAGGAGTTCCGAAAAAATGCTCAAAATCATCAAAAACCACTTCTTAAATCAGTGAAAAGTGTCCCAATTTGTGCAAAACAAGTGTACAAACCTTTTGAAATCACTTATCACTTAAAAACAATAAGATATGAGTAGATTTGAGGCTCAAAAGGAGCAAAAAATGGTAAAACTTCAAGTTTTTTCAAAAACACTTTTCAAACCATTTTGAATGCAAAAACCTCCTAGAAATCCACCAAAGGTTGAGCTCTGATACCAAATGTGAATCCCAAATGATAGAGAATAAAGATGGAGAGAAAACTAGAGATAATGATTGAACATTGAATACACTAGTTGGTGATAAATGATAGTAATGATGAAGAGAAGATAGAGAATGTTTTGTTTTTCTTGGGAATGCTTCTCTTAACACAAATGTAGGCTACCATAAATCCACACAAAACCCTAGGCTATAGCATTCTATTTATAGCACTAGGTATAAGATAGTTACACAAAAGGCCCTTAGAGTCTATGACTCTTTACAAAGGAGGGCATAAACTAACTAAAGCTATTACAAGAATAGGAAATGATAAGATAGACCCTTGACTTCTTCACAACCCACAAAGTAGGGTCTAACAGGTTGATCCTTGGTTTAAGAAAACTGGATGAGCGAACCCTTTGATGCTCTTAACTATATATTTGTAAGAGGGAGGTTCATACGAAAAATATAACTTTTTAAGAAAACGATAGAAGCAATCTCAACCACTCATCTCGGTCAACAAAGGCGGCTTTGACCGGTCCCCCCTTTTAATAATCTCTACCCTCCCATGAATCGCATCAATCCTCCGTGATCATGTCCACCGTAACCGTGAGATGAGTGGCTGAGACTGAGATTGCTACTCACTTTTTCTTAATTTGACATGCTTCTCGTTTGAACCTAGCTCTTCGCTAGTTTTATTTTACTTTTTTAAATAAAATTCTCTTCTTGATGTTAAAAAAAAATTAAAACATAATTATTCATCAATATATGCACTAGCTACTAGATAATGTTTACCGATGGATGGAAGCTGTCTGTAATTTCTGATAGATCCCTGATGGATTACCAACGGAATGAAAACATTTAAGAAGAATATAAAGTCCGTAGGTGGAAATCTATGTTTCCGCTTGACGGACATAATATATGTACTTTCTAATACTACTATAAAACAAGTTTCCGTTGGTAATTCGTCGAATAATATATATTTTACTTTTTATTCTTCTAAATAACATGATTTCATGCCGCAATTCATGATCCTTTTGCAAATCACCAAAAGATTATGGTCTTCAGCCCTTGAACTTAATTACTTGACATCGTTAGTTACCTATAGAGACATGCTAGTGGTGAAGTGAAAATAAAAAATAAAAAAATTTTGTTTTCACCTCTTAATATATTAATTAACTAGACTATATATACCTACGTATAATACGGCGTAAAGTTTCTTAAATATGAAATTATAGTTGTACAACTTACTAAAAAAAACAATAAACGTCTTTTAGTTAGCATAATTTTGTATCTTTAATGTGATAAGGGTGAAAATGAAAAATGAAAACATAAGAAAATGTGAAATATATATTACTTCTTATATAGAGGAAAGTTCAAATGTGAACCACTTTTTGGTTGTGAAAGTGAGGACAATCGAGAGCGCGACATGTGGCGGCTTTGAGTGTGGTCCCCCTCTTTAATTCAATGCCCTCCCATGAATTGCGCCTAGTCATCCGCCGTGGACTTGACATGGCGCCTAGTCATCCGTCACGTGTCGCGCTCTCGATTGTCCTCACATTCACAACCAAAAGTGGTTCACATTTGAACCCACCCCTCTTATATATTCTTAATATTTAATAATAAGATTAAATAAAAAATATTTAATATTGGGGCTCATTTTGAAGGTATTGATGCAACGATTATAGTGATATAAACTGTAAAAAAATAAACAAAATTTTAATGCATTTTAATTCATAATATAGGATTATTTATGCTATATGATAAGGGTGTAAAACAAATAATGAAATCTTAAGGGATTAAAAAATAATAATAATAACTAATTATATGGGTATTAAGTAAAAAATAAGAGATTAAAAATAAAATGAATAACTAAAAAATAGGGGATAAATAGGAGAAAATGTATCAATCAGATAAGCTTAAATAAACCGAAAGTGTAAAATGCGTCTAGATACATATTTCGGCAGGAAAATCCTAAAACTGACTCCCTATAGAACGACATGTACCAGCCCAATTACTTTTTTATTATATATAAACTAGTTGATAAGCCCGGGCTTCGCACCGGGTTCATGAACATTAGCTACCGACAGTTTAACATATTTCAGTCAATATACTATATATGATTAAAACGTAAAATGAAATCTAAAAATCTAAAAAATATAAATTGAATAAATATTATAAGTTTAGGGGACTGATATGTAAATTTAAAGGTGGGTATAGGATTCTGTCGGTTGGAGCGTATATATATCGTATACAATAAAATAAATACATGAAAAAAATATTCAATATTAGGCTCATTTCGATCTTATCGACAATATGATTATAATGACGCAGTTTGTTAACATTAAAACGTATTTTAACATATTTTAGATCGTATCAATGATACAATTATAATGGCGTAATTCGTTAAAATTAAAACGTATTTTTTTTAACATGTTCCAAACAATATACGATATATGAATAAAACGTAAAATGAAAAAAAAAAAGGTATAAAGTGAATAAATATTATAAGTTTAGGTGGCTAATATGTAAACTTAAAAATAGGTATAAGATTAAGGTCGGTTGGAGCTTATATATAGTATATAATAAAATAGCTACATAAAAAAATATTCATAGGCTCATTTCAATCGTAATGACGATACGAACATAATGTTGTAATTTGTTAAAATTAAAATGTATTTTTCTAATGTCTTTATGCCAATATACGATATATGACTAAAACGTAAAATGAAATATTGAAAAGTAAAAAGTGTAAAGTGAATAAACCGTATAATTTCTAAGTTTATGAGGCTAATATGTAAATTTGAAAAATGGATATAAAATTTGGGTCGGTTAGAATTTGGAACATATATATAGTATATAAAAAAAATAACTACGTCAAAAAATATTCAATATTAGACTCATTTCGATCGTATCGACGATACGAATATAATGGCGTAATTTGTTAAAATTAAAACGTATATTTTTTAACGTTTTTTAGCCAATACACGATATATGACTAAAACAAAAAATGAAATATTGAAAAGATAAAAGTATATATTGAATAATACTTATAAGTTGAGGGGGCCCAAAATATAAATTTGGAGATGGGTAACGCTGGAGGTAGCGCGGGTCTAGTATGGGTCATGGGCGGGTCAACCGGCGGATCTGGGTCAAAAATGAGAGAGGAAAAGGGGGGTTTGGGTCTCGGGTGGGGTCGGGTCGTTGACGGGTTGTTGTTGGGCCGGGGCGCCGGATGTTTGTATAAATATTATAATTTGTGGAAGAGAGTTAATGAAGAACACATTCGTTAGTTGAAGTTTAAAAGTGGACTTATAAGTGATGAGTTATCGCAATCACAAGGTGTCATGAAAATTGGTTTATTTTACCCTTTTTGGATCAAAAACAAGTTGGGGTCCGAAACTAGGGGTGTTCGTGGGTTGGGTTAGGTTGGGTGGTATGCGACATTTTTATAACTCAATTCAATTATAGCGGTTTGAAAAAATCTTAACCAAGTCAATTCTTTAAAAATTATAACCCAACACATTCCAATCCTTGCGGGTTTTGGTTGGTGTGGGCAGTTTTAACGGGTTGAACGGTTTAGTAGTATACATAAAATTAAGAATGAAATAAGACAATAAATATTACTAAAAGTATACAAAATAAAGTTACTAGACTTTAAATTTTCAATCAAACACTTCAAAAGTTTGAATTATATATGTTTTAAAGCGTCGAAATCATAATATCGTATTTCCATATACGAAACTTAATAAAAAAATATCAATATAACAATATCGTATTTCTGTATATGAAAATATATAAATTAATGTTTCTATTTATAAAACTATATTTTTTATACACTGCACCTAAAAAAGTGTTATATTTTATACTTACATTTTTTGAGATTAGGTGCCTATAAAAGCCACGCCCCCATCCCATACCATATGTACGTAATAAAAGAACAAGTCTAAATGGAGATGATCGACGACATTGAAATGGCGTCGTCAATTCGAACAAACACCTTGATGAAGTCGCCTGTCACAAGCAAGGTTTCTTTTCTTCGCCCCCATTTAAAGATTTGATAAAAGATTGTAACGTCAAATAAATCTTCGCTTTATTATAGTTTTCCACGCTTAAAAGGGTGTGGATAATTAATCACTTTCTTTTTTGAAGAGGTATCCCAGACCACATTAGACGCAGACTAATCATCGGCAATTTTGACCGAAGCCCGACTGCTAGAAAAGCATGCAGCCTGTAATTTACCATAATCATAACACCAAAATAACAAACACAAAAATAGATAAATAAATTTGTTTATATTAAAAGGCTGCAAATAAAAAAATAGAGTCTTCATATACAACTCACAACACGTTTGACATTACTTTACATATTGACAACGTCAATTTATTTCGAGTATATGCATGTATATATACGATTTGTAAATATATAAGTTATAGCTTAGATTTCACTCCATTAATTTTATTAAGTAAATTCAAGTACTACACATTGACAGTTTCCCCACCTGCAAAAAGAAAAAAGAAAAGATTACAACATCACCATCTACGATAATATAGATATAACATAAAGACGAAAAACAATACCGCTATATATTGTTATCTCAAGATTTATGCATTTGTTCTGATCCAGACCATATCAGTTTTTATATTTGAAGTGCAAGAGGGGGAGCTAATGCCTCTTCTAGTCCTCTAAATTTACGTCGGTCTATTAGGACTTTTAGTAGCCGTTTACTAAAACGTGAACACTTTCAAATACTTTACTGGGAAATCTTTTAGTCTATTAAAACGGCATCGGATTTCAAATTTTATCCGTAAGCTAATTACCAGGTAAGAGTCATATGCGCTCACTTCTTTGTCATAGTCTGTCTTACCATATGAGATTCTTAATCTTCTGTTTACCCAATAAGGTAAAGTAGCAAGATAAGCACCCTACCATGTAGCGTCTAGTAAATGGCCCCTTAATTAGACATCTACAAAACAATCTATTAATTGAAACATTTAGACATGTATGAAGCAATCTATTAGAACATTTAGACATCTTTGTCGTCCTATGGAGCCAATTTTGCAGTTATAAAGATGCATGTACTTTCATGTATATAAATTATAATAATACCATCTGGATGAAGAACTTGGCCCGTAAAGTAGGTAGAGTCCGAGGATGCAAGGAACACGTATGATGGAGCAATTTCGTAAGGTTGAGCAGCCCTATCCATGGGCACCTGAGACCCAAATATTACTATATCCTCGTTATCGAGTGCTGAAACTTCCAACGGTGTCCACACAGGGCCAGGGGCAACACCGTTGACTCGAATCCCCTTGTTGACCAATCTCTGGGATAGACCCCTTGTGAAAGACACAATGGCTCCCTTCGTTGAACCGTAGTCAAGAAAATCAGGATGGCCCGTGTACCCTAACGCCGACGTCGTGTTTATAATACTGCTTCCTTTTTTCATGTACTTCACAGCATGCCTACACAACCAACTCAATAATATCACCATCAAAACAAATAAAGAGAAAAAAATTTATTGTAAATCCCTTGAATTTTCTTTTTTCCCATCAAGGTTTCAAACTATAAATATTTGAAATATCTTCAAATTGAATAGAAATTCTAGAAAAATATTTGAGTTATATGTAAGTGTCATTGCAAAAAAAAATTGCATGCTAAGAAAGATGCACATAAAGTACTATTGTACTGAGAAAAGATATGATTAAATGACAACCGTAACCAAATAACGAGATAGGAAACGGACAAATCACGTGTAAAATCATATGTGATTTGACACTAATGATCAAAAGCAAATGTAAGCGATCAATATGGCCCAGAACAGTGTGAAATCACATGTAATTAGAACGATTTTTTATTCTTTTATTAGATAACATGAACCTAACTATATATATATACACCAGGCTAATCACTTGTAAAAAACTAAAGCTGGCCTCAATTAAAATGTTACATATATATACTATATTAAATCAGTAAGGAAGTTGGAATTCTAATTTATGGGTAGTCAAAATATGGTAAATGAAATTGGATTATCTTGTTAAATTGAGTGTATTCAAACGAGACATATTAATATGAGCTATTCAACTGTCTCCATTTTAACAATTACGATATTGACTGTATAAAAGAACTCGATACATTTAATAAATATTAGTTATTTTCTTACAACTATCTAATTTTAATAATTTGTATAAGCAGAAATAAACATAAAAATCATTTATTTCTACCACTTTCTTGTATAATTCAAATAATCCTTTTCAGCAAAAAATTAGCTCAAAATCCTAGAAGATTCCATTTTTCTTCATTTTTTAGAATTCGTTGGAGATGCCGTCATACGATTGTTCTTATAATAATTATATAATTAATTTTTTTTAGACAACAAAGTCATGAAATTATCCAAAAAAAGAATATTCCAGTTAAAAGTTATGAAGTGGTGCACGAAAACCTTGTTAAGAAGATATATGAGAAAATGTTGGTTCTGAATATCCTTTCAAGCCTATCCTCAGTTATATCTTCTAATGAGTATGTTTTGTATTGCACAGCTATATTGTTAATCAGAACATCGATGCGCCCATATTTCGTGATGACCTCATCAACAACTTTTTGACAGTTTCTGTTATATCTGAGATCGGCAGGTATAGCAATTGGATCACTTGAATCACTAGTTTTTGCTTCTTTGATGATCGTCAGGGTGTCATTTGCATCAATGTCCTCATCACCCTTGACATAGGTGAAGGCTATAGTTGCACCTTCTTTAGCAAAGGAGTAGCAAATGGCCCTTCCGATACCTGAATCTCCTCCTGTCACTAAAGCCACCTTTCCCTACATCAAGAAAACAAAAACTTGGATGACTTATTAGAAAGAGTTTGACACACTAAAAAACTCAGATTTATAGGATACAAATAATGTCAAAGAGTTCGTTAACTAAATGCTTAATTACCATATTATTTAATTTACTTATAAATTGAGTATGGAAATGACCAAGAAGCTTGTCCGATAAGAGATAACAGACAACTCAAGCATCAAGATTCTTACCTCGTAAGTATGAGAAACTACTCTTACGAGATAAGTATTGTTTACCGCATTTAAAAATGCTTACCAATTATTCATTTTCATGCATGGCCAAGCACGTTACACGATATTGTATGAAGATGAATCTCTTGCCGCTAAGTGTACTGGGTAAGAAGTTGGTAATGACCCCTAAGTGTCCTACCAAATTGTTTTATAAGATTTAAGTTTATGAACCCCAATGGGGCAGCCTACCGGTTAAGGCTTGGTGTTGGGGAAAAACCCACCCAAGTTCGAATCCGGGGGTGAGCAACCAGGGGCCACTGAGTATTAATCCCAGGGGAGCATGCTTTAGCTCTCGGTAAAAATTGCCAAGGATGTAGTCTGGGTAAACCCAGGTGAACCTTATCAAAAAAAAAAAAAAAGATTTAAGTTTATGAGGTCCAATAATTAACATCTTTGTAAAAGAGTTGCAATAAGTTTGTACGACACTTTTAAGCGACTTAACAAATTAAATACTTAAGGACATTTGAAATAAAAGACCTTTTAGTTTTTCTAATTTAATACTTTTTGAAAAAGTTGGTGATAAAAACAAGTGTTTTGCAGAAGTTCATATCACACTTCTCAAAATTTTCATGTAAGAAAGATAATATATCATTTTATTTTATAAGTACTTTAGGAAACTTGTTAAAGCATCCAAAAATGTCATATAAAACTTATAGTAACATTTTACAAATGTCTGTTCTTATAAAATGCTATATTAAAACATTTTTGGCATCCTGTAAACCCGATTACACTATTTAATCTATAATAACATATATCGATTTAAAAAATAATACAAGTATCAAACATACATGGAGTTTGGCAGATGGCTTGTAATTTGGGTCACTGAACTGAGGAAGAGGGTGCATCAAGTACTCTTTTCCAGGCTGAGTTTCTTGATGTTGTGGTGGGAATCTTGGCTTATTCTCTTCCCTCCCAATTGCCTTCACCTAAAATACTCACCAAAATCCAATTATTTGGGAACTTGTATTTGTGATCAATATCTGGTCAATCATAAAGTCTACCTCTACCACTCAATAGCATTCAATAATCATATATAATTATTTGGATAAATTTAGCAAGTCAAGAAAACCTTGAAAGTGTCAAAAGCAGAACAACGAGGCCTTCCGACAAGAGAGCTGATATTGGTCACCGTAGGTGCTAAACTGTTACTGCTAATTCTCGTCGTAACAGGTGAAGCCAACCACCTTTGTGACCGCACACATGACTTCTCGGTGATTGGAATCCTACCAATGCAAGAGGTAATTAAGCACGGCATTGATCACTTAGGAAGAATGGATGGAACACTTGTTTTGTGGTAGAAAAGAAAAAAAAAGAAGTAGAATGCACTAATAATATATAGGTGATTTTTAACTGTCAAACAAAACACACACATCATGTACCAAAAAAAGAAGTTTGATCCCAAGTTTTATGTTTCCTTTTTTATGGCTAAGTTATCATTCATTGTCTTTTTTTTAGATTTTATTGATTCTTAAATCATTTTATTTAGTTTTAACAAATCTATAATATATATATATATATATAAGTTAAAACTGATTAAAAAAATAATAAAAATCAGTTACTATAATATACATTTATTAACTTTGTTTTATTTTTTGTTTCTTGATTTTTTTTATACAAATGTTGCATCATGTTGAATAAGTTTAGTTTATAATTATGTCGTTACATTATTATGTTTAGATTATTTAGTGGATGAAATTCTTGATTATATCATTCCTTTAACATATATTAAGGCTCATAATTTGGGTCTGGTTTATGCTGCTCAGGTTCAGGTAAGTTTCATGTCGACCTGATTTCGATCCATTTATTTTGTGTCAAATTCGGGCTGTGTCTTTTTTCGAGTCGGGTTCGTCGTGTCGACCCATTTCGGATAAATGTGTTCGTCGAGTATTTTTTTGTTTTCGAATATGGTTTTCGTTATATTTAATTTTCAAATTCTTTGTTTGTTTCCAACTTTCGGTATGATTTTTTGATTATTTTTGTTCGATTTTGATTGGGGTACTAAATTACTATAGTACCCAAAAAAAAATTATTAAACAACTGAAATAAACTTATAACGATTATCAAACAAATCAACCGAAATGTCAAAATCATTAAATACAGTTATAATAAAAAAACTCAAAAAAATATTGAGTACCACCACAATGTAATAGTCTATTAGTAAATTTAATACAAAGTAGCAACTGTGAACCGTAAAGTTCGTTATTTCTCGAAGAGAACTAGAAGAGTGTCGAAGGTTTTTTTTTGAAAGAGTGTCGAAGGTTTTATTATTAGCATGAGGGACAAAATCCATAAGATCTTGAATACGTGAAGGGTTCTTTTGTAATAAATAAAGATAAATGATAAATTTGTAAAAATTAAGGAACCAAATTCGTTATTAACCCATGGAATAAGAATTAAGCTATATTTGGCAAACTAGCTGATAAGCTAGCAGGTAGCCGATAGTTGATAAGCTACCTGTTGACTGGCAAGCTAGCTAGTAGCTGATAAGCCAACTTATGAATGAATTATCTTTAGTAAATATTTGCTTATGAGTATGTATGACCAAAAAAGTATATTTGGTAATAATGGTATAATTAGAAAAAACACAAGCTCCTAAAACGTTACTCAAAGTAGCATTTCAATAAACTCCCTTATGCTACGTGTTTGGATGGGCTAGCTTAGAGAGAGAAAGTTGGAGAGAAAAAGTTCTTTATCCATATTTGGAGATCACTCAAAAAATGATTACTATATGAAAGACCTAATAGAAATCCTTGAAAAGTAATAATTTGTAGAGAAAAATAATTTTTTAATAGATTGATAGAATATTTAATTATTAAAATCAATGTTAAAAATCTCCAAAATAGAAAGCTATTGAAGATGGAATGCAACTTTTATGTTTTGGTTTTTAGTTCTCCATTTTAAAGAAAATTTAGAAAAGCTATTAGAGATGCTCTTATAAAGTAGCTTATTTTTGCCAACAACCTTTGTGTTTGCACCATTTTTTTTTGGAAGAGTATTCGAGGCTTTGCCCCTACTAATCCCGACAAGGTTTACTGACAGCTAAAGCATGCTACCTTTAGTTATATCCCCAACGGCCATAATCTGGAAACGCCTAGATTTGAACCTAGAGTAAAAGGGTTAACTAGCCACTTTCCCTACAGACTTTAACCGGTATACCACACCTTTACGGTTTGTATGCACCATTTTTTTGGAAATAGTGTAAATAAGTTACCACCCCTTGAAGATGTTCTATTGAGTTTTTAATTTACTAGAGTGACAAGGAAAATAATATAAAAATTAAAGCCACTGACATTTTAAATATCCCTTAACATCGAATACTTTTAGAAGGTAAGGTAACGTTCGTCATTTATTTTGGTAAATTTAAGTTGCGTGTTGTTACAAGAAAAAACAATATCCAAAACTTCTAAATATGTTAATTTGTTTTTTGAAGAAATAATAATTAATTACTAATAATGTATATGTGAGTGTATTATTCAAAATCAAATACTTTACTAGTCCAAAAGATAATTAAAAAGATAGAGACAAATGACGACCTTTTTAGTTATAACTAGGTAAAATTTTATAATCAAATAGTGATATTTGGTGACCAATAGAAGAACCAAAAGATTATATTATTAAATATCACTAGGTAGAATTTTATAATCAAAGATGGAGTTAATTGCTCTTGCCCTTGTCATCTTTCATTACTACCAAAAAATGACGTTTTTTGCACGCCATCTTTACACGTTTTAAAGATCGCCTAGTTTTTTAGGCTTTCTTCTTTATTCCTAGATAAAGGAGGAGGGTTGACATAGCTAGCTATTTTTGTGTTTCTCTTACTTGTTCATGTTGTTCATACAAAGTTAATTAAACGTTATTTGAATTTGATATGGATTCACATAATGGTATTTTGGATCCAGAAAATGAAAAAACAAACATTTTTTACATGGTTGTTTGGCAAAACCGTGTGAAAAGATAGAAACTTCTTTTTGATTTTACACGATTGCTAATGAAAATTGTATAAAAGGGTCACGGCTAGGGATAACAATGAAACGGGTATTGGTAATCTCATTCCCATACCCTATTATAAAACCGTTTCCATATCCGGTCATGTCCCCTCGGGTACTCTATTACCAAATAACCATCAGAACTATCACGTGCACATATAGAAAAAGAAAGAAAAGAGAGTAGAAATTGCTCAATTTTTACTGGACTGGTTAAATAGATACTTTGTTCGATATGAAAATGTGGCTGAAAATCCCAATGAAAATGTGTCTGAAAATCCCAAATTATTTTGTTGAAAATATTGAAAATCCAATTGAAGAAATAGTTGATGATTTTGTTGAAATAATGAAATGCAACTGAAAATCCATATACCGATAAAGTTAGAGACGATGAGAATACATGTAATAATAATGTTAGTTTGAATATTTTTGATCAAATTGTTTAAAATTGTGACTTAGTTCAAAACGAAAGATTAGGTTTTTGAGAAAAGACCTATAAGAGAAAACCACATAAGGTTGACTATTTCTAGTTTTTATGTCCCTCCTTTGATACTTTTATTTTTATTAATAAAAATTGGCATAGGGTTTTAAACTTTTTAAGAAATCTTATCATTCATCATTTTGTTTGCTTAAAGAAAAAAGGTATAGAGGCATCTTGTAGTATTTTTGCACAGGGCATCAAAAACCATAACACTGACACTAGACAAAAAAAAAATTCATATATTACCCATGCATGCAAAATGAAGGAGGTAGGGAGATGATGACCTTCAATTTTTGATATTTACAATTTATATTTAGGTCTATCAATGAAAAAGTTGTATTGTGGCTATTATATAAACTTCAACAATAAAATAGTAGAAGATTAAACGGTTGATTTAAAATGACTAAAATAATAAATTTTCCCTTTAAATGGTTATTATTTAATGTAAAGATTTGGTTGAAAAACTTTATAAGTATACTATACCATTGTATGAAACTCGTAAAATTACATCAATACAATAATATCGTATTTCCATATATGAAACTTTAATATCAATATATATATATATATAATACTGTATTTCCATATATGAAACTTTATAAAATAATATCAATTATAATATATAATATTGTATTTCCATATATGAAAAATTATAAATTAATATTTCTATTTATAAAATTATACTTTTTGAGATTAGGTGCCTATAAAAGCCCAAGCCCCCATGGCCCATCCCATACCATATGTATACGTAACAAACTAGAACAAGGGTCTAAATGGCGATGGTCGACGACTTTGAAATGGCGTCGTCAACTCGAACAAACACCATCGATAAAGTCGCCTGTCACAAGCAAGGTCTTCTCTCTTCGCCCCCATTTAGATATTCGCTTTAAAGTGTTCTCAAAAAATGATGGAAAAGAAAGGAAATGAAAGGAAAAAAAATTGTAATTTTTTTATTTGTTTTATCGAAAATGGAAGGAATGAAAAAGAAAAGAAAGAAAATGACTTTCTTTCCCCAACTTTCCGTCCAAATGTGGGAGGAAAGTTTTAAAAGGAAACTTATCCTTATTTTCCTTTCTAATCCATTCCTTTCCTTCATAAAAAAGTTTGGAGAACACGACCCCTTTTTTTACTTTTATTCTCCTTCCTTCCCTTTCTTTTCTTTCCCTCCTAAAGATTTTTCGAGAACACCAGTTTTTTTAACTTTCCTCTCATTCCTCTCACTTTCCTTCCCTTTCCTTCGTTAAAAAAGTTTCGAGAGCACATTTAAGTTTTCGATTGCTTGTTTTCTATTTTATATGTATTGCTTTGTTGGTAAAAGTTGATCTAAGATTTTGTTGGGTTGAATATGGAGAATTTTTTTTATTGGAAACGGCCATTTAATAACCAACGACTAGCAAGAAGCTAGCACACACACAAGAATTACAATGACCAGTTGTTACAAGCCCAATCGGACCACTTCAAAGTACAACCAAAAGAGCACGAATACCGAATCCAAAAGAAAACCAACTATTGAACCTCGTTAGCAACGAACAACGTATTAGGTTTTCATTCTTGGAATTTAGTAAGACTATTAAAATTTATTTTTAAATGAGCTTGTTAAATTTTACGTATATCATCCGGTAACTTGTAAGATTGTATTTCATTTTGTAGGTGTTTTAGTGCCATCAACCATATTAGGGTACTAAAGATTGACTTTCTCAATAAATAGTAGGCATATAGATAACAATGACATTTCTAATTAGCAATATATAAGTTTTATACCTACTAGAATTATTCTTCCACCAAGGAGCAATAAATTTATTAAATTGAGAGGTTCTACAACCATGTATTTCCCCAAAACTAATAGCTATATACATCGATCGCTGATGGAGTTGCATTTAATTAATGCAAAAAATACTCTGATTTCGTGGTGATTCGTGAATTTGTTTTTTTTTTTCCTTCCAAAAGCATAACATTGTTTCTTGTTTCCTAGCTAGAATGTTTTAGAATGGGATGGCATAAGAAGAAAGCATTTGATAGTTTTTGCCTAGAAAAACTTGTTGTTAACTCTATCATCAATAATGTACACCTTGATAATTACTTGGTCCAGAATGTTTTAGTCATGTTGTAAAATGTCTCCAATGGAATTCAAAAGGCTCCTTTCGTACCTCTAACATTGTTTCTACCGCTTGAAGAACCTCGAGTATAGTAGGTATTGTTTTTGCAATAGCTTTTACATATAGGTTTTGGCAAACATACTCGGGTTTTCTGTTATAAGTACAAAACTCTTTGCCAACTTGATTGACCATTTTCTATTCCCTTTCAAGAGTAATGAGCGTCGATAATGGTTAAATATTGATATAGAATAGAGCCAAGGACACAACCGTTTTGTTTTTTGGCAAAAAAATTTGCTCCGATATAATCTCTTTCAATGAATCTTTTCTCGGATACCTTCTGCTTGTTCTAAGAGTTTTGTCATTATCATATCCAAGGATTCGCTGATACGAGATTTTGTATTTCTTAAGATATACACATACCTCGTATATATAAGCGAATCATGGAATGTAACAAGGTCAAAATCTTGGGTCCAAAAAGGTAGCCGAGGGAAAATTTGTAGAGAGAGATTATTTTGAGGCAAATTTATTTGAACAAAAAGCAAAGCGGTTGCCTAAATTGCTAAATTATGTACCACTATTTATCACCATCATCAACATTTATTTCTTCAAAGAGGGAATAGAATATAGTCATTCAGGTTGGCATAGGGTTCTCAAGGTGGAAAATCCAGCTATGTTTGCCAAAAGATGCAGAAGCTAGCTATGTATACGTAGTTATGGTTGTTTAGGCCTGTAAAAACAACGTAGTAGGTGCGGAAAAATCCTTTTGAATTTTGTTGTAGGCTTTATGCATCATGATTGAAACATATTGGTCCATGTGTTCAAATTCAAGGTGCTAGTTTCATTTTGAATACAGTTACTTTAAAGTCATAAGGGAACTTGTATGCAAAAAAACGAGTTCCTTTTTTTCTTATTGTGCCCCTTCTTTCGGGCAACCATTCTATGAGTCCATTATGAAACTAGAGTGTTTAATTCTCTTGATGACTCCCTTCAGCTAGTTTTGAATGATACTAGTATCTTTACCATTGTTGGATTCAGTAACTTCTAAAAGATTCCAAAATATGCCCTCTAGTACTATAGACATTCTGAACCAAACACTAGACACATAGATAACAAAGACACTTTCAACAACTAGACAATTTTGTATCTCCTAGAATTATCCTTCCACCAAGCTAGATATCAAATGACAAATTTATTGGATCAAGAGATTTTACAACCATGTATCTTCACAAAACTATAGTTACTCTCTATCATTATGACTTGTTAATTTGTTTTTACTAAAATAAGGCATTGCTTTTTGTTTCCTTGGGTGGTTTTAGAATGGAGTTGCACGATAAGAAAACACCCGATAGGTTTTGCACAAGACTCTTTGTTTACTCAATCCACACTAGAATTAGGTTCAAATAGAAACCAATGCATTTTATAAGAACAAAAAAAACAACTTTGAACCACATGTGATGTGAGGCCATATAGGACCCACCCATTAAATTAATCATATATGATTTAGTGGTGAGACTATATGATTCAGGTAAGTCTCACCACTAAATCATATATGATTTATTTAATGGATGAGCCCCGGATGGGCCACATCACATGTGGCTCAAATTTAATTCTTTTGTTTCTACAAACGAGGGTGATTCTTGTATGAACCTCCCTCATCATCAATATATCAAAAATGAAATTGACACTTCCAACGTTTGGTCCAACATGTTTCAGTGATGTAGTAAAATGTCTTAGATAAAATTTGGGAGGCCCTGTTAGCACCTACAACATTGTTTGTATTAGCTTAAACAGCCTCACAAAGTTACAATAACTTTCACCTTTTTTTGGCTAACATAACTCGATTTTTTTCTATAATAAGGGAATCCTTTGCCAACTTGATTGAACATTTTCTATTCCCTTTTTAGAGTAATTATTTATTGGTGATAAATATTGGTGTAGAATTGAGCCAATATGAGATTTGGTATTTCTTAAGATATACACACACCTCATAAAAGCGAATCATGGAATTTATCAAGGTCAAACTCTTGGGTCCAAAAAGGTAGCCGAGGGAAAATTTGTAGAGAGAGGTTATTTTGAGGCAAGTTTATTTGAACAAAAAGCAAATCGGTTGCACACTTCACTCAATTACATATCACCATGATCAACATTTAATTCTTTAAAGAGGGAATAGAACATGATCAATAAGGTTGCATTGAGTTCTAAAGGTGGAAAAAACAGCTATGTTTGCAACAAGAAAAAATCAAAAGTTACTGTAACCTAGTTAAGGGTGTTTAAGCATGTAGAAACAATGTGTGTACGTGTCGAAAGAGCCTTCCAAGCTCTATCGAGGCATTATATAACGTTACTGCAATATTTGGACCACGTGTTCGAGGTGCTTGTTTCATTAATTTCCAATAAAGCTATGCTAGAGTCAACAAGGACCTTGTTTGTGATAACTATAATGAGTTTTTTTTCCTTCATGTCATGCCATTTCTCTTAAGCAACCAATCCTACGAAACGAAGAACAATATCTTATTTTAAGCAGAACCAAATGTGACTCCATCCAACTCTATAAGATTAATAGTGCCTAACAGACACTATTAGTCTCAACTCTTCACTATTAGTTTTGAAAGGTTATTTGCCATGAATCTCTCAATCCAATTACACTTATCACTTGACATCCTACCATGGTTAGAAAGATAATTCTAGTTGGTCAAGATTTTGTCATTTGATTGCTAAAGCAAAGATGCTATCAATGTCCATGTTCTATTGTGGCCTCAAAGTTTGTCGTTACTACTGCGGTGGGAATAGTTTCAAGTCCAAAACCGTGGAACACATGTGTGTGTATATTGAAGTTTATGAAACATTTTTATCATATTAAACAACGTACTCCATGAACCAATTTCATTGATTTAATCTATGCAACCATGAGTTTACACGGTTTACACCCTTTTTGGGTTTACAAATGAACTTCTATATATATAGACAAAAGTTCAAAAGGAAACTCAAATCTGGTTGTGAACGTTAGGACCGCTGAGATTGTTTCACGTGGCATATTCACTCTGAATAATCATGTATTATTCGGTTAGAATTACACTAAATGCCGAGTTATTCACTCTAAATAATACATGACTATTCGCAAACTCAGCGGTCCCCACGTTCATAATCAGATTTGAGTTTCCATTTGAACCTAACCCTTTATATATAATACATATTATATGCACTCATTACATGTTGAAAATCATGTAGGGGATTCAAACAAAATAACATTTCGATGAAGTACAATCTCATACTTCATCTCATTCAAGTATGAAGTACCTTGAAGCAAGTAAATAAACTTAAATAAGTAGCTTTGATAATAAATTAATATTATTTTGATCTTCATGCTCCTAATTTCATTCCCTTCAAATTTTATAACTCTTGGCTCAAAAATTGAGTCGCTAGCTTTGGTGGTTAAAGAAGGGTGGAAGGTATAGGTTTCGAGGTGCAATCATCGATCTAAAATTAATTATATGGTTGGCAAAAAGCTCAAGCTTATAAAAGATCAGAGTAAGGCCTGGAAGTCTCTGTCCAGAAACAGCTACCTGGGTTGCTATAAATTAAGCTCAACGACAAACATGAAATTAACATTTATTTTCAGAAATTCATATCATGAAATTGTTTTGTTACAAATTTACGAATTGCTAATATTGTAAATGTTAGCTTTGTTACAAAAGTTTCGAATTTAACTTAAAGAAAATTATATTAAATTTCATAAATGGTTTGGTTTCAAGTTTAGGAGCCCACTCAATTTTTACAAGATCACATGTATTTGAATTTTTTCTCATCAAAACCAAAAGAAACTAATTTATTTCCATGTCTTGTTATTGTTTTTTTAATCCATTTCAATATAGTCATCTCAATTATCTAGCTTATTTATTATTATTTAGGCACCAAAATCCAACAGAAAATACCTATACTATTGGACCATTTCCATAATTAATAAAGCTTGGGATAAAATCTGTAAAAACTACCAAACCACAAAAACCAAACCATAATTTACTCTATCGCACCAATAATTTGCATATAATGATATAAATATTCCATCAAATACACAAACTTCAACATAAAATAATGATTAAATATGTTATCGTGTTCACTTATTTCGTTTGTATATATGACTACTTGCTTTATGAGTTTTAACCTAAAAAGTGGAGCAAAAACCGAAGCCATTGATTTTCCGTAAATGATGTTGGTTATAATTTCATCATACCTAATTACCTATCTATCCGTTGGAGTCATGATAGAAATATTTTATTATAATTTTTAGGGTTGAATGTTTGAAAAAAAGTTAGGCTATCAGTATCCAACCCTCCCAATCTCACTCCCATATCAGCTTCCATATTAGCTTTTTTCCAACATCACAATTAACCATCTGAAACCCTCTTTGATTAGTACCCAACCCTCCCACACACAACACATACAAAAGATAGCGGTGTGGCATACAAGCTCAAGCTCCCAACCCGCCCAAGCCGCTGTCGGCGTACCGCCAGCCCGACAGGTTGGAAGCCGCTCAACCTGGAGCGCCGTTACGCACGGCTTAAGGGATATATGTTTAAAGAAAAGAGAATAGTACTAAATAAATCAAAACACACAATTCACTACAGCAAAACTAGGTTATAGAATGTTAAAATATCTATCCATCCAAAGAAATAATTTATTACTGGACATATGTATATAGAAAAGAGAAAAGAAATAAATAAATCAAAACTCATAATTAGTGGCAAAACTAGGTTATACACTTTAAAATGTCTAAACATCAAAATAAGAGTTTAATAATTAATGAACTGTTATAGGTAAAAGTGTTTTAATAAGTTTATATACTTTTAGAATTTCGTAACAAGTTTTAAGGATATTTTGTAGACAGTTATAAGACCTAGCTGAAAAGATTCTTATAAAATAATTGTATTATAAAGTATAAACGATGTATTTTTTTCAACAACTTAGATTAAAAGGACCTAGCAAGCCGTTAGAACACCAATCCAACAAATTCCAACTTTTACCAAATGAACTCCAATCATGCACCTAAAAGAAGCTTCCGAATGGATATTAAAAGATGTGTATTAATATGATACTTCTAAAATATATATTAGACAATACTTAATATAATCCTTTATATTCAAATTGTCCTTAAAAAACTTATTAAACGACAAATGAACTATCATTTGAACTTATAAGAGCATCTCCAATAAACCTCTAAAAAAAGTCAAAATCACCAAATCTTCATTTCGATCAACCTCGAAACACTAAAAAAATTGGTGTTGAAGGAGAGAGAATAAGGTTTGGCCTCCAAATTTGGAGGGCCAAACTTCTCAAACGCATTTTTTATGGCCCACCAAAAACTATTTATCATTTTTTTAAATGTTTATGTGCTTTAAAATATATCCGTGTAATAATTCATCTTTCTTATTGTTTATATTAAAACTTTTATTTGTTTCAAAAGATATTACTCAATTATGTTTTAATTTGTGATATAAATTAATGTAATATTTATTCTATTATGTAATATTAATTAAAATATTGTTGTTTTTATCTAAACATGTTTTCATTAAATAAATTAATTAGTTTTTATAATATGTATTTATAAAACTATAATTGTTGTTATTAAAAATAGTTTAATAATAAATGAAATTGATTATTTTAACGTGGGGTCAGCAAGTTTAGTGTTTTTTATAGTATGGTTGGAATTGAAATTTTATTTGGTATGATTGGTCCCACTAAATTTGGTGTTTCTGGTGTGATTTTTAGGGGCTGTTTGTTTTTAAGATTTCAGCACTTAATTGTTAGTTTTGTCTGAGCGATACAGACATTAACAAATTCAGTGCGTTTGTTATTTTGTTATTTCCAGAGGCACTTGTATCTGAAACACATCTGGAAGAAAAAGTGGTAAAGCTCTCACTTTTTCGGTCAGACATCAAAATTATACGCTCCTTTCTCACACGTTCTCCCTCCACCCTCGAGTTCATCAGGAGCTTACCAAATCGGTCTCCAAATTGATTATCTCCTAAATCGATTCTCATCAGATCGGTCTCCAAATCGATTATCTTCTAATCGATTCTCATCAAATCGATCCCCAATTTTGATCCCTATGTTCGACTTTTTAAGCGACTCAAAATGACGCCCCCAAATTGATTGTTTGTGTGACTTCAAATCGCCGACTTCAATTCTAAACAGTTAAAATCGCAAATGGAAATCGATATATCCCTGTTTTCGATCTGAATGTATGTTTGAGTTTTTTCGATTTTGATTTGTGTTTGAGTCGATCTCTTTGTTGGCTTTCAATCTTTGTGTTTGTGCTTGATTTGATTTCTCTTTTCTATTTTGAGTTGGGGTTTGTTCGATTGTGATGGTTGTGATTAGTCGTGGTTTGAGATTTTTGATTTCTATGTTTAATTGGTTCTGATTGTATTTGGATTTTGAGTATGATTTCTGTAAACTTTAAAAGCACTCTTCTCATCATTTCCATGTGGTATACTACTACTTTCTTTGGTTAACTTGTAGTATATTAATGCCTTGGATTTGGAGAATTCTACATTCTGATTTGAGAAGTTTCATGGGAAGTTGGTTGCGATCAAGATAGTAGGGTTTTAAATCTGGAAGCCATCAAGGGTAGTGGAAGTCTGGAAGATCATCGAAGTTGGAACCACTGTCAAAAAACTTGCTCTAGTTATGGTTTTCTTATGATTTCCTGTTACATTGTAGCAAGACATCAATATTGTGATTGTAATTTGATGGGTTTTTTCAGGTTGGTTTGTTAATAAATCATAGCACACCCAGATAGATTGTTTGTTCACAAAATGAATTGATATGTTTTGGTGATTTTTTTTTACATTAGCAAAACTCAGAGGTATTGACAATCTTTTAGGGATAAAATAGTCCCTTAAAAATCGAATTAAGATGTTTGACAGTTTACCAAAAACAAACAGTCTTTAAGATTCAGTTTTCAGACTTCAGCACCACCACTTAAAATTCAGAATCGGAAACAGAGTTCAGACTTCAACACCTCTTAAAAAACAAACGCCACCTTAATGTGAAGGTTGAAGATGGTTCTAATAACATTTTTAAATCCGATGTTTATTTAGTTCCTATCTCCTTTGTCTAACTTTTTTTATATTCGTTTGAACGCTATTAATGGTCTATTTCTTGAACTCTATTAATGGCCTATTTCTAGATAAAAAGATGACTTACTCAAATTCAATTGAACTCTATTAATGGCCTATTTCTAGGTAAAAAGGTGACTTAGTGAAATTCATTTGAACTCTATTAATCGCCTATTTCTAGCTAAAAAGGTGTCTTACTTAAATTCGTTTGTAATGGCAACCATGTATGTATGTTGAGTGTTCTCTGGTGTTAATTATGTATTGTGATAAGATTGGAACAAAAGTGTCTTTATAATCTAACATTAAAAAGACACTTGTCTTCTAGTGCTGTGGCGGATTTGGTTATCGCTCTCCGGATTCATAGTGTTCTAACCGAGTTCGAGCCTTCCCGTGTGCATGAGTGGGGACATTTAAGTGGAACCATGTTTAGCCTTCAAAATTGCCGGTAATTAGTCGGGCTTTGGCACGGACATCCTTAAAAAAAAGACACTATTAAAAGGAGGGGCTTTAGCGACGGATATTTCCAAGGAAGATGTTATCAAAGACAGATCAACGAGGGATGACGTCAAGGACGGACCAGTGAAGGATAGTCATCAGCGAAGGAAGCCTTCAGCGACGGATCATCGATGAAGGACGTTAGCGATGGATGACGTACAACGAATAGGTATTTGCGACAGTTTGGTGATTCATAGTTTTTTAATTTAATGTAATTTTTATTATTTTTAACCAAATTTAGTGAGAGAAAATCCGACAGTAATCTGTCTTATTAAAAACATAAAAAACCGTATTTCTTGTATACAAATTACCTACTCATTCCGTAACCATCCAAATTCATACAAAAATACGAAAATCAAATCCGCAATCTGAATTTAAATATATTACAAACCAACAAATTCCAAATTCAAATATGTTACAAATTATAAATTCCAAATTTAATCAAGAAGGTGTTGGACCTGGAGGTATGTCGGGAGGAGGGAAAGAAGGAGGAGTGTATGTGTATCCTTGTTGCTGTAAAAATTCATCTAGGCTTTGTGTCAACGCGATATGTAGAGCTAACTCGGTAGCATGTCTCGCCTGGTCTTCCATACGTTGTTGTTCCATCAATGTCATATGTTTTCTCAGCTCATCTACCTATAACATATGACATTTGACAGATAATCAACAAATGTTGTCAACGAAAAAATATAACCCTAGTTAGCAATGGATTAGCGACGGAAACAAGGCATCAGTCGTGAATTAGGGACAGAATATTTTCGTTTACCAACGGATCAACGACGGAATCTGGTTGTGGTCTATCCGTGGCTAACTAGCGACGGAAATAATCTGTCACCGATGCCCATTTTTCTAGTAGTGAGAAGAAAAGTCTTTGTTTCGTCCTTTTAGTCATTCCTTTTATTCTTTTTCATACAATCAAGGGGAATGCATTCTGGAAGTTGGTGCCGAATGTGCTTAAAACCCTACGAGGAGAAAACAGGCTATCAACAGCCAAAGCCTATTCCGCTTGATACTGGGGAAATGAATCCATCCCTGCCACGATGTCGGCTTTCTGGGTCGGTCGTTGATTGTATGTTTTACCTATAATTCAATTTTTATTTGCCCTAATTTTTTATCCAGTTCTTTTAAGAAGTGATTAGATCGAGGTTCAATTTACATTTGTATTATGTTACATCCATATGTTCATGTTGTTTGTACTTTTACCCTCTCAACATGTTGCATAAAACAATATTGTCCATATGTTGCTTGATGCACATAGGTAAATGGAGATCATAGAACACTACAACATACATATGTATATGTACCCTAATTTCTAGAGTTACCAATGAGAATAATGCTCATTGGAAGCTTTGTCTTGGAAATAAATGGTTAGACAAATGTAGGTTTTATTAATTTGGTGTTCTTCCTCAACATTTTTTTTCTAAGCCATATATGCCAACTTTTTATTCATTGTAATTTGTAAAATCGATGAAGAAAACCACATGCTTTTGGGTTTTCTTGTGTACTTTTTAGTAGGGGTGTTCATTTTCGGATATCCGGAATTTCGGATATCCGAAAATTTCGGATATTGAAATTTACTATCCGAATCCGAATCCGAAATTCCGGATATCCGAAATTCCGGATTCGGATACCGGATAATCCAAAAATTCCGAAATTCCAAAATATTGGATAAAAATGTCATTTTTAGCTAAAAAAACCCCAAAAAAATACATCATTCTTGTACATAATAATCGTCCACATGTTTCCAATCATCCACAGGCTAATACGACATCAAATACTTAGTTTTCGTGTTCTAAATAATAATACGAAAGTTTAAAGTAACATAAGAACATAAAATAATATATAAAATAATATATATCTATTATTAATAAAATGCATATTAGACTTTGAGTAGAGTTTTAATTTTTTAATATATATCTATTATTAATAAAATGATATATAAAATAATATATAAAATAATATATTAATATAAAAATCGGATATTTCGGATATCCGAATATCCGAAATTTTCCGAAAACACTATCCGAATCCGAATCCGAAAATCCGGATATCCGATTTTCGGATATCCGAAAATCCGGATATCCGAATTTTCGGATATTTTCGGATCGGAAGTTTTCGGGTATTCGGATGTCGGATCGGATTCGGATTTTTTTGAACACCCCCACTTTTTAGCTAGGTGGGATTTTTGCATTTCTTGCAATTTTCTGGATCAACTATCTACATATGTTATGTTGATCTGGATCAAATATCGATATAAGACATATAGAGAAAGGTTCAATGAGAAGTGCTAAAAAAGTGTGAAATAGAGGAGTGATCTCCACAGTTCATCTGGTCAAAAATTGCGGTTTGACCGCGAAGCTTCGGATAATTTCTCATGCAGGTAGTAGCACACTGAAGAGTATATATTTTCTTAAATTTTAGAAAACTAGTTGACAAACAGGTTCATATATGAACTTCGTCATTCATATATAAATTACACAGGTTCATGTATGAATTTCATCAATCATATATAAATTAGGCACGTTCATGTATGGAGGCCCGTTTTTGACATTTTTTAGGCCCTGTGCGAAATGTAAATAAGGGCCCCTTCATAAGTAAGAAAAAAAATCATTACTTTTTCCTCATAAGAAATAGCATTGAATTCAAAAAATACTAATAATTCATGTAAAACCATTTTCGAAGTATTCCTAGACGCAAAATCAATCAATAATTATTTTGAAATTAATATTATCTGTCATATCAATTTTTACCTAACTTTAAAAACATCCTATAATATACCTTAATATATAGATTAACATCATTTGAGATTACAATGTTGATTTTTGAAAATAACGCTCTATGTAAATCAATATAAGTAGGTTGATAAATCAATAACACTCTATCTAGTTTTAGAGATAGAAGTGTACTTAAGATTTATGAACTCAATATTAGGTAACAAGAAATCAATAATGCATGAAATTATTAGGGGGACAGATGATGGAGAATATATCAAGGTTTTCTAGGCAAGTAATTTAGATTTTGATACCAGATAAAAGAAACTAAAAAACTATAAGAAATACTATAAGATGTTTGGACCCTTGATATGATAATACATGTTTGGGCCCTTAATATGATATAAAATAATCTCTAAGTCCTATTAGTATTCATAAAATTTATGTATTTTTTTACCATTTCTTTACAACTACAATATACTAGAAAATTCTGGGCCCCTATTATTTTTGGGCCCTGGGCGTACGTCCGGCCCGCCCTCCCTAGGGACGGCACTGCATTTATGACTTTTCAACCTTGATCAGAGATCACTTCTCTATTTCACATTTTTTTACCACCTCTCATTTTAACCTATGACTATATACACATCCAAATACACATATAGACATACATATGAATACATAAAAATTAGAGAACACAAAATTTTACATGATTTGCAGACATATCACTGATGGCCACTTAGATTTCATATATACAAAGAAAAAGAGGAAAAGAAATTATTGTTTAATCTGTCGGTAATCTGTCGCAATTACCAATTGATTAAATCTTTTGTTCTTTTTTTCTAATATGAATTTCACGTAGCCGTAAATGATCCATCACAAATCACCCAATTTCTATTATCAACATAATGTCCCTGAATTTGACTTGTAAAAATTGAAGGTGGTGAATTGGTGATTTGGACATTTTGCTTGATTGTTGGCACCTGAGCCCATGTTTGTTAATTGTTATATAGGCTAGCACTTTTTGTGTTCTTTATGTGTTTTGGATGTTCTTTCAATCTTATGATCGATTGAAAATAAATCATACTAATAACTCGTATTCTATATATTATCTGGTTTATTATACCGAAGAAACAAAGGATAAGAAATTGCACAAAATTTCGAAATCAACGTAGTTGTCTAGATTGATATTAAAAAAAAAAAAAAATTGGACCACAAAAGGTTGATTTTGAAATCAATCGATGTCGGATAGGATGGGTTGTATAAATTGTTTCCCCCTTTAGGATAAATACGTCTATACAAGGACCGACAAGTTATAGTAGTTAATATCTTTGTATCAAAATAAATGCAGACAATGAAAAAGACAATTTTGAAAATGACAAAATTATTACTTTTTAATCAACTAAATGAAATTTTTACCATTTAAGATGGTGAAGATTTTGAACTTCTCCATGTTTTTATCAATGACATAACCAAAAAGTAAACATTTAAGGTTTAGAATTGAAAAGTAGGCACTTACTATTGAAAATGAATAATTGTTTTAACACAAACTAAAATAGAAATATAAATACTTAATTTTAGCGGCGATTATTAAATTTGACCCCATCTTGATAGCTTTTTCCAAATTTCGGTTTTGAAAGGTTGTTTTTTTGGTTCATTTTGTAACATAAATTCAAAGGGTAATGTAAACAAGGCATGATTTCTTGTTCCATTTTGAGATCTTGAAATTAGATTCTATCCCAAAATGACTTTGCATATGTACTTTTTGTCTCAAAGTTTTCATTGCATTGGCTGGCATTACCCTACAATGTTTTGTGTCATCCTCCAACATTTATTGCACATAACAAACACAAACATTGTGTTTTGTTTGATTCTCATGGGATCAGAACAACAACCAACCAAGAAGTTGAATTCAAACGAGAACACAGACCACTCATCCACAGACACAAGTAACGTGACTCCACGATCATGGATGGCAATTATAGAGGGAAAACATGAAATTAATTGACCCAATAGATAAGTGCTTACCGCCCAGTAAGAGGGAGGGGGGGGGGGTGTTAGAAGGCTCTTACCTTTTACAAGGAGCTTAAAGAAAATGTTATCTGATAAGTGAGGACGATAACTTTCGTTAGAAAATGTTTATTCCAGAAACCTTTGGTAGCAAACCATTACCAAGTGTGGTGACGGAACTTTAGCCCAAACTTCGCAATGATATCTCTTGAAAACAAAAAAAATAACCGAGTTGACCTACAACATACAGTTTTCAGTTTTGCATCAAGGAAAAAATGGTAAATATATAAAATTCAACAAGATTTGATTTAGTTCCTATTTAGTGTATCAAACAATTATTATTCGCGATGGATGTAAACAAGTTCCAATAGTTCCTACTCTATACTAATTTTGATAGGTAACCAGTTAATCTTATAGCATTTATTTGATGACGTAGATTCTCATTTACGGCAAAAGAGATGATAAACTCAACAAATGTTAAGAGATCAGTAGATTGCTACTTGCTAGTCAATGGGGTAAAAATAGGAAACTTGAAAAGGGTTACATTGATTGGGAAAAAAACGAATGATTAAATTTGTTACACCTGAGTACATATAACTAAGAAAAATATGGCATTAAGATATCATAAGTTGATAAAGAAGCACGAGTCTCTACAACGGAGACAAGTTAACAACTACATGAATCATAACTGATGAGTCGTTTACCAAACGATTACCGGATAAACGCTTACCAAATGTCACTTTACTAAGTGAACATAGAAAGGATAAGGGAATCTTACCGGTTTGAGGTAATTTTGCCCAATAGATTACCTAGTAAGTAAGAGTAAATATTTTTACCCCCCATTAAAGTTTACCAAGGAAAAGACATTTACCATCAGTCCATTTTGATGACCAAGAACATATCCTTATAAGGTAAATGATGAAGAAAACTTTTACCATAGATTAATAAACAAAGAAGATGATTCCTGCAAGAAAAGTTGATTAGAGATTAACAGAAAACTCAACTTGACAGTCTAATACTTTTATTTTTGAAACAAATACAAACAAACAATGAATCAAGTAGCTGAGGTGAACAAGGGTTTTTAACTAGAATCCAAAGCATTGATGAAATTGTACAAAGTTATGAAAAGTATAATATGATGATGATGAGATACAGATCAGCTCAACCAAAAAAATAGAAAAAGAAAATACAGAACCAAAAACAGCAATCCTTATTTAACCTAAGACCTTTACAAACTGTTTTTACCACAAAAATGAGTTCCAAGATGGTTTCACGAGGTCGAACTAGAAGGGATCGGGATCATGGGCCAGCGATGAGCATGCTGGGGTGAACCTATCGGGGTCGAAGGAGAAAAGAGGCTCAACTCCACAAACCCACCTGGATTTTCATCTCTTTCCATTGTCCGAAAAGAAATGGATCCCCGTTTTGTGGAACCTCCGCCACTAAAATCATCAAGGCTACGGTTAGCGATTAGCGACAAAGTGTCGTTATGTTCCCCGATGATCCTTCTGGTAGCTTCCATATCTTGCAGATTCTTCAATGCTAAAGAGTCTGCAATCGGGAAGTAAACAAGCGTGCAAATTCCGACCCCAGCACAACATAAAAGAGAAAGAAAAGCCAAGAACGCAACAACCTCAAACACAGTATCCCCCGGCTTGAAAAGAACCGATAAACCAAGTAACAGAACCCGTAAAGGAAAGAAGCTAGAAACAAAGAATATCAATGTGTACACTCTCTTCCGCAAACCCTTGTTGATCACCAGAGTTAGTATCCGCCTCCCGAGCCACAACAAATAAAGCGTTAGCACGGTAGCAAAAAGACCAAGAAAGATGGTACTCAGTAAAGGGTAGTAGCAGCGAGCAACACCGTTCGGGTGCTTATTAGTAAATTTGAAAAAGTACCCTTTTTTGTTCAGGTGCAAGTCCGTCTCGTATTGAGGTCCGACTAAAACAACTGTCATCTGAAGGGCAAGCAGTGGTAACAAACATAGAACGATGTAAATTGTCGTTTTCAGGTTCCATTTCTGGCTCAACGGCCCAGATTCCGTCTTCAGTAGAGAAGCCCGAAGAAGGAAAATAAGGGTTAAGAATAGGCACGGTTCTGCAAACCCTAGGTTTGACACAATGTAGCATTTGCATAACGTTTCCTGCCATTTTAAGTCGAGAGTCTGTATCACCCGGCCGTCACGCCTCAAGAATTCAAGACGTAAAATCTCTCCAAGACCCCACCAGATCGCAAACAAGATGAAAACTATTCGAATAACCCACGGACCACTGAAATATCCAAGTTGGGTATAGCCTTGACCACGAATATGATCTCGGAAATATAAGGAGTACAAGATGCAGAGGAGACCAACGAGACCCAAAATAGCAACCAGAGAAATTGTAACCACACCGAGTGCATCAGCAACTACGCTCGTCAGGGGCATTACCCAAAAAATGGATTCCACGCATGCTCTCTGACAGCATGGATACAAAAAGCCCCCGGTAACTTAAATTTCCCGTCACATATATATAAATCGGAATTTGTTGCAAAGAGAATTCTTTCTGGACACCAGTAAACACCTAAAAATTGTTGAAACTTCAGTGCAAGTTTACCACATTCTTCAAAGTGACTATATTACTATGATTCCCAGTAGCTAGCCAACTAAACCACCTACAGAAGACAACATACAGATGTGTGAAGAAAGACACAAGCATCTTGACTTAAGAAAGAAAGGAAAAGCAAAAAGATTTATCAGGTGCTAGACTTGGAACTAAGTTCCGAAAGCCTACACTACCCCAAAAATCAAGTTTCACATTGAGTAGCCGAAAAGGTATAAGGTGATACATTAAACTACTTATAACATAAAAATGCTAGATCTTATATAACATGTTACCAGCAGATAACACAAGCAGCTCCATAGCAACATACCACCTCCATTTTAAAATACATGAGCATAATGAGTTTCAAGTTTCTTAAATAACAAAGACAGAAGCATTCAAACATATTCTCACTCACTCCTGAATCCTTTTGGTAATTCAAGCACCGTCTTTTCCCCTAGAATCTCAGTGCATTTTTTTCTCTCACATTATGTACTATAAAAACGCAATCCGATGCAATAACACATCTAGATGGAAAGCCTCATTGATGGCATGGATATAGTGTGTTACGGTGTTTTGTAGCTTAAGAGCATCAAAATTCTCCTTAAGAAATCAGTATTGATCAGACTGCTGGAAACTAGCAAAGACAAGTGTGATAACTTGGAGACAAAAAAGAAACTTGTTTCATCAAGGGCCAAAAAACTTGGTTTCACAAATTCTGCAACCAATATAAGACAGAAGAATGAGGTGTAACCAACATTACCTACAAGATAATGCTTAATTAGGACATACTGAAAGAATTATCAGAAGTGACCAGGATTTAAGAGGATGACACAATATAGCCTCGGCCAAAATTATGCAGGTGAAAACAAGAATGAAAGACAAATTTAAGCAATTGTGCAAAATAACATTTCCTTCCCTTCCTTATTACAGAGCAATTGAATGCAGCTGTGTAGGGTCTCTTAGCTTACACATGGACCCTTACCTTTTAGTCATGCATTGGTGTTTGAAACCCTGGATTTCCATAATTCCATTTGTTGCACTTCAAATCCTGACCCATTTTAAAACTATTTAAAGTACACAATATTATATTTAGCTACGGTTATTCTTGGTACCTCATATCAGATGGAAAAAATGGAAGGCTGGAGATGATACAAGAGCTTAAATGTAAAAAACCAGACACGATAATTCAAACCCATGGAATGATGGAAATGCTCAAAGACGGGATGAAGATAAAGAACAACCAAAAGCGGAATTGATTCTTTAATTTTTCTTAAATATACAGACAGATTTATCATGTAAAATTTTGAAAGCTAATTTTTGCATTGATTGCAGAATGCAGATGCTTCACCTGTTGAGAAGGGAGACATTTCCAGAAATCTGTTGTTCTATGGGTGTTGCAGATGCGAGCAGTAACACTTAATTACTTTATTATGGTTTTTGGGATGTTAATCCTATTGGCTGACCTGAATTGCAATGTTAATCACCGTTTGCAGATCAAAAGGAATGTGAACTTGGTGGAGGAAATATAGGGAATGATCTTTTTCTTTTTGGCAAACTGACTCTTGAAATGAAGAGAAGGCCTGAGCAAACTCAAAAAAAACTGGCTTCTTGCTATGCAGCTACCTTCTTTTCAGTTGATGGTGCTGACTTCAGGCTAAGCGGCCCCTGAGGGTACTTTTCACCATACTTGCTTTCCTTGTCTGCTCCTCGATCTTCCACTGGTTAAAAACGATATATACGCATATGACTTCTGTTTGGGCATTGCAGCCAGCTATCCCCCCCATCACAGCCTTTTACCCAACAAGCTCAATGTCCAGATCCATACTAGCCTGACCGACAGTCTTGAATTCCATGATGACACAAAAAAGGAAAGGGGAAACTGATTTGGTAAGCTGCATACCCAATCCATAGAAAACTGCCTTCGGATGAGTGAAAAGGTATAGGATTTGAAAACCTTTTATGCTCTTTGCAGCCAACATTTACTTAGAATGGACAATCTAAGCTGTAGAAAACTCATAACTACGTTTAGAGAACTGTTAGAAATAATGGAAACTGCCTCCAAAACCTGCCGAAACGTCTCAGCAAATTTGAAGGATGGCAAAGGAGTTTTAGGTTTATCGACAGACATTCAATCCCCTATAAAGCATGCAGCTCACAAACCCCAAGCATACCCACAGTATTCTGTACAATTCCACCTATTTGAAACATAATCTAATACTGTTAAAATACATTGACCACAAGGAGAATTTAGACTTCAACTCTATTTATGTGAAATCTCTTTCTACATAGCCAACCAAGCTCTCACAAACAAAGGGAAGACAAATAAATGTCCACAAATAGTAAATTTCTACAATACATCCAACTTCTGTATCACTATCAAAGATCCATCAACAGCCCTCCAACTAGCCCTCAGGCATCCAACTGCAACCTAATGACTTCACTATATAATGTAACCACCTATCTCTATAACCAAAACAGATTCTAAAACAAAACCCACCGAACGAAACAAATTAAAGAACTTATTAACCAGACACAATACCATCACATAAACTTGATACCTCTTTCTCCTACTGCTATATATTAGTCCCAAAAGTTATGGCATTCATGAAAATCAAACACATGCATGTAAAATCAAACATTATCAAACATGAAAAGAAGCCATTCATTGACTATAATCATAACAATCACATCTCAAAATTACCTCCTCAACAACAACAGTTAACAAAATTCAAGATGAAAATTACAATTAGCTAATAACAATTTCATGAAGGCCACTATTAATCATGAATTTAAACAGAGATCATAGTTTACGAACATAAAAGCAAGAAATTGAAGTTGATAACGGCAGATTAAGTGAAATCGAATGAGAAAAGCAGATCAATGGCGGAAGAACTTACAAGGAATGGTGAAATTGGGGATCTCCTTGAGCAAAATCCAGATTGAAAAATGGAAGAAAAAGGGGAAATTGAAAAACCTAGAAGAAGAAGAAAGGAGAGAGAGAGAACGTAAGGTAAGGGGAGAAGGACTCAGAGAGAGAAAGAGAGAGAGTGGAACTTTGTTGCTGACAGGCTGTCTCCAGCATTAGACCAACCAACGAAAATCATATAAATAACTATAAATACAATTTATTTATTTAAAAGATATAATTTTATTCTCATTAGTATTTTGATAAGGCTTTATTTTGTTCTTTTATTTATTTAAGACAACGAATAATTATCTATCTTATCAAGCTTTATGTATGTGTATATCCAACTCATGAAGATCATGAATAATGGAACAAGTAGACAAGTAGTTGATGAATGATGATAAGAGATTATTTTAATTAAACTTATTTGTTGTTAGTAGATATAACAAATACAACTAATAAAAGAAAATACGACTGATTGCAATTGTACATAATTAAATACGAGACAAAACGACTAATTACAACCCAATAAAACCTTATATGACGGGTTACAACAATCACCACCCAATACGACCGATTACAAACCAATATAACACAATATGACCTGTTACAAACCAATAATACCAAATGTGACCCATTACAACCCAACATAGTTCGGTGTGACCTATTGCGACCCAGAAAAAACCATATACGGTCCATCAAAAACATTAGCCGCTCACTACGACAAGATATAATTCACTATTACTCAATAGAACTTGATATGTCCCATTGTAGTCCACCACCAATAACTCATAAACACTCTCGTTGTCACCAATGTGATCCATTACAGCTCAAGAGAACCCAATACATCCTATTACAGGCCACAATAGGTAATATAACTTATTGCCACCCTATATGACCTATTATGAACCAACATCATCCAATATAACCCAATAAAACTCTATCCACCTCGATACCACCAAGTACGATCCAATACGATAGATTAGAGCCAGTAAGATCTATTACAACCCAACATAAGCCAACAAACTCTATACAACCTGATGCGATCACCACCGCCAAATATGATCAATTACGCCATAATATGACCCATTTTTTTAATCATTACCACCCAGTACGACCTATTACATTGTAACATAATCCCATACTATTACTACCATTGCAACCCAACAAAAATTCATTACAACCAATATGACATATTACGGTCCAATACAATCACTAATGCATCAAGTAAATCAAACAGTAGATTAGTACACGTTGATTCTAAAAATACTCGTGGCTAATCTTTTCTAGGATTCTTTGATTCGACGAATATCGAACCTAGGTTTAAAATCATAATTCAAAAGAACTCAAATTTTGGAAGAAAATGGAAAATTCTGGATTCTTATTCTCACCATCCAACTTACTCAAACAAAGGTTAAATAGGAGGCCTAAAGCCAATATAGGTGTGGAAAACAAAACAGTTCATGAGCCGAACATAAAGTCCCAATGAAATGCAATACAAGTAGTAAAAACATTAAATGTTCCAAGTTTCGAATAGACTAGTTGTTAAGCACGACCCCTTTGCTATCCCGACAACGGGACCTCTAAAAATAGAAGGGTTTGACCCTCCATGTCAAGATCAATTATCATTCAATATGACCTATTACAACCCAACAACCCCAATACAACTCATTACAACCAAACAAAACCTTATTTAACCCATCATCACCTAATATGATCCATTACATCCCAAGATAACTTAACATGACACATTACACCCAATATGATATGTTACAACCCAATAGAACTTAGTCCTCAATACGAACTAATCGAACCCAATACAATTCACTGTAACAGTTAATAGTTCATTGGTATTCTATAATATTTCTGATTGCTTATTGACATATTCTATAAAAAAAATTGAAAATTAAAATGTTATTGCCATAATATGGTTGAAAAAAATAACCTAAATTTAATTAATACATTGACACATTACGCTCATCTTTTTCTTGTTGAATGCTCCCTCTTCAAATTTTTACTCGCTATTATTTTAACGAGATACAACATCAATTTTAAAATCGATTTACAATGAAACCTTGCATTCTTTTATATCATCCAAATATATAATCAATATATCACTTCAATTTAGTATCCAAACCTTATCAAAAAAAAAAAAATATAATATTTACATTTAAATAGTTAAATTTTAATTTAAAGTAAAAAGAAAACATTAATTTTTAAATGAAAGAGTAAATAAAAAAGCGTAGGTTGTAAATTGGAAAAAAAAAACTCTTTTGTGAATCAGGAAGAACTATGATTTCCCAAGTGAAAAAATAGAAAGAATGAGTCCAATCACCTGAATACCCGCTACTTGCATCTAAATGTCGAACCGATCTTCCTCATCTCTCTCAAAGAAGAAAAATTAGAAGGGAGTTATTATTGTGGGTCGCGAAGTAGGGAGAAGTAAATAAGAAATCAATCAAGGAGGTAAGGCTTTGTATTTGTTTCTTGAACATAGAGTGTTCATTGTAGGTGTCAACATTATTCTATATATAAGCTTGCATTCATTTTTTTGAATTTTGGGAACTTCAAGTTTTTAGTAGTTAGGTTACGTATATGTCTAACTCAAACCAAGAAGGTTTTGTATTTGATTGATTATAACAAATTACAAGGGATCTCTATATAATTACATAGAAGTGTCCTTTACATTATACTAATTACACATAAGTCCATACAGTCTAATACGCCCCCAGAACGGGTAACAACTTGTAGCTTGGATCGTAAAAATAGAAATTTAGGAGTTGGCAACGGCTTCATGAAAATATCAACAATCAGATCTTTTGTATAAATGAATTGTACACTGATCTCCTTGAGCTACTGATAAAGGTAAATTATATACCCTTTTTCCATCACATTTTGGTAGTTTTAGCATAAACTTTTTGTGAATTGTAGTCGTTTTAATTAGTTTTAATCGTTTTTTCGAAGTTTTTGTTACAATCGGAACTTAATGAATTCACTCTATAAATAGATAAAAATCCCGAATATTAACACTTTATTCGTAGTTTTGCATAAAGCATTTTTTTGGCCTCAAGAATGGGCCAACTTTTGTAGAACTAATGGATCGAAGTGATGATGGGTCGCAAGTATAAAGATGGTTGCTGATTCAGGCCGTTTTCGTGGATGGGCCGAAATGAAGACTTGGGCCAAAGATGTGTAAGGGGCTAACCGTTTGTGATCACTGATTGTCCAACCGTTTACTCATATTTTTTATAGGCTCATTTTGATAAGACTTCATGCATGGACTCATATTTAAATATTTCATTGGGCTCGTTTTATCCATCAAGCGTTTGGCATGAAGACATTACTAGTTTTTAGGTTAAGGGTCGAGAGCCCATCGTCGACCCTATATATATTGGCATTGGGGTGTGATTTTACATACACCGATTTAGAAATCAATTTATACTAGATACTCTTATTCACAACACTAGTTATTTAGTTCTCTATTTTGGGTGCAGTTTGCACAAGATTAAACTCGTTTCATTTCCGTTACTTGTTAGGTTTCTAGTTCTAGTTAGTTTCACGTTCACTTTTTTAGTGTTCTAGACATGTCGTTTTTGCGGTTGTAGAAGGTTCAAAAAAGTGACGTTAGTTTGTTTCCACATTCAGAAGTAATAGTAAGTTTCGTTTATGTCAAACATCTTCTTAACTCTTTCGTTAAATTCCGTCAATTTATGATTTTGGTTTTACGTTTTGAAATTTGTTACCAAGCCTAAACATCATGGTAAGGTTCCAAGTGATAAACCGGCCAAAATATGAATTGTTCGATTGTTCTCAAGTTCACTATAATTAAGTCATTCTTATTGCGCAACTTACTAATTTCACACTTATTTTTACTTCCCTCGTTATCTAATTTTCTCGTTATTAACTTTTCCTGCAATTTTAATTTTTGCAATTTACTTTTCAGCAATTTTACATGCATTTCATGTGCTTTAAATTTTTTGCAAATTGAACTTCCTCGCTATTTACATTTCCTACAATTTTAATTTACAGGAAGTTAATTTCTTGCGCAACAACTATTCGTACTTTTAAGGGTTTAGTTTCTGAAAATGTATCCAAGTTGTCACATTTTGTTATTGCATGTACTAATTTAAAAATCTACCATTTAGTGAGTTCTAAAACCTAGCTATCAAATAATGTACAAATTTACTGGTTACCTGCACAATGTTGTGGTATAACCGGTAAAAGTCTTAATGTGGCATTTGTTTTTAACAAATTGAGTATATATACAGATGAAAGAAGTCGTTTACCCTGATATATTTATTAATAATGGTATAATTGATAAAAGCTACAAAAAGCTCCTAAAACGTTACTCCAACTATCGTTTCAATAAGCTAGCTTATGGCTCATCTAGATATGCACTAGCTTGTCAGCTAGCTTATTTTTACCGAACACAACCTAAAATGGATGGTAAAACTAAATTAAGTAATTAACATAAAAAAAAACTTAATTTTTGGAAATACAAAAATTGATTCTCTTTTTTACCTTTAGGAAAGACATGTTGCAGTAGATAGAAAACTAAATTTTTCTTTTAATTTTTTATTAACAGTGTCAACATGTGCTGTAGTATAGAGAAGTTAAAATATTTAATTCTTTTGTCTATAGAGATGATCTGTTTTTGCAGTAGATAAAAACCAAAAACAAATAAAAAACTAATTTTTTACTTTTAGCGACAACTTGTTTGTCGCATAAGGTATACAATGTTATATTTTAATGAGTAAATTACATATTTGGTCTTTGTGGTTTACACATAATTACACTATTGACCCCTATTTTAAAATAATTATGAAAATGATTTCCATGGTTTACACTATATTGCACTGTTAATCCCCATGGTTTACACTATATTGCACTATTGGTCTATATGGTTTGCACTATATAACACTATTGGTCCGGTCCCTATGCTTAGCAAATTGATTTCACATGGAATTAGGATTAAGGGACCAATAGTGCAATCTAATGTAAACCATAGGGACCAAATCCATAATTATTTTAAAATAGAGACCAATAGTTTAATTAAGTGTAAACCACAGGGGCCAAATATGTAATTTACTCTATTTTAATCTAGATTTTTAACTATAGCGACGATAAGTCGTCACAGTAGATACCTACAGTTACAAGCCAACTGCAACAAACTCAATAGTGTCGACAATCGTAGCAATAAATCCATAGCGACAAATTTCCATCATTTGCGATGACTCTTGTCGTTGCAAGAAGGTTCATTTGCTGTAGTGCTTGTCTCAAAACCGGACCCAATGGGTACGTAGCGATTAATTAACGGTTTAAAAAAATGAGAATCGCAGCCGGAACCAGTCCTGATACGTTTCGCATTTTAGGAACCCAAAACCCTAACCAATCACATTGGTTGCTAACTAACGTTGTTAGGTGGATGAGCCTTAAGTGTTATGATCAAAACGAAAAGTTAGTTACCATCAATATAGATAATTTGTTTTAGGGACTAAAACTAAAATTTAAGAAAATCACAGGGACCAGCAGTGTAATTCATTCCATGAAGAAATTAAGCACATGAAAAAGCGTTGAATTTTTAAGGGAAAAGTCTAAAAAAAACCCAACAAACTATTCCATTTTGAATGGTTAAGTTCTTAAACAATTTTTTTAAACAAAAAAACCATTAAACTTTCTCATTTTGAATGATTAAGTCACTAAACTATTCTTTTGAATGAAAAAACCATTAAACTTTTTCATTTTGAATGATTAAGTCCCTAAACATTTTTTCCAACAAAATAAATCATTGAATTTTTAAAAATTTGCTACTTATATTTGTTTATCTAAACTAACTTAGTTATATTTTAACTTTAAAACTTTCATAGTCGGTTACATTTAATTTTTTTATTTTTATTAAAATGGGGTAAGTAACCAATTTTTGAAAGTTTAATGGTTTATATATCAAAAAGAAATTGTTCGAGAACTTAATAAATTAAAACTAAAAAGTTTAATGGTTTTTTCGTTCAAAATAATATTTTAGGGACTTAATCATTCATAATGAGAAAGTTTAATGGTTTTTTTGTTCAAAAAAATTGTTTAAGAACTGAACCATTCAAAATTGAATAGTTTGTTAGGTTTTTTTGAACTTTTCCCAATTTTTAATTGAAAAGGCTCGTAACATATAAATCTGTTAAGCACATGTGTAGTGCTTCTCAAAATTGTTAAAAAAAAGCTTAGTATTGATTTTGGCATGAGCTGCGATCAATTAAGTAGAACTGAAATACTCCAATGCAAATCAAATTAGAGTAGTTGACTTTTTATTTAAAAGTCAAAATATTGAAATTTTTATGAATTCAGTTAAACAAATCATCAAAGTGATATAGAAGTTATTTTCATAGTTGGTGTGTGAACTGCATTACAAAAACCATTCGTTATGGTTTACCAAAATTGTTAGTTTTTGTCATAAGTTTCAAAGGTACTACACCAATCCGTATGGTTTGTAGTTTTGTACCTCATTGCGGTTTGGGATGGTCCCTCGATATAATAGACGTTGAGATGGGTTATCAAGTAACAGGGAGGTGTTTAGGTCTTTTTGCTTTTACTTCATAAAAATTCTTAAATGTACAAGCATTTGTGATGCGGACGACCGGACCTTACTCTTTTTGGAGCCATACCGGCTATTATAGGTGCCATGTTTAAATATGCATTACTTTTGCTATGAGTTTTCAGACCAACGATACATCGGATCAGAATCTTAAAGGTGCATTAACTTTTTATTGTCCATCAATCATATGAAAATATAGAGGAAATAATTATTTTAGCCATGTGAGAAATTTCAATTCACCTCCTACCCAATCTCTCCGAAAAATTCATCAAATACCCACCGGTCCGCTATCCGGCGACCGCTAATAGCGGCTCTTACGTTTTTCCGGCCATAACTTTATAAGACACCGTATTACATGGATAGCGGACCATATTATATGGATAGCGGCACCATTTACATTGAAACATTAGTGTGTGTATATATATGTATATAAATAGCGGTAGTAACTGAGCTAAATTGGAAACCCACCGCTACCACCTACTCTCAAAATATTTAATGGAATTTATTGTTTGCATATTACATGCAAACCTGCCGCTAATATGAAAATTTTGTTGGAAACCACCATGAGCCGCTGTTAGCGGTCGCCGGATAGCGGCTCTTTGGGTAGCAGCTCTTTGGGTATACGATGAATTTTAGAAAGAGAATGGGTAGGAGATTAAACATATTTTCTGAATTGGTTATAATAATTATTTTCTCGAAAATATATCATTGTTTTCCTCTTTAAAGTAAATGTTTAACTAAAATGACAAACAAATTTAGAAAACATACAATTATTACATGTTTTAGATCAACTTAATGACAATTTTATTATTAGTTATGCATGAGGTAATTAACTTCGTTTATTAATAAGGATTAAATTGAAAAATAAAGACTTATTTCTAAAAGATGACGCTTTAAGAAAAATGAAAGATATAACAGTTTATTAATTTTCAACTCAAAAGTAATAAAAGAGATGAATTTGTATCCAGTAAAACAATACATACATGAAGTTTGAGAAGAAAAGATTTTTATTCGTACTCAGGGACGGGTCCAATTCAGAGCATAGGATGGCCCGTACCATCGCATTGTTCATCTGCTGTATTGTAGAAAAATTCAGGGTCTTGAAAGTGTCACGATAGTAATTTGTTGTATGTCACCATATGTATTTTGAAATTACAATGAGAACGAGTTTCTTTGGTAGCGTTGATTTGCAAAAAATTTCTTCCACTCCAGCCCTTTTTATTAGTGTCATTTTCTTACTTAAATGGAACCATTATATGAAAACCTTTTTCTATATTTGTTTCTTATAGTCAAAATTATGCCATTGTTTTGAGAAGTTTAATTTTGGCAACTATTTTGGGGGGATAAAAACTCAACAAAGGGTGTAATGCATCATTCCTAGCCTGCCTTAATCTCTAGGGTTAAGGACCCGATTAATTTTGGTGACTTTAGACCTATCAATCTTATTCATTGCTTATACAAAGTTATAGCAAAGATCTATTTTTGATGGCATCAATTAATTTCAAATACCTTAATCCATCTTGCTAAACAAAAATAAATGAAAATTGTAATTTTCAAAGAAGAGTTTGAGAAGGCATTTGATTATGTAAGTTGGGATTTCCTCACATCATAATGGAAAAATTGAGTTTGAGGTGCTCTTGGATTCGGAATAGCTTAGAATCGAAAATGATCTCAAACTTTGTTAACAGATCATCTTCTAAGGAATTAGTTATGCAGAAGAGGAATATGCCAACATAACATGTTATCTCCATTTCTCTTTCGAATCATTGCGGAAAGTATGTGAATTGGCCATCCCGATAATGGTTTAAAAGTCTGTCATTTGCAATATGTTGATGATGCGATCTTTTTTGGTGATTGAAACCCTTTAATTTAGAGAAACTTGTTAAGGATTCTTAAATGCTTTCAACTTGCTTACGGTCAAAGTTAATCTTTTCAAAGGCAAACTTTTTGGAGTAGGTGTGAGTAAAGATGAGCTAAAAATTGTATCTCGGGAGTTTGGTGGTGGCTACCATCATATCCTTTTTACTAATCTCGGGATCTCGGTTGGTACAAATATGAAAAAGGTAAACGAACGGGATCCGATAGTTTCAAACTTCAAGACTAAATTAGCGACTTGGAAGGTGTTAGAACAAGAGAGAGGCCAAAAGTGTAGCCGTATATTGATTGAGAATGAAAAGGATTACAGTACAGAGAAAAGTAAACCTAATCTATTTATACCTAGGTTACAAGAGAAAGACCTAAAGCCCTAAAGCCCATGGGCCTATATACAAAATACACTTAACACCCCCCCTCAAACTTAATCAGGGGAAGAATGATCCAGATTGAGTTTGGAAACAAGCTCCCGAAAACGTCCTGGAAGGTGAGCTTTGGTGAAGATATCAGCTGGTTGATCATATGTGGAGATAGATTGGAGTTGAATTGTCTTGCGCACAACATGTTGACGAACAAAGTGGCAGTCAATCTCAATATGCTTTGTGCGCTCATGAAAAACATCATTGTGAGCGATTTGAATAGCACTCATGTTGTCACACCAGAGCAAAGTTGGTGAAAGTTGAGGAGCACCCATGTCGGAAAGAAGCCAGCGGAGCCAGATGAGCTCCTGAGAGGTGTCAGCTAGAGCACGACACTCAGCTTCAGTACTAGAACGGGCAGTAAGGACTGCTTCTTGCTACGCCAGGAAATGAGAGAGTCACCAAGGAAGAAGCAGAAGCCCGTAGTGGAACGGCGATCAGTCATATCGTTGTCCCAATCCGCATCAGAAAATCCTCGTAGAATTAAGGAAGACGTGGAGGAGAAATATAAGCCATGAAACATAGTCCCCTTCAGGTACCTTAAAATGCGTAGAACAGCAGCATAGTGATCTGAGCACGGTGCAGACATAAATTGGCTGACAATGTGAACAGCATAGGCAATATCAGGTCTAGTAACTGTGAGATAAACAAGAGACCCGACCAACTGGCGATATAATGTAGGATCCTTCAGCGGAGGACCTACATTTGGTGTCAAGTGAAGATTCGGCTCCAAAGGTGTAGAGACCACCTTTTGATCAGTAATACCGGCGCGAGAAAGAAGATCAGATGTGTATTTGGCCTGACAAAGATAGGTACCTCTGGAGTCAGATAAGACTTCAAGGCCGAGAAAATAATGTAGTTTACCAAGATCCTTCATCTCAAAACTGGCACTGAGAGATTGTTTGAGAAGCGTGATGCCTGTAGAGTCACTACCAGTAATGATCATATCATCCACATAAAGAAGAAGTAGAATTGTGCCAGCATCAGTGGTACGAGTAAACAACCCAGAATCATAGTTACTTGCAGAGAAACCCAAGGAGAGGACCGTGGTGCTGGATTTTTCAAACCAAGCTCGAGGGGCTTGTTTGAGACCATAGAGAGCTTTTCGAAGCCGACAAACGTGCCCTGTAGGAAGAGAGACACCAGGAGGAGGATTCATATAGACTTCTTCAGATAGATCACCATTCAGAAAGGCATTCTTAACGTCCATCTAAAAAAGCGGCCAACGTTTAGTGGCAGCAATGGCAAGAAGACTGCGAACAGACGTTATGCGAGCAACTGGAGCGAATGTCTCCTCATAATCGATGCCATACTCCTGATTGAAGCCCTTTGCCACAAGACGGGCTTTGTATCGATCAATAGAACCATCAGACTTTGTCTTGATCTTAAAGACCCATTTAGAGCCAATGGGTCTCTTGCCAGGGGGTAGAGGAACAGAATCCCAAGTTTGTGCTTTATCAAGTGCCTGAAGTTCCTCCTGCATAGCTGCCTGCCAATGTGAACTCGAAGAGGCTTCCTTGTAGGAAGTGGGTTCATGATTGGATAGCAAAGTTGCATAACAATGATAGTCACGAAGGTGAGAAGGAACTTGTCTTACCCGGTCTGAACGGCGTACAGGATCCACAGACTCGACAGATGGCTCAGCAGTAGACCTTGAAGTCGGTACGGATGATTGAGTAGGAGGAGGAATGGGAACATGTACAGGAGCTTCTGGAGTTGGAGAAGCAATAGGTACAGGTGGAGGAATAGATGGAGCAGGAGAGGAAACAGGTGCATGAGCCTCTGGATTTGGAGTAAAGGTAGAAGATGGTAGGTCTAGTGAGATAGATGAGTCTGTAAAGAAGGGAACGATAGAGGTAGGTGTTTCAGAGTGTGAGTTTGGCATGGTATAGAAAGGAACATGTTCCCAGAATGTGACATTACGAGAAATGCGCAGACGCTTGGAGATAGGATCCCAACAACGATATCCTTTGTGTTCAATACCATAACCAAGGAAAAGACAAAGACGGGAATGAGGTTGAAGCTTGGTATGTTCGTGAGGTTGTAACTGAACAAAGCATGCACAACCCCACACTTTTAAAAGTTCATATGCAGGGGTGATGCCATGAAGAGTCTCATAAGGAGACTTGTTTTGAAGAGTGGGAGTTGGATGTCGATTAATGGTGTAGACAGTAGTAAAGGCAGCTTCACCCCAAAAATGTTCTGGGCATTTGGCAGAAATTAACAAGGTACGGATAGTATCAAGAATATGCCTGTGTTTACGTTCAGCACGACCATTTTGGGGAGAAGTTCCCGGACAAGAGTACTGAGAGATAGTACCTTGAGATCGAAGAAAGGCGATGAGAGAAGATTCTTTTTATTCCATAGCATTATCAGCTCGAAGAATCTTTATGGGTTTTGAGAATTGAGTTTGTATCATGCGGGCAAAGGTAATATAAATCTGAGGTAGTTCTGATCGATGTTTCATAAGATAAATCCATGTGAAACGTGTGTGATCATCAACGAAGATAACGAAGTACCTGCAACCACCCATAGATGGATGTGGTGTTGGTCCCATACATCGGAATGAATAAGATCGAAAGCAGAAGCAGATTTATAGTCATCGAGTTCAAAAGGTAGAGCATGATGTTTGCCAAGTTTACAAGACAAACAAGAAACTTCATTGGAAGTGATATTACCTAGAAGACCAGAGTTGGCTAATAGTTGTACTCTGGCTGATGACAAGTGTCCTAGGTAAGCATGCCATAGGTCTAAGGAAGGGCTTTTGGAGACTAACGCAGTAAGGTTCGTATACGACGAAGATAAAGGTAAGCGAAGATAGACGACCTCAAGTACCTGTCCAACTCTACGGCCTTTTCCAAGAATCTGTTTTGTCTTTGGGTCCTGTATAACACAACCAGAGAAATCAAAAGATATTAGTAGACCCATTTCCTGAAGCTGGGTAAGAGAGACTAGCCCTATCGCTAGTCCTGGTACATGCAGTACATCAGGTAACTGAATCGTGTCATTAGAGAAATTCCCACTGAATAGTACAGGCTTGGGAGTAAGATCCGCCGTGCGAACGGTTGGATGCTGAAATGGTTGCTTAGTGATGAAACCGGCAGGATATGGTGACATGTGGTTAAAGCAACCAGAATCAAAAATCCAGAAGTTCCCTGTCGTGGATGATTGCGGAGAGTGTATGCCCATAGTCCAAGACATTGGTTGTTGCATGACTTGTCGACGCAACAAAAGTTGCATGAGATGTTGATTCTGACACATGAGTTGCATCAGTTCAGCCTTACGTGATGCATCCAGTGACATAGATCCATTTGATGTAGTGGATTTGGGTTTAAAATGATTGATGTTGGACGCCATAGATAAAGGTTGCGGGGTTTGGAAACCCGAAGTCTGGTGTTGGAAAACCCGGTGTTGGAAACCCGGTGTTGGATGGTGATGAAATCCTGGTGTTTGAGGACTTGGGTTTGAAACCCGGTGTTTAAAGACTTGGGTTTGAACCCCGGTGTTTGAAGACTTGGGTTTGAAGCCCGGTGTAAGCTGGGTTTGAGAGAAACCAAAAGGTGGTTTTTTTTGGAAACTAGACTTGGGAAACCGACTTGGGAAACTAGACTTGGGAAACCGACTTGGGAAACTAGACTTGGGAAACTAGACTTGGGAAACTGAGACTTGGGAAACTGAGACTTGGGAAACTAGACTTGGGAAACTGAGACTTGGGAAACTAACTTGGACTTGGGAAACTGGACTTGGGAAACTCGACTTGGACTTGGTAAATTGGGCTTGGGAAATTGGACTTGGGAAACTCGACTTGGGAAACTGGATTTGGGTAAGGATAGATCTGATGTTCGATCTAGGGTTTCGTATCGACTTGGGAAACCGACTTGGAAAACGAGATTTGGGTAAGGATAGATCCGATGTTCGATCTAGGGTTTTGTAAGGCAGCAAGTATGGCAGAAAGAACTAAGACGGCAAGTGGCGGTGATGCGATCGACGGTAACACGATCGATGGTAGCGACGGTGATGGTGGCGGAAACAACACAATCAGCGGTGATGATTGTAATGACGACGAAGGAAGCGACGATGACGACGATACGACGGAAGCGACGACGGCGGCGGCGATATGACGGCGGCGGCGATATGACAGCGATGATGACGATACGGAAGCGACGGAATCGATAGAGAGCAACCTAATGCTCTGATACCATGTTAGAACAAGAGAGAGGCCAAAAGTGTAGCCGTATATGGATTGAGAATGAAAAGGATTACAGTACAGAGAAAAATAAACCTAATCTATTTATACATAGGTTACAAGAGAAAGACCTAAAGCCCTAAAGCCCATGGGCCTATATACAAAATACACTTAACGGAAGGCATGTCTTCATTTCTCTCTGGTAAGCGGCTAACTCTAACTAAATCAACACTTAGACAGTCTTGCTCTTTACTATCTTTCCTTGTTCCACGCTCAAGCTCATATTATTGGTGGCCTTGAGGAGTAAGGCATTCCTTTTTTCGGGTGGGGTGAGGGATGAATGAAGCTTCTCCTTCTTGAGCTTAGGTTAAATGGGATGTTGTATTTGCATAAATCTTGTATTGATGGCTATGGATAGAACTTCTTCGAGGTTGCAAATTGTTTGACTGCTCGATTTAATCCTTCTTTTCTCTCTTTTGTTTGATTTTTGTGTCAGTTCCATTTTAGTGCCTTATATAATCTTAATCTGATAGATCTTTTATTATATTGTACCATGTTTCTTTCCTTGTATCCAATAATTTGTGCCAACGCTTACAATAATTTTTTGTCGTTCTTCCTGTGGTGAATTGCAATTATAGAGTTGAATATTTGAAAAATAAATAGAATTGTGAATAAAATAAGAATAAAAAATAAAAACAAATTGGAATAGTTGACTTTTTTTAATCGAGGAAAACGTAGCACAAATTAATCATAATACCACCATGTGTACGTTGTTTGAGATTATTTTATGATAGTTACCAAAGGTGTACCCAGAAATTTGTAAGGTGTAATTTGGTTAGGGTTTGAGCTTTATAACGAGCAATAGGTGTAATTTAAGAGAAGAAAAGTGAGGAGTTCAAGCCCTATAAGTCTTATATAAATCCGTCTCTCTCTCTATATATATATGTATAGAGGGAGAGGGGAAGGATCAAACGAAAGCACTATCTATAAGACAATAAGAGAACCAACAAATCATATACGATTCATCTATAAAATCATATATAATTTAGTCCAAAGTTGCCCGCGTGACTTTTTTTTTAAAGTTAATGCAAAATCATATATGATTTTATTGGTTCTCGTATTATTTTGAACAGATAATGCTATTGTTTGAACTAGGGACGGAGCTATTGTGGAGCACCTGGTACATGGCACGTGCTACCGTCTTATTTGTCCCACGAAGGGTAAAAAAATTTAATTCTGTGAAGGTGACCGTATTATTTTCGAAACTTCAAAGAGTGCACCTAAAAGGCTAAAACCAAAAAGAACTTCGAAACCAACCAAAAAACTAAAAAATTCTCTCGAAATTAACCAAAAAAAACGAAATTTTTTCTCAAAATCAACCAAAAAATCGTTTTTTTTTTCTCGAAATCAACCAAAAAAATCGAAAAAGTTTCTCAAAATTAACCATAAAACAAAACACTCTCTTGAAATCAATCAAAAACCCAAAAAGTTTCTCCAGATTCAAAAAAAATTAAAAAGTCTACCAAAATTAAAAAAAAAAGCAAAAAAAATCTGTGGAAAACAGCAAAAAAATTGAAAAAAAATCTGCTGAAATCAACAAAAAAAATTATATAATATCATCGTTTAAAAAAAGTTGTAAGTCCGTATAAACCATCCATGAACAACGTATAGGATACCAACGATGATATACGGATAACCATGAGAGTTACTACAAATGAATGAGTTCGGCGTATGAAAATTGTAAGGGTGTTGTTACCAACACCCCTCTACCTATAAAATCAATCAAATACCATCTAAAAGTTTGGAAAATGCTATTTTAAAATAAAAAAGTCAACTTATTTATAATAAAAACTTTCTAGGAAATTGAAAAAATGTAAATTCATAGACTAGAGGGGATGTAAGGCTACCCACACCCAACCCTCCCAACCCTCTCACTTTTTAATACCACATTAGCTTTTTCCCAACCCTCTCTTTACCCTTCCCATAACCCTTTACAACCCTTACCCAACCCTCTCAACCCTCTCACACACAACACACTCAACACACACACAAAATATAGCGGGCTGGAGAAGCCGACTCACACCTATCCCGCCAGGTGGTGAAAGGGCGCAGCCAACCCGCCGGGTGTTTTTGAAGCCGGCGGGCCAACCCGCTGCCAACCCTCTACACCGGTGTGTGTAGCCTAATGATCCAAATCCAATTGTAATCTTCAGTTTTATTGTCAATCACCAACAAATACATCAAAGAACTGGACCATCAAAATCATCTATGTGTACTACATACATACATCTATACATCTACATACCCTTGAGACTTAATTCAATGGCTAAATCTTTTACATTTTAAACTTCAGCATAATTAGGATGCGTTTGACAGGTATAACAGAACAAACCAGAACAAAACTGGACTTAATTAAGATATATGATCCTCGATATTTCTACGAAACAGTAGCTCTTTGACGTTTATCCGCGATTGTCATAATCCGAACGGTATGTCCTCCAACCAGAAGAGTCATCAACCCGATCCACACGATCAAAATACCATTTGCCACAAGTCTAAACGTCTCTGCCTCCGGTTTCGGTGTCAAAACCGTTATCGAAACATAATAAGTGATCGTCATCGATGCTGTTGCAATCCACATGATAACCATCAGAATCCACACGAAGACACGATGCCTCAAAAACGGCAATCCGCTAATAAGCAACAATATAATGCTAAGCGTCGAAACAAACCCCAACGTGTTGCTAACAAGAAAGATATGGTGTAAAGTCTGGTGATTGTATGCCATTACCGCATAACCCGCGACATGTGGTGGTTCTGCGGTCGAGGTTTCTTGCCAAACGCCACTTGGGGGATTAGTGCCGGCTTGAAAGGCCATTGTTGCTATCAACGATGCCACGACCATCAAAGTGTTTCGCTTCTTGTCTAACCAGTCGTCTCTGTTCTTTGAATCTTTTTTTAAGATAGAAGCGGAGGAGGACGGTTTCTTGTAATGCTTTAAACCGTCTAATCCCGTTTTTGTTCTTTGATTTTGGGGAAATTGGCTGAAAAAACCTTCTGTTTTCGCCCCGGCTACTCCTGCTCGCGTTAGGGACCGAAGGATTTGTTGATCTTTCATGTCTCGTGGACCTTGAGCCAATAGACTCATCGGTGTGTCCCCATTTGCGTTGGATGTGTTGACTTCTATCGGGGTATCGAGTAGCAAGAAGCTTACGGTCTGATCATAGATGTTCAAGATATATAGGAGATGAATTAGTCTTTATGGATATTGAAATCAGTAAAAAGTGAGGTTTTTTACAATGCGTTTTATTGTAAGAATGCGTTACGGAAGTTGTTTGGATGAAGTTAGGCTACCAAAATAAGTTCTATCGACGAAACTGAATCCCTTACATTATACAACAAGTAAATCGTCGTATCATTGTTAACTTTAATGACACTTTTGTTTGAAATGTCATATACATATAGGTAAACGCGGGGCTTGTTACTACATATATATATAGAGAAACATATTTAGGTTCACGTAAGACCATGCTGTTTCCGTGAGACTAGTGAAACTAAGATTTTACACATGAAACTTCACAGCAAAACACTATGAAGGTAAAAAAAATTCGAACATTAGTGAAAGATAAAAAAATCCTAAGGTAAAAAAATCCAAACCTTCACAGAAAAACACTGTGAACGTTAAAAAAATATCCGAACCTTCACAATGTGTTGCTGTGAAGTTTCATGTGTAAAGTCTTGGTCTCACGTGAACCTATCCTCTGTCTATACATATATTGTCTTATAAAAAGAATAATACATGGATTTATATTTTTGGTCAAGTTAGGTTATCTAACTTTCTAATAAACTTGTTGAAGTTGTCTAATTAGTTACGGTTTTAACAATTTATTGTAAAAAGTTTGTATATAATTCATAGCTTCGTTTTGATAAATTAAATCTCATTAAGTTCTCTATTTATAAGACGACCATGGCTAAGCATCCTAAAATATAATACTCATTTTGTCAGAATGAATCTTGCTAGCTAGCATGAACTTAAAACTTAATGTTTTCCCATTAATTCTAAAATATGATGGATAAATTAAGTTTTAGAAAAAATACCTCAATTTGTTTGTCAGCAACAGCTAAGTGTAGTATTGTATTGCCATCAGCATCCTTAGAGTTAACAAACTCATAATCACCCATTTTCTCCACCAACAACTTCAAAACCTCCAACTGGTTATGCTTCACACACAAGTGCAAGATGGTCTCTTGTTGCACCATGGCCCTAGCAGCATGTGGTTGAGCTTGCAGCAGCTCTTTAACAACTTCATACCGCCCTTTAACGGCCGCAAGATGCAGCGGGTTCCTCCCATCGCGATCACGTGCTAGGCACGTCTCGGGGTGAGCAGATACCAACACCTTAACTATCTCCAAGTGCCCTTTCGAAGCCGCTATGTGAAGCGGTAAACGCCTTTGTGAATCCGACTCCGTTGCAAGCTTCGGCTTTCGACGTACGATCTCGTTGACAAAGTCGACATGTCCAAGAATCGAAGCGACGTGTAACGGCATATCGTCACAACGGTTTACCGTAACTTTATCAAGAATCAGTGGATCTTCTTGAAGCAGTGTTAGCAAGAGGGTTACATCTCCTTCTAGTGAGGCATCATAGAGAAGTTTCTCCATTTTTTCCATTTCTCAGATTTACAAAAACACAAAGGTTTGGGTTAGATGGATGGCCTTATTTAATATATGAAGTGGACTTGGGAAATGTATTATCTACTTGAAGAATTTTCTTGAGTCAATTTAAGTAGGTGGGGGAATCAATCAAAATTAAGTTTCTTTGAGCAAGTCAATGTATATATAAAGCCTCTTTGCAGCTTCTTTGTTTTGGATGAATTGATCTAGAAGTTTGACTACTGCTCAATTAGCCCCTTGTGTTTGTCCATTATGATAGTTTTCATCCCCCGGCTTCATTTAATCGCTCTCGTGCCCGTCTTTTGCAAAAATCTAAAAGTCTTGGTCCGTATGTCTATAACGATTGTTTAATTTTTTTGTTAAATGAGGAGTATTTTAATTATTTTCTATTTTCTTTAAATAAACATAACATATATTATGGAATTCTTATATTATATAAAGAAAATAAAAGATATAAAGTATACTATTAACCTTGTGAACCCCATCCTCACCTCTTCTAGATAAAATCTTATGTCGACAATTTTGACGCTTTATATAACTGTCCAATAGTTTTATGAATATAAGTAATCGAAGAGAGGATGTCAACTTAAATTGATTAATTTTGAAATATATAAGAATAAGATAGATCACAATTTCATTGGTGGAACATAAGCGTTATGGGAAAAAAAGTTTCTATTAATCGCTTATGTCCCCTCAAGTCACTAGTACAAATATGATTTTTAGCCACGGTTTTAAAGTTTATGTTAGTCACAGTTAAGAGTTGATAAAAATGATTCAATAAAATTGCAAATAGTGGAAAAGCAACTCCTTTTGGAACTCGAGTTTTGTAATAAAAAGCAACAACAGTTTGGAGTTTGAATTTAATTTCTTGTTATTCTTGTAGAAAAAATGATTCAATAAAATCGCAAATAGTGGAAAAGAGCAACGTACAATTTGACCAAAAATCAACTAAATTAATTACTTTCTTATTCAATGGGTAGGACACTTTCTAAGTTAAGAGTTGATTTTAATGGAATGTACATGTTTATGTCCATCATGCTGTAACTTCTTTGTTCTTCTTTTTCTTAATAAAAATCGGTCTCCTAATAGGAAATTGACTTAAATGGCCAAAGTATTTTCAAATTAGTCTCTTAATCATTTATTTCTCACTTTTACTTAATGGTCGCTATGTCCATAGTATCATCCTGATCTAACTAAAAAGCACAAAAAAACCGAATATGGTCAAATTTTCTTTTAAAAAGTTTATATCGGGTTCCAAACCTTGGTCCGTAAGTCTTTTTTTTTAAGGAAAATTGACCAAATTCTTTTGTGTGTGTGTGTGTGTTTTAGTTAGGTTGCAGGCGTAATAACATTTGGATAAAAGTGGAAAAGAACTTGCTAGAAGACATATGTTGTTGTTTACTTTGGTGATTAACGGATTATACTCTGACGATTCACGGAATTCAAGGTGATGCTTCCTTTGATGGCGGATGCATCTTAGAATCAACGAAAAAGACCGGGATTCACCAACACAATATAATACGAGGTTTTCTTTAATTTCATTGTAAAAGGGCTCAAAAATTGTCAATTCAACCATGGTAGATAATATTGGGAATTAAAGACCAAGAGGTTAAGGCTTCATTTTTTTTTAATTTCATATATTAGACCTGTCAATGAAACTCCATTTCTATTATTTCATACTGCTCTAAAATTTAGCGAGAGCATATAATGCTAAGAATAGTACCTCAAGGTTTACAAACACATTAGATGAATAAAATAAATTCGGCTTACGAGATTTATAAAATGGGTCTATCTGATTGACACGTGTCACTTAATCTAATAATGCTAAGAATAGTTTTCTCAAGGTTTACAAACACATTAGAAATTAGTGAAACTTATTAGATAAAGTGACACGTGTCAATTAGATAGGCGTAAATGAATTGAAAGTGAAAAGTTAGGCTCACGAGAGAGCGACACGTGGCACCTTGTTAGGAAATAATCTGTTGCATTACCACTGCTGAAGATTAACACTGCTGGTTTTGGTGTGATTACCACTGCTAGTTATTTGACGGTTACCACTGCCAGTATGTGAGTCAACACTGAAGATCAACTTACCACTGCCTTTGAAGATTACCACTGCTTGAAGAGAGTTACCACTGCTGGTTTAAAGTTAACACTGCTTTTGTTCTTACCACTGCTGCTAAGATAAAGATAAGGAAAGGATTGCGATTGAAGATATAGACAAGATACGATCTGCTTGGAGATATTTTAGAGATTATCTTGTGAATCTAGTTTCCTTATTGTTATCTTGTAATTCGTATATATAGCTGATAGGTTTATCATTGTTAGATACGAGTTTTCATAGCTTTTGTTTAGAATTAAGAGCCTCAAGATTGTTCTTGTAATCCCTGCAATAGAGAAGTATTGCACGTCTGTTTGAGCCTGTTCAAACAGATTGGGGCTTGAGTTTGTAATCATTAAGCTATTGAATTCAATACACATACAGTTTGTTCTTAATCCATTGTTCTGTTCATATAATCAAAGTGTTATTCCGCAAACTTCTTTGATTAAAGTTTTCTGATCTTGAAAATTGATCCTGTCAAGTGGTATCAGAGCTAGTTTAATCCAGAAAACTTGTTTACAATGGATGCTCAGGAAACAGTTTTGGTCTCAAAAGTTCCCATGCTCAAACCCAATGAATTTGACATGTGGAAAATACGAATCCGTCAATACATGCTTCTCACAGACTATGGGATGTGGGAAGTTGTAGAAAACGGACCTGGTGTTGATGAAGCTGTGGCTGAAGGAGGTGCAAGACCACCACCCAGATCTGATGCTGACAGAAAAAGGAGGCAGACTGAGATGAATGCCTTGAGTACTTTGTTGTTGGCCATTCCCAATGAATACCAACATCAATTCAGTACTTATACAGATGCAAAATCTCTCTGGACTGCTCTAGAAAAGAGGTTCTCTGGAACCAAGAGCACAAAGAGGAACCAAAAGGCTATCCTGAAGCAGCAGTATGAGAATTTCACATCCCTAAAGAATGAATCTATGACTCAGACTTTTGATAGATTCAACAAGCTGATTGGAGAGCTGGCAACTGTAGATGTGAAGATGGATAAAGATGATGTGAATAGAAAATTCCTCAGATCTCTTGGAGAGGAATGGACTATTTACACTGTCTCATTCAGGCAGGGTGATGATTTGGAGGACAAGGAACTTGAAGATCTTTACAATGATCTAAGGATCTTTGAAGCAGAAGTGGAAAAGAAGAAGAGACCCATTGGATATACTCATAATACTGCTCTTCTTTCTGAAAACCCTAATTCTTTCAATACCACTGCTTTTAATAATACCACTGCTGCCTATAATACCACTGCTAATGAAACTATCTCTAATGTAAATTCTTGTTCATCTCAGGAAACCAATGAGGATACAGTTCTTGAAGCCTTCTTAGCAAGCCATGTCAAGTCATCATTGATCAATGATGACTTGGATCAAATTAATGCAGATGATCTTGAAGAGATGGATATTAAGTGGCAGATGGCCATGCTCACTCTGAGGATGAAGAGGTTCATTAGAAGAACTGGAAGAAACAACTTTGATCTCAAGAGAGGAGATAAGGCTGGTTTTGATAAATCCAAGGTGCGATGCTACAAGTGTAATGAACCAGGACACTTTGCCAGAGAATGCAAAGGAGTTGCATCCAACAATCAGACTAATGGAGGTGGATCTGCACAAGCTCCTAGATTCAACAACAGGGGAAGCAATTCAAATCCTAGTTCTTTTCAAGCTTTGGTATCTCAAGAGGGACAAGGATTTGATTGGAGTGATCATGCTGAAGAAGTAGTTCAGAATCAAGCTCTAATGGCTGAAATCAAAGAGACTGATGTTCCCACTGAGGTATCTTCTAAACTCTGTTCTGATTCATGTCTAGAAACTGTGAAAAAGTATAGGGATCACAATCAGACCATGAGTGATAGTATCAAGAAGATGGAAAGAGAAAGAAGAGAGTATGTTAAGATCATAGACAACCTGGTTGGTGTTTACTCTTGTTCAAGACCCACAAACAAATGAGCTTATGGATGGCTGCAATGTTATTTTCGACGTAAAAATGCTTTAATTATGTTATTTTCCCGTTGTCTTAGTTTCCAGTCATGTTTGTTTTCCGCTATGTTACTTTCCCGTAATTCTTAATGTTCAATAAAGATAACTCTACCAACTCAATAGTGTACTACTTACAAGATTAAAAGCAATAGTGAATGGTTGCTACACCCTTCAGCCTTTTGAACCGAAAACAAACGATCAACATTGTTTTTAAAACATGCTACAAGCCATACAACACTAAGATGACACCCCTGCTAGGGGGGTCATTTAATTGAAAGCATGAAATTACACAAGTATACCATAAAACTGGTACAAACATATCACACCTCCTCCACCTCAAAAATAACATCGTACAAACTAGCCATCCCAGTAGTAGGTCGATCTTGAACAAGCTTGAACTTCAACCAAGCGGCATCTTGTAGCTTGTGTTGGATAAACATGAGGCGAAACTCGCCGCACATGCAGAAACATCCACTTGGCATAAGAATCAGTTCCATAGGATGGCCCCATCTTCCAAATCTTATTATACACTTCTTGTGATTGTTCAAATTCCACATATTGACAAAGGGTAAAGGAATATGCTGAAAAAGACGGTCGATTTAAAAAATGTGAAATAAACTGAACTGTAATGTCAAATAAGGTGAACTATGAAGCAGTTGAATAAGCTTACCAAAATGCCAATGTCAGTCCAGTCTCTTTCATTCTGAACTGTGAAGTAAAGGGGGTTAGTTGACGAAGAAGCCATTTGCAGTTTGAAGTAGGATGTATGTTTTGCAGATTTCTCAAGTTGTGTGGTTTCGGTTAATGAGACACTTCCTATTTATAAGAAATATCAGACCATGAATCATCAAGTGTAACCCATGTGACTTAATTGTTGATAAAATAATTCAGAAGGAGTCACATGGGTTGATTGCAAATACTGAATGGTTGCTACACTCTTCACGTGATCCTTACAATAATTCTGAAGATGACAACACTACAGGGGTAAAAAAGATGACAGTAATAATTCAGAAGTAGTCACATGGGTTGATTGCAAATACAGGTCAAAGATAAAAGCAATAGTGTACTACACCCTTCAGCCTTATGCATAAGCGTAAATCATAACAGACGTTTCAGCCTTTTACAAACGTTTCAGCCTTATTTTAAGACTCAATAATGAATGGTTGCTACACTCTTCACGTGATCCTTACAAGTGCAAAGTTTGATTGAAAATCTTATTCTACCAATGTTATTTTACATTTATCTATGTCTTCATAAGAATCTACTTTTTAAATTACAGAAGTAAACAGTAGAAATAAACAGGTAAAAAGTAAATTCAGAAATTACAGACCTACAAAAGTAGAAATTAGTAGCTAAACACCAAATTCAGCTTTTAAAATACCTCCATATTTCCCACAACTGTTCTTCATAAAAAAATACCTCTTTTTTTCAAATTGAAACCCTAAAACAACCCTCTATCCATATCAATTCATCTTAAAAGTAATAATGATAAGATGACAACACTACAGGGGTAAAAAAGATGACAACACTGATAAGATGACAATAATAATTCATACTGATAAAGGCAGGAGTCATTATGACGTTGGGACAATACTTCACGTGATCCTTACAACACTAATAAAGATGACAGTAATAATTCATACTGAAATATCATTGTTGATTTATCTGAAAAGCAAAAGATGCCTGATAAAAGTAATAATGATAAGATGACAACACTACATGGGTAAATAACATGACAACACTGATAAAACAAAAGAGTCATTAAGACGTTGGTACAATCCTTCACGTGAATAAAGCAAAAGACGTCTGCTAGGTCTGAAAAAGGCTGAAATATCATTGTTGATTTATCTGAAAAGCAAAAGATACCTGATGAGTTTGAAAAAAGGCTTAAAAGTGTATCGGCTCCAAGGCTATATAAATAGCAGTTACATCTCAACGTAAATAGCAGTTAACTTCACACCTTACCACCAATTCTTCTTTGTTACTTATTTATTACAAAAATTTCTACAAACTCTCTTGAAATGGCTGAAAGTTCTCGTCCATCCACTTCTACAAACAACCCTCCGAGTTCACAACAGATGCCGGATAAACTTGCAGCGAAAGTAAGGGCGAAAGAAGCTGAGTTGAACCAACTAAAGGAGGTCATGAAGGCTAAGCTACTGGAAAAAGAAGCACTCGAGAAGTCAGTTGCAGAGAAAAAAGCGATGGTTAGGTGCACCCAAAAAGAAATTAGGAAGGATGAACGCGCAATAAAGCTTATAGAAGAAGAGGTACAGAACATTGAGGACGAATTCCGCCACTTACACGTCTTCATTGCGGAATGCACGGAATGCTACCCAAATTACTGATAGGGAAGAAAGATGTATTTTCGTCTATGGTGTATGCGCGTTTACGCTTATGTTATGTTTCTGCTGGTTTCCGTTTTTATGTCTAAGTTTATGTATCGGTTTACCATGAATGTATTATAGTACTATCATGTTACTTTTTATTAATACAATTATCTTTCCGTATAACTAATATGTTAGAAGCTAAAACAAGTTACTTTTTATTAATGCAAGGACATGGGTTACACATTAACTGGCTAATGAAAGCGTACATTTTCGTAACCACTATTAAGATCGACAGTTGCAAATGGCTCTAGCTGACTGCTTCCTCTAGTTGACGATGGAATCCACGGACATTGCGTGCTCAAATGTCCGTATTCGTCACACCTAGGACACTTCTGCTGTGAACGACTTTCATCGCGAGATGCACGACGTTTGACCTTCTTTGGTCTTCCAACTGGTCTCTTTATTATCAACGGTGGAAGTACTGTCGGTAGAGGGTCTTGTGGATACTGCCATGTTTCTGGAGGTCCGACTGGATTAATTACCCCACTGTATGTTGCCTTGTACAATTGGGACATGTAATAATTCACCGTAATCAAATGCGACACATCCCTTTCACCTAAATGTTTTGCAACGGCGATGGCATGACCGCACGGCAATCCAGACACCTGCCACTTGAGACATGTGCAAGAACGGTGAAGCTTATCAACCTCCGCGTTCTTGCCGTAATCTCGGACCTCCCATCGGTCGTAGCCAATTCCATGTACAGTCCATCTATAGGATTTTTCAATCCTTTTCAGGATCTTTCGTTGAGCCCATTCTGTCAGTTCGTGGTTTAGTTCGTCTGCAAAATATACAATATATAGGTTTAGAAACTATTATATTCAAGTAAAAAATTAACTAACGTAAAACTAAAATATTTATTTTTTCTATACCTCCTTTTTGTCGACGAAGAAAGTACCACTCTTGTTGGAATTCTCTAAAGTACTCAATTAGTCCGACAATAGGTAATTTACGAGCATTCCTTGACAGTGCGTTGATGGACTCTGCACTGTTCGACGTCATAATGTTAAAACGTTGCGCAGGAAAATAAGCCCTTGACCACCTTTCCACCCCAACGTCTCGCATCAATTGAGCACCTTCAGGTATGGCGAGTTGAAGAATAGTCATCATTCGCTCAAACACTTCAGGGGAGTAAGCCTTGCAGGCCTTCCAGTATGGGGTCTTGAGTTGTTTTATCCTTGCATTTTTTGATCTCACATTCATGAGCAAATGTCGACAACACAACGCATGGTATGCGTTTGGAAAAATGGAGGTGATGGCTGCGTTTATAGAAGAAGCTCTATCCGACATAAACACCAACCCATTTGGCTCGCCGATACATGTTTTTAACGTGTTCAGGAACCATGTCCACTCGTCTGCTGTCTCGGACCTACCTACACCTAATGCAATGGGCACAATGTTGTTGTTTCCATCCATGGCCACAACCAAGAACATAGTACCCAAATATTCCCCCTTCAGGTGCGCAGCATCTATTATAATGACAGGTCGCAGGTTTTGTAAGAATGTTTGTATCTGCGTAAAAATAGATGTTTAGATACTAGGGTTAACCAAATTGTATGTATAATGTTAAATTTATAGTCTATTAACGTACCGAAACACCAAGGGCAACGAAACACTCCGCAAAATGCCCGCTGGAGTCTGTCCTTATTGCCGTTCTGGTCCCTGGATTTACACGCTTCAAGTTAGACAAATACATGGGGAGCTGAGTGAACGACTCTGCATGGCTGCCTCTGATTAACGTTATCGCCCTCCATCTCGCACGCCACGCGGTGGGATACGGGATCGTAACTCTATACTGTCCTCGAAAGTCTTCGATCATATCTTTTGGCGTTAGTACTCTGCGGTGATTTATAAATTTATTTTTAAAAATGTTGCCCAGTAACCTTTTGTTAGCTTGACGGTGGTTAGGGTTCAGCTGCGTTCGAGAACAGGTGTGTACATCAACCAACTCTGAAACCATAAACGCGGCCCCATCTCCAACGGACTTCGCTTTCATCATCCACTTACAATGCTCGCGGGAACATTGAATGTGGTACCTTTTGGTACAGGACCTTACTGTCTTATACTCAAACTGTTCTTCTAGGAATTTCAGCCCGACCTCTACAATCATTTTCTCTTTCGAATCAAAAACTTTACCATCACTGAGCCTTTGACTACGTCTATAAAGTACGCCTTCATTGTGCGTCGGGAAGATATCTGGAGTTGCCTGAAAGTTATGAGGGATACCAAAATAATCATCTAGGCCCGGTCGTAAAATGGAGGGTTGCACACCTTCTTCGTCTTCTTCATCTTCTTCATCCGTTAAACCCGTGTTGAGAACATGGGCTTCATCGTCCGCACATCCGGCGAACTTTCTACGCTCGTCTTCGTCTTCGTATTCGTCTTCGTCTTCTTCTTCTTCTTCCTGCACCTCCTCTTGCTGCGTCTCTGGGACAACATCTGGATAACTGTCACTAAGACCGTATCCAAAGTCTGGACGATATGATGTTTCGCTTTCATGTTGGTTTTGTGACTGAGTATCCACATACATTGGTTCTTCATTGATAGTGTTTGAAGTACCAGCGTCATCCCCTTCGCCAGAACAGTATACATCAACGTAAAGTAGTGGAGGTTGCTCTGACATTTTTGCGAAATGCATAAATACGCTAACATCTTCATCGTCGCCTAACTCATACATTTGGCCTTCGTTCTTGTACCATAATTTAAGTTGCCCACTTGATCGGTCGATTTCGCATTTCCAGCTACAATAATCAACCATATGTTGAAATGTACTGTTTAATTTCATTTGAACACCTTTTTTCACCGTCGCTTCAGCGTAATCCCATCCACCGGCTCCTTGAACCCATTTACCACCGGAACAAAGGTATAGCCTCGCTTTATCGCCACCGGAACTCATTTTCAGGAACAAATCAAAGTTTGTGAAAGAAAAAAATTATAGCAAAGACTTACATGAAAGAAAGAAATTTGTGAAAGAAAGAAATTTGTGTTTGTTAAACTTGTGTACATTTCCATAAAAACTTCTTCAATTTATAGAAATACATCTGGTAAATAAACAGTAATAACATGTGAACATATCACATGATTTTTAAATAAAGCTTCTTAAAAGTACAATAATTTACAAAGCTAGGGAATCAGATTCCCTAGCTGACTACCTTTCTCGTGATGAATCGGTACAAAACTTGAAGACTAAAAATTAGGATTGTCTAAACAGCACACACATGGACCAATGGGGAAGGGACACGTGGCTGGGCCGCTCCGCGGGGTGGGCTGGGGAGCGGGTGGGGTTGACGTGGCGGTGAGGTGGCGCGGACGTGGCGCGGACGTGGCGAGGATGTGGCATCAAACGCGGACGTGACGTGGAAGGGTAGCCGCTTCACGCGGCTCACAACGGAGCGGCTGAGGTGTCCATGACGTGCAGGCGTGGACCAATGAGAGAAGGCCACGTGGACTGCAGGAGCTGACGAGGCGTGGGCCGCTCCGCGCGGTTGGGCCTGGACGGCCCAAAGTCTTTACGCCGTTGGGCTTGTTTTTCCTCACCGCGCCGCCGCGTGGAGCGGCCGCCGGCGCCGGAGAGCGGCCGGCCGGGAGCGGTGGGTTGGGTATTTTGGTAACCGGTGGCAGAGAAGTGGTAAGAGGTTAAATGGGCTATTTTTTTTGGGTAAAATAATAATTTTCTCTTTAATTTACTTTAAATCAAACTTTAATTTTAGTCCTTAAAAAAAACGGGAGTAAACCCCTACATACTTTTTAAATAATTATTGAATTTTTAAATATCTCCTAAAAATACTAAAGATGCCTAATATATTGTTTATTTACAGCTGTCAATTTCTACTTCTCCTTTCATCTCTATCTTCTCCTCTTCCAAAGTTTCCTGCCTCCCTACTCCCTACTCCCTCCAGCACCGCCTTTCCACCACCACCCCGCCAGCAGTAAAGCTGAAGGACGCGACCACCATGACGCGCCACCATGCCGAACGCAGCCACCACCAACGCTCACCTTACTATTGCTTCCTGGCAACCTCAGCCTTGTTTATAAGATAAATTTGTATCTCTTACCCACACCCCAAAAAAATGTGAGGAAATTGACAGTAACGAAAATAGGAATAATCGGATATCTCTGAAAGGCGTGAAACACTTTCAGATCGAATCAATTCGGTGGTTCTCCCGAATTATTCAATCGGATACAATTCAGAGAATATTACGAATTCTATGTATGTGTGTTTTCGATTTCGTGAACCAGAGACGAAAATGACCAAATTGAATTCTTAACCAGAAAACAGATAACTGCCGAAAGGCAGTTTTCTGTTATTCAAACCGGGTCAAAACCGGGTCGGGTCAATTCGGGTCCGATTTCCAAAAATTAAATTTTCTAAGTATTTTTCTAAGTATTTGTCAATTCGACCCCAGCCAGGGGCTCTGCCCCTTGGACCCCGCCAGGGGCTGCCGCCCCTTGGACCCCGCTACCGGGGGCGCTGCCCCCGGACCCCCGTTCATTAGGGGCTTCGCCCCTAATATCATAATAAATTCAAGTAGGTGTGCACTCCGCACCGCCAAGCCTAAATGATGTTTATTATGATGAAATTGGTCAAACTAGTTAATCCAATTACACTAAAATATCCAACATTCCTCCCCTATTTTAGTGGGACTATCTTCACCATAATGTATCCAACTTTACCAAAATTCCTATTGTATGTATCGAACTTAAAAAAGTGTTATTGTGTGTAATAAACTTTCAATTTCGGTTTATTGTATGTACAAGTTTACCTACTAAACAGGTTACCGGTCACCCCCTTCTTCTCCGGCGACTCCCTTCTCCGGCCACCACCACCACCAAACCCTCCGGCCACCATCACCATCACCAAACCCAGCACCACCATCACCAAACCCACTACCCTTCACCGGCCACCACCACCACCACAACCACCACCACCATCACCAAACTCACCACCACCATCACCAAACCCACCGGCCACCACCATTATCACCAAACCCAGCACCACCATCACCAAACCCACTACCCTTCACCGGCCACCACCACCACCACAACCACTACCACCATCACCAAACTCACCACCACCATCACCAAACCCACCGGCCACCACCATTATCACCAAACCCACCGGCCACCACCACCATCACCAAACCTACCGGCCACCACCATTATCACCAAACCCACCACCACCATCACCAAACCCACCGACCACCACCACCACCACAGCCACCATCTCCACCACCACAGCCACCACCGCCATCACCAAACCCACAATATATGAACCCTAATTTCAATATACCAAGAACCCTAATTTCAAGAACCCCAAATATACCAAGAACCCTAATTTCAATATATGAACCCTAATTTCAATATATCAACCGACAATGAAGGTGGTGTAGGGGTGGTGGTTGACGGTGGTAGTTGCAGCGGTCTGTGGCGGCGGTCGTCGTCGATGTCGGTGTTGGTGGTGGGTTTTGGTGATGGTGGTGGTGGTTGTGGTGGTGGCTGTGGTGGCTGTGGTGGTGGTGGTGGCTGGAGAATGGAGTCGTCAGAGAAGGGTGTCGCCGGAGAAGGGAGTCGCCGAAAAGGGAGTCGCCGGAAAAGTTACCTGATACACATCAGTATAAACCGGTTTAGTAGGTAACTTTTACATACAATAAACCGAAATTGAAAGTTTATTACACACAATAGCACTTTTTTAAGTTCGATACATACAATAGGAATTTGGGTAAAGTTGGATACATTATGGTGAAGATAGTCCATTTTAGTGCAATCCTTGATTAACTAAAACAAGTAATCTCAAACAATCAAACTATTGCATAAGTGAAATGTCGTGCCGATTGAATTTCACATTAGTACATTACACATTCCAAATATTCGAATACCAGGGTGTCACTTAGGATTGAACCCTGGGAATTCAATATGAATACACGAAGATAATGTACACAAAAGTTTACATACATAGTAGTTCTATCTTGACACATGTTTTACTAGCCTATGTCCTTATCCTTCATAAGCATATCAAAGCCAAGTCCCAGCTTCTTGAAGCGGCTAAACTTCATGCTCATATAGGTAGCTCCTTTTGTCTTGCACCTACAACGCAATTTGTCAAAAGAGCCATTAAGAATTTATACATTCAACCTCCCTAACTTGTAGGTCTGAACACATACCTTCGGGTGATACTTCCAATGTGTTCCAATCTCTAAATATCAAGCCTTCCACATTGAATTCAGCACCTAGCGTCATACTAAGTGGGAATTGGGTATCTTGATATCAGAGATTTCTAGTGGACTTTAATCCCACCCCTATTGCCGAACTTTTCACGAGATCTCTATTCAACCCTTTGGTTAAATGATCGGCTAAATTGTGTTGTGTTTTCACAAACACTACAGATATTACACCATTCGTGATATAATCACGTATCATGCTATGTCTAACACCTAAGTGTCTAGACTTCCCATTATATACTTCACTGTAAGCCTTAGCCAAAGTAGCTTGACTATCACATCTGATAGAAATGGATGATATCTGTCTATTCCACAATGGAATTTCATAAATCAAGTTCCTTAGCCATTCAGCTTCTTTACCAGCTGCTGCTAATGCCACAAATTCAGATTCCATTGTTGAAGCAGTTATGCAAGTTTGTTTCTTAGATGCCCAACAAATGGCACCACCTCCAAGTAGGAATACCCACCCACTTATGGAAGAATGATCTTCCTTATTTGTTATCCAACTTGCATCTGAATATCCTTCAAGGACAGAAGGAAATCCACTATAAGTCAAACCATAATCCATTGTTCCTTTCAAGTACTTAAATACTCGATTAATCGCTTGCCAATGGATTAAACCTGGATTATGAGTGTATCTACTCAATTTTCCAACTGCAAAGGCTATATCCGGTCTAGTACTAAGCATCGCATACATGAGAGATCCAATAGCCCTTGAATATTCAAGTTGATTCACAGTAACACCTTTGTTAGGCATAAGTTTTACTGTAGGATCCATAGGAGTACCTATTGGAGAAAAATCTTTCATATTAAATTTATTCAACATCTTCTCAATATAATGTGATTGAGAGATAGTAATACCATGTTCTCCACGTATGATCTTAATGCCAAGAATCACATCAGCCTCCCCCATGTCTTTCATATCAAACTTGGATGACAAGAATTCCTTAGTTTTATCAACTTGATCTTGGTCAGTACCAAAGATCAACATGTCATCAACATACAAGCATATAATCACTCCTTTACCAGAAGCATCAAACTTGCTATATACACATTTGTCCGCTTGGTTTAATGCAAAACCATTAGACAAGACAACATCATCAAATTTTTGATGCCATTGCTTGGGAGCTTGCTTCAAGCCATAAAGTGACTTAACCAATTTACAAACCTTGTTTTCGTTACCAGAGATGACAAAACCTTCTGGTTGTCTCATGTAAATCTCTTCATTCAATTCACCATTCAAAAAGGCTGTTTTAACATCCATTTGGTGAATTACAAGATTATGTATAGTCGCAAGTGCTAACAATAATCTAATCGTGGTAATCCTTGCAACAGGAGCATAAGTATCAAAGAAATCAATACCTTCCTTTTGTCTAAAGCCTTGGATTACCAATCTGGCTTTATACTTGTCTATGCTTCCATCCACCTTCATTTTCCTTTTGAAGATCCATTTACTATTCAATGGTTTACAACCAGGTGGTAAATCAGACAAATCCCAAGTATGATTTTGCATAATAGAGTCAATCTCATCTTGGATTGCCTCTTTCCAAAATGCAGCATCCCTTGAAGCCATAGCTTCACTGTATGTCTTAGGATCTTCATCAACATTGAAACAATATTGATATTGATAATCAACTTTATTCCTTGAGCCTTCGACCAAATAAAGTTGGAAATCATCACCAAAAGATTTGGCCTTCCTTGCTCTTACACTCCGCCTAGGCGCAACAGGCTCAGGAGGAGAAACAGTCACTTGGTCAGATGCACCAAAATTACTAGAACTTGCAATCGTTTCCGTAGGTTTAGGTACAGATGTAAATCTATCCTCATTGCCAAAATCAGCATCTCGTGACTCAATCACAGAGTGCACGGATACATATGCATTAGATTCTATGACATAGAACCTATAGCACTTAGAATTCTCAGGATAGCCAATGAATACACAATCTATACCTCTTTGACCAATGTTATTTATTTTGGGATCAGTCAATCTTACCACAGCTCTACATCCCCAAACTCTGAGATAACTCAGTTTTGGTACCTTTTTATGCCAAAGTTCATAAGGGGTTATCTTGTTCCTTTTATTAGGAACTCTATTTAACAAGTAACAGGCTGTCAACATAGCCTCACCCCAGAATCCATCACTTAGGCCAGAATAGGTTAGCATGGAATTAACCATTTCTTTCAATGTCCTATTCTTTCTTTCAGATATACCATTTTGTTGTGGTGTATACGGAGCAGTGGTCTGATGTATTATACCAGTAGATTGAAAATATACTGGATCATAATACTCACCTCCCCTATCAGTGCGAAGGGTTTTAATCTTCACACCATGATAAAGCTCTACTTCCTCTTTATAAATTTTAAACTTTTCAAGAGCTTCATCTTTAGTATGACACAAGTAAACATAGCAATATCTAGTAGCATCATCAATAAAAGTAACTACATACTTTTTATTACCAAGTGATGGTGTTGAGTGAAAATCACACAAGTCACTGTGTATGAGTTCTAAAACCTTTGTATCTCTATCGATATTTTTGGCGAAAGGTTGTCTAGTGATCTTAGTCAACATACAAGTTTTACACTTTTCACCATTCAAATCAAAAGCAGGTATTAAACTCATTTTTGACATGTCTTTCATTCTCTTGTAATGTACATGTCCTAGTCTAGCATGCCACAATTCAGATTTACCACAATTATTGCTAGAACTCGTAGAAGCCATGCAAACAGAATTATTAACAAATGAAACATCTAAATTTAACTTAAACATTCCATTTAAATATCCAAAGCCAACAAAAGTTCCATGTTTGGACAAGATATACTTGTCACTTTCCATGACTTGCTTATAGCCACAATTATTCAATACAATACCAGATAATAAGTTCTTACGAAGACCAGGTACATACAATACATTACATAATAGTAAACAGTTTCCAGAAGTAAAGACTAGATTAACAGATCCTAGTCCTTTAATCGGTTCAGTTGCAACATTGCCCATCTTCAACAAAGATCCATCTTCAATTGGCTTGAAATCCTTGAACCATTGAAGATTTTTGCACACGTGACATGTTGCTCCTGAATCCACCCACCATGATATGTCATCATCCTGCACATAAAATGATTCAGAAATCATTGATACATAATAGTTTTCAACAGAATGATCAGCAGGTACCACAAACATACCTGATTGCTTTCCGGGATCCTTGGATCCACTTGGACCAGCCTCGTTTTTCACTTTACCTCCACCTTTTCCAGACCTGCAATCCCTCTTGAAGTGTCCAGGTTTCCCACACTTCCAACAGGTTACTTTTGGTTTCTTATTTGGACCTTTGAAGTTACTGCCATGGAACTTTCGTTTCCCTTTTCCAGCCTTAGAGGATTCACCCTCCTCCACCATGTTCACAGAAGAACCGGTCACGGTTTTTGGACCACCAACAGAAACCTTTTCCATATCACGTATGGACTGTTCAATTTGGAAATGACTTCCAAGTTCAACCAGAGTCAATTCCTCCTTCTTATGTTTCAGATTATTTTTGAAATCTTTCCAAGAAGGGGGCAACTTATCTATGATACTAGAAACAGAAATTGACTCATCCATTTTCATATCATATTGTGCAAACTGTCCTAACATTCTTTGCAGTTCATGATACTGTTCCATAACAGGCCTAGTGTCTACCATCTTATAATTCAGAAAATTACCAACAAGAAATTTCTTACTAGACACATCTTCTGCCATGTATTTGGCTTCTAAACGATCCCATAACTCTTTTGCAGACTCTACGTTTTGATAAACATCAAACAAGGAATCAGACATACCGTTTAGTATATGGCCACGACATATGTAGTCTGCGTTTTCCCACTTTGAGCGATTTCGAGTCTGTTCCAGGGTTTCATTTTCAACAAACGCAGGGCATGGTGTACTAAGAACATACACAACCTTCAAATCCGTGAGATAAAAGTGCATCTTTTTCTGCCATCATCGGAAATCCTGCCCAGAAAACTTGTCCAACTTTGCAAACGTCTTGTGCATATCTTTCATCGAAGCAGAGTTTGTCATCTTGATAATTGATTCGATCTTTGTGAGGAAATTGACAGTAACGAAAATAGGAATAATCGGATATCTCTGAAAGGCGTGAAACACTTTCAGATCGAATCAATTCGGTGGTTCTCCCGAATTATTCAATCGGATACAATTCAGAGAATATTACGAATTCTATGTATGTGTGTTTTCGATTTCGTGAACCAGAGACGAAAATGACCAAATTGAATTCTTAACCAGAAAACAGATAACTGCCGAAAGGCAGTTTTCTGTTATTCAAACCGGGTCAAAACCGGGTCGGGTCAATTCGGGTCCGATTTCCAAAAATTAAATTTTCTAAGTATTTTTCTAAGTATTTGTCAATTCGACCCCAGCCAGGGGCTCTGCCCCTTGGACCCCGCCAGGGGCTGCCGCCCCTTGGACCCCGCTACCGGGGGCGCTGCCCCCGGACCCCCGTTCATTAGGGGCTTCGCCCCTAATATCATAATAAATTCAAGTAGGTATGCACTCCGCACCGCCAAGCCTAAATGATGTTTATTATGATGAAATTGGTCAAACTAGTTAATCCAATTACACTAAAATATCCAACAAAAAATACAACCAAAAAGATATTCTTGGAATTTTCTTCTTTTTGCATCAACTAATTTCTTTCCCCTTTTCTCTTATTCTTTGTTAGCGATGTTTTTAATCAATCTTTTCTTCCATTAATCCAATCAATTTCCCTTTTCTAAATCCCTCTTACTTTGATTTTATTGTTTTACAGTCTAACATTGGCTAAATTTTCACCAAATAAACTTCAATTCCTTGATGGGTTTTTTTTGTTTTGATTTGTATATAGTTGATGATTTCAAGTGGGTTTTTATTTATTTTCATTGTTCCTCCATCTGGGTTTTTGTTTACTTCCATTATTCTCCTCTATTAATATATTTACTAACTTCAATTCCTTCATGGGTTTCTTTTTGTTTTGTATTGTTGGATTTGTTGAAAACGTTTCCATTTTGTCAACCTTTTCCTATGGGGTTTTCATCTTCAAATCTAGTAAATTACTTTTGCGTATTTTTAATCTCATAAAGTAAAGGTATGTAAAGCGAGTATAGAAGGGGCATGTATTAACATTATCAACATTAAACATTAAAATAAAAGAGAGTAGATATACACTATCCAAGATTAAAATAAAACAGAGTAGATATACACTATCAAGATTAAAATAAAAGACAGTAAGTAGATATATGAATAGAGGAGATGATAACAAATTTTTTGGAAAAGATCACCTGAAAGAAAGCAAGTGGAGATGGAAAAAGAAAGAAGAAGAGGTGTGGGAAGAAAAAGTGGTGTAAATCTGTGAAAAAAAGAAAAAGAAATGCGATATACAAAAAAAAAGTTATATAAAATACACCACCTTTGACAATTAGATAAAAATGACATTTTGGTAATTTCAGATAAAATGGCATATTAGTAATTTCAGCAAGTTTAAGGGTGAATTTCATTTTTTTCCTCGTAAATGTATGGTAGTATAATGTCCCACAACTAGACCAGTCATCAAACCTATCCAAACCATACAATGATAGTTCACATGTCTTAGGTGCTGTTTGTTTTTTTAAGTGATGCTGAAGACTGAATCTGTTTCCACTTCTGATTGTTAAGTGGTGGTGCTGAAGACTGAATCTGAATCTGTCAAGACTGTTTGTTTTTGTAAACTGTCAAATATTTGAATCTGAATCTGATTATTCATAAGAACTAAAATCAACTGAAATACGTCAACTCAATCAAGTACAATAGTAAACTTTAACATCCAGCAGCTTAATGAGCTTTATAGAACAATCCAAACAAGCTTAATGAGCTTAATAAACAATCCAAACAAGCTTAATGAGCTTAATGAACAATCCAAACAAGCTTAATGAGCTTAATGAAAAATCCAAACAAGTCCAAGCTTAATGAACAATCCAAACAAGTCAAACTTAATGAAAAAAATGAAAAAGTGAACAAAAAGTGGTTTTACCGTCACTTTTTGGGTAAGTGGTGAAAAAGTGATAAGTGACACTTAATAAAATAAAAAAACAAACAGTCTGAATGAGAAAACCACTGACCGAATAAGTGATTTGCTCCCAAAAAGTGCTGAAAAAGTGATAAGTGGAAAAAACAAACACAACCTTACTGTCTTTGTTGCATCTGTTAACAGTTAGGCAAAAACTATATTTTTTATATTTAAGGTATGCCCATAGTATAAACCTCTTAAACCCTTTACATAGGGACGGCAACTGGGCAGGTTTGGGGCGGGGATTGGTCTCCCTGTTCCTGTCCCCCTTTAAAAAAACAGTCTCCGTCCTCGCTTAAAAACCTGTAGGGATTTAAACAGGGATCCACATCGGGTAATCGGGGAAACCCGCGAAGAAACGGGTATCCCCGTTTATTATAAACGGTTAATTAAACGGGTTTCACCGCGGAGATCCCCGTCATCATTTTGAACTCTATACACATCACAAGTCTCGGAAAACGATATACTAAATTGCATAATATTCTCGAATATCCATTCTCTAAACATATCCGAAAGAAAATTAGAGTCAAAATGCATCCAAAATAGTAACAATTTAGCTATATATATTGTTTAAATGCGTCCAAAATATTAACAGTTGAAATTTTAAAGTATATATACGACCAAACATAAAAACCATTTAGCTATATATAATATATTGTCTACTAAACAATCATAAAATAAAAATAAATTTAGGGATATATTCGGGGATATAATCGGGTAATCGGGTCGGGGATTGGTCCCCCCGTCCCCGTCCCCGTTTAAAATAGGCGGGATTTCCTCATCCCCATCCCCGTCCCCGTTTATCGTCTCCAAACCCGCCCCATTTGTTTCGAGTTTCCCCATCGGGCTTTGATTTTTTTTGCCATCCCTACCTTAACATTTATGCCAGCACGGTGGTACCATATCAGCTTTCCACTTTTCTACCTTCATACTTATCCTATCATCAAATAAAGTACCATTAACATTTTATATCCTCGTATCCTTAAAATTTTTTATTACTTTAAATGTAATATATGTATAAAGAGAAAGAGCAAAGGAGGGAAGAGAGAGAGAGAGGAGAGGGGGGGGGGGGGGGGTGAGAGGGTAGCACATAACCTGCAACCTCCTTACCCCAACCCGCTTAGCACCAAATTGCCTACCCACGCTTACCTTCCTTTTTACCTCCCCCCACCCCCCTCCCCCTCCCCTCGGGTCGCGTATTATGATACGGAAGGCTTTACAAATTGTTTTGTGCCGGTTAGATATCTTAGTATTGTTATGAGGAAACAAAGATTTTTAATTTCAAATACAAGATGAAAAAAAAAAGAATATTTAATATGTTCGGATATTTCATTGGTTATTATCGAAGAATTTTAAATATTCTATTTTTTCATTTATTTAACTTAATAATGATGTTTGATTGTTTTCTTTTTCTTTTCTTTTTTGATCATTTAATCTAGAAAATGGACATGTGTTGGCTAATGCCTTATGTTGGATTTTGGAAGCCAATCAAATGTTATTATTATGAAGAGATATTACCGTTGAGCTTATTGAAGAGTTATTGTTGCTACTATTATTACTGCTAGTTAGTACTTCTAGTTGTGGTTAGTGCTTTTTTTGTTTTACTATTGCTTTGGTTATTCGATAAGGAAAGGATTCTGTTGAAGCGATAAGGAGAAGATTGCAAAGATCATAGAGATTTATTGAAGATTTGTTTCCTTATTCCTTATCATGTAATCTGTATATGTAGTTGTTAGTTTGTTTAGCAGATTACGAAGTTAATCAGTTTTTGTTTTGATAGAAAAATTTAGCCTCAAGATAGTCTATATCCTTGCAATAGAGAAGTGTTGCACATCTATTGAGCATGTTCAATAAATTGGGGGCTTTTGGCTTGTAATCATTCAATTTCTGATTAATACACAAGTGATTTGCAGTTGATTGTGATTTTTCTTTTGTTAAAGTGTTTTTCCGCAACTTCTTTAACAAATTCATCTGAGTTATCTAATTCTTGTTACGAATTCGATCTTGAAACCTTAGTTCAAATAATTTTGTTCTTGCTTTAGAAACATATCACTACACTGTAATAAATTAATTATATTTTTACAATGCTTCAAAAGAAAAAAAAAACATTCGAACAAAATGCTTTATAGGACGTTAGTTTATTAAATCAAAGAGAGAAAACCTTGTTATCTAAAACCTTGTTAGAGTGACATTTATGTTTATAGAACAAATTTTAAATGATATCCTATAAAATAGTTAATAGTGTTTTACTTAAAAATTTTATTAAAAAGCTTTTCACGATATCCAAAAACATCGTATAAAATTTTTGTAACACATTTTTATTTATTTTAACCCTTCCATAAAACCAATTTTTTCGATCCACGGAAAAACCAATCAACTAGAAGAATAGTTAACGGTTGATTGTAACGTAATAGCAATCACATTAAAAAGAATGTAATAAGTGAAGAGGCATTTTTAGTCACCAATAATTTAAAAATTGTTCATCAAGAATATTTAATAACCAAAATGCATACTGTGTTTGCATGTGTGATCTGATCGGTTGTCGGCCACTTCTTCAGCCAAATTTCTAATATAATATGTGAATAAAATCAAATCAAAACACACGTGCTCGATAAATTTTATTAAAATAAACTCAGAAAATATTAGCAATAAGTTTACATAACTTTTTATCCAATAAGGTTATGTGTGTACGGTCTGCAGACAGGGCCGGCCCTGGCATTTTGAAGGCCCCGTGCCAAAACTTAACTGTGGCCCTATAAAATTTTTGTTGTATTGTATATTCAACTTTTAGTAGTACATTTAAAAAATAAATCCTTAAAATATTAAAGAATAAACTATTTGCAAAGACTAATCTGTTGGATAAAAATAAAAAGTTAATTAATAACAAAATTAAAAATAATCAAATGATAAAAACAATTATAATATATAACACAAATAACTTTTCTTTTAATAAATAGAACACAAATAGCTTAATAACTTAATATTGAAAAAAATTGATCTTCCAATCTTCAAAAACAAATCGGTACAACCACTCACATTTTGCAAATGAAAACAAACAACTAGCTATTACTATTTGCTAAAGATGGATCTTCTACATTTTTTGAAGCGAAATGATCCATGATACTTTTATAATCAAGGATTGCAAAAAACTTATTTTCAATCGAAATCAAAGCCAAAGCATTTAATCGCTCTTGAGACATAGTCGATCACAAATACAAATTTAAAAGTTTTAGTTTTAAAAGGTTTCTTTCGACTGATGCAACTGTAATGAGAATAGTCAACAAAATTCTATATGCAAGACATGAAATTGGATAAAAAGATATAAAAAAAATTAACAAACGTTAAATATAAACTATAAGATTTTGATATGATACCTTGAAAGTCTAATAGAAGAACTGAAAAATTGAAGAAGATTAAACTATGAATTACTATGAAATGCAATGTGTAAAGATAATGTCGGTAAAAAAAATAATGAAATAACAAGTTGTGTTCATTTTATTTAGAGAAATTAAATAAATTTGCTAATTTTATTTGAGGAAAATGGTAATTTGCTCATTTTATTTAAAGAAATTAAATAAATTTAAATAATAGTTATCCTAATCAGAATCTCGAATTTTAAATTTTGATGTTGCCTATTAAGGTATTTAGGAAATCAGAGACATTTAAATATTAAATATATAAACAGTTAAAATTGAAAAATAAAAAAATTAATAACGCGCCAGTAAGGAATCGAACTCAGGTCACTGATGTGGAATACACACGCTTTACCATCAGACTGTGTGAAGTTTTATTCTATTTGTTGCAACTATTAATATATATATATACTATATATATAATGTATAGAAATACCGGAGGCCCTCCGAAATCGGAGGCCCCGTGCGGCGGCACCACCGGCACACCCCCAGGGCCGCCCCTGTCTGCAGGCTACGCAAGGATGCGATACGAGTGAACGGGTATCAAGGGTGGGTTCGGTCATGACTTCTCAAGCCTGTGGCTATCCGAGTGTTAAAATTTTCACCTTTATAAAATTGTATAAAATCAATTTTTTTAAAAGGTAACGGCTACTTTGAGTCTTTGATATCCTCCTCCTACACTCATTGCTCCATTATACTACCTTCGTCCCAAAATTATTGTCCAGTTTTGACTTTTGAAAGTCTCTCTTTGTCGACTTTGATCTTAAATATTTTTGTTTGTGTTATATAATATTTGATGAAAATTATACAAATGAAAATACATTAAAAACGCAACCCATTCATATATTTTACATCAACTATTATATAACACAAACAAAAATATTTAAGGTCAAAGTCGACAAAGAAAGACTTTCAAAAGTCAAAACTGGACAATAATTTTGGGACGGAGGGAGTAATTTTTTCTTTCATATCCTCTGAACTTTCAAGTAGAGTATCGTGTTCTTTCATATCCTTTGAACTTTTTTTATTACTCTAATATATATATATATATATATATATATATATGTAAAGAGAGAAAAGGAGGAAAGAGAGATGAACAGGTATCACGGATTTGGGAACCCGCCACCATATCCGCGCCCCGCTTATGGCCTTCCTGCGAGGGCTGTTCATGGATGGTTAACCGATAAATTTGGTTTGATGATATAATGAACTTAAACCTAAACCGAAAACGCTAGTAAACCGGTAATTGGTTTTGACGGTTCGGTTTTAAGGTTAACCAATTAAGCTATTTTTAATAACATGCAATCTAGTAACCTATGCTATGATATGTAAATTAATTTTGTAACATGTAACACCTTAGGCATATCCCATATCGGCCGTGGACAGGAGTGATGCTGGGTGTTATAAGTAATATCTTGGCCATCCTAACAACAATGCGTTTTGGGGCCACACGGGCTGCAGGTTCTTGGAACGCTGCAGTTAAGCGTGCTAGGGTGGGAGTAGTCCCAGGATGGGTGACCTCCTGGGAAGTTTCTCACCAGGTCGCCAAAAACAAAGTCGTTAGCCGGTGGGGCAAAGCGGACAATATTGTTGTTGAGGTAGGCGGGATGTTACAGTTGGTATCAGAGCTTTAGTTTAAGCGAACTAGGTATTGACCGTAGTGTACCTAGACTTAAACTTAGTGCACTAATAGGCATGTCACCTACCATGGGTAAAGTCTTAGGTGGGGAGAGCGCTAGGGATACGGAATACATGAGTCGAGAAATTGCGTCGATAGAGGCAGAGAATCTCGTGTATGGTCTATTCATAAAGCACTTAGCTAATGATTTATGAATGTATCGTCATTTGGGTATTCTTGGTTACTATCGATGTAATGATTGATAAATGTTGGTACGTATGGTAGTCTATTCTTACTTTTCTTAATTTCCTTGTGATATGATAATTGCTCGGTCATAAAGGACCCCTAATTATGATAAGTCTTTATTTAAAGGTCATGTTTTGATGATTGGGTTGAAAACGATTTGGGTACCTTGACTCGAGTGTGAATTAGTGGTAAGATTTATTATTTAGGCTCGGAAGGCATGTTTCGGAAAGTTTATACCTCGGGATATCGTGTGGATATTGGAAGTGTGGAAAATAGATACAGGTTATTTGTCAAAGCAAAAATGAGAAATTGTATCGTACGACATGCAAGTAGGTTATGAAGATCTAGACCTAAGATCGACTTAAATGCGAAGAGGGTTATTATTAGGAATAGGAATATTCCTTCACGTGATAGGACATGTTTGAATTATTGAGTCGAATAATCGATTTATACATGAGTCCTACTTCTAGATTTCCCTCGCTTTTAGAACCGTCGTATTAATCATCTAGATTTAAAGGAGGAGGGTCGTAAGAGGAATTGAATAGCTTTAACCTAAGATCGAATATGGAGATAGAAGAGGTTGACTCGTAACTGACCAGAGGTCGAGAGGTTAGTTGAGAAAGGCCCATACATTGAAATAGTATGGGGTAAGAACATGTGGAGACACCTTAGGCAATATCGTGGGCAGAAGTATAAGATCCAGTCTAAGATATGAATCTATCAAAGTAAGACTTGGAATGTGTTATCTAGTACGATATAAAGGACTTGAACTCTAGATGAGATCGCTTAGATGATTGTGAAACACCGATGGTAATGTATGAGGAATGTAAGAGGATGACTTTGGCGGAATAGGTAGCCTACTAATTATGTAGTGTTTTTATACAGTGTGGCCGTTTTATCACGTGAATATTTCCAAATTGATTTGCAAAAATGGCGAACATGCCAAAACAATGTTCTTGCAAAATGTTGTGTGTTCCGTAAAGGTATTTCTAAACAAACGATTGTCGAGTTTGTTACCGGGTGCGTATATTGAATGGATTTTAATTAAAATTATCGTGTATGAGATTTTCGAGATGACTCGAATCACAGGGACTATAAATGCGTTTTTCACATGATTTATTGCTTAAACGAGATTTATAAAAGTGTGGACCCACCCGGGTAACTGTTTCATTTAACTGTGTTGAGTTTTGGGTCAAAATGACTTCACGAGTTACGTCCACACTGGCGGGGCAAACAAGATAAAATTATTTTTAGACGATCAACCTTTAGGTAAATTGAGTCTAGAGCTTATGCTCGGTTTTGACTTTAAGAACTTTGGGAACAAGTCCCGATTACTAGAATAGCTCGATCATAAGCTTTGATTTTTTTAAAAGGCTCGGTTATAAATTGGATTTCTAAAATAGCTCGATTATGAGCATTGATTTTAAAGGGGCTCAGTTATGAACTTGGTTTCTAGAATAGCTCGGTTGTGAACTTTGACTTCTAAACAGCTCGGTTACGAGCTTTGATTTTTGTTATAGTTTGGTTATAAGCTTCGATTTTAAATAGCTCAGTTATGAGCTTTGGGTTCTAAAATAACGAAGTGGTAAGCTTGGATTATTAATCGCACGGCGATGAACTTTAGGACCTTGTTGCATTTGATGCTTTTACGCTTAAGTATGTCGTGGTTGTTGGGACTACTAGGTGTCGCAAGATTTGGTTGGGAACCCATGTCGCAGGACAGTTAGTTTGTTAGTGGTCACTAAGAAGGCTAAACCTGAGAGGTCTATCATTGTTGACAGTCATATTATGGACCTCTTATTATGAGGGTTGATTTTCGACGAGTATCCTTAAGTGTGCAAATTCGAGTTGGATTTTCGTTAAGTAGCTCCGAATATTTTGAGCTCTAGGAGTACGACTAATGGTTGTTTGGCACGAAACCAGTTGTCTTTTGGTAAGACTAGTTGGGGGTCATAGCAAGCACTTAGAGCTTTGGGGTTGAAGTATTGTACGATTAATAGGGTATAAGTTATGTATTCTATGTGCCTTCACACTCTCCGAGAATATGCGTCATGCCGTTGTTGTCAAGTCTTTGTGTAAAATACATGTGTGCTTGTACCCGATTGTGTGCTTGCGATAAATGTTTACCATGCATAATTTTGGAGTTATCGAATTCCTTTATGTACTAAAATTTTGGTTGAAGATCGATGCCCATGTGCGGGCTGATTGCATGCTATCCTTCAATGTGTTAAATGAATTAATTTCGTTCTACCTTTTATGAGCATGCTATTATATAGTGGAGTAACACTTGGAAAATTGGACGGAGTAGTGTTGTGCTCGTTGTGGATCGAAACCAGATTACATAGGGATTTAGTTTCGTGTCTCTATCGCTTACGAGAGTGTTGTTGGGGAGCACCGTATTGCCCATGATCACGGGAAGAAGGGTGGTCCGACGGGAAACCCTTATCTAGAAGGAAATCTGTTAGTAACTAGGCAAAGACATTGTTATGTGGCCGAGTCTAAGTATGGGGAATTGGTTAGCACCACCTAAGTGGATGTACGATGTGCATACCGGCTATTACAAGAAGAAGTCCTATAGGTTGTTAAAGCGTGTTTCTAAGAAATTGTAGCGAACCGACTAGAACGAGACTTGTTCGGGTGGATTAAGTGACCATGTTTTGGAGGTCTTCGTGAGGCGATACTTGCCTTATTATGAGTGGCTTAGAAGAAACAATAATGGTTGTGTGTACTAAGTGGCCTTCCAAATTGTGATTATAGAGGACGTAGTAGGATGGTGATTGCGTGAGTGGACTAATAGCTGAATTGTGTAGCTAAGAATCGAGAAAACGTTATTATTACTACAAGAGTGGTGATGTTGTGATTTGCTAAGGGCATTGCATGCCGTGAGAGAGGTGCAAGATACCAATATGTTAAATTGCCATAGAGAGATAAGCCTTTTAAGAGTGTAAAATGATCTTGAAAACGTTGCTTATAATTGATTTGTGAGGAGTTCGTACTTAGAAATTCAAGATTAAGTCATCTAAGGCAAAGTTAGAATTGCGTAGGTGATTGGACAATTAGAAGAGCTATGATAGTGCGAATGTGGAAATTTATGGATTAGTGGAAATTAGCGATTTGCTAAGTGAAGAAACTTACCTTTCTTATGGTATTCATAGGCGAGTAGACGGAATTTTCGAGTTTCTTTGAGAATTAATGACGACGACTAGACACCGTCAGTGAGAGTGTGGAGACATTCTTTGGTAGTAAAGTGACTCTTAGTCGAGTGATCGACTTTAATAGGAGGCGAATGATGTATGGTACCTTGAACTGTAGAATTTAGTCGACTTGGTTTGGTTAAATTTTACAAAGAGCTAAGGTTGCGTATTCTAGTGATATTATCCTTATAAGCGCGTTATGTTTCGAAGGATTGACGTAAAGTAGTAGCTTGTAGTGTTTTGATGAACCACTTTTAATTAGAACACTATATCAGTGATCATATTGTGAACGTAACTAAGTCCAATGGCGATTTAACCGACTGTATGGAGAAAACGTAATGTCTTAGCTTCGCAAAACGTTTGAGCGAAGTTTTCCTTTATGGTTCGGTAAACATTTGCAATTTCGAGGACGAAATTTATTTAGGTGGGGAGGATTGTAACACCCGTAATTTTCGGAATTAGACCTTTTGGGATAAATATGGAAAATAGGATTTTTGATCAAAACCTAGATTCTATGGTCTTGATGGATGGGAAATTGAAATACGAATCCAACGGTTCTTCCGGAATCGAAATCGGAGCTATAACGAAGAAGTTATGGCCAAAACAGTGAATCGCGCGTGTTTCGGGCTGACTTTTGAGTATGGGCGGGTTTCATGCGGGTATTACCCGCCGATAACCCGCCGATGCTTCTGATCTGACCTAAAAGACGCGATTTCAAGCCATTTTCTTCATTTCTTCATATCTCTCCCTATACAACTCCGTTTTTGGTGATTCAAATTGCTATCTTCTCGATTTTTCGAGCTCTTCAAGACTACATCAATGGATTTCAAGTATTTGGGAGTTCTAAAACGTTGGTGTAGGTAATCTCTTCATCTCCTTCGAGTTTTAAGCTTAGATTTGGGGTTTTTCATCTCCAAACCTTTTCTTCCATACTTGGCTTAGATCTAGTATTGTTTTAGGTGGAATTCATGTTTTGAGAAGTGTTGGAGGCTAGATCTACTAGTTTGGAGGGTGGAGACTTCCATGGCTTCATCTTCTCCACCTCTCACAACCTCAAATCGCCATTGTTGTAAGTGTTCTCCATTCTAGGGTTTGTTCAAGATCCGGCTAGGTAAGCTTATCTAAACCATTTTAGGTTGGTTAATCTATGTATAAGAGTTATGAAACTAACCTAGGGTTCGATTTACTTGATTTTAGGTTCGTTCACGTATTTGACCTAGATCTTGGAATTTGGGGGTTTTTGTGGCAAAACCCTAAGGTGAGTTGCTAAAACCGTTTTGTTAAAACTGAGAGCACATCATCTTGCTTGATTTACATATATTGTTGGTCATTGTGATTAAACATGATGAAGGACGAAATGCCTAAAATGCTAGGTTTAAGGATTGTTATGAAATGAATGATTAACGATGCTTGTATGAATGGCTTGACTTGGAATATTGTATACATGAAATAGATTATCGCATGCTACTAATGTATGAGTTGAATCTATGTGATTATATAATGAATGTATTTATGAGAAATACGTGTTATTATGTATGCCATGGAATTATGTAAAGAAATTGAATCCCGAACATGTTGGTTTATTTGAAATGAATGAAGGGCTTGAGACGCTCGATCAATACCTATGAAAGGTTAAGATAATGGTATGAGTCTTTTGAGACAGTACGTATGTGTAATTAAGTATATTCCGCGCCATGTTTCCTCACCAAACAGTCTTGGGAGGTCCTGAAATAGGGATGCACCTATGTCGCCGGCTCTCGGGTTGCTACGAGGTGCGCGGGCCCCAGTGGATGATGCCAGGCTAAATTTGGCATCGGGGTGTTTGGAAGTAACGAATGATGGGGCTGGCGGCGGATATACGACTATGTAAATAACATGGACGATCCAACGCAATGTGTCCACACCCAACAGTCTTGGGAGGTCCTGAAATAGGGACGCACCTATGTCGCCGGCTCTCGGGTGGCTCCGAGATGCGCGGGCCTCGGAAGGTGTCATAGTTGAAATGGCATCGAGGTGTTGGGAAGCAACGAATGTAGGGGCATTGGTTGGTGGAAATGGGTCGCTTCCATTGTTTCCGAAGATAATAATAAACCGGTTTAACATGTTACTTTTGCTGTTAGTATGATCTTGTATATCTCACATGTCTTAACATGCTTTTACATGCATAGTATTATTGATACAACTCACTAGGCTCCTTTGGCCTAACACTTGCGTGGTGTCGATGTGTCTCTCAGGTACTAGGGACGCTTTACCCAAGTAGGGTGCCGGGATTGAGAGCGAGCTTTGGGGGGGATGTGTGAAGAGATCGGTCCATCTAGACCGCGAATTGTAGTAGAAACTGTTGACCCTTTGTAGTCTTTTCCTTGTTAGGAATTAGACTTGTTGGTTATTATACTACTCCATTAAAGTACAGACTTTGTAATTGTACATTATTTTATACCCCATTTTTGGGAAGAGCTCACGCTTTGGTGTATATTTGTACTAACACCTTTCGTAAATGAAGGTTTTTGTTTGCTCCAATTTTTGGGGTGTTACAAGTTGGTATCAGAGCCACTCTTGTACCGTTCGGGATATGGGGCAAACCTCATCGAGGACGATGAGTCCCAAGGGGGGGGGGGTGTTTGTAACACCTTAGGCATATCCCATATCGGCCGTGGACAGGAGTGATGCTGGGTGTTATAAGTAATATCTTGGCCATCCTAACAACAACGCGTTTTGGGGCCACACGGGCTGCAGGTTCTTGGAACGCTGCAGTTAAGCGTGCTAGGGTGGGAGTAGTCCCAGGATGGGTGACCTCCTGAGAAGTTTCTCACCAGGTCGCCAAAAACAAAGCCGTGAGCCGGTGGGGCAAAGCGGACAATATTGTTGTTGAGGTAGGCGGGATGTTACATAACATCACATCACATGTAAATTAAGTTTTCGTAATTAATGGGTTTTAATTCTAATTTAAGATAAAGAACTAGTTTTCCTACATAAACATACAATATATAGTGTATATATAGTAGGGTTAGGTTCAAATGTAAACTAAATTTTGGTTGTGAATGTGAGGACCACTAAAATCGCGCCACATGATAATATTCATTCTGAATATCATGCATATTCAAAGTTAATAATGTTGGGGCACCTTTATTCACTCTGAATAATACATGATATTCAGATTGAATATCGTCACATGTCACGATTTTAGTGGTCCCCATGTTCACAATAAAAGATAGGTTCACAGTTGAACTTTCCTCATATATATTATATATATAGTATATATATGTAGGATCAGGTTTAAGTGTGAACTCAATTTTGGTTGTGAACATGAGGGTGTATCTCAACCACACATATTCGGTTATGGTGGACACGATCACGATGGATTGACGCGATTCATGGGAGTATGAAGATTATTAAAGGACAAAAGTAAAAGTAAAATAACAAAAAAGAAAAAAAATGACATGTGAACAAATAAGTCAATTCTAACATTTCATAACATGGTTAAGTTTTGGTGAGACCAAGCTGTTTTCGTGAGACCGGTGAGACCAACATATTTTACATGAAACTTCACATCAAAACATTTGTGAAGGTAAAAGAAATTGAACATTCATCGTAAAAACATACTAAAAAACACTATTGAAGAAAAAAACATCCAAGAAAAGGTAAAAAAAACGAACATTCACAACATTTTCGCTGTGAAGATTCACATTATTTATTTGTAACCTTCACAGCATTTGAGCTGTGAAGGTTTCGTTTTTACCTTGTTTTTGGATAATTTTTGCATCGAAAGTGATTTTTAGGTCTACGTATTCGAGTTTATTAACTTTCACGGTGTTTTTTTTTGTGAAGTTTCATACGTTAGATATTGGTCTCACGTGGTCTCACGAAAATAGTTTGGTCCCACGTGATCCCAAGTCTTCATAATATGGTTAAAACACATCACCAATTATATAGGACGTGATTAATTGCACCCAAAAAGTTATTAAATGCATCATTTCTCGCTCATACATCACCGTTACAAACTGATTTCCAATGCCAGAATGACCGGATTTTGACAAAGTATGGTGTAAATAGCAATCACCAATTCACCATATCATATATGTTTTTTTAGCTTATTAAAATATCGTATTTACTTAAATTATTTTTTTATCAATTTTTAATAATTTAAATTAAATTAAATTTTTTAGAAAAGATAAATTAGGCTGTGTTTGGCAAGCATAAGCTAGCTTATAAGCTAGCTGATAAGCTAGTCCATCCAAACATGTACCAGGAAGCTAGCTTATCAGCTAGCTTATAAGCTAGCTTTTTGAAACGTTACTTTGAGTAGCTTATGAGGAGCTTATTGTAGCTTTTTCCAATTATACCCTTATTAATATTAATTATTAAATTCAAATATACCTTTTTTGGTCATTTTACATACTCATAAGCTAGTTTTTGCTAAACATAATTTGTTCAATAGCTAGCTTATCAGCTACTAGCAAACTTATCAATCAATAGCTAGCTTATCAGCTATCCGCTAGCTTATCAGCTACTAGCTAGCTTATAAGCTACGCTTGCCAAACATAGCCTTAGTACAATGTGCTCATCTTTTTTATTTAATCGATGAAGTCATACTTGCAGCTGTAATGTGCTCATCTTGTTTATGTCATCAAAAACTTTGAGTTGCTCCATTCTTCTTTAAGATTCCATGTAGAAAATAGAGACAAATAAAATGGGTTGGAGAGTTTTGTTTTTTTCCCTCTCTCCCGATATTAAAAATAGGTAATCGGATATAATAATAAGCCCTACCTCACTTATCCTTTTCTACTTTTCGTCCTTTTGATTAATATTAAATTGATTTCTTCATTCGAAGACTGAAATCCCAGAGATAACCCTTTCTATATGTGACGTTTGGATATCGTAGTCCTTTGAGCCTTCAAACCCATGTGGCCATGTATAATATTAGCATCACATCAGTTTTACCTAATAAGATTTTAGCCAATTCCTTCAAAGTCAAATTCTTTAATCAGATTCCATTTAATCCAAAAACATTTTATGAACCAAAAACCTCCTAAATATTCCTAATTAGTTTCATAAATTAAATTATTATAAGTTAATCATATTTGACTTCATGTATATCCCATTTTTTGTAGTATAATGCGTAATGATTATTTTTATGTTTAAGATGAATTACATATTTATGTGGTGTTTGTTTTTAAGAGGTTTGAAATCTAAAGTGTAAATTCACATTTAAAAAATAAAAGGTGGATTGTGTACCTTTTAAAAGTTCAAAGGCGGCAGGAGGACTTTTGGCCTTTAAAAATAAAATAAATTGTCTTAATTGTACAAACCACTTAATTTTCAAACTTAAAAGACTTTAAAAGGTAACTTTTAAAAAACGACGACCCCTTACTCTTTGTGGTTAAGATGAATATTACGTATTTTATTTATCTGATGCAAATTGCTTTTAATGCTCCAAGATAATTAAAGGAGAGGATAATACTGAAATAACGATAGATTACAAAGGTTTTTCCTATCATGAGGAAATACACACTAATTATTGAGGAAATACACACAACTTATTGAACGGCTAAATATTTTACAAGATTAATAAGTTTGAGCATAGTTTACGACAATAATTGGACTTAAGAGTAGCTAGCACTAGTACAAAAATAGTCATAAGTGACGGTTAAAAACCGTTACCGTAGGTATAAGGTGACGGTTTTCGTAGACATAAAAAACGTTGTCTATTCTGCCGTCACTTTTGATATACTTCTAGTTACGTTTTAAAAATGTTACCAAATCACATCAAAAACCGTTATTGTAAGTTAAAAAGTTTAACCGTCACCTTAGGATTATGAGAAAAACCTATTTTCTTCTTAAACCGTCTTCGTAGCATGTCATATAGTTACGTTTATTTTCCAAAGCTATCACCTTAAAATGATAAATATTGACATTTTATTTTCAAAACCATCTCCATAGTATGACATATGGTAATATTTATTTTTCAAAAACGTCATCGTAGCATTACATAACGTGACATTTACCTTTCAAAACCGTCACCGTAGCATTACATACGGTAACCCTCATTTCTCAAAACCGTAATAGTAGAATGACATAAGATGACGTTTTTTTAATAAAACCGTCTCCGAAGGATGACATCCAGTGATGTTTATTTTTCAAAAGCGTAACCAAAACATTATATAAAGTGACGTTTCTTTTAAAAAGTGTCAAAACAACATGACATATGATGACGTTCATTTGTTAAAATAGTCAACGTAGCATGACATATGGTGACGGTTATTGTTCAAAGTCATCATTGTAGCATGATTCATGGCAACGTTTATATTTCAAGATCATCACTATAACATTACATGCGGCGACGTTTATATTTCCAAATTGTCACCATAACATGACATACGGTAACGTTTATATTTCACAATCGTCTTCGAACCATGACATACAATGATGTTTGTATTTGTAAATCGTCACTGTAGCATGATGTACAGTGACGTTTATTTGTCAAAACCATTAGGGTAGCATGACATTCGGTGGCGTTTATTTGTCAAAATCATCACTGTAACATGATATATAATGATGTTTATTTATCAAAATTATCACCGTAACAGGTCCTTTGATGACGTTTATTATTCAATATGTCAATGTAGCATGTCTTATGATGACATTTATTATTCAAAACCATTACTGTAACATGATGTACGATGATATTTATTATTTAATATCGTCACTATAACATAACTTATGATGACGTTTACTATTCAAAATTGTCACCACAATATTATATACATTGATATTTAGTTTGAAAAACCGTCACCATTGCATTACATACAATGACATTTATTTTTAAAACCATCACCATTGCATTACATATAGTGACGTTTATTTTCTCAAAATCATCACAGTAAAATGTCATATAGTGACATTTATTTGTCACGCGACATATGGTGACACGTTTAATATTCAAAAGTGTCACTGTCTCATGACGTATAGTAACGTTTATATATTAAACCACACTATAGTATGACACATGGTGATGTATATTCAAAAAAAAATGTCACCATAGCATGACAAACGATAATGCTAGATTATCAAAATTGTTGCCATATGATATCATGTGGTGACGGTTTTTATCATTTACGGGAAAAAAATAACATAAATTTAAAGACATCAAATATAGATCAGATGACTAAAATTAAATATTAACATAATAATATACATTATTTGAATAATATTGAACTCCAATATCAAAAGTATTCAATATGTGGAATAGAACAAAAAAAAACCATATAAGCTATATTTCTTCATTTGCTTCAATCTCTTCATCGCCCCTTCTTAATAGTTGTATAATTGTTGGCTTGTTGCTTAGGTTGTTTGTATCACCATTATGATTAGAAGTTGTTGGCAAATCTGCAAAAAGATAAACACCTAATAAATTAATAAGCGATTAGCATGTGAGAAATTGAAAAGAAGATCATATACTCATACTTCTAAAATCATTAAAGCCAGAAATCTAAGGAATAACAATGACTTGTGCATAACAAGAAGTCTAATAAAATGGCTTGGAAAGTCAATCTTCCAAAATTTGAGGCTAACAAGTTATAGAATAGAAGACTAATTACAAAATGGAGAACAATTACATAAGCAAAACTCTTAGCTACATTTTCCTATGATCAAGAAGAATGGTAGCATCAACTAGATATTGTATCATAACATACGCGAGAGCTTTACACAAAATAGCAATCCTTTGAAAATAAATATATGGGTATACAAAAGACATTCAACGGAAATAGTAGTCCATATTTTACAAAATTAAAAGGCCTAGAGATTGAAGGGCAAAATCGATAACCGATTAATATTTATTAAAGGGGTTGTTATTCTCACCCCCTCACCCCCCTCACTTACATAAAAATATTGGATCCCATCTCTGAGTCCCACATATACTCTCACACCACCAACTCCCACACCCCACCTTGTAAGGGGTTGGGGATAGAATTCACCTTATTAAAACCTAGGCCAACCCAAGAGGTTGGATTGTGAGATAACAACATTAGGATATTTAAGAAGCCATTGACATACTAAACATTTACTACTAGCAACCAGTAAAGCATCAATTAAAAGGCACAAATTGTAGCAGCAACATATAACAACCAATAATTGACCCATACTAATGATTTAATAACTAGTCAATTTGGTAGATAAAACATAAGGCATAAGCAATAAAGCGATGATAACCTACAGGAGTTAACAAAGCAAGGTTTACACATACCAAATGACCCAAACAAATTGATACCAATAGCAGGAATTGCTTTACTATAACATATACGTATAGTAATAAATTTCAGAATCAAATACGAGAAGCATCTCTTTCCAAAATCCAAATAGATAAAGAAGTACCTTTGTTGTACAATCAAAAGCGAATATTTATATCTCATGAAATCGAATATGTTTAAACCAAGTCTATAACTAACCTTAATATGTAGTCTTATTCCGAAGCGTTTGAGTTCAGATTCGAGCTAGTGGCAGTGGATGTTCTTAGTTGATATTGTGGCGTTAAAACTCCAAAACCGTAGATGTAGTTTCGATTACTAGGGTTTTGGAGTTAGTCCAGTGGTTGATTGGGTGGTAGACGAGGAATTGTAAGGCTCCCGGGTAGAGATCGATCCATAACGATGTATGGAACCTTGATTATTGGTGTAAAGATCTCTGATGTCATATTCTGACCACGATCTCATCGGAGTTAATACAATGTGATAGCATTTGCCGGCTGAGTTCTTGGATTAATTGAATTGAGAGAGGCTAGGGTTGGGAGGGAGGGAAATTCTTCGCATGGTGTTATATGTGGGGTTGTCTTTGGGCTGGATCATAAAAGAAAGACCCGCTTGGATTATTGGATTGGGTGGAAGGAAGGAGTGTATTTGGAATTTTTATGTTAATTTTTTATAGTTTTAACCTTTTTTATGTAAAAAAATATTAAGTTCTTTATTATCGTTATATATATATATATATATATATATAATATATATTATATTATAAACGATTTTCACTAAGGTTCTAAGAGTTTTTAAGATATTCATTGTGGATGATTAATATATATTACTAAAAATTCAAATATGTATTTACTCTCATACCTAAAAGTTTTTAATAGTCTAAAGTGAACAATATTTATTAATAATCGATCGGTGGACATTTTCTAATATATTAGAGCATGTGATGTAATGTATCTTTATATAAAAACGAGTCGAACCTCCTGCAATTGTGAAACGTGCTGCCAAAAGTTATGTAAATGAATAGTGTTACATAAGTTATGTAAATGAATAGTGTTCATAACCAGGGGTGTAAACGAGTCGAGCCGAGCTCGAGTTCGGCTCGTTTAAGTGTATAAAGCACAAGCTCGGCTCGTTTCAAGCCTTATGTGTCAAGCTTCAGCTCGAGCTCATCACGAATTTAGCAAGCTCGGGCTCGGCTCGTTTACCTATAAATCAATATTTAATATTTAATATTTTTTATTTTTTATTATTTATTTTTTAATATTTTTTATTATTTATTTTTGTAATATCTTTTATTGTTTAATAATTATTGTTGATATATATTTATATTATATACTAACTAAAGCTCGTTTAGGGCTCGCGAGCTTTATCATAAAGGCTCGAGCTCGAGCTCGTTTATTAAATGAGCTTAAAATGGAGCTCAATCTCGAATCGAGCTTTTAACGAGTCGATCCCGAGTAGCTCACGAACAGCTCGGCTCACTTACATCCCTATTCATAACATTAAATCTCATATACGAAGTAGTATTCTAGTGAAGTGAAATAATGGGAGAAATGATATTTAGGAGCCGTTTACTTAACACTTACCTGGTAAGTACTTAGCGGGTAAATTTACCTTACGGGATGAACATGATAAGGACTATAATATTACTCTTCAAGAGCGATGACATGGACTAATAGTGTTACCCGATAAGTGATATTGACGAATCTTACCCGGTAAGCGCTTACCGGGTAAATTGTTGCATACGATAATGTTTTGAAAGACAAATATTATTTGATATGCTAGATGATAATGTTCAATTTCACCGATAAAGTGTTTACTGTATAAGTGTTTAACTAAGCGACCCTCTTAGTGTAAGGTGTAGGTTCTTTCCTTAATTACAATAAAAATCCTTCATACTGGCTATGTTTGAAAAATAGCTGATAAGCTAGTTGTTAATTGATAAGTTAACTAGTAGCTGATAAGCTAGCTGATCTAATAGCTAACTGTTAATTGCTAAGTTACCTAGTAGCTGATAAGTTAGCTTATGAACAAATTATATTTGACAAAAACTAGCTTATGAGTATGTAAAATGACCAAAATGATATACTTGAATTTAATAATTAATATTAATAATTGTATAACTAGAAAAAGCTATAAAAACGCTACTCAAAATAGTATTTCAATAAGTCAACTTATAAACTAGTTTATTTTTGCCAAATACAACCTTAACCTTGAGGTAAATACACCATCTTTTATTGGTAGTTTTAAAAAACATGATAGTTTCAAAAACATGTACACATGAAACAATTACATATTAAATAATTAAAAAAACGGCAACCAAGTATTTTATTACCAAAACCATCAACCAATTTTTAATTTAATTTTATTATTATTATTATTGTTTTTATTAAGATTTTAGTTTAATATTTAAGTATCAAATTGGCGTTTTGAAAAACGAACTTTGAAAAGATTATAATAAAATGGTAAAGGTTTATTTTGTATTTAATAAAAAAGTCCAAAACAAAAACGTTAATAAAAAGTCAAGAAATAATTATTTATTTATAAATATATTATAACCTTTTTTCGTCAAAAATGTTCTCAATGAATTTACAGCTTAAATTTTGTTACATTTAACATAAAAGTAAAAATAATTTAATGGAATCCTCAACCATAAAATTCAAAAACATATTTCTATATGGTCATTGATATTTGTAAAGATACACAGTATAAAATGTAAACTAAATTAGATCCTTACTAAAAAATATTTAAATTTCCCCAAAACTTTTGTTGTTTTCCCTCATTTTTGTTTTTCCATTTAATTTCCCGGGGTTTCTTCCCCTCCAAAACTTTTATTCCCCCTTTTCTAATGGAACAAAAAGGGGTTCCTTCCCCTTTCTACAATAATTTAATGGAATCTCCCAAAACCACAACCCATAGGCATTCCTCCTCTCACCTCTCACTCACTACGCTTCCCTCGATTTTACCCACATCAAATTTGATTTTCCAGGTTAGACATAGTCATATCCAATTTTACGTATCTTACAGAAGACGACCTCGATTTTTCAGGTATTTCTTAAATCTTTTCATCCTTATTTATTTTTTAGGTATTTCTTTGTATCTCATTGTTTTAAATCCTAATTGATTTTTGAGGTATTCTTTTATCTCATCGTTCTAAATCCTAATTGATTTTTGAAAAAAGTTTCAACCTTTTTGTCGTAAACTAGGATGAAAATAGGCTTCTTGATGTTGGTTAATTAGTTGATTTGGTGTTACTGATTTTAATATATAGAAATATAGGTCCGTAATTCAGGTTATCACCTTTAATAACTCCTTTCGTATTTTTGCATATGTTTTAGCTCACCACCACCATCCATACGAAGTATTCAATTCATATGATGCTACAAGGATCATTAGATTGAAATATTATTTATTGAAAACTAAATGAATAATTTTGTTGCTCGTTAGCATTGTCCCTTCCACAATTTGATTTATATCTGTAACTGGGATTAAGCCTTTGTAAAACCCTATTATGTCGAGGACTAAGAAAGAAGGGTTGAGAATAAGTCTTTATTAAAGCAATTAGATGTTTTTAATACACTGCCTTATGTCTTCATACAACGAAATCGATGTTCATTCATTTTCTGATCATGTCCTTTTTGTTAAATGCATCTAGTAAGTAGCAAATGCAAATTGCAGATTTCCATGACTTCAAAGTTATATAGGTGACAATTATCATCCAAAAACATTATTGTAACATTGCACATTATGACTTTTATCATTTAACATCGTTAACATAGTATGGCGTAATGACATAAATTTACAAAACCTTTAATGTAATATGACATGCGGTGACGTTTGTTTTCTAAAACTGTCACCATAGTATGACATTTAGTGACGTTTATTGTTTAGAAATCATCATCCTATTAGGATATAGGGTTACATTTCTTATTCAAAAAAACATACCATAGCATGACAAAGTGACATAAATTTCTTAAAACCATCAATGCATCATGATATACAATGACTTAAATTTCTCAAAATCGTGACCTTAACGTCACATACGGTGAGGTTTATCAATCAAAACTAGCATCATGATATACGACAACATTTATCAATCAAAACTAGCATCATGATATACGGTGACGTTTATCAATCCATCAAAACCGTGACGGTTAACATCACATCCGTAGCATGACAAAAAGTGACATTGAGCTTTCAAAACAGTTACTGTAGCATGACATATGGTGACATTTATTTTTTAGACACTCACCATAGGACGATATACAATGATGTTTCTTTATTCAAATACATCAACTTAGTATGACTTACAATAATGTTTATTATTTGAAAACGTCGACATAGCATGACACATAGGGTGACTTATTGTTTTTAGAACTGTCACCATAGCATCACGTATGATAACGTGTATTTTCAAAACCGTTATTATAGCATGACGTACGGTGACATTATTTTTCTAAGCAGTCATCATAACATGACATATAGGGACATAAGTTTTTCAAAACCGTCACCGTTGCATGAGGTACCTTGATGTTTATTTTTTATAACTGTCATCATAACATGACGTATGATGACGTTTATTATTCAAAAACGTCACTATAGCATGATTTATGTTGACGTTAATTATTCGAAGCGAGACTATAATATGATATATGGTAACATTTATTAAACTAACTAAAAACGTTACCATAACATGACATATGGTAACGTAAGTAATTCAAAATCGTCAATGTAACTTGAGATATGGTGACGTAAGAATGCTTTATTAATGTCAGTATATCACCAAAGCATGATATATGATGACACAAAATTTTCAAAACCGTTGCCATAAACTACCTTTTGGTGACGCAAATTTGCGAAACCATTGCATAAAATTTGGTGACTTTTGGAAACGGTCTTCAAATAAGCGTTGCTATATTTATTTTATTTTTGGTATTGGTTTTTTTATAACCGTTACAACATAAAGCAACGCTTTTGACAAAAACCATTACTAAAGTGCCTTATATTGTAACGGTTTCTAATAACCGTCACAACATAAAGAAACGGGTTTTAAAACCGTTACCATAGAGTATCTTTTATTAACGTTTTTATCTAAAACGTTGCTTTATATATTTAGTTTTTTGGTAATAGTAACATTTTCTTGTAAAAACCATTACTAACACAATTCTCCAACTTTTTTTCTGACTTTTTGTAACGGTTTTTATCAAAACGTTAGAAACCTTACTTTTCAAAAGCGTCACAAAAGGTCATTTTTGTACTAGTGTAGCTAAATGTCATCTGTTGCGATTTCTTTCTTGTCATCTTTTGTGATTGCCATCAGATGAACGATATGTCCAACAACCACGAGAGTCATCAACCCTATCCACACGAACACGATGATAACCGACACATGCCTGATTGCCTTTGCTCTGTTTCGGGGTGTTGTAACCGTTATGGAAACATAGTAAGTGATCGACATAGAAGTAGTTGCGATCCACATGATAACCATCATAATCCATGTGTAAATACGATGCTTCAAGATAGGCAATCCACTAATAAGTAACAAGATGATGCTAAGAGTCGAAACAAAGCCCACCGTGTTGCTAATTAAAAACACATGGTGTAAAATTGGATGATTGTATGCCATGACAGCATACCCAGCATAATAGGGTTTCATTATGTCATGTGAGTCTTCTTGCCAAACTCCACTCGGAGGATTAGTACCTGCTTGAAATGCCATGGTTGCTATCAGTGATGCAACAACCATCAAAGTATTTCGCTTTTTGTCTAGCCAATCTTCTCTTTTCTCTTTGCTTATAGGCGGAAACAGTTTCTTACTATACTTTGAGCTCACTTTACTTCCCCAATTTTGAAGAACTAGTCCGCTCAAACATTTTGCTTTCGGCTCAACATCATCCTCTGGCTTTAGGGATTGCATGATTTGTTGATCTTTCGCGTCTTTTGGACCTTTATCCAATATGTCCATTGATGTTTCATCTCTTGTGTTTGATGCATCCACTTCTATTGATGTATTACGTAGCAGGAAATTTATGGTCTAACAATATTCATAATAACGATTAGTCATCAAAATAGACAAATTAACTAGCAAGCACATATACTATAACGAAATTGAGCTTGTAGGACGCCTAAATAAAAAAATGTCCTGAAAGAGTGTTTTAAATAGGAACCTAGTTTATAGTACTAAACAAAAAAACATCCTATCTAAAAGTGTTACTATAACTTTATAGAACGTTTTTGGATGTCGTAAATTTTTTAAGACATTTTTAAAATAAAGTGTCATATTAAATTTTTTTAAACACACACACACACATGCCCCGACCGAAGTCGAAGAGATATCCGGGATCCATTCGGGCACTTGTGTTTAGAAGTGTCCTATAGACCTGTTTTTATATGAACATTTTAGAAGTGTCCTGTAGACTTGTTTTTTTAGAGGACACTTGTGTTTATATGACACATTTTCAAATATTGTCCTATAAAATAGTTAATAGAAACGCTTTATTTAAAACAAAATTCTAAAAAACTTTTTTGTGACGCCCAAAAACGTCATAGAGAATTTGTAACACTTTTAGATTAGAACACTTTTGTGTTTGGTCCTATAAACTAGCATTTTATAAAACACTATTAGAATGTTTTTTTATTTTAGGCTTCTTATAAACTCACTTTTGTTGTGAAAACCAAAAACGTTATAGTTTCCCAAGAGTTAAGAATGATAATCATTTACAACTAATTTCTAACGTGAAACCGATGCAGCCCTATGAAATCCTATAAAATTCTATGAAACGTTTTCATATGAAATATATAAAAAGTGAATAACTATGGAAATGTTTCATAGAATTTTATAGGATATCATAGGTTTACATCGGTTTTACGTTAAAAATAGGTTGCACAATAGGAAGACTCTTCCCTAGAATTCTAATATTTATATTATGGAAAAAGTATTAGTATAAATTAATTAACTACCTCAATTTGCTTGTCAGCCACAGCCAGGTGTAGCATAGTATTGCCATCACCATCCTTAGAATTAACAAACTCATGATCATGACCCATACTCTCCAGCAACAACTTCAAAACCTCCAGCTGGTTATGCTTCACACACAAGTGCAAGATGGTCTCTTGCCCCACCATGGCCCTAGCAGCATGTGGTTGAGCTTGCAGCAGCTCTTTCACAACTTCATACCGCCCTTTAATGGCCGCAACATGGAGAGGGTTTCTCCCATCACGATCACATGCAAGGCACGTTTCAGGGCGAGCCGATAAGAGCGCCTTCACTATTTCCACGTGCCCTTTTGCAGACGCTATATGAATGGGCAAGCATTTTTGTGAATCGGACTCTGTGGCAAGCTGCGGCTTTCGCCTTAGGATCTCGTTGACAAAGTCGACATGTCCAAGCATGGATGCAACATGTAGAGGCATGTCATCACAACGGTTTACGTTAACTCTATCAAGAATCAAGGATCTTCTTGAAGCAATTTTTGCAAGAGGGCTACATTTCCTTCTATAGAGGCATTATAAAAAAGTCCTTCCACTCTCTCCATGTCTCAAATATGCAAAACACAAAATGTTTAGATTTAGAACATGTTATTTTATAAATGAGCACAATGCTAGAACTATTTATTAAGTTGATTTAGGAAGGTGAGGGTGTATTATTTTCACTTAACATCCTTTGCTCTGTCTCCTCATGTGGAAAAAAATGGTTTTCTTTGTAGACGTCTTTGTCATATTGGTCCCATGGTTGTTAAAGGAAGGTAGATAATGTTTTTTCAAGACATGGAATCGGAATTGAATAGGGAAATAATTCGACTAGGCATGTTCAATTTTCTCTTTTTGGCAACACGTGGCCTAAAAGTCTGATGATTGCTTAATTCAAATAATCTTTAGATTAATTAAAAGTTTGATTATCTAAACCTGGTGGTTGGTAACATTCTTAGAGGGATAATGGATGACATGCTTCTCTATCCGGGTTCGATTCATGCATGGGGTGAGTATGTAGCGATATCCTAACCATGGGTCGGCTTCAGGTCGGTCCATGGTTGCCGATGACTAGTCGGGTGCACGTCTGGATTCCAGATACCTCGTCGACTTCGTGTCGAAACATATGTGTGAGTAAAATAGGTAATTTAATTTTTATTTAAAAAGTAAAATGGGTAAAACTTTTTGAGGAATGACTGAAGTAATTATTCAATGACTTGGATTAATAACTTAATTATATAAAAGTTTCAAAATGCCAATTAAAAACAATTTTTGTGCATTAACATATTTTTTATGATCTTGGTTACTAAAAATCTCATCTAAAAATTAAGAATCTCCTCTTACATTCTTATAAACTTTTCATTGAACCCTACTCCAAATATGTTTTGTCATTTCTAGCTAGTATGCTTTGAAAATAATAGGGTTTATGACTTGTAAGGGTAACCAACTGTTCCAATTGTACAAATGTTACCATGAAACTATTTTTTGTACTCAATTGACCATTAAACTCTTTTTGACTGTACATATAGTACCATTATGACCTGGTATAACAGGTAAACCACCGTGAACCACCGGTAACCACCACCACCACCACCACCAAAACACCACCACAGCCACCACCAAAACACCACCACAGCCACCACCACCTTCAAACACCACCACAGCCACCACCAAAACACCACCACAGCCACCACCACCTTCAAACCCACCACCACCACCACCACCACCATAACACCACCACAGCCACCACCACCTTCAAACCCACCACCACCACCACCACACCCATCTCCACCACACCCACCACCATCTCCACTACACCACCACCACCATATCCATGACAACCACCACAACCACACCAACACCACCACCATCTCCACCACACCCAACACCACCACCATACCCCTTCGCTTAACAGAAATCGAAATCGGTACCATCCTTCAGATCTGAAATCGAACGAAATCGGTACCAGATCCTTCAGATCAAAATCGAAATTGGTACCAGATCCTTCAGATTGAAATAGAAATCGAAATTGGTACCAGATCCTTCAGATTGAAATAGAAATCGGTGGTTGTGGTGGCTTCTTCAGATCCGAAATCGAAATCGGTTGTGGTGGCTCCTTTATGGTGGGTTTCAGATCTGGTGTTGTGGTGGAGATTGTGGTGGTGTTGGCGTGGCTGTGGTGTTCAGATCTGGTGTTCAGATCCGGAGTTCTCTAAAAATTCCGTTAACCGGAAAACTCCGCCGGCGATGGTAAATGGGTAGGACGACCAGGTGGCTCCGGTCACTTTTCTCGGCTAAAAAGCCTTCAAATCGCAGACAACAACAACACTCGCCGGAAAATCAAGATTCATTCACCGCCGGAAAATCAAGATTCTTCTCGAAACCGGCCGATGAAAACAAGCACGCGATAGCCGTGGCGGCGGCCACGGCGGCTGTGGCTGAGGCGGTGGTGTGGGTTTGATGGTGGTGGTGGTGGTGGTGATGGTGGAGGTGGGTTTGAAGGTGGTGGTGGCAGCTTTGGTGGTAGTGGGTGTGGTGGTGATGGTTTGAAGGCGGTGGTGGCTGTTTTGGTGGTGGTGATGGTGGTTACCGGTGGTTTACGGTGGTTTACGGTGGTTTACCTGTTATACCAGGTCATAATGGTAATATTAGTACAAAAAAACAAGTTTCACTAGTCAATTGAGTACAAATAAAAGTTTAATGGTAACATTTGTACAAATCGGATAGTTGGTTAGCCTTACAAGTCATAAACCCAAAATAATAGGTCATGGTGACACTTTCAAATTTATAAAGAGATTTTTGAAAGGAAAAGTCATTTTCTTATTGTAGCATCACATGTTTTTAATTTCTTGTATATATATATATATTTTTTTTCTAATGTATGCTTAGAATTGTTTTCATCTCAATTATTTTTGTTATTTACTTAAACGTACTTCACATTTAATTTCCCTCTCAATCATTTCCTCTAGCATTTACTTTGTGAACATAATACGAATTCCTGTACTTCATTCTGGTATCTAATTAAGATTCTCACTAAGTAGATATCCGCAATATAATATTTTGAAAATAATCTCAAAGCAAATTGCAATTCAAAAGTTATGGTACATTTCTTTCATCCAAACTCTCTTAGTAATTGATAAACTAATGATGATCCTTTTTCTATTTAATGAAAAATACTAAGTTGTAATCATTCGGTGATTATCATTGAGTCTGTCCAGTAATCGCTGAACGTATGTACTGTAACATGAAAGAACTGAGTATTCCTCAAGGACAAGTATTCACATTGAAGAGCATTCAAATATGTCGAATAAATAGTTGAAGATAGAGTGACTGATCGTGACATGAAGTAACATTCAACGATATCAATCTGACTAGACATACGTGAAGATCTGAACCAAGACTCAGCTATCATTGAAGACCCATTCAGTATTCTCACTTGCTTATAAGAGTCTTGTCCAAGAAGGTTCAAGTTTTGTCTCATCCTCTTTTACTCAAGTTAAGGATGCCTCGACTTGCTTCAATCTAACAAGTACATGCATGGTCACTTTATTGTCTCCATCGTGCAAGTCAGCCCTAAAGTTACTATTCCCAAACGGCTAAAAGTATGAGCTGCAAAAAGCACATTTTGACACATTTGATGAACAATGACATGTAGTTAGGTAGACCAATCTTCACATGACACGTGAAAAGTTCTTCTAATATGTATTAAATAGTTGAGTTTATAAATAACTCAAAATCATTTTAAATCCGAATTGCAAGTTAAAGTAGTAATGTTCCATGGGTGTTCGCTCCAAAATGGTTATGCCTAGGGGCTTTTAGGCTTCAATGTGGTCGTGGTCTAGAGACCAAACCACAAACGAAACCACATGCAGGATTAATTAAGCATTTTTTTTCCAAGCCATGCACAAATAAAATTGTGGACGTCTTAAACCCCAAAATACTACACTACAAAATACGTGGTTTATTTCATTTGTACCTAAATATGATATGTGAAAGCTAGAAATAATTAAAAGTTTCATATAGCCACGGTGTACATTCAATAGAAAATTACTTACTTGGATACCAAGTTACAAGATCTATAACAAATATTGAAGTTGTATTGACTATAAATCTATCATTAAACATTTAAATAGTATCTATCGCAACATTGTTACTAGCTATAGTTATCATTAAAATATAAAATTCTACAATATTTATATATGTAAGTGTCACAAAATTAAATACTTCATAATAGTTAAAAACTTCAAACGGCATAGTGGTTGAATACAAAATTGAATTATGAACTTATTTAAAAGCATCTAAAATTTTCAAAAACTTTTTCCCCCTTCCTTAGCCGTATGTTTTTCCCTATCCAATGTACTTGTAACTAGGGGTGTTCATTTTCGGATATCCGAAAATTTCGAATACTGAAATTTACTATCCGAATCCGAAATTCCGGATATCCGAAATTCCGGATTCGGATACCGGATAATCCGAAAATTCCGAAATTCCGAAATATTGGATAAAAATGTCATTTTTAGCTAAAAAAAACCCAAAAAAATACATCATTCTTATACATAATAATCGTCCACATGTTTCCAATCATCCACAAACTAATACGACATCAAATACTTAGTTTACGTGTTTTAAATAATAATACGAATGTTTAAAGTAACACAAGAACATAAAATAATATATATCTTGTTAGGAATATTTGTTAGTTGTGTCAATTTTGTAATATGTTTAAACTTAGTAGCCTTTTATGTAATTTGTGTTTAAGGCCCAAGTGTTTAGGCCCATTCAATTTTTAAAGCCTAGTCCATTAGAACCTTAGTATAAATAGGTGATCATCATTTCATTTGTACTTCTTGATTCTCTAATCATTGAATGAATGCAATCTATCTTGATCTTGGTACTTAGCATATACATCACATAAAATCTAAGTGTTCTTGATTTGATTGATTTGGCACTCACAATTGGTATCAGAGCCTGCCACTTGCTCTTGATCCGTTGTGTTCGGGTTCTGGTGAAATCATTTCTTCAGACCTCAAGCTTCGGGTACCGGGTCTTCTCTTCAGACTTGGATTTTTGAGCGTCAAGTGTTTTCTTCAGACTTGGATTTGTGAATTTCTCTAAGTCTTCCTTCATCACCCGGCACCCAATACCCATCACTTAACCTTCAGATCTGAACCTAACCTCCAGATCAGACCCCAACCTCCAGAACTGAATCATTTTCAAGATTTTCACAAGTCTTGAGACCTTTCACCAACCAATTCACCTGATCATACTAAGTGGTTTAAGATCCACAATCAATCTTTAATCATGAACACACGTGATTCATTAGCGATCGGGTCCGATACCCGTCCTCCGGTACTGTTCCGTGGAGACTTTTCGCAATGGAAGTCACGATTCTTAGACTTCGTGGCAAAGCAACCTCTTCACAAGCAAATCATGGAGTCCCTCAAGAATGGACCCGTGAAGTACTACACTGAAATTCCAGCAGTCCCTGATGGTAATCCACCTATTGTAGGAGGTATAGTGCAAAAGGATGAAACAAACTTCACCCCTGAAGAAGCCAACCGAGTCAGAGGTGACATTCTTGCCAAGTCCTATCTCATTCAGAGTCTGCCTAATGAGATATATGCTAACATTGACTGTAATGACACCGGAAAGGCTATGTGGGATGAGATCACTAGCCTAATGCATGGGACTGAGAAAGGCATACAGATGAAAAGAACTAATCTTCTGACTAAGTTTGCTACCTTCAAAGGTCGAGAGGGAGAATTGCTAGAAGATACCTATCACAGGTTCTGTACCATGATCAATGAGCTCCGGAAGAACAACCTCAAGAAGTCTCAGTTGGATATCAATATCCAGTTCATCAACTCACTCAGGTCTGAATGGAGGAGATTTGCTTCCAATCTTCAACAGAATCGCAACTTGGAAGATCTTGATATTCATGAGTTGTTTGAATTGCTGAATCATAACCAAGATGAGGTACTTGAAATACTTGGTACCGAAAAGAAACCAGAAAAGTATACTGATCCACTTGCCTTAGTCGTTGACAGAAGACAATACTCATCTGGGAGATCATCAAGATATGAAGAAGACTATGATATTCCTTCCGACATCGGTGAAAGAGGAAGTGAATCTGATGAAGAGATGAGTGATATGAAGAAAGCATTGGCATTGATCACCAGAACAATGGCCAAAAGAACTTCAAGGAAACCTTTGTCTTCCAACAACCATAGGTACTCCAGTGGCAGAAGGTATGAAGCTCGGGATAGGTATGAACCAAAGAATGATGCTCGAAGGTATGAGAGGCAACTGAGACAGATAACAGAAGGTATGAAGATTCAAGAGAGCGGAGGTATGAAGAGCCGAGGGAGAGAAGATATGAAGAAAGAAGGTATGAGGATCCCAGAGATAGAAGATTTGATGAACCAAAGAGGTATGAAAGAAAACCTGAGCCAATGAGCTATGAACAAGGTGGTAGAACTGACTACCAGAAGCCTGAGGAAACTGCTAAACCAGAAGACAAGGGCAAAGAGGTGAAGAAAGCTGATGGAGGACCAACCTGCTTCAAGTGTGGAAAGCCTGGTCATTTTGCTAAGAATTGTACCAATCATGTTTCAAAGTATGACTACTACAAAAACAAGATGAACCTGGCCAAAAGACAAGACGAGGGACATGCCTTGTTAGCTGAAGATGAAGCCTGGTTGCAGATGTCCAGTGATGATGAGGAAAGAGGACTTGTCTGTATGCTTGCTCAAGATGACGCGTGGAATGTGGATAGTGATGAAGGAAAGGAAGATCAACTGTGCTTGATGGCTGATGTAGAGGAACAGTATTCAGAAGACATTGATAGGGATTACAATGATGTTGACTCAGATATTCCGATTCATCTTCTGAGGTACTCCCTGACCCATACATTGAACTTGAAAATCAAGTAAAAAGTCTCGCACAAAAGGTATATGAGTACGAAAATAAGATCAAACAAGCTAACAAACGAACCACAATTGTTGAATCCAAATTAGCTAGTGAGCATGCCTTAGTTGTAAAATTCTCTACTGAACTAGCTCATTCCAAAGAAAAGGTAACCACTCTTACTCTTGCAAACAAAACCTTAGAAGATAAAGTTGCAAGTCTGAATGATAACATCTCAGACTTGCAAAAGAAGCTTCATGAGGCTGAAGTTTTGAGTAGAGAAAGTTTACAAAAATATGAAGTGATTTTTGCTCAAAGAACAAACCTTTTTGCTAAAATAAAAGACATGTAGGACAAATTTTTAAAGAGAGGCCAGACTGATCAAACCATTCACACGAATCAACCCAAAGAGTTCAATTATTACAATCCAAAGGAAGGCATTGGATATAAAAGTCCATGCTACCTTAAGCGTGCCATATCCAAGACCCCTACCTTGTATGATCTGAGGTACATGAGTCTTGGATACAAAATTATTTTCATGAAAGAGTCTGATGACCCTGAACAGTTGAAGGAAATTGAGAAGAAAGAAAAAGCTAGAAAAACCAAACAATCATTTCCCTTCAACTATTCATCTCTGAATGCCAGTTATGCAACGCGTGAGATTCCTTTGTCTAAGGACTACACGCCTAGCTATACTGAGGATGAGATGAACCAGGAAGTTCCAATCCTTGAAAAAGTTTACAAAGATAACCAAACCTTTTATGAAAAAAGGATTGCTAAACTGGAGGCTGAGCTAGAGGATGAGAGGCGCATGAGCCTTAGGGAAAAGGACCTATTCTTGAGTAAAATCAATGTGTAAGTTTGTGAGGTTCCAACTCAAAACCAATTGGCAATGAGTGGAGTAGCCCAGGACCCTTATAAGCACATTACACGTTCACTCACGCCCCCTCACGTGTGGCGTTCTTTTTAGCCTAACACGTGGATACTTTGGGTTACGTGGAGTCTGTGCGGCTTTTTTTGACCAACCACGGGTGAACCTTGCTCTGATACCATGTAAGTTTGTGAGGTTCCAACTCAAAACCAATTGGCTATGAGTGGATTAGCCCATGACCCTTATAAGCACATTACGAGTTCACTTTGTGTCCGATGTGGGACATTGCTCAACACGCCCCCTCACGTGTGGCATTCTTTTCAGCCTAACACGTGGATACTTTGGGTTACGTGGAGTCCGTGCGGCTTTTTGACCAACCACGGGTGAACCTGGCTCTGATACCATGTAAGTTTGTGAGGTTCCAACTCAAAACCAATTGGCTATGAGTGGAGTAGCCCAGGACCCTTATAAGCACATTACAAGTTCACTTTGTGTCCGATGTGGGACATTGCTCAACACGCCCCCTCACGTGTGGCGTTCTTTTTAGCCTAACACGTGGATACTTTGGGTTACGTGGAGTCCGTGCGGCTTTTTTTTTTACCAACCACGGGTGAACCTTGCTCTGATACCATGTAAGTTTGTGGGGTTCCAACTCAAAACCAATTGGCAATGAGTGGAGTAGCCCAGGACCCTTATAAGCACATTACACGTTCACTCACAATGAATTGGAGGAAGCCCTCAAATCCAAAAGCACACCAAAAGCAAATCAATCCACCTTTGGAACTCGTGATAACTCACGTCATCATCACCATAGATGGAATGTGAATGCGTTAGATTTTAGACCTTCAAGTACCCCTTCTACAAACTCTAAATCCATGGTACTAAGGTCTCCAATCTGCACCACCATTTCATACATGGAAGACTTAACTTACATGGCACCTAAATCAACGGTACAAATATCTGAAATTGTATTGGATGATAGTACCAATAGGGTTGGTGAGAATGGTAGATCATCAGGCCAGTCTAAACCAGGAAACAAGGCTCCTCCTAAACTATCCCGGAAAGACAAAGGGAAGGACAAGTTAGTCACTCCTGAGTCTGAAGTTGCGAGTTCATCTCGTACCAATGTGAATGTTCCTAAGAACAACAGACGTTTTCGAAAACGAAAGAATACTACCAAACCAAAGGAACACTCACACAACTTCACTCCGAATAAAAACCCCTCACATACTCATTCTCCAAATGTCAAAGGTACTAACCGTGGTTTACAAAATGTGACAGATCAAAATATGAGAAATGGTAGGTGTAAGAACAAGGAGAGTGGATCAAAAGAAGGCAGTCGTCCGAAGCCATTTGCACATAAGCCTAGTTTCATGAAAAACAATTTTTCCAATTTTGTATATCATAGAACTAATAGGCATGTACCACGAACTCCATTTCAATGTTATGAATGTGCACATATTGTTTATGGATGTCATAGCAATTTTCGTTGTCAAAATCAATTTAGATTTGGGTACTGTGCAAATGCTTTCGTGAATGATTACTTTGTTCCTAACTATCATGGATTCTACAATCATGGTTATCATCATACTCATAACAAGAGACCTAATCCAAAACCCAAACAGAAATCTCCACCTAAGGGTAAACATGAACATGTATCCAAACCTGCTAATCCTAATCAGAAAGGACCCATTCCCAAATGGGTACCTAAAAATGTTTCTCCGTGATCTTGCAGGACGGTCATGTGTGGTACATGGATTCAGGGTGTTCCAAGCACATGACCGGAAGGAAGGAACTTCTCGCTAACTTCAAACAAAAATATGGCGGGAACGTTCGGTTTGGGAATAAGCTTTCAGCACCAATAATGGGATATGGTGATATCCTTCATCATAAAATCACCATCAATAAAGTAGCCTATGTGGAAGGCTTGAGTCACAACCTGCTCAGCATTGGAAAGTTCTGTGACAAGAAACTTGAGGTTAACTTTCGGGAAACAAGATGCTGTGTCAGGACATATGATGGACAGGAACTCATTGAGGGTACTCGCAGGTCGAATCTCTACACCGTCAATTTTCGGAAACAACGACCATTCACAGAAGTATGTCTACTCTCTAAAGCAACCTTCAATCAGAACGTGTTGTGGCACCGGAGACTATCCCACCTGAATTATGCTACAATTAATCAACTAGCTAAGACAGGATTGGTGACTGGTCTCCCCTCCTTGAGGTTCACCAAGGAACAATTGTGCTCAACATGTAAGATGGGGAAGATCAAGAAATCTTCGCAGAAGCTGAAAGTGGAACACAACACCTCCAAACCACTTCAGCTCCTCCATATGGACTTGTGCGGACCAATGCGTGTACAAAGCATCAACGGGAGGAAGTATGTACTGGTAATTGTGGATGACTTTTCAAGGTATACATGGGTGAACTTTCTCAGAAGTAAGGATGGTGCTTCAGACATCATCATTTCTTTCATCATAAATGTGCAGGTCAGACTACAACTTCCTGTTCAAGTGATTCGCACCGACAACGGCACTGAATTCAAGAATCGCAAGCTTGACTCGTTTCTTGATTCTGTCGGCATCACTCACACCTTTTCGGCTGCCCGAACACCTCAACAAAATGGGGTTGTTGAGAGAAAGAACCGTACCCTAGTGGAAGCTGCATGCACCATGTTGGCATTCTCCAAGCTTCCACTACACTTCTGGGCTAAAGCCGTTGCGTCTGCCTGTTTCACCCAAAACCGATCCCTTATTACCAAAAGGTTCATGAAGACTCCGTATGAATTGGTGTACAATCGACCTCCCAGCATCAAATTCTTCAGAGTTTTTGGTTGTGAATGCTACGTGAAGAATGATAAAGACAATCTTGACAAGTTCAGTCCAAAGGGTGATGAAGGTGTTTTCATTGGGTATGCCATGGACTTTCCATCCTACCGCGTGTTCAACAAGAAAACAAGACGTGTGGTTGAAAGCACAAATGTGGATTTTGAAGAAGGCATTGAAGAAGACTCTACACCAGCTCCAGTTGCACCAGGAATCTCTGGTGTTCTGGCTTCTGATCAACTTCATGGCAATCCCATGACTTCTTCTTCATCGGCGAACAAACCATCTTCTTCTAACTCTAATACTTGTGATTTGGATGAATTGTTTGAATTCTTTTATAAAGATTCACCTGCACCTGCTAATGTTGCTCTTCCTGTTCCTGCAGTTGTACAACCAGCACCTCATGTCATGGTTTCTACCACTGACATTTCATCTTCCAACCTCCAAGGCACTTCATCATCATCGTCTGCTTCAGCATCACCAAGTTCTAGAGTATCTCATGCACCTGCTGAGGGGGAACCTTCCCACACCTTCCAGCAGGCCCCGGTGGTGAATGTTCCAAGTCCTTAGAGTGGTGCTTCCTCCACAATGCCTACTACAAGTCAACATCAAGGCATTCCTTCACCTGCTCCACAAGTGGCAGGTCCCAGTACAAGCACTACTCCACCTGCTCCACAAGTGGCAGGTCCCAGTACCACTACTTCACCTGCTCCACAAGTGGCAGGTCCCAGTACAACCACTAGGGGTGAGCAACAAGTCCCAAATCCCGATACCGAACCGGTATCGTACCGGTACCGTACCAATCCCGGACCGATTTTTGTATTTTGGTACGGTAATCGGTTCTATGTTTTTCCTATAATCGGTATTCGGTAATATCGGTATCGGGTCCCGTATAATTGCCGAAAATACCGGTACCATACCGAATACAAAAAACACGATTTTTTTCAAAATTTTAAAAACAAATCTTACATCCATTCCAAAGTTAAAACGATTGATTACCATCTAACGAATAATAATACCAATCCTAAGCCTTCAAAAAAAATCAAATCAAATACCTAATTTTTTAAATGACGATGATATTGCAATAGGTATAAGTTTCAACATATTTCTTTTTTATTAGTAACAATAAATAAATTATTTACTAACTTCGTTTGTTGGTTTTTATATAGAAATTGTAGAGGCCTTACGCGATTATAATGGAAAAGAAAAAGGGAAGATGTCTATAGATCTTTAAGAGTTTATAAGTTGTTTTTGGAATCGACGAACTTCTTGTTTACATTGTTTAAGAATTCATAAGTTGTTTTTGGTTTTCTATGAATGTCTTTTGTTAATAACCTAGAGTGATTGTGATGTTTTCTTTGAAGGTTGTAATTTGTAAACTATAAAATCGGGAGTAATAGGGCACTAGTACCAAAATACCGTTACCGATACCGATACCGAACCGGTACCATACACTTCTAATCGGTTCGGTATTCGGTATTAAGTTTTCCTCATTTTCGGTATCGGGAATTTTCGGTACGGTACCGGTTCGGTACAGTACTAGTCCCATGCTCACCCCTAACAACCACTCAACCTGCTCCACAAGTGGCAGGTCCCAGTACAACCACTCAACCTGCTCCACAAGTGGCAGGTCCCAGTACAACCACTCAACCTGCTCCACAAGCTGCTGGCCCTTCACTTGTCTCTTCAGACACACCAGCAGCTCTTGGTCCCATTGTGGTACAATCTCAAGTGCCACCTACTGTTACCACTCTAGCAACGACCAGACGTGAACCTGAGTTCTATATCGACCTGAGGATAGAACCTTTACCCCCTCCAACCTTACCCCATACAACCAAGTGGACGCGAGCTCATCCACTCCAACAAGTGATTGGCAGCAAATCCGCGCCAGTCAAGACAAGGTCTGCAACTCAAAATGAGTGCCTATTTGCAGCTTTCTTATCAAGACACGAACCCTCGAATGTGACGGAAGCACTTGATATCTCTGACTGGGTGACCACCATGCAAGAGGAGCTGAATCAATTTGAACGCCTGGGTGTCTGGAGACTTGTACCTAGACCAAAGAACAAGACAATCATCGATCTAAAATGGATCTTCAAGAACAAGAAGGATGAAGATGGGATTGTAACTAGAAACAAAGCTCGTCTAGTAGCCAAGGGATTCAAGCAACAAGCGGGAATTGATTATGATGAGACATTCGCACCAGTGGCCATAATTGAAGCCATTCGGATCTTCTTAGCCTATGCCGCTCACAAGAACTTCACTGTCTACCAGATGGACGTGAAAACCGCCTTTCTCAACGGCGAGCTGAAAGAAGAAGTTTATGTTTCTCAACCTAAAGGCTTTGTTGATCGTACCAAGCCTAATCATGTCTACATCCTAGACAAGGCTCTCTACGGGTTGAAGCAAGCTTCCCGTGCCTGGTATGATCATCTCTCCAATGCACTACTAGATAATGGTTTCTACAAAGGTAAAATCGATCCTACTGTTTTCATCAAGACCGAAGGTGATGATATCTTGTTAGTTCAAATTTACGTCGATGATATCATATTTGGTTCTACTAACTCAGATATGTGCACTTGGTTCAGTGATCTCATGACCACCAGGTTTGAGATGAGTATGCTCCGGGAGTTGTCCTTCTTTTTGGGACTTCAAGTTCTACAAAAACCTGATGGCATTTTGATTAATCAATCGAAATACATCGGTGATCTTTTAAAACGTTTTCACATGGACACTTCTTCGGTTGCTAAAACTCCTATGGCCTCGGGCACTTTGATCGGTGCTGACCCAAAAGGGAAGCCTGTCGATCAAAAGTCTTATAGAGCCATCATCGGTTCTTTGTTATATCTGACTGCTAGTAGACCGGATATTATGTTCGCTACTTGTTTTTGTGCTCGTTTTCAGGCAAACCCAAAGGAATCACACATGATGGCAGTCAAACGCATCCTTCGGTACCTGAAAGGCACACCCAACCGTGGGTTGTGGTACCCAAAGGAGTCTGGATTTGAGCTCGTCGCGTTTTCGGATGCGGACCATGGAGGTTGTCAACTGGACCAGAAAAGTACTTCAGGCCATGTCCAGTTCCTGGGTGATAAGCTAGTCAGCTGGGGTTCAAAGAAACAACACTGTGTTTCTACATCCACGGCTGAGGCGGAGTATGTCGCTGTTGCCAGCTGCTGCTCCCAAGTGTTGTGGATGCGGACCCAGCTCCGAGACTATGGCTACAGTTTCTACCATATACCCATCTACTGCGACTCCAAGAGTGCCATTGCTATCACATGCAATCCGGTTCAACACACTCGCACTAAGCATATTGATATAAGGTATCACTTCATCAAGGACCATGTGGAGAGAGGTACGATTGAACTTTATTTTGTCAACACCGAGTATCAACTTGCGGATCTTTTCACCAAGCCTTTGGATGAGAAACGGTTTAATTTCCTAATCTCCAAACTTGGTATGTATGATCCTCAAGAGTGATCATCTATCAAACACTCAGTCCTTCAGAACAATGACCCAGTGTTCAGACCAATGGTTGACCACTGTGTCATCGTTGTCTTGGACTAAGTTCTTGATAGATTAGGTGTTGTCTCTTTTTCACTTCTTTTGTATCTATTTTTTTCATGATCTTGTCAGTATTACTAAGTTTTTGTCTTGAGTGTGCATCAGTCAAGAGGGAACGTTCCCTCCCCATGCCTATTCCAAGGGGGAACGTTGTCTGCCTCCGCCTGATCAGAAGGGGAAAAGGTAAGTACCCCAGGTAAGTTTTTTTATTCACTTTATATACATATAATAGAATTTTCTTTTATATAGGTTTTATTTTTTATGGTTTTAAAAAAAATCAGATTTTAATTACCTAGTTTTTTTGTCTTTTTCCTACTCTTTCTTTTCTCCAACTTCATCTTCCTCACAAAAGTTTTCCCCAAAACTTTTCTCACCTTCAAAGTTTGTTTTCAAAATCTTTCAAGCCACAAGGGTTTCACCATTCATTGTGTATCAAAGCAAGAGTAAGATCCATCTTTCTCCATCTAGTTAATCATCCTATTGGATCTTTCATTCTCATCTAGATTAGATTTTGCAACCCTTTTCTTTGAAAAATCTTCAAGGGTTTATCATAACCCCAATCTCAAATTTTTTGGATTTTGAGAGATTTGGGTTGATTGTGTGCTAAATATGTTCACTAAATGTGTAAATCGCATCTGGAGCTTTAATTTCATATACATTTTATGTGATTTGGTGAAACTTTGTGTTTGTGTGAGTATCCACCATTGTTAGAGTTCTTGAAGGTTTCAAAGTGTTATTCATCAAAAGCCTCAAGAAATCACTTTTTGATCCTAAAAATATAAGTGTCTATGTGGTTATGGTGTTTGTGAGACCTGATATGTTTTTAACCCAAGATCACTATTTTTACCACTTATTTTTTTACCTCTTATTAATTTTTTTACTCCTTTTTATTTTTCTTTTAATTGTCATTTTTTTATTATTTTTATCATTTTATTTTCCTTGTTTTTTGTCCATCTTTTATCTTCCATCTTCAAGGTTTCAAGTCCTGACCGGAGAAAACTCCGGCGACCGGATCTCGCCGGAACCGGACCTCGCCGAAACCGGACCGGAGATGTCGCCGGAACCGGGTCTTTCAAAAATCCACCCAAGTCCTTTGTCTCTCCCGTCTCCAAAACTTATCTTTCCGGAACCGGACCGGAGACCTCGCCAGAACCGGACGTCGCCGGAACCGGACCGGAGCTCGAACCGCAACCAAACTCAAGTCCTTTTTCTTGACCGGAACCGGACGTCGCCGGAACCGGATGACAATCTTTAAAATAAAAAGGGAGATGAAGTGTTGTGACCGGAACCGAACGTGGCCGGAACCGGACGTGGCCGGAACCGGACGTCGCCGGAACCGGATGTTTTTCCGACGACCGAAGCTCCTTCCTTGAGAAACATCCTTGTGAACGGATCTGTGTTTGCCAAACTCGACCGGAACCGAACCTTAGCTCTCACCTTGACCGGAAAACGTTTTGTTTGGTTGGGTGTTTACCCCGAACCGGACCACCACCGGCGACCGGACCGGACGGTGGTCGTGTGTGTGCGTAACCGGACATCCCTTCGACCGGATCTATGTGTGCATAGTTTCATCCTTCGTCCTTCTTCTTCGTTTTTCCGGTAGTGTTTGTGTGTGCTTTAAATCTGATAAAGGAGTGATTTTATGAAGAAGATGCACTCTAGTTTGCATTTAATTCAAGACAAGTCTCCTTTTCAAGTTGTGTACCCATAAAAGACGTGTTTTCAGCTGCATACACGTTTTCACACGACCACACGCTTCCCAAAACTCATTTACAGCTGTTGCACGCGGTCCCACGGAGTTCACGCGCCCCAGGCGCGCTCTTAACGCGCTTTCACGCGCTTTCACGCGCCCTGGTACGCGCCTTGCACGTGCGCGACGCGCCTGACTCACCTTATCCTTCAGTCAGAGCTCGGTCAGCAGCTCTAACCGAGCCTCTGACCAAGTGTCTGACCCGTGTATCCTCGCTGACTGACCTGCTGACCGCGTCTGACTGGTCACCCTTCGTCTGACCGAGCTCTGACTCACTCTCCATCGCTAACCCACCCATCTGACCGTTTTTATTTGAATTTTTTTTGTTTTTTTTATTTTCTCTTTCATTTTGTTTAAATAAAAGACTTATTTTTTTATAACTCTTAGATTTTTGTGTGTGTAATTTTTTTCTTAGTAATTTTTTTCCTTTTGTTTTGTGTTCTTATTTTTTTGTTGTTTTTTTATTTTTTTTGGTTAAATGAGAAATCGAATTGTTTGTTTCTAAATTTCGTGGATATGAGTATTTGTGAGATTGCTTCGAGGTCTGGTCTCAAGAAAGTCTTGTATGCATGCCTGATTGTTATTGATATATTTTTCATGTATACTTGAATTACTTGATTAATCATGTGTCACCCTTGCTTGATTATCTATTATGCATGTTCCATTGGTCTTAAATGCTATAATTGGTTACTTGGTTCACCATGCCTTGATACCACCTCATTCCGAATTATCCTAAGTGTTCACCATCATGTCTCGGGTTGGTAAGATCTTTTGAATTGTGCATCCACCAGACTTGAGAAAAATTCACACTCAATGTGTTGTGTCATTCTGTACCAAATCTTTTGATTTAGTACACAATAACACATCTCAATGATGTGTGCCCTATATCTCAAACCTTGCATTTACCTCATTACTAACCTCTTCGTTTTCAGGTACAATGGTGAATCCAAACTCGTCAGCTAACCGACAGTCTCGGGTTGCTCAACCCCAACCCATTACCTACGATACCCTCTCACCTCAAATGCAGAAGATCTCTGATAGCCTCTTTCCTCATACCAAATACCTTCCCTCCGCCCAAAACAACCACTACCTTGACCTTGATCACTTTCAAACCTCACACCCAATCATCATAGAAATCCTTCGACACCACCCTCTTACCCCACTTCTCACCCGTCGTGTTGAGATCCCGGAAGTCTACATACAACAATTCTATGACTCCATGCAATTTATTCCGCGTACCTCTTCCCAACCTGAACACTTCAGATGCAAGGTTGAAGACTTTAAGTATAAACTCACTCGAGACCGATTCTGTCGCATCCTCCAAGTACCTGTTAAAACCCCTGAGGCATCGCACTTGTCTGACGAAGAAATTTTCCAGACCATCTATGCTCTCGGATATACGAAAGAACTTCCTACTCTTGGCGCGTTCAAACGCAAATATATCGCCGGTGCCTGGTCCAACCTCTTTGCTATTCTCAACAAGTGTCTTTCCTCACGCACCAGAGGAACAGATCAATGCGGCAAAGAGTTAAAGCAGGTCTTTCTTGGTTGTGCCACCAACAACCCCGACACCGATTATCAGTATTTTCTTTGGGAGGAATTTTCATCCGTGATCAAAGACAAGACAGGAACCAAGGCCAGAAATTTCGTTCCGTATCCTCGGTTCTTGGCACTTATCATCTCTCATATCATAGACAAGAACTGTAGTATTCCACGGAAGGGGCTTCCATTATTTCCTACATGGCCTATGTCGAAACTGGTTGATAACACTGATCATCAACAGATTGTTCCTATGAAGATTCCCCAAGATTTACTTGATGCACTTGATCATCGTTCACCGATTGTGAGAGCTTACTTAGATTCACTTCCTCTACCAGGACCTTCAGAGCCGGAGGCTGGCACCCCGGAGGAATCCCTTAGACAAGAAAGTGAGGGTTATGAGAGTGGTCATTCATCTGGGGGTGATGACCAAGGGCGTAAGGATGAGGAGTCGGGGGGAGATGACGGGGGTAACTTAGGCGGTGACGATGATCAGACCGGAGCAGGCTCTTCTCACCCTTCTCTACCTGTACTGGCAAACAGAACACCTTTTTCTTTGGTGGAATATTATTCTGAGTCTGAATACTCCGGTGAGGTTGAAATAAGGTTTGAGGGAGACAAAACAGTCGAAGACAGTTATGATAGTGAGCTGAGCGAGGGAAGTGAAAGAAATGATGAGTGGGAGTCTGGACCAAAGGTTTTAACCGGTCCTCGCCTATCCTTAGGTAGACGTTGGGCAGCCACATCTGCTACCCGTACACATGTGTTGAGTACGGGTATTGAAGAAGACACCTCCCACCCAGAGGTGCAATTGCACGCCCCACCTATCCACTCATCCATCTCTCAAAAGGTGGGTGTTTCATTCCACGGGGACAAAGCACAACGGCTATCAAGCCCTCACTTGGAGGGAAATGATATTGAAACAGGAGGATCCCTGCCCCGATCCCCACCTTCACTTCATGTGCACCAGAGTCTAGTGCCCGATACTAGGGGTGTGCACGGTTTGGCCGAAACCGGATAAACCGGCCGAACCAAACCAATTTTGACGGTTTGGCCGGTTTAGCCATCGTTATTCAAGCCGGTGGTTTGCGTTTTTTATAAACCGTTCATATGGTTTGGTTTGTGGTTTTAGGGACAAAACCGGCCGTTTAAACCAAACCGGACCGGGTATATATGTATATAATAGATATACACATATAGTATTAGGTTCAAATAAGAAGTACTAAAAAAATGAGAAGTAGATAAGTGATCTCCAACACTCATCCGGTCAATAAAGGCGGCTTTGACTGGGTCCCCTCTAATAATCTATACCCTCCCATGAATCGCGTCAATCCCCCGTGATCGCGTCCACCGTAACCAGTCAAGCCACCTTTATTGACCGGATGAGTGGTGGAGATCATTTCTCTACTTCGTATTTTTTTAGCACTTCTCATTTAAACCTTTCCCTATACATATATTATTGTATATGATTAAAATATACAAGAGGCAAAGGACGGGTCAGTCAATTAGATATGCTCACCTTTTTCTAATTTAAAAACCATGGATTACCTTTTCTATCTTTTCAAATTCCTAGGGGATGAGGGGATAACGACTCTTTGTTATTCTGAATTTTTGATAAAAGCCACTCAAACCGTCAAACCGGCCGAACCAAACCGGTTTATATTGGTTTGGTCGGTTTGGTTTGACACAATAAATTGGCCGGTTTGGTTTTCAAAATTATCAAACCGGAGGTATCGGTTTGGCCGAGATTTTAGGCTCAAACCGGCCAAACCGGACCATGCACACCCCTACCCGATACACATTTAGGTACACATACTGCCAGTCTGTGTGACGCAGTCTCAGCTCCACCTGTCGCGATTCTGAGTGACGTGACCGGAACCCCGAGAGTGGTGTCCACGACGGGCATTTCACGAGGACCGGAGGGAAGACCTACCACGGCTATCATCACGCCAACTGTGAAAGTAGGCCACACCGTTGATTCAGCGGTTGTGCAAACGGATACTCTATGTGAGCCCGGTGTTACTTACCCGGCATTTGTTGTCAGGGACATGATGGACAACGCCCTAAAGGTTGTCCGTGAGGAGTTTGATGCAAAGTTTGCGGCACTTGAAGCCCGGTTAAAGGGCAAAGGGAAGGTGACTGAGCCTGTACGAGATCCAACACCGCCTCCCCGATCACCATCCCCACCTCCGAGATCCACCGCTCCTGTTTCCTCTTCTGATGAGCTATGGGATCTTCTTATGGCATCGTTACTATCCAGGAGTGATCTTTCTGACCATGAGGTCAATCTTCTGGGATACTTGAAGCGGTTCTCTGATCCATCACTTCCCGCGAGCCATCCCGAGCCGGCTACCTCCTCTTCTCAAGAGGTAGTCTTATCTATCCAGAGGCTCGAAGGGAAGCTTGATGCCTTGAAGACGGAAGAATTAGCTGAGAATCAAGGGCTCCATTTCAGACATGCAGACTCAGATCCGAGCCCTTGAGACTTCTTGCCGTGCATCAGCCGAGCCACCTAAGCGCAGACACGACGACCGAGATGACCCCGATCGCCGTGAGGGGGAAATCCATAAGAAGGCTCGGCTTGGCTCTTCAGTTCTGACAGGCACATCTTCCGGCGCCGCTCCTTCTGGTACTCATATGGGGACCGGGCCGATGTATCTCATTCTCAACCTGATCAGAACCCGACGGCAGATTTAGCGGAGGGTCAAGAGATTGTTTTTTGTGTCAACCCGGAAATCTCTCACCCTGTGTGCATACCCGCTTCAGATGATGTTCCTTCTGATGATTATGAGTCATGCATGGAGAGCTACAGTTCTGACTCTCCTCTTCTGGTACCATCTCAGTGGCCTCCACATCAGTCTCTTCCGGGTATGGAGATGTATAGTTCTGACTCTTCTTCACCACCTATGTCTCCACATCATTCGCCTTCATATGATATGCCTTCACCACGCCGGTCTCCTCTTCCTCTAACACCGTCTCCTACATATAGAGGTCCTCAACTAAGGGTACTGCCTCACCCTCCATCTCCAGTTCAGGATGATTCACCTTCTCGCACTCCCTCTCCACCAGTCAAAGTGTCTCGTCGTGGTTCGAACAACCCTGTGACACATGGCCCTCAACGACCGATTCATGGTCAATGGAGGCTGCCTTCGGTATCACCTCCCAAAGTGATCTATCCCAGGGAGAAGGGTGCACTCTCGAATCGCAGGATATATGTGGAGCCGCTCAAATCAGTCAAGTGGGATAGAGAAAGAAGGCGTGACAGTTATCTTGAGGATACTCATAGATCTATCTTCACTGACAAGGTGGAGAACGTGCCTCTGGAGAAGTACTACAACATCACCGATCTGCCACCTCAAAAGCAAACCAAGTATCTCTATTGGATGGATACTCAAGCCAAACCCAAAGCAAACGTGTTCTTCTATGATAACCCGATCATCCGAGTCAGTGATGTTTCATCCGTATGCTTCCAGAGCTTATGGTTCTCAGTCTTTTCTGTCATCCGAAAGAGAAACGGGGAGTTCACGTTTTCCGAAGCTGATTTCGACAATGTGCATCTTGATGACATAGACACATTATACACTGACTTGAAGACGCTTACCACCCGACCTCAGGAGATATTCAAGGGACTGGAAGCTGTTAAGCATTTTATCGAGAGGAACCGGAAGAACTCAGAGGTTCATGACTTTCAGATTGGGTTAGAGAGTCATCAGAGCACAATCAACCTCTCCCCGCCAAACCAAGACCTCCCAAACATCGATCGCTATTCTCTTTACCAAGTCCTCGAGAAACCAACTCTTGGGGTAGTGTACCAGAACCAGAAGGAAGAGAAGAAGTTTATGCGATGCGATGAGGTTCACAAGTACAGTGACGGGACGCTCCACATCATCAACAAATGGTTGGCTACAGAGAAGAAGAGGCTTGAACTTGAGGTGTTGAAGACCAAGCACTGGATAAATCCCTCTATTCTGATCGATGAGGTTTTCCAGATCATCGAGCATCGTCTAGAACATCGCATCATTCTACGACGCTTCGAATCGTATTGTGGTCTTCGGAAGATAGAGGGACCAGTCAAAAGAGTTGAGGAGAGACCCCCACCACCATCATCACGAAGAAGAGACGGATCATCAAAGAACCCCAAGGAGACTGAAGGATCAAAGAGGAAATCATCAAGTCATCAGAAGCGACAAAATTGACACAAAGGGGGAAATTGTTAGGAATATTTGTTAGCTGCGTCAATTTTGTAATATGTTTAAACTTAGTAGCCTTTTATGTAATTTTTGTTTAAGGCCCAAGTGTTTAGGCCCATTCAACTTTTAAAGCCTAGTCCATTAGAACCTTAGTATAAATAGGTGATTATCATTTCATTTGTACTTCTTGATTCTCTAATCATTGAATGAATGCAATTTATCTTGATCTTGGTACTTAGCATATACATCACATAAAATCTAAGTGTTCTTGATTTGATTGATTTGGCACCCACATATCTATTATTAATGAAATGCATATGAGAATTTGAGTAGGGTTTTAATTTTTTAATATATATCTATTAGTAATAAAATAATATATAAAATAATATATTATTATAAAAATCGAATATTTCGGATATCCGAATATCCGAAATTTTCCGTAAACACTATCCGAATCCGAATCCAAAAATCCAGATATCCGAATTTTCGGATATTTTCGGATCGGAAGTTTTCGGGTATTCAGATGTCGGATCGGATTCGGATTTTTTTGAACACCCCTACTTGTAACTGCTACATACATCAGTAAGATATTTAGTTATTAGTTAAAAAAACTATATTGCAATTTCGTTTGCTAGTTGTAGTTTGTTGCTTTTATTGGTTTTGGTTGTTATAAAGTTTTTATTGCAAGAAAAAACTCCATGGTAAGCAAAAATGCTTGGTTTTGGTCCCTTCCATTAACAAAAATGCTTGGTTTTGGACCCTTTGGTATTAAAAAATGAGGTGCCAAATGAAGATTAAGAGCCAAAAGTATATTGTATTATTGAATAGAGAAGCGTGAATTACAAAGAAGCGAGAGCGGCTATATAAAGCCAAGAAAACCCTAAAACAAGTAAACCCTAAAAGCAAACGGGCCGGGCCCAAATATAAAGCTAAGCTAACATCCCCCCTCAAACTCACAATGCAACAGCAATAAGCATTGAGAGTTTGTCACATAAGAAACGAAAACGCGATGCAGGTAAAGCCTTGGTGAAAATATCAGCAATCTGCAGAGCTGAAGGTACAAAAGGCAACGAGATAGTCCCGAGCTGCAGATGTTGACGAGTGAAGTGGCAGTCAATCTCAATGTGCTTCGTCCTTTCGTGAAAGACCGAATTTTTCGCAATTTGCATCGCACTTTTGTTGTCACAATGCAATGGAGTGGGTTGCAAAACATCAACACCCATATCTGCAAGAAGCCAACGTAACCAAACAATCTCGCAAGTAGTTACTGCCATAGCACGATATTCGGCCTCCGTAGACGAACGAGAAACAACATCCTGTTTCTTGCTTTTCCATGAGATAAGAGAATCTCCAAGAAAAATACAGAACCCAGTAGTAGACTTGCGATCACTAGGATCACTATCCCAACTGGCATCACTATAGGCACTCAACTTTAGAGAGGATGTCGAAGGGAACAAGAGGCTCTGAAATTGAGTGCCACGAAGATACCTCAAAATGCGAAGAACAGCTCCCCAATGAACAGTAGTAGGAGCTGTAACAAATTGACTGACCACATGAACTGCATGAGCAATGTCTGGACGTGTAACCGTAAGATAAACCAAACTTCCAACAATAGTACGGTACAAGCTCGGATCTGATAAAGGAACACCATCTGTTGGAGTATAGTGAACATTGGTCTCAAGAGGCGTGTCAACAGTTTTCTTGTCAGAAAGTCGAGCACGCTCAAACAAATCCGATATATACTTTGTCTGGGAAAGGAGATAGCCTTTCTTGGATTGAGCAACCTCAATACCCAAGAAGTAACGCAACGTCCCCAAGTCCTTCATAGCAAAACGATGGGCCAGTTCTTGCTTCAGAGACTCAATACCGTCATGGTCATCTCCAGTGATAATCATGTCATCCACATATAAGGATAGAAGAATCCGACCTGCCCCCGTGCATCTAACAAACAACGCAGAATCATGATTACTAGGGGTGAAACCAAGAGAAGTAATCACCGTAGAGAATTTCTCAAACCAAGCGCGAGGAGCTTTCTTGAGACCATACAGTGCTTTGCGAAGCCGACACACTTCTCCTGGTTTATGAGCCACACCTGGGGGAGGAGTCATGTACACCTCCTCATGAAGATCACCATTCAAGAAAGCATTCTTTACGTCCATTTGACAAATTTTCCACTGACGAATAGAAGCAACAGCAATAAGAGTTCGAACAGTCGTCATCTTTGCAACTGGTGCAAAGGTCTCATCATAATCCATGCCATACTGTTGGGAGTATCCTTTAGCAACAAGTCTGGCCTTGTACCGCTCAACAGACCCATCCGACCTTGTTTTAATCTTGAATACCCATCGAGAACCAATTGCATGCTTTCCAAAAGGAAGTAGGACTAGATCCCACGTGTGGGTCTGATAAAGAGCTGTCAGTTCCTCAGCCATTGCATTCTGCCAAAGAGGATCAGAAATAGCCTCTCGATATGATTCAGGTTCAGTCAAACGATGTATATTAGTAATAAAGGAAGCAAATGAGGCTAAGTAGGATGAATAAGCAAAATCAGGGAGCTTGGTAGACTTACGAGGAGGGACGTCCGTGGTCTCATCAGGTGCGGGAGCGGTCATAGGCGTAGCAGAATCAGAAGACGTGGATGTCTCAGGGGGGTCTGATGTTGCAGATGTCTCATGAGCAGGAACATCAGGGAAGGTATCATCAGTGTCAACATCAAAAGGATCAATAGATCGGAGATCTGATTGCGTCACATCATGAGACTGGGCCGGAATAGAAAAGAAAGGAATATGTTCCAAAAAAGTGACATGTCGAGAAACATATAGTTTTTGACTTACCGGATCAAAGCAACGATATCCTTTCTGACCAATACCATACCCCAGAAAGACACACAAAGCAGAACGAGGAGATAACTTATTTCTCTCAACATGAGGACGCAGGACAAAACAAGTACAACCAAAAACACGCAAAAAAGAGTAATCGGGTGACTCACCATATAGTTTCTCAAAGGGAGACAAACCAGAGTTATGAGCTATGGGAATTCGATTTATCAAGTAGGTAGCGGTTAGAAGCGCTTCCCCCCAGAAAATACTTGGAACTCCGGAAGAAACAAGCAATGAACGAGCAGTTTCAACAAGATGTCGGTGTTTCCTTTCAGCAACTCCATTTTGTTGAGGAGTATCAGTACAAGATGATTGATGGATGGTACCATCAGATGCAAGTAACTGAGTGAAGTCATTAGAGGTATATTCCCCTCCTAAATCACACCTGAAACATTTTATGACAGCAGAATGTTGCGTTTTTATTAAAGCTCTAAAGTTACTATACACCAAGAGAAAATCAGATCTGCGTTTCATGAGGAAAACCCAAGTATAACGAGTATAATCATCAATAAACGACACATAGTACTTGGAGCCTCCCTTTGAAGACACAGGAGATGGTCCCCACACATCAGAATGTACAAGATCAAAAGGAGCAGAGGAACAAGACATACTTTTATTAAACGGTAAAGCAGAAAATTTTGCCAGTTTACAAGCACTACAGTCAGAAATATCACAACTTTTCAACTGTCCCAAAGCGCCTGTAGAGGCCAAAAACTGTAACCGTGACGCAGACACGTGCCCTAAACGAATATGCCAAAGATAAAAAACTGAAGAAGAATGACTCAAACGAAATGAAGACAAATCAACACTGGAAGCCGCAACACCAGAAACTCTGAGTTCATCCACGACATAGAGATCCCCTAGCTTATGGCCTATCCCAATCACCTTCCGAGTCCGCGGGTCCTGTACACAACACAAATAATCAGAGAAGAAAACCCAATAACCGGTTTTACATAGTTGGCTAACTGAAACAAGATTCAAAGCAAGTGTGGGTATATAATAGACATCGGAAAGAGACAACTGGGAGTGACAATAGAACCAACACCTTCTACTTGCATGGGCGTAGAACTAGCAGACATAACAGAGACTGGTGATCTCGGGGACAAGGATGTAAAAGATATCAAATGAGGTGACATATGATGAGATGCACCTGAATCTAGAATCCATAAGGAAGAGGGAATACCTGAAGTGTTGGTCGAAGACAAACCTGAACCTGAATGAGACATAGAGGCAGACATGGCAATTGGATTAGAGGCAAGGAACTGTTTAAATTGCTCAAAGACCTGAGGATCCAAAACAGATGGTGGTGGTGTGCCAGTGGGCTGAAAATCATGCTCTACTGGAGAAGGAGCAGCAGCAGCAAACTGCGGCGGACGAGGTGCCCAAGGAGTCGGACCAGGAGGACGAAACTGAGGGGGTGACTGAAACGATCCAGGAGCTTTGTTCTGTTGCTGCTGTGGCCGTTGTTGTTTTCCCCTGTTCAATAGCAATGGACACTGGGACTTCCAATGATTCTTCTGTTTGCAGTAACTACATTCATCAGGGGCTACCCTTGCTTTATTCTGAGGTCTTTGAGGAACAGCAAAGACAGCAGGAGTAGATGGCAACTTAGGATCTTTGTCACCAGAAGACTTCAAACGAGTTTCCTCTGCAATTAGTTCATGAACAACTGAGTCAACTGTGGGAAGAGGGGTACGATGAAGAATTGTGCCACGTAATCCTTCAAAATCAGATCGTAATGCCATCAAGAACTGAACCAAGCGCTGCTCTTCCCTTCTAGAAATATAAGGCTTAAAAGCCTTCAAATCTGCAGATTCAGTAAGAGCCAACTGATCCCACAAGTCGGACATAGCAGCGTAGAATTCCTGAACACTCAACTCATTCTGTCGAAGGGCACGAATATCAGTTTCTAACTGATATTGTTTTGCAAAGTTCGATTGAGTGTACAATCTTTCCAAATGATCCCAGACTTCTTTAGCCGTATCGTACTTGGCTAATTGAGTCCCAATGGATTGTGCCACAGAGTTATTAATCCAAGTGATAACTTTCGAGTTATCAGTTTCCCATGAATCCACCAACAACGAATAATTTGCAGCCTTCTCATCAGTCGGTTTACTGCTTTTACCAGTGACATAACCCCACATATTTTTACCCCTCAAAAAATTTTTCATGACATAACTCCAATACGAATAGTTTTTTCCATCTAATTGAGTGCTAATAGACTGAAGAGAATCATCTTTGGGAGACATGGTTTCGACCAAACACAAGATGAACGAAAGCAGTAAATAGCCCCAATAACAACGAATAGCCCCAAATTAGACGAAAACAAAATCAAACAGAACGAGACGAAACTCAACAAATCAGACGAAACGAGAAATTATGAACGAAATTACCAGAAATCATGAACCAGAAAACATTCACGAAAAAGAAGCGAGAGCGGCTACAAACGTCGGCTACAAACGTCGTTTATGAACGAAATTACCAGAAATCACGATCCGCGAAACCGGTGCTTGCTACAACGTCGTCTATGAGCATCAAATATTGGATCGATACTTGAGCTCTGATACCATGAAGATTAAGAGCCAAAAGTATATTGTATTATTGAATAGAGAAGCGTGAATTACAAAGAAGCGAGAGCGGCTATATAAAGCCAAGAAAACCCTAAAACAAGTAAACCCTAAAAGCAAACGGGCCGGGCCCAAATATAAAGCTAAGCTAACACCAAAAACAATAAATGTGTATGTAGTGGAGACGTGAAAGGGAAACGAGAAAGGTGTCAGTTTTGGTTGTCGAGGGAGGGAGGGAGATTTTAGGATTAAAAACAACTTAGAAAAAAATCAGTATATGTCGTTACTATCTCATAATTCATAGATAATATTACTACTTTACCCTCATGTCAAGACCCATGAAAAAGTGATAATATTACTACTTTAGCTTCCTATACAAGACCCATGAAAAAGTTAACATATGAAATTTAACTTCCATTAGGAGGGGCTAAAAACCAAACATTTTGGCATAGTATGAGGGTTTTTATCGCAAAATAAAATAAAATTTAAGGATAAAACCAAGAAAATCATCAAACCCACTCTAGTTAAAATTAGGTTAAAATATTAAAAGTAGAAATTTGGTAAATTAAAATATTAATAATAATACTAATATTAATATGCGAAATGGTGTTGTGGAATTTGAACCATAGTTTGAACTTTGAACCATAGTTTGTGGATTACAATGTGTTACGATAATTATTGGATCAAGAAATAAAAAAATGCCTCTATACAATTCTTGCTATTTTCGAAAGGTGTTAAAAACCAAAGTAGAGGGCTTCAAAAGAAGGAAAATTACGATACTATAAACATTTTTCAACCTTTTATCTTTTAGGGTGGGTGGTGACTTAAGCTGCAAGATAGGTTACATGCATAAAGGAGTAATTAGCTTATAACCTAGTTTATTTTAGGGTGTAAGCTAGGTTATTGAAACGTTACTTTATTATTTATTATTAATAAATATTTTAATTTATAGTAATTTAAATCAATTATAAATTATCAACTAAATTTAATTATACATTATATACTAATAGTAATTTAAAACATAAGTTAACGTAGATTTTTTCTAAAAATTTGTTTTAAGAACTTCTAAATTTATATATAATAATCAATTTATTGTAATATTTAATTTCTTTACTATTTTATTTGTATTAGTTAACATATTATATTATTAAAAATATATTTTAATTACATTATTAGACATTTATCTTAGTTATATCATGATTAATCAATATGAGTGAGTAGTTAAATTTAAGTTTTATTGAAATGGTTATCTAATTATATTATGTTTTGACAAACTAGCATATAAATTAGTTTATAATTGATAAGTTAACTATTAGTTGATAAATTTATATTTGGTAAAAACTAACTTATAAATATGTAAAATAATAAAAAAAAATATGAAATAAATAATCAATTACAAATTAATTAATCATAATGATACTTCGTTACACCAACCACTAAGATGCGTTTAAAAGATTACTTTAAAGTTACTAACCGAGTTCATTCATTATTCTTTGATGTTAAGTAGAAAATAGATATTAATAAAATATGTCTATAACACAAAAACGTACAATCATGACTTCTGAAAGAAAGAAATACTAGAGAGTTCTTTTGTTATTTTCCCATCCAAAAACAAAAAGCAATCTGATATACACATCTTATAATATTAAAACCAACCCTACATTCCTTTACTGCTTTTGTCGTTTTGATCAACAATAAATTGATTTCCCATATCAAGATTAAAATGCCAAAGATGCCCCTTTCCCCTTTAAACATGCATCCCTATCCAACAATTGATTGTGGTTTTGTCAAATTTCAAAATAGCGTAAGATGATGTAGTATGGCGGCGAGGTAAAACCTTAAGTTATATGTAGGTTCCAAATCAACATCCAAGGATGAACACAATCAAGATATATTGCTCTTAAATGATTGGAAAATGTAAACTACAAATGAAGTTAAAGACATCTATTTATACAGACTAATGAACTAGGCTTTTAAAAACTGATGGGCCCTAAACAATGGGCCTTAATCACAAATTACAATTACGGAAACTAAGTTCTAAAATATTACAAATTGATACAACTAACAAAATATTTAACATTATATGAGATATGGTGAGGGAACAAAGTTTTTGAAGGCATGAATCAATACGAGCAAATTAATATTATATATATATATATAGAGTTAAATGCAAACTTGGTCCTTATGATTTACACAAATTAATGGCTAAGGTCCTTCTAAAGAATTTTCAACTAACAAGGTCCTTGTATTTTTGTTTTTTATAACACATATGGTCCTTCTTATAAATAATATCAAATATATTAGAATTATGAAAATGGTAATTTTGTACATTCACTTTTTCTATTCCTTTAATCTTAGTTTATATCATATTTGGTCACTTTTTTATTAATATAATAATTTAATTTATTTGGTCTCTTTTTAATATATTATACTATATTACTATTTTTATGCCAAAACATGTATATAGGGTTAAGTTCCTGTGAGACCAAGCCTTTTTGGTGAGACCGGTGAGACCAACATATTTTACTTGAAACTTCACATCAAAACATTTGTGAAGGTAAAAAAAATTGAACATTCATCGTTAAAACATACTAAAAAACACCATCGACATTTTTTTTCCAAAACAAGGTTAAAAAACGAAACCTTCACAGAATTTTTTTTGTGAAGGTTCGCATTATATATATGTAACCTTCACAGAACTTGAGCTGTGAAGGTTTCGTTTTTTAGCTTATTTTCGATATTTTTTTTGCATCGAAAGTGATTTTTAGGTCTGCGTATTCGAGTTTTATGTACATTCACGGTGTTTTTTTTAGAAGTTTCATACGTTAGGTTATTGGTCTCACGCGGTCTCACGGTAACAGCTTGGTCTCACCTGATCCTAAGTCCATGTATATATTCTTTTATATTGAATACATAAATTTTAATACCACCCCTAATTATATCAATTACTTTACAATATACAAATATATTATATATTTTCTCGTTAGTTTATCATCCATTGGAAGCAAATTGCAATTATGGTTAATTTCAAGTTATATTGTTGAAAAGAGATAAATAAATAAATATAAATCACACATGTAACTAAATAAAATTAATATGTTTTCCTCATAAATCATCTATTAAGCTTTATGTATTTTCAATTTATATAATCCTCTAATAATCTATATATAATAAATAAGCAACTTTCGAAGAAGACTAAGATCGTGTTGGAGGTTGCTAGCGCGGCTTACGCTTGGATTATTTGGAAGAGAAGGAACGAGGTGATCTTTAACAAGGTTTCTTTCTCGCCATCCTTACTTGCTAACGATATTCAGGTTGTGGGTTATTTTTGGTTTCATAATAGATGTATGACTGGTAGATCTGTTAGTTGGTTGGATTGGATTTGCTCTCCTCTCTCGGTGTAGTCTCGTTGGGCGTGGGTTTCTAGCGCTTTCCTAGGCCCTTCTTGTTTCTTAATAAATCCGTTGTTTAAAAAAAAGCAGCTAAATGCACGTGTCGTTGTCTGTTGAGCTTGTTTCAGTTTTTCCAGCTTAAACATGTATCTGGACGTAGAGGTGTGCAACGGTCGGGTTGGGACGAGTTTGGGTTTTAAAGTTTGAGTACCCGAACCTTATGGGTTCATTTTTGAAGACCCAAACTCTGACCGAAGAGTTCGAATAACCGACAAGTTTGGTTTGAACGGGTTTGGTTCGGGTTCGGACGGGTTGGGCCGGACAAAACTTTCATAAAAAACTCCATTTCAATATTTTTAGATTAAATTGAATAAAATCATCCCAAACATATAAAAAATTGCAACGACCTTGATTTAGAGGCCCTCTAATATATGATATACAATTTTATATATTATTTTTTTATTAGTCACAAATCGATCTATAATCTTAATATACATATATAAACAAACCTATAAAAATGGCAACGATCTTAATTATCATAATAGAATATCTCGCTAAGAATTTACTTATTAAAAATAATCACTTTTACATTTTCATCATTTTTATTGGTTGACTACTGTACAAGTGATATTAAAATTGTAAAAGAGAGTGGTAGATGGGGAGGAAAAGAAATACAGGAAAAAAAAACATACTTACAACATCATGTTTTAAATAACATTAGCAATCAAAAACATGGTAAGTTTGATATCAAATAATCATACGAGATATGTGTTAATAGATGATTTATGAGAAAAACATATTAATTCTATTTAATTACATATATGATTTATATTTATTTTTTATTTGATGGATCTCTTTTTAATAATATAACTTGAAATTAATTATAAATTGCAATTTGCTTCAAATTGATAATAAAGCTAACATGAAAATATAAAATATATTTGTATAATTTGCAATGTTCGAAAAAGCTCGCCGCAACAGCCGCCATGGCGCGCCGTGGCTCAAGGCTTGTGTCTCACGCCACGTTATGCTTGAGGCACGCCATAGAGTAATGCGCGGGTTTTTGAAACCTATTATTTGATTTAACTTGTTATTTAATGTCTTATTTGATAGTTTTTGTTATATAACTTAATATAAATGGTTTATTATCTATGGTTCATTGAGTAATAGTAGTAAAACGTATGTTTATGTGTATAATATTATATAGGATATATAGATTTGCCGCCATAAGTCACGCCTTGGAAAACACCATATCCACGCCGTGGCTTCCAAGGCTTGAGGCTTGGCCTTGCCGCCACGTCACGCCTCACGTTATTTCGAACCTTGATAATTTGTAAAGTAAATAGATATAATTAGGGGTGGTGTTAACATTTATGTATTCAATATAAAAGAATATATACATGTTTTGGCATAAAAATAGTAATATTGTATAATATGTTAAAAAAGAACCAAATAAATTTAAATTATTATTTTAATAAAAAAAGGGACCAAATATGTTATAAGCTGAGATTAAAGGAATATGAAAAGTGAATTGCGAAAGTTACCCTTTTCTTAATTCTTGTTTTTTTAATATTTATTTACAAGAAGGACCATATGTGTTAAAAAACAAAAATACAAGGATCTTGTTAGTTAAAAATTCTTTAGAGGAGCTTTAGCTATTAATTTATGTAAACCATTAGGGCCAAATTTGCATTTAACTCTATATATTATTATACATGTATAAATAAATGTTTTCTTTTTAAAGCCAACAAAAATGATGTATGAAACAAACAAACAAACAAATATAAAAAACAAAAATTTAAAACAAGCAAATATAAAACAAACAAACAAAAGTTTACATACTTTCGATGAGTTTTAGTGTTTTATCCTATAACAATTGTAAATATAAAAAATATATTTAAAAAAATAGCAACGTCTTAGAAAAAACAGACGAAATATTGCGAAATATCGTGCCTCAAGCTGCCATGGCGTAAGCCACGCTTTACACAAACGCAATAGGCAGTTTTGTAAGAGCGGAGACATGCCTCACTACATGTTGCGATATCTCGCACGCCATGACTCGATTTTTTGAAAACTGGATTTTGGTTATGTCAGACTTTTCATTTACCTGTTTTTTTGTTATCAAACATAACCTTCTCAATGCAAAAAGTTTTTCAACATTTTTATTATTATAGTCTATCATCATCATCTATTTAGAATCTTTTATAAAATTGATTCCCTCGTATAATTTGTTGTTCTAATGTCTCATGGGCGGCGGACCTAAGTTCGTTCATCTGTAGCAATGTAAAAAAATATTTGGTCATGAAAAGTGTCACCATATTAGTTTGTTTTGTGTCACTATATATATTTTAAAACTACAATAAAGATAGTAACATTTCTTGGTCGAGTTGGTTAGTCTTGCTTTTCATAGATGAGGTTGTGGGTTCAAACCTTGTTAGCCTCATTTTCTTAATTTCTAGTTTCTAATTTCATATTTATTGGTTTTTTAAGAAAATTGTGATAAGAAGATTCCAACTCAAGACCTTTCATTTACAAAGCAATGAACCAACGAATAGACCAATATTGGCTTTATAAAAATGTTCTAAACATATATTTTTTTTATAATCAAATGGTGCCACCGTTTGAAAATTTTTCTAGGTCCTGTCCGCCCTTTTAATGTCTACATCCTATTTTTTGAAAATAAGATACTTAACATTATAGAAAAATGAAAGATGATATATATGCATGTATATACAGTAGATTATACTTGCGCGCAATACATCGTAAAATTTCTCAAATATGAAATTACAGTTATACCACTGTAAAAAACAATAAAACTTATTTTACTCATTTTAGTTCATAACATACGATTAATTATGCTATTGATAAAATGTAATATAAAAAATGAAAATTTAAGGGATTAAAAATAATAAATAACTAACTATATGAGTATTAAATAAAATTAGAAGATTAAAAGTAAAATAAATAACTAAAAACTAGTGGACAAATAGGAGGACACATGTCAATCAGATAAGCCTAAATGAACCGAAAGTGTTAAATGTGTCTAGATGCATATTTAGGTGGAAAAAATTCCTAAAGCTGGCTCCCTAGAGAATGACATGTCGCAGCCCAAAATAGGATATAATAGGACTTGACAGAACAGAATAAAATAGAACATAACAGTTGTTCAACGTTTGATAAGACATAATTAAACATGACAGAACAAATAAAATGACCAACCTACCTCTAATGAGTAGTTAATATATTTTGATTAATTATGTGATTAATTAAGTTGTAATAAAAGTTATATTTTTATAACAAAATATAAAGTAGAATGTTTGTTTTATGACTACTAAAATAACACAAAAAAAAAAGTTTTAGTTACTTTAAAATTTTTATTTTATACTTTTTATGTATTATTTTTTTATTATTATTAACATTCAACAAATTAATCAAAACATAGTAACCGCATAAATATAATAACTTTAGGACAGTAAAGTAAAAGTCTAAAGAGTATAAAGTACAATAAATAAATTTTAAAACACGAATAAAATGTAAGTAGAAAGGCGTATTTGATGTTTTAGAAAATAATTATGTTTTAATTTGAGGTTATGTTGATAAAACATGAGTCTGTTTACTGACAAGGTTGCATGACTACCTACAACATATTAACGTGAACATTAGGGGTGGCAGTTTCCGACACGACCCGCCAACCCGACACGACACGACACGGAAATTTCGAGGGTTGGGTTGAGGTTTTCTGACCCTCCAACCCGTCAACCCGCCAACTCACCAACCTGCCAAATTTCGCGGGTTAACCCACCGGGTTGCGGGTTGACCCGCGAACCCATTTATATTTAAATAACTATTATATATATATATATATATTTAGTTATTATTATATTATAAAAAAATAAAAAACTGGAGAAATTAAAAATCAAAAATCAATTTAATTGAAAACTGAAAACTAGCGGCCATTGAATTAACCCTAAACTTGTTTAAACTTGAAACTTGGTGTATTTGAACTTGAAACTTGTTTATTTGAACTCAAAATAGTTTGGTTGTATTTGGTATTTTGGTACTTGGTTGTATTTGGTATTTTGGTTGCTTTTGGATGTTGTTTACTTGTTTTTATTTGAATTATATAAAGTATGAGCTTTGACCCGTCAACCCATTTATAACCCACCAACCCGCCAATGACCCGCCAACCCTTGACACGACCCACGACACGACCCTTCGTGGGTTGGGTTGAAGAATTCGACACGATTAGTTTAATGGGTTGGGTTGAGTTGGGTTGAGGTTTTCTGACCCTCCAACCCGCCAACCCGTGACCTGCCAACCCTTCAACCTGCGAATTGCCACCCCTACAGTGAACATAATACTAATGGTTTTCCAATGGGATTTTAGCGATACTTTATTTCATTAGTATTTTGTAGGTTTAGCATAACCACCATGGAAACCAAACAAGGACGGTAACTTATTGGTAAATACTAATTAAGGGAGATTTAAATGAGAAACATATCAATTTAAGAAAAAGCGTGAGAAGCAATTTCAACCATTCATTCGGTTAACAAAGGCAGCTTTGACGGTCCCCCCCCCCCTTAATAATCTCTACCCTCCCATGAATCGCATCAATCCTTCGTGATCATGTCCACCGCAACCTTAGATGAGTGACTGAGATTGATCCCCACGTTTTCTTAAATTGACATGCTTCTGATTTGAAACTTTTCCAATAATAATTTGTAGCAAATTCATCTATATGCATCCATCAACAAACTATAATCGACTGAAGGTTTTCCATTTAATTTTACAGAGTTCAAAATAACTTTTAATTGTGATGCATTATTACCGACGACTTAATTTTATCCATTGATGAGTTATCGGTCGCAAAACTATGGGTATTATCAAAGAAAGCTGTATAGCATCATCATCATTTATATTCTATGGGTAGACTTTTAACATCCGTTGATTAGTTTTAAAATTCCGTTGGTACCTGTAGTCGGTTTAGCCTACCTACCCAACCATTTAGTTACCAACGGTTATTTTCATTTTTTAATCTGAAATCCGTCAATGATGACTTTCATCGATGTTTTCATCTCTCGAAGAAAGTTCCTTTTAAGGCCATACGCGGCCAAGTCTGTTTGGAACCGGTACAGGTACCTTGCAGGCGGTAACACCGTCGTGGTGGACCTGCAAGTGGTATGACCTGTGACTCCTTACTGTTCAACAACAAGAAGCAAACACACACACACACACACATATATTTTCATGTAAAAACCACTTTTTTTTTTGTAAAAACCCGTAAAAACCGACTAAAAAATAAATTTTTTACGATTTTTTTCCATCAAATGTTAGAATTGATATTAGGGGTGGCAGTTTCCGACACGACCCGCCAACCCGACACGACACGACACGAAGATTTCGAGGGTTGGGTTGAGGTTTTCTGACCCTCCAACCTGTCAACCCGCCGACCCGCCAACCCGTCAAATTTCGCGGATTGACCCACCGGGTTGGCGGGTTGACCCGCTAACCCATTTATATTTAAATAACTATTTTATATTCATATATTTACTTATTATTATATTATAAAAAATAAAAAAACTAAAGAAATCACAAATCAAAAATCAATTATGAATTGAAAACTGAAAAGTCAAACAAACTCTAAACTTGTTTAAACTTGAAACTTGGTTTATTTGAACTTGAAACTTGTTTATTTAAACTTGAAACTTGTTTGGTTGTATTTGGTATTTTGGTACTTGGTTGTATTTGGTATTTTGGTTGCTTTTGGATGTTGTCTGCTGTTTTTATTTGAATTATATAAAGTATGAGTTTTGACCCATCAACCCTTTTATGACCCACCAACCCATTTATGACCCACCAACCCGCCAACCCACCAACCCTTGACACGACCCACGACACGACCCTTCGTGGGTTGGGTTGAAGAACTCGACACGATTAGTTAAATGGGTTGGGTTGGGTTGAGGTTTTCTGACCCTCCAACCCGCCAACCCGTGACCCGCCAACCCTTCAACCCGCGAATTGCCATTTTTTTTTCATAAGATGAATATCATCCATGAATTTGTTTCATAATATGAATAAAAATGTTGTATATTTTCGATTCATAATATGAATAAAAATTTTATTTTTTCATGGATGATACTTACATTATGAAAAAATATATATGTGTAACAATAGTTAATATCATAGTATTTGATAAAAAAAATCATAAAAAAATTATTTTTTAGTCGGTTTTCACGGGTTTTTACAAAAAAGTGGTTTTTATTTGATTATTCTTCTATATATATATATACACATACAGAATATATATTTATATATATTTTATTATTTAAATAATACAGGTGGTATAACCTGTACGGCTGTGGATGAAATGTTAAGGTAGTGGTAAAGCTGTTGTGGCGCTGAGGTGGCAGCCTGTACATGTGGTATGACCTGTACGGCTGCGGATGGGCTAACAAGTGCATATATAGGAATTTGAATAGACAAATCAAAATTAAATATTTTTTTACTTAATTAATATTGCTCCATGTGGAATATTTAAATAGATAAATCAAAACTAAATATTTTTTTTAGTTAATTATTATTGCTCTATATGTAGGAACGAGGTTTTTTGGCCCCGCGTTACAGGGAGATAAAAAGTTATGAAAAATATAACGATATAAACTAACAAAAAATAGTTAAAATGTAACATAAATCGATAGAACAACTATGGCTCTAGCGACGATTAACCTAGAAAATAAAATATCACGAGTTAACTATACTGTTAAAATTAGGATTAAGTCGTCGAAATAAAAAAAACGATTTAGTATTTGAAATAAATAACGATCAAGTCTTCAGAATTAAGACGCTTCTTTTAACAATTAAGTCTTTAGACATTTTGTAATAGACTATATAATGCTATGAATTGTAAATATTTAAAATATTTTTCTGTTGTATATATTATATAAAAAATTATAATTAAATCCAAAAATATTCAATATTGGGGCTCATTTAAAAGGTGTCGAATAGACGATTATAATGATGTAACTTGGTAAAGTTGAAACGTATTTTTAAACGTATTTTAGTCAATATACGATTATATGGTTAATAGAAAACTAAAAGGTACAAACTAAATAACTAAATAAACTCTAAGGGTATAAACTGTAAATAGAAAAAAATCATGTGTGTCCACTTTCGCTTAGGAACAGGGACACACATTTGATAAATGTATATATATATATATATACGATGTTTATTGATAAGAGAGAGGTTCATACAAGAACAACTCAATTTGCAAGAACAAAGGAACAAATGAACCAATGAAATCACATGTGATTTTGTGCTGCAATGGAAAAAGCGTGTGTAGGTCACGCTCCGACAAGACGAGTGGGCGAGCCGCCAGTGGGCGTCCATGCACAAAATCACATGTGATTTTGTTGGTTTCTTCATTCTTGCAATTTGGTTTTATTGTTGTTTGAACCTAATTCTTGTTGATAAATGCATGTATATACAATGTTTATGCATGTGGGGGAGATTTTGGTTAGGAGACAATTTTAATTTTCTGAATTAGTTAAATAACTATTTTCTCTAGTTCACATATGTTTGACTCCCTTTGTCCGTTTGTCGTATCTATTGACAGTTGGCAAAAATATTTACTAAATGGGCCAAATTTGTTTATGTATATATTTACTTAGTCGTCGTTATTGAGTGCCGGTTAATCCCTATATGTTAGTAATTGTAATGAGGAAAAATCGTAAACTAAAATTTTAACTTCAAATACAAGATCAAAAAGAAATATGTTTGGATATTTCGTCGATGATTGTCAAAGAATTTTAAATATTCAATTTTTGTTTTTATTTATTTTAACTTTATCATAAGGTTTTTATTTATTTTACCATTAATCTAGAAATTTGACATGTTGCTTAATCTCTTAGGGTGCATTTGATACACAGACTAGATGGGATGAGACGAGACTAATTTTTTTTGTCCCATGTTTGGCATGCCATAGAATAACAATGAAGTTGGACAAGATAGGACAATATATATTTTTCATAGGACAAAACTTAAGTTGTTTTGTTCCACAAAAATATGTGGAACAAGGGACAAAGAAACAAAAGTACCAAAGTGGGTATACTAACAACATCTAAAACAAAATTTGATTTCTTCACCTTTGATTATTCCCACCAATCGTATAACAATATCATCGATCATAGAATAATATCAATTTCGTTTCAGATTTCATAAAACAAAAATTGATTTCATCAGCTGAGATTTATCTTCTTCAACACCGTAATCGATTTCGTTTCAAGTTGATTTTTGGTTTCTTTTCCGAATCGATTCCTTTTTAATTAATAAATCAATGGGCTTGCGATGCATATAAAAAGAAAACGTAATTCCTCTAATATCGATAAATAAAATCATGTTTAAAAAAAAAAAGCTCTTGGTCAAAAATGGAATTAACTCATTTATTCTAATATTTATAATAAGTTGATTTTATCTTATATCTATATCTTAGGCCATCCGTTGTGGTGGTCTCTTTGCCATCGGGTAGCCTTCGGCTTGTTCCAAGCCGTCGGCTAAACCCATCCACACCGCCGCGCCCCACAGCGGGTTCCTCAAATTCGGTTTCACCAAGCCGATGCCCGCCCACCCCCCACACCACCCCCACCCCCTCTCTCTCTCTTCTTTCTCTCTATCTCTCTCTTCTTTCTTTTTCTTATTTATTTATTTTTTGTTTTTTTGATTGAGTGGGTCGACAGTGGATGAATTGGGTAGTTTTGTGGAAAGCTGATGTGGCGCTGATGTGGCAGCTGAAACCATTGGGTTGCAGTGGGTCGACAGTGGATGGCCTTATAAGTTTGGGGAGGGGATTTTGTGAGGGCGTAGAAGTTGACGCATAGGCGCGTTTGCTGGTTTTCTTCCTCACTCCATCTCGCGTGTAGTATTCTCTCTTCTTTATTTTTTCGAACTTTCTTCCAAATTTGCTAAATCACAGACCAGAGCCCACAAACCAAAATTTATCCAAAACCCTCGATTCTCTCTTTAACTCATTATATGCAAACTGGACTTTTCTTTCTTTCCTTCAATTCATCAGAATTCGGAAATCGGAAATGGGTCTTCTTCGTCACCGCCAAGGAGTTTCCTGAGGCGTACCAATCATTCCACGTCGGAAGGAAATACATGTTTGACAAAACCAAAAGCATTTGAATAATTGTCATGATATACATGTTAGGATACTTCTGTGTGGTCAAATATTGAACAAGGAATCAAATGGGTAAAATTTAGTTACTTTGGATCGAACTATCAAACCGTTAAGCCGCACGCCAAGTGTTCGGTTAAATGCTTAAGAGGCTAAGAGAATAAAATGTTGCGATTAGGCTTAGGATGACAAACATTGAGCTCTAATTTGTGTTTACTATGATTTTGGCATATAAGTGTAGTAAATTTACTTAAGTTTAGACCATTATAACATAAATTGAAAAAAGAAATCGGATAGGAAACTTGTGTGTAAGACAGCAACTTTGAGAGCCTATAACTGTCAAACCGTAAGTCCAATTGAGCTCGAGTTTTGCAGTTAGAAAAGCCTTTAACATATACTTCATTTCGTATGAAGACAGTCAGACCCAGTTCTTACTCTAAACGGCTCCAAACAACGCGATTTTGGAGCTGCTCACATCAGATACGGATCAGATACTACATTGCTAATGGTTTTTTCGAAATTTTGCAGAATATTTAAACACTACTTGATCCTGTTACTCGTTAACCAGATGTCTTCCGGATTGTTCCGCTTCATTGATGCATTGGGTCGGAATATGATCGTTGCAATCACACTTGGTTCATTGCACTTTCTCATGGTCTTTGCTTTGGGCGGTTTCATACTCGCACAAGGTACTACTTAGTTTGGAAACGTGTAATGGTTTATTTTGCTTGTTTTGTCTGCTAGAGTTCCACATCGGTCAATAAATATCGAGCTCGGATCGATCTCGAACACAAAATAATCTCGCCAACTTAACGATTCGAGCTTTGTAACAATTGAATGGCCTCATTTGATAGCTCAATTGAATTTTGCGAATCGAATCCAGCCGAGCCAAGCCAAGCCTAGCCGAGCTTAGTTGAGCCATTCAAGCACACTTTTTCAAGCCAAATAAGTTTATATGTTTACAAGTTATAAATAAGATATAAAAATTTCTCGAGATTGAGCTGATAAACGAGTTAATCCATCTCGAATTCGAGCTCATAAACAAGCATCAAGCTCGATCTCAAACATTGAAAATTATTCGAGCTTCAACCCCATTTTGAAAAAGTTTATCGTGCATTCGTGCTTCAGCCTCGTGTTACTTTTTCGAGATGGGCCGAGCCGAGCCAAGTTGAGCTATTCTAGCACACTTTTTTGAGTGAAATAAGTTTATATGTTTACAAATTATGTAAATAGATATAAGAACCATCAAGATTGAGTTGACAAACGAGTTAATCCTTCTCGAATTTGAGCTTATAAACGAGCATCGAGCTCAATCCCAAACATTGAAAATTTATTCGAGCTCGAGCCTGATTGTGAAAAATTAAACGAGCTCGACCCTGATGTTACTTTTTCGAGCCGAGCTAGAATAACCTGCTATGACTCGACTCGACTCGGCCCGGCTCGTTTACACCCGTGAAACGTCGACTAACAAACGATCTTTTCATCATTGAAGAGGATGTCAAGAGTTGGTGGTTGTGGGGATACTCGTCATCCCCGATGATGTACACAATGAACGGAATCACCGTCAACGAGTTTCTAGGGCACAGTTGCAGAACCATAAATCACACTAATCTTCGGTTTTTATGTTTTCACCTCACGAATTAAATTACACAAGCGTACGTTATTGAAACGGTTTCTTTTATATCGCAGCCGTTGAACGGTATGACGCTAGGGACGTGGAAATCACGGGCCGAGCTTTCTTCACTGAAGCTTACTGGAATTGGATCTCGGTTGCGGCCTTGCTTGGATTCATTTTCGTCTTCAAGCTCATTTTCTCTGTCTCTTTCCTTCCTCAACTATAAGTTTTCTTATATCTTCGGGATTTATACAATTTCTTTATCGTATTTTGTGTGACATTTGGTTTATGATTTTATAGCTTTCGGGAAAGCTCGAGCAAATGTGTCGACAGAAAATGAAGACGATGTTGAGTTATCGGCTGTCGAGAAGGAATCAACAGATGAGGGCGGTCAGAACAAGAAGAAAGGAATGATTCTCCCGTTTGCACCGCATTCAATTACGTTCAATGACGTTAAATACTCCGTTGATATGCCACAGGTAAATAACGAAGCGTTTTCTTAAATTGAGTGGCTGAGATTGCTCCTCACGTTTTCTTAAATTGATATGCTTCTCGCATGAACATTCCTATATATATATATATATATATATATATATATACAGGGCCGTTCCTTGAGTTTCGGATGCCCTGTGCGAAAAATAAAAAATTATGCCCCTATGTCTATTTTTAAGCAAATGAAACGACGAACGACGATTTTTTATAAGGTTTGGAACCTAGCCAAACTACGTGGCTCATCCATGCGTCGATTTTTATTAACTAAACAAAGAGTACAAATCGGGACATAAGAACCAAAACCCCATATTACAAAATATAAATATAAGTTACCTAAAACGATGTCTTCATGCATAGGAGGATACAAGCCAACAAAAACTATAATTAGTTTTAACTAAAATGGTAAATAATCAGATTAAAGTTATAAAAAATATTGCAACTTAGCAAGTCTATAAATGTCAAGACTAATAAAAAAAGTAAGGTTTTAATTGATAAAAATTTTAAGGTAGGTCCCAAATTTTTTTTTATATAATATCTAATAAAAATGATAAAATTAGGTAGGTCCTGGGACCTACCTACACTTAATGTAAATTCGCCCATGCATAGGCTGCATATCAATTTAATTGATGTTGAGATGCAAATATGCAATCTGCCAATTTCTAAAATCCTTTAATTGATGCAAAAGCATGTAACGTAGATGGAATAATGAAGAATCCCACTAAATAAAAATCAACTAGATTAATAATGTAATATAATACCATATTTGGGGATTGTATAGAGCCCAAATCATAAATTATTAAAACTAATTACTTATACTTATAACATTATACAGAAATTTGATGCCCCTTGGGCTTTGATGCCCTGTGCAATCGCACGGGCTGCACGGCCCCAGGGCCGGGCCTGTATATATATATATATATATGGTCGGGTTCAAATGTGAACTCAATTTTGGTTGTGAACGTGAGGACGGATCTCAGCCACACATCTTCGGTTACGGTGCACGCGATCACAGAGGATTGACGCGATTCATGGGAGGGTGGAGATTATTAAAGAAGGGGACCCGGTCAAAGCCGTCTTTATTGACCGGATGAGTGGTTGAGATTCGTCCTAACGTTCACAACCAAAAAGTGGTTCACATTTGAACTTTCCCCTCTCTCTATATATATATTTTTATATAAAAGAAAGTTCAAATGTAGACTACTTTTTCATTGAATGGTTAAATTTTTCATTAAAAGAACAAACATACATAGCCTCATCTTCTATGCCACCGGAAAAGACTTCAATCGCTAGATATATATTGGTCGCTTAACAACATCTTAACTCCTCAGAGGACAACTATCGGTTACACCCATTGCACAGTCAGATCAAGGATCTGTATTTGGGAACTCAGGTGGTTCACTTAATTTGGAGGTAAGTTGTATGCTTTTAACATGAATAGTGGTAGTTTTATGATGATTTGATACCTGAATTGTAAGAAGTTTTGATATTTTCTATGTAGGTAGACTAAAGTCTCGATCACAATCAGTTCCAATCCCCTGAATGAAGGTATAAGCATCAAGAGAATGGATTCTTTTTTTCGTGTGATTCCTTCAACTCCATGAGTGAAAGATTCTCATGCCATTTCACCAACCCTCTCATGCTTTGGTAATTCTTGGTCCTTAACAAAGATTGAATCTTGGAGCCTTAATTACACATATGTGATGGTTTCTTTGAAGTCTTCTAAGAAGATGTGGAATCCCCATTTGATTATTTTACAAAAAAACCTTTGAGAAGAGAGAAATTCCAAGAAATGATCAAAGTGTAGTTGACATGGGACTTTTTATCGTTTGTGCTAAAAAGAAGCCATTTCGTGCATCCAATCATAACATTGAACTTTATGGGACTCGTGGGCAGGGGCCGTCTAAGGATGGCCGCCATCTTACCTAGTATAGACATATAAAAATCTTATATATAGACATATTAAACGTATTAAAAAACTATTTTAAGGGTAACATGGTCATTTCAACAGTTTTATTCAGTTTTGTCCTAGTTGTACCAAACGCATGACAGACAATTTAGTTCCGTCTCGTCCCGTCCAATCCAGTCCTGTCTTATCCAGTTTGCATACCAAAAGCTACCTTAGTTCTAATAATTTTGTTATATCTATAGTTTGACATGTTTGTACCCAAGTACCCAATTGAGGCAAAACCAATCAACCAGTAGTATGCTAACGGTTGATTGTAACAACATTCACAATTTCACATTAAAAAGATTCACCTAAAAAAGAATCTAATTAGTGAAGAGGAACTTTTTTTTTTTTTTTGGAAGGTTCACCTGGACTTTGGCCAGACTACATCCTTGGCAATTTTTACCGGGAACTAAAGCATGCTCCCCTGGGATTAACACTCAGTGGCCCCTGGTTGCTCACCCCCGGATTCGAACTTGGGTGGGTTTTTCCCCAACACCAAGCCTTAACCGGTAGGCTGCCCCATTGGGGTTTAGTGAAGAGGAACTTTTAGTCACCAACAACTTAAAGTTGGCAAAGAAGTCGATATGATAGCTTATAACTGATAAGATAACTGATGACTGATAAACTAGCTGATTAATAAGTAGCATTTCACAAAAACTAGCTGATAAGATAGCTTATGACTGTAAAATGACAAAATAACATGTTTAAAAAATTGGTAATCTAAGACTTAGTTGGGGTATATTGGAATAAAAATAATAAGTCCCACAAGTCACCAAAATGCTAGTGAAAGTAGTTTTTCATATAAAGCTAGCCTATAAGATAGCTTATGAAAAACATGTACCTAACTTATAAGCTGACTTATAAACTAGTTTATAAGGCTATGCGTAACGCCTAAAGTGGGCTCGGCAGCTTCCCTTGTAGTTCGGACATGATCCAAGTGGTTGCGCTACCAGTGTGGGCGGGCTGATGAGGCGGCTTCCCTGGCGGCATCTACAACTCGTCCAAGCCGCTCTCTACCTCTCACAAACTCTCTTTTTTCTATATTTTTTAATTAAAATATTGTGGGTTGTGGTAATTGACAGAGATGGCCCCAAGGGGCTTATAGTGGGTTTATGATAAGGCTAATGTGGCTGAGTGGGGTTGGGAGCTCAAAGGGTTTCGCTACTGATAGCCTAAGTTAGCTTATTTTTACCAAACAATGCCTTAATAACTAAAGTATGTATTGTGTCTGCATGTGTGATCACATCGGTTGTGAGTGATTTCATGCATTTCTCAAATTTGATTTGATATTTTTGGAACTTTTGGGTTGAAAATTCAATTCCCGAGCCACTCGGGAACCTCCTTTCCGACTTGGTAACCCATTTCCCAATCGGAAACCCCCTTTGGATCGGGAAAATTTGGATATGGCATGAAAAATTTTGCTCACAGCATGGAGTTTTCTGTCCACGACGTGGTGCTTTTGCTCAGATGGCATAGAAGGCTCGAAAACACAGCTTGGAAACACACCGGTAATCGTGACTCGATAACCATGACATGGAAACCTCCATGCCGCAACTCGGAAACACGGCACGTACGTGGCTCGACGTCCCACGCCGTCCCATGCCTTGCGCGCCTCAGACCGCCCACTACCTCATGCCTCAGCCCGAAAGTTTGATGGTTTATCATTTTTGGTCCCACGACTGTTAGTTTCAAGTTTTGAGAAATATGGTCCCTACACTTAACGTATAGCGTTTTGACAGATCTGGTCCTTGCACTTCAAGTTTAGCGTTTTGACAGATCTGGTCCATGTACTTCAACTTTGAAGATTTTTCATATTTGGTCCCTGCACTCCAAGTTTAAAGTTTTGGCAATTTCGGTCCTTGCAATTAAAAGTTTTAAGATTTTCCAATTTTGGTCTCTCGAGTTCAAATTACGAATATTTACAAGATCAATACCTGGATTTTCAAGTTCTGATTGTTTACAAGATCAATCCCTAGAGTTCAAAGTTCTGAAATTTTACAAATTCAACCCCTGGAGTTTATTCATGATTAATTTTGCAGATCTTCAAATATCAGTCCCTGGAGTTTGAGATTTTCATATTTTTTTTTTCTGATTTAGGACTTCTAGGTTTTGGGGTTTGGGACTAATTGTCGAGAATTTTTTCGAGTATGATTAATTGCTCAAATTAAGTCCAGGAATTATTTTCGGATGCTAAAAAATCTAGAAGATCAATCGAGTGTTCATGATTATTCATTTTGGGCCAAAATTTCTTATTGGGCATTGAATGCTAAGTTTTGCCCAATCGGTTGATCACTTTCAATTGTGATCCAGATCCATACAGAATCAAACACAATATGCTTTAAATATCTCGGTGCTTAAACGACCAAGTTTCATCCCTGTTAAGGAGTTGATTTTCTCATAATCCTAGTACAAGCCCAAATTTGATTTTTCATTCTCTTGAAAAATTGAAATTTTCTCGTTTTCTCACTATTCATGGAATTCTTCCCAAGCCGGATTTGAAATGATTTCAGACTGATTGCTGATTGGATACAATATTTGGTCGGAATAGTTAGATGCGTGAGCTTCAGCAATCACTATTTTGGATTTTTCTTCATGAATGCTAGACGGTTGATTGTTTCTAATCGGTGTTCTAACCTGATCATTTAGAGTGTGAGAGCCATCAATCAGTGTTCTCGATTCTCTAAAGATGATAGACTGTTGGTCCCAAAGGGTGACCTTCAAGGTGTAAGGATTCTCACAAGTTCTTTCACTTTTAAATTCTTTGTATATAACAAACTGAATTTACAAGATTGTTACGGAAATAGAAAAGGGGTAAACCTAATCTAAACAATCTTAAGTTCAACACTAAGCTTTCACTAATGGACTAGTGAGAAAGATATAAAAGATAAGAATAAAGGATTCAGTAAGATAAAGGAAAGACTTGTGTATGAAGAACTTGTCTTGGGTTTCTATTTATACTGTATGCATTAAATGCATGGTATGGTCACATTTTACACGTGTTATGTATCTAGTGGACCAAGTGTATTGTTTACCATTTTAATATACCCTTGCGTAAGAAAGCATAGTGAGTAAAAAGGTAAACAATTGCTTTATGGGCTAATAAGTATGGAGGGAACAATGTTTAGAATGTCCCTTTTGTACTATGTCAGTAAAAGCATGAACATCTTCTTTGTGTAGAAAGATGTTGATCCAGTCTTCCTAAGACCTTATGAAATATCAATGATCCTTTATCTTTCATCTCAGAATACTTAGCAAAATATAGATGCTTAAGGAACTACAACGAGTCTGTTCGCTGAAGGTCCATACTGCTGAGCATGGTTCATAAATGATATCAGCGATAGCTTTTCACTGACTCCTTTCAGTAACAGCGATAGCTGACAACTGCTAATGTATTCTCTGAAGACAAACAGTCATGTCACTAGGAAAACCATCAGCTCCGTCTATTGATGCAAACTAATGATAGAGTCAGCGATGCTAATGATCTGAAGTTGAAATCAGTGACAGCTAGCTGACTACACATACATAACGTTCAATAAAGACAAGTCACAGTGTCTCCTTGATCCTTCCCAAGGATCAGCGATTCTAAGGCCTGATCAGTGACTTGTTCTTTAAGAATATTAGTTTTGTCTTCTTGTCTTATATGCACAAAAAGGATTTGGTTTGCCTTTCTGACAAAAAGTACAAGAGGGATGTCTCTTCACTGTTCCCTCCTTGCTTGTCAACCATAAGGCTACTATCTACCATAGACCATGACTCTACCAAGCATGGGCATTATTTTATGGTACAATAGTACACCAAACCCAATCTTTATATGACAAGTGTAAAGTTGGGTGTGACATGCATTTAATGCATGGGGTATAAATATGAACATATTGTGTTCTTCAAACACTGAGCTTCTGGTCCATTCAATACCCCTATCCTTTTTCTTTCTATCTTCTACCCTCTAATTCTTGCTTAGTGCATAAGCAAATGTTGTGTGTCTTAAACTTAAAGATTGTTTTGGATCTTGACAAAGTCTTGATCCTCTTCAACAAACAATCTACTTCAGTTTCACACAAAGGCTCCATAGGAGCTGTGAACTGAATTAAGTGGAAGAAACTGTGTTGATTGTATTCTACCCCCCATTCTACAATACAATTTATCATATTGGCCATCAATAGAGGACCAACAAAAGACAATAAGACAAATGAGATATCATCAGGGATAATCCTCTGATTAGTGACTAGAGGTCGCTGGTCCTTGGAGACGTCAGCGGTCACTGAGGAAAACTCCCTTATGATCGTCATGTGTGGTTAGGTAGTTTTCACTGAAATTCGTCTTCAGATCATGAGCGGTCGTGACTCTATCATTAGCTACTTCTTCGACATCGCTGATGGTTCTTGTAGCATGACTTATTTTTCTTGGAGAATGATACTTCATTTGTATATATCATACCTCTGAGACGCCAAATAGACTCAGCTAGTCCATGATGTAGATATTTACTTGTCAGAATTAATACTTGATAATAAAATAACCAAAAAGAATTTCTCAGTGATAATTCTTCAAGCTTGAGTATAAATAAAGTATCTATACTAAGTAACATCAAGGTCATCATTATTTCATCAATCTTAGGAGAGCTAGATCAACATAGACTGTTGAGTGCTTTCTATCACTTTTCTCGCCTAATCAACTGATATTTTGAGAGATTGCAATCAGTATTCTGATATACTTTTAAGTGTCGATAATCATCTTTCTGACTAAAAAGATTGAGTCTGTTTAGTTCTGAAGAAGTTCAGAAAATCGGCTAATCCTTTGAACAGTTGAAAGTAAAAAAAAGCAGATCTTATAGTGAAGTATCATCTCCCAGTTTGTCATGCCATATGATGCCTCAGTGATCCAGCCTCAGTTCTTATGCTGAATTCCTACTCAACATGCAGACGGATCCTTTGTTTTTCTTGTTGATCTGCACTGAGCGTTAACGTAACTCACACATGCATCTATCGCGTTGTTGGAAAATCAACATAGTTGGACGAGTCAACATGCTCTTGGGTCAGCTGATGTGTTCTGCATTAAAATCACGTCGAGTTATCTACAGAGTAAAGTTGTATTTTATGCAATCAGTCGCGGTTATTGCACACTGAATCTAGTATTTCAGTTGAAACCGAAGACATAGTGCTATTTTCGAGGGGGGGGGGGGGCTTGGAGTGTTTATTGGTGCTGAGCATCGCAAAAGTTCTCTGAAGAAAACAAGGGGAGAAGACCACAAGATGCTTCCTTTATAAAACTTTAGGAGGGAAAATGTTAGGACTAAATTTTCTTAATTATGAAAGTTTTATAAAGTCATTGGACTATTTATGCAATAGATTGATTTATATGTAATTGGGTTTCCTTGTAATTTGGCTCCTATATATAGGGGGCTTGGATAGGGATTAGAGTTTATGAGAGTCTATCAAGCATTTTAGTGTGTATAGGTGTGTGTAATTCTTTGAAAGTTTTCTAATAAGACATATATGATGATTTTTCATTGAATCCTTTTTCCCAACCTTGATTCTATTGATTAGGGGACAAACAAAACACAAAGTAACTTATAAGGTAGCTTATTTTTTGTGTTTTCATGATTATAATTGGATGGACAAAAAATAGCTTATAAGCTAGCTTTTTGATAAGCTACTTGGAGGTAGCTTTTATGAGATGACATGCACATATACTTGTCATGATTCTAGTAGTTTTTCGGTCTCTCGCATATTCATCACCAATGCTTTCTTATGTTGAAGAAAGTTATGCTTTTAGTAGGGAGGGTGATGGTTATGACAAGCATTCTAACTAATATATACGGGAATTTAAATAAACAAATGAAAACCAAGTATTTTATTTATCTAATGCAAATTGCTTTTAATGCTCCGTGTGGAGATATAATTAAAGGAGGATAAGTATTGAAATAACGATCGATAAAGGTTTTTCCTATCATGAGGAAATACACACAAATTAATGGCTAAATATTTTACAAGATTAATAACTTTGAGCATAGTTTACGACAATTATTGGACTTAACAATAGCTAGCTAAGGTTTCCGATTATCTTTTGTGATCTTTTTTTTGTCATCTTTTGCGATTGCCATCAGCTGAACGATATGTCCCACAACCACAAGAGTCATCAACCCGATCCACACGAGCACAATGATATTTGACGCAAGCCTGGTTGCCGCTGCCCTGTTTTCTGGTGTTGTAACCGTTATTGAAACATAGTAAGTGATCGACATAGAAGTAGTCGCTATCCACATGATAGCCATCATAATCCATGTGTAAATACGATGCTTCAAGATGGGCAATCCACTAATAAGCAACAAGATGATGCTAAGAGTTGAAACAAATCCCACCGTGTTGCTAATTAAAAAAACATGGTGTAAAGTTGGATGATTGTATGCCATGACAGCATACCCAGCGTAATAGGGTTGAGTTGCGTTATGTGAGTTTTCTTGCCAAACTCCGCTCGGAGGATTAGTGCCTGCTTGAAAGGCCATGGTTGCTATCAATGATGCTACGACCATCAAAGTGTTTCGCTTCTTGTCCAGCCAATCTTCTCTAATCTTTTTGCTCAAAGGAGGGAATAGTTTCTTTTGCGTTGAGCTAATTCTACATCTCCAGTTTTGAGGAATTATTTCGATCAAACCTTTTTCTTTCAACTCAACGGCATCGGCTTGCTTTAGGGATTGCAGGATTTGTTGATCTTTCACATCTTTTGGACCTTGAGCCAATATGTCCATCGATGTTTCACCGTTTGTGTTTGATGCGTTCACTTCTATTGATGTATTAAGTAGCAGGAAATTTATGGTCTAACAAATATTCAAAATAACGATTAGTCATAAAAAATGGACATATAAACTCCTGCAAGTATACTACAACGAAATTGAGTTTGTAGGACGCCTAAAATTAAAAAAAAAAACGTTTTAATAGAGTGTTTTATATAGAATCCTGGTTTATTGGATCAAACAAAAAAAAGTCCCATATATGTTAAAGTGTTACAATAACTTTATAGAACGTTTTTGGGTATCACAACAATTTTTAAGACATTTTTAGAATAAAGTGTTATATTAATTAGCTAACTTTATATGACACTTTTTAGAAAGTGTCCTATAGACCTATTTTTTTTAAAAGACACTTGTGTTTATAGAACACATTTTCAAATATTGTCCTATAAAATAGTTAATAGGACGTTTTATTTAAAATAATGTTCTAAAAACTTTTTCCGACTCTCAAAGAAGTCCTAAAAACTTTTTGTAACACTTTTTAATAGACATTATTAGAATGCTTTTATTTTACACTTTCTATAAACTCAATTTTGTTGTAGTGCAAACTAAAAACGTTATGTTTTGCCAAGGATTCGAATATTTATATCATAGAAAAACTATTAGCATAAATTAATTAAATACCTCAATTTGCTTGTCAGCCACAGCCAGGTGTAGTATAGTATTGCCATCACCATCCTTAGAATTAACAAACTCATGATCATGAGCCATGCTCTCCACCAACAGCTTCAAAACCTCCAGCTGGTTATGCTTCACACACAAGTGCAAGATGGTGTCTTGCTCCACCATGGCCCTAGCAGCATGTGGTTGAGCTTGCAGCAGCTCTTTCACGACTTCATAACGCCCCTTAATGGCCGCAAGATGCAACGGGTTTCTCCCATCGCGATCACGCGCAAGGCACGTCTCAGGGTGAGCCGATAAGAGCACCTTAACGATCTCCACGTGCCCTTTTGCGGATGCTATATGAAGCGGCAAGCGTCTTTGTGAATCCGACTCGGTGGCGAGCTGTGGCTTTCGGCTTAGGATCTCGTTGACAAAGTCGACATGTCCAAGCATGGACGCAACGTGTAGAGGCATGTTGTCACAACGGTTTACGGTAACTCTATCAAGAATCAAGGGATCTTGTTGAAGCAATGTTTGCAAAAGGGTTACATTTCCTTCTAGAGAGGCATCAAAAAGAAGTCCCTCCACTCTCTCCATGTCTCAAATATACCAAAACACAAAATACTTGGATTAGATAATGTTATTTTATAAATGAGGAGAATGAAAGCTATTTATTAAGTTGATTTAGGAAGGTGGGGGTGTATTATTCTCACTTAACTTCCTTTGCTCTGTCTCCTCATGTGGAAAAAAATGGTTTTCTTTGTAGATGTCTTTGTCATATTGGTCCCATGGTTGTTAAAGGAAGGAAGATAATGTTTTCTTAAGGGATGATGGATATATGGAATCGGATTGAATATGGGATTTTGTTATAAAACATCACCCCTTTTAATTTGTGGAAATAATTCGACTGGGAATGTTTATTTATTTGTCTTTTTGGCAATGTGGCCTAAAACTTTCAAGATTGCTTAATTCAAATAATTTTTGGATTAAAAGTTGATTATCGACAACCCTAATCTGTCTCACACGAAATTAGATTAGGGACATCAATGTGAACTTATCTAGCTCAAAGACTGAGACTAACGTTGGGTGGATGGAGGGTATCAAGATTGGATTTGTCTTATCTATATATATATATTAAAAGAAGGTTTTGGCTGACATCATCAATACGAAATTGAGCCATTTCATTGGCCAATTAATTAAAATACAACAATTGATGATGTCATCATGTATATGTATTTTTTTAATACCATATTAATAGCTATAAATTCATTTTTTTTGTAACTACAAATATGGAAAAATTATTTTCCAAAATTCACTTACCTAAAATTTCTCATTAATTTATTAATTTTCTTTTTATAATTTATATTTTGTATCATTAGAATTATTTGATTAAATTATTTTTTACCACTTAGTTTTTCAATTTTCACCTTACATCCTTATCATATTAACGTAAATAAAATATATGAATTAAAACCATTTAAGTTTTTTGTTTCTCCTTTCTATAAATTACACCATTATAATCGTCTCGACGATATCTTTAAAATGAGTATAATATTGAATATTTTTTAAATTTTTTTATATTATTAAATATTAAAAATAGATATAAATTAATTTGTTTACATTTTATTAGAATTCTATTTTTGATAGAAACTTAAAGATTCCTATTTTTAATCTAATAATTTTTATAGATTATTTATAAATAATAAAAATTTATTTTTATTTAAAATTCTACTGTTGACATTCTTGAAATTCAAATATTTCAATCTTTTAGGGGTTGCTTGGTTGGGGGTATTGCAGGGTCAGGAATGGGAATGATAATTATAACTGTTGATTGGTATGATATTATATAATGGAATCATTCCTGCAGATCCATTAATTTCCATTCCTGACCAAATTGGGGGGAATAAAATTTTTCTTTCTACTCAGTTCTTTTTTTCATATATCATTCCATCTTTTAATGTTAAATGGAACATCTATTGTATTTTCAAAGTGAAAGAAACTATTTTTTAAATACGAAACAATTTTTCATTGATTATAATGGGTTAACTAAGCAGCTTCAATACAATGCTTATTTTCATTCTTATTCTCCTGCATTCCCATTTTCATTCCCATTCTCATTCCTAAAATGAACCAAACACCCCTTAGTCTTACTAATTTTATAGATCATTTATAAATATTGATTTTTTTAAATCTCTACAAATCAAAAACACTACATAATATATTTCTGAATCCCTCCCGTTTTAAAATCATTCACGAAATCCGAATCTTTCGACAAAAGAGTTATAAATTATAAATTTTAGATATTTTAACAACTATTAGATAACTAACATATTTAATAATAAAGTAAGGGTAATTTTTTTTTCCATTTAAATCGTTATTTAATTAGAATTATTTTTACTAAATAATTATTTTCTACTTACTCAATTTCAAAAAAAACTTTAAATAAACGACTGAAAAAAGTTAAATTTAAATTTTATATATATAATTTTCTAAATGGTTATGATTAAACTAAATCATTAATGTTTCTTTTATCAACTAAGTCATATTTATATTATTAATTGGATATTACGTTTGATTTGTGGTGAATTATTTGTCAACTTTATAATGCAAATGTTAATTCTATTTAGAAACTAAAACAATATGTTTAAATCGTCCGTGTATTACACGGGCCATTAACTAGTATTTAGGTAAAATCGTCTTGCGTTTTTTGAGTAATTGAGTTCCTATATTTTCTTATAAACCATAGAAATCAATCTCAACCATACATATGGATGATCAACGTTGTAGATTAATTGAGTCCCTATATTTTCTTTTAACCACATTTCATAACCGTCTGAAAATTAGGAGATAAACAATATCAATGCTCAAAATTAGGTTTCAAGGGTTTGTTAGAATTCCACACAAACTGACACACACACACACACACACACATATAGGGGGGTTCAAATGAAAATTTTTCTTTCATTGCGAATGTCGGGACAACTGGGAGTGTGACACGTGTATTATTGGATAATATTGTATTATTTAGACTAAATGTGACACATGTTGCACTCCCGATTGTCCACAATGAAATATGAGTTTGCAACCGAACTTTTGTGTATGTCTATATATATAGGAAGGTTAAAATGTGAATTCATCTTTCATGTGAACGTGATGACCAACAAAATCGCGCCACGTGGCAATCTGAATCGGCGCTTAAGCTTTATTCATTATGAATATTATGCACACTGACTAAAGTTTTTATTCAGTCTGCATAAAACTTTATTCAGACTGAATAAACTTTTATTCAGACTAAATAAAGCATGAATATTGAAACCGAATAAGGTCACGTGGCGTGATACTAGTTGTCCTCACGTTTACAATGAAAGATGAGTTCATATATTTGAACCTGACCCTATATATATTCAAACCAAATAAGGTCATGTGACGCTTAAGCTTTTATCCAGACTAAATAAAACATGAATATTTCAAACACCAGATAATTCTTCGTGCGATAATTCTTTTGCATGAGGTTCACAACAAAAGCCTTAAACAACTCGGGGTTCCAAGTCAGGGGTGAGGTCATGCATCTCTCTGTTCTCGTACATTTTTACAACATCCAAAAAAAAGTAACATACTACAACCCACACCGTGGATCGACCCTTTCAGTCGTTATTATAAAGATATTGATTAGGTATAATGTCATTAGTTAAAAGAATAATTAAAACCAAGGGCAAATCTACATGTATGGTAGGTAGGTCTTGGGACTTACCTAATTTTTTCATTTGTATTAAAAGTCATATAGAATTTTTTTGAAACCTACCTTAAAAAGTTTATTGAACCTACCTTAAAATATGTTAGCAGCTTAAGGAAAACAAAAATCATGTTGGTGTGTTGGATAACATCCCCTGTTTTGTAGTTTTGCAGGTTTGAATATTCCTACACTCATTATTATATTTTTGTAACCTTTTAATTTAAGGCCCAAAAAGTTTAAGTAGCCCAACACCAAACGAAAAACCATATTATTTTTTAAATTATTTTTGTTTAAGATCAAACAATCTTAAGTCTGACTTAAATACCAAACAAAAAATAATACCAAACAAAAAAGACGACCGTATAGTTGACACTTTTATTTTTAGTTTTAATGATCCAACCCGACAAAAGTATAGTTGATAATTTTATTTTTTTAGTTAAACTTAATTAAGGAACCACATGGTTTTCTGCTCTAGATTCGCCACTGATTAAAACCACAACAAAGTAATAAATTAAAGTATGCATATTTGTAAAGATTTCATAAAATTAAATGGAATTCACTAAGGCTATGTTTAGCATAAATAAGTTAGCTTATAAGCTAACTTATTTTAGGGATACATGTTAAGCTAGCTTATTGAAATGCTACTTAAAATAGCGTTTAAGGAGATTTTTGCCACTTTTTTACCCTTTATTAATGCTAACTACTATTAATTAAAAAGAAATATTTATTATTCATTTTTAATAAATGTTAATTTATAGTAATTTAAAGTAGTTATAAATTATAAGTTAAATTTAATTATACATATATACTAATAGTAATAAATTATAAATTAATTTAGATTTTTTTAATATTTTATTTTAACAAGTTCTAAATTTATACTATATATATAATAATCAAATTTATATCCTTTTAATCAATTTATTGTAATATTTAATTTCTTTGCTATTTTATTTGTATTAATTAACATATTATACTATTAAAAATATATTTTATTTACATTATTAGACATTTGTCTTAATTATATTATTCAATATTTGTAATTGATCCCGTCGACTTCATATCGGGACATTTCGGCTATAGCCTCCTTCGTCCCTCGGGACCAACCAGGTGTGTGAGTTATTTGCCGTTTAAACAAAATATTTGTAAATAATTATTTATTGAAGTTGTTTTTTTTTCATCATTTTACATACTTATAAGCTACTTTATTTTTGGAAGAGGTATCCCAGACCACATTGGGCCCAGACTAATCCTCGGTAATTTTGCGCCAAAGCCTGACTGCTAAAGCATGCAGCCCAGGGTCGAAGCCCCCGTACCTTCAGAATGCGTCCCCCAGGGTTCGAACTCGGGTTCACCACTATGTAGTGCCCAAGCCTTACCACTAGGCTAACACTCCTTTGGTCTCATAAGCTATTTTTGCCAAATATAAATTATTAATTAATTTGTTTGTCAACTAGCAGCTAACTTATCATTTAACAACTACTTTTAAAAATAATTTCTACTCACTCATATTGGTTAATCATGATAATGACTTTCAAATTACCAATTGAGTTCATTTATTCTTGGGTAAAATATGATTTAATCCCTAAACTTTACATTTAAAAATGGTTTAACCCCTAAACTTTTTTAGTGAATGCTTTAATCCCTAAACTTGTTATAATGAATGTTTTAATCCCTAAACTTGTTATAATTGATTGTTTTAGCCACTTGACTTGCTACAACAGGTTACTACACTTTTAAAAGTCACTTTAATCCCTAAACTTATGATTAAAATATGATTTAACCCTTAAACCTTTTATTTAAAAATGGTTTAACCCCTAAACTTTTTAATTAAAGGTATTATCCTTAAACATTTTATAGTATTTGATTAAATAACTAAACTAATTCAGCCTAATTATTTTCTATATCAAATATATGTTTAACCCTAGTTTGAAGTATTTCTGAAACACATGATCTTGATTCTTGAATATCTCTAACTTGCATTTCTTGATCAGGTGTAATCAACAAAATCTACGGTATGAAGCAACAATAGACTAACAAATCAAATTTACCAAAAATTTAACAAAAAAATATTCATAAGACGCTTGTTGATTCTGTGTTCACCGTGATGCAAATTTACCAAAAAACTAATGTGTAGATTTCACTGCGAATATCAAATGTGCAACAAATCAAGCACATAAATGGCAGAAATCAAATCAAATGAAATATACCAGCTATTTTAGGAAGAGATTATTGGCAAAGAAGATCGATTTGACAAAGTTGCAAGTTGTACTGGATTGCAGACGAACGGATGCAAGGTTTTTCCAATCGTGAATGGATTGTTAACGGGTTTAGCCGATACAATGTTGTATTGAATTATGTTATGGATAAAAATAATTAGGTTCAACAACTTTAGGTATTTAGGGGGTGTTTGGTTCATTTCAGGGAATGGGAATGAAAATGAAAATGGGAATGCAGGAGAATGAGCATTGCATTGATGCTGTTTGGTTAACCCAATATAATCAATGAAAAATTGCTTCATATTAAAAAAAATATGTTTTTCTAACTTAAATATACAAAGAATATTTCATTTAACATCTATAGATGGAATAATGCATGAAAAAAGAACCAAGTAGAAATAAAAATTTCATTCCCCCCAATTTGGTCAGGAATGGAAATTAATGGATCTGCAGGAATGATTCCATTATATAGTATCAAACCAAACAGCAGTTTTCATTCCCATTCCCATTCCTGACCCCTCAATACCCCCAACCAAACGCCCCCATTTGGTCAGGAATGGAAATTAATGGATCTGCAGGAATGATTCCATTATATAGTATCAAACCAAACAGCAGTTTTCATTCCCATTCCCATTCCTGACCCCTCAATACCCCCAACCAAACGCCCCCTTAATCAAATACTATAAAAAGTATAAGAACTATAACATTCATTAAAAAAGTTTAGGGTTAAACCATTTTTAAATAAAAAATTTAAGGGTTAAATCATATTTTATTTATAAGTTCAGGGATTAAAGTGACTTTTAAAAGTGTAGTAACCTGCTATAGCAGGTCAAGTGACTAAAACAATCAATTATAACAAGTTTAGGGATTAAAACATTAATTATAACAAGTTTAGGGATTAAAATATTCACTAAAAAAGTTTAGGGGTTAAATCATATTTTACCTTTTATTTTTCATTGGTGTTATAAGTAGAAAATATAGATATTAATAAATATGTCTCTACCGCCAAAAACATGTATCATGACTCATAAAAGAAATGCTAGAGAGTTTGTTTTTTTCCTATCCAAAAACAAAAAGCAATCTGATATGCATCTCTTATAATATTAAACCCAACCCTACATTCCTTTTCTGCTTTTGTCGTTTTGATCAACAATAAATTGATTTCTCATATCAAGATCAAAATGCCTTAGATGCCCCTTTCCCCTTCAAACATCCTAACGAATAGCCTATCCAACAATTATTGATTGCGTTTTTGTGTATATGTCAAACTTTTCATTAACTTTTTTTTTAATTATCAAACATCTATCACTAAAAACCTTCTCAATGCTAAAGGTTTTTCAAAAACTTCTCTTTTATTACAATCCATCATCATCTATTTAGAATGTTTTATATAATCGATCCCCTCATATTAGTTGTTGTTCTAAGACCATTCGTCCATTCGTAGCCGGGAAGCCGATGGCATCGGCAACGCCATATTTTAAACATAAAAAATAATGAAAGATAAATAGTTTGTTTATAAAAAGAACAGTCGTTAGTCAAATTATTATCAAATAGACGTCGGAATATAACGAACTATTCTTTTTTATACACAAATTATTTATCTTTCATTATTTTTTGATGTTTAAAATATGGATTTAAAGTTTATATAGTCTAAGATTGATTTTTAAAAAGAAGCAATTAATCATAAGATATACATTAATATTGAAAATTTAAAGCGTTATATTAAACATACAGAAAGAATGAACAACAATTAAAAAAGTTAAAGTATATTAAATAAACAAAGAAAAAATAATAGAAGAAATTACTAGAAACTAAAATAGAAGAACATTACATAATTGGAGTAATTTTATGACGGCTCAATGTGTATAGATTTAAAAACAAAATAAAAGAATAAATTATGTATTAGTAATTTTAGGTTTGAGTGTGAAAAGTAAATTATAAAATAAGTTATTAAAACAAGAATTAGATAATACATTAATTATCCTCTTTATATAGAATTAAGAAAACAAAAAGAAAAAAAATGATTAAGAAAATTTTATGCTTAATTTATCTCTGTAAATCCCAAACATGAGAGAATGAAAGATGGAGAGAAAAACTAGTGCAAATGATAGAGCAATAATTACAACTAGTGGTGATAATGGTAGAATTAATATGAAAAGACAAGAGAATGTTTGTGTTCTAGGGATTGCTTCTCATAAACAAAAGTAGGCTACCAAAAATCCACACAAAACCTTAGGCTATAGCATACTATATATAGCACTAGGTATTAGAGAGTTACATGAAAGGCCCTTAGAGTCTATGACTCTTTACAAAAGAGGGCACAAGTAATACTAAAGCTAACACTAGAAATAGGAAAGTACAAGTGATAACACCAAAATTATACATGTTTTGGTTGCGCGTAATCGTATGACTTTACCCCATTTCTCACTCGTTTATGATCATTTCATGCGCTAAAAGAGCTTATTATTATTTGTGAAGGATTTGGAGGCCGTGGAACGGAAAAGTACGAAAAAAGGCGAGAAAACGTGAAAAATGCACAAAGTTAACACAGTAGCTACTTGGCGATCGCGAAGTCCTCAATCTGGCGCCGCCAACTTCGACTGAATTGAAGATTAGGGTTGATTTAAGTGCTTGGCGTCGCCAAATCAGCAGCCTGGCGATCGCCAGATGGAGCCTGGACGTTTTCCTTTAAATATCAGCCTCCCCTTCAGTTCTAAACATGTCCGATACACAAGGGAAGTACAGAGGAACGAGAGTAAGAGTACGAAAGGTGCCGATACGCTGCGGAAGTCGATCTCCGATCATCTATCGTTGTATTGTCGGTATCATGTCGATGTCTACTTTTGTTTGTGTTTTTGTTTTCATTATGAGTGAGTAGTTTATTAGTAGTGCTTGTCATGGTCGATGAACCTTTATGGATGATAATTTGTGATTAATGTTTACTGGTTTGTTTTGATTAATTGAATGTCTTTTATGGTTCTTTTCTGATTAATGTTGTTGTGGCGATTTGAATTCACTTGGTTGGATGTATTTGTTAGACCAAAGCAGATAGACTCCGAAAGGATAATCAACCTACCTTAGCTTGACCTGGACCATAAGGTTGTGTTAAGGGGTTACTTTGACCAATAGTGACCAGATAGTAAAAGAGCCATTGTGATATTGATTAGGAAGGGTTTACCGATTCTAGATTGTGGACCAAACGATTTAGGATTGGAATTAGGAGGACCGTATCCTAGTTTCTCACCATAAATTGCACATGTTAGGGTGTCCCAGACTTAAATTCCTACAATAGTCAAAACAACCAAACCTTCGACCTATTCATATCATCCATATTGGGGATTCACTTTATCATGATAAGTACTGCTGTTTTTCCTTATTATAATCGTAAATCAGTATTTTAATTGTTTTCTTAGTTTTACTCTGTTAATTGTTTCTTTTAAGTATTCAAACCGTTTTCATACAAAACCCTCCCTTTAGATTAATTAAACCAATTCAGACTTTAGTCTACGATAACTTGACCGTTCCTAGTGGTAGATACGATACCTGGACTTTCCTACACTATATTACTCACGATCAGGTACGCTTGCTTGTATATGTGGTAAGACGGTGGCTAGGCATTAGAGGTTAAAACTTGTTACGCTTTTTATATACGATAATTACCGCATCAAGTTTTTGGCGCCGCTGCCGGGGAACGGTAGTTGTTAGATTTTAGTCTTTATTAGTTTTGTTAATCGATCCTTGTGAGGGATTCTGTCCCTTGCAAGTTTTTCGCTTTCTAGTTTAATTAATTAGTTTTATCTTTATTTTATTTTATCTCTTTGTTTCCCGCAAGTTGCCCGTAATCGTTTGTTAAGTTGTCAGGATGGCAGACGATCGATCCATGCGGAAGAAGCAACCCAAAGCACAGTTTTCCCCAAACGAAAAAGTGGAAAATGTGAAGCCAATGCTCATGATAACCAGGGAGCCGTCAAAAAAGAAGTGGGCGGACATCTACACAAAGAAGTACGTGGAAACCGAGAGTGAAAGTGAGCCCGACTATGCCACGGATTACGATTCGGAGGGGTTCACCGTGTCATTCGAACACCTAAGACTCAAAGTTCCCGAAGCTTCAAGTGATGATGATGAGGAAGATGGAAAGCAAGGCGGATACGCGGAGTTCGTGATCCCGAAGAAAGAAGATAAAGGCAAGGAGAAAGAGAAGGAGAAAGAAAAGGAGAAAGCACCGGAGGATGATCTCATCTACATCGCACCAATCAAGCATGATCCAGGGAGTTACAACTTACCTATTTCTTGTCATAAATTTAGTGGTCTTGCTTTGGTTGATTCAGGTGCCGCTCTTAATATGATGCCTGTTGGTTATTGCAGGAAAATGGGAGTCAAGAGGATCGTGCCAACGAACTATCAATACCGGGGAGTGAACGGTTACATGACAACACCGTTAGGAATAGCGGAAGGAGTCCCGATTCGTATTGACAAATTCGTGTACTATACGGACTTCGTCATAGCTAACCTTCCACAGAACACGGAGATCCCGATTATCCTCGGGAGGTCTTTCTTGCACACCGCTCAAGTAAATACCGATATGCGAAATCAAGTGACGAGCTTAGGTTATGGAGACAATCAGATTTACTTCGATCCTAACGGAGAGCCGGTTAGACACCTCGATGAGCCTTATGACGATCCTTCTTTGGCCTACACCAAAAGCACGAACCGCCCGCTACTCCCGCATGAGCTTGGAAAGAAGACGGAGGACTATTCAAACCCGATGGGCAAAAAGAAGCAATCAACCAAGGAACCGGGAACCTCCAAGAAAGATCACAGAAAGAAGAAGGGCTCGTCATCCCGGCGTGCCAAGAAATGAGCCGAAAGTGGGGTCGAGCTCTAGACCCGTCCAAAAAAGAAGCGCTTCTCGGGAGGCAACCCGAGCTTTTTGATTTTCTTTCGTTTTTAATGATTTTTGTGTGTGTTTTTATTAATGTTTTCATTTGATATTGCTTAGGTAACCATACGGAGGAGATAGAAACCAGATTCGAGCGAAATCGGAATGCGATGCAGATTTTCAAAAGTTGGAAACAGTGGGCATTTGGCAATCGCCAGATTCCAAATCTGGCGACGCGAAGTGGGTAAGCCACGGATCAGGTAAAAATTTTCGAACTTGGCAACGCGAAGAGAGCCGTTTGGCGACGCGAACCTTTTAAAAATTAGGGTTTTCTGAAATCAGCCTGTTTGGCGACGCGAAACCCAGGGTTTCGCGATGCGAAGTCGGGACAAACGGTTTTTAAACCTTCTTTTTCCCACTTTTCACAAACACACAAACCTAATTCCTCTTAGGCGCCGCCAAACCCTCTCACGTTCTTGCGAAATTCAACCTTCTTGAGCTTCAATTTCATCTTTCAACATGAACAAGGTACGTTTCCTAACTTTGATTTCGTAAGGATTGCTCGATTTGGTAATTGGAGATCTTGTTTTGGGTATCAATGGTGTTTGTTTGCTTGAATGAAATTAGCATTATTCTTGATACACCATTGATTGTTTAGAGCTTATAGATGAATGCATGCGCTATATTGTGATTGAAATCTTGTTTCTTGCATGCTATTTGATAGAGTAATCTAGTGATTGTGGTTAAATGATAAGTGTGGGGATTTTGAGAACACCAAAATCCCCCATTCCTTCTTGATTAGCTAGATTGGTTTGTAATTGTGATTGAACTAAAAGTTCAAGTGTGGGGATGTTCCACATCCCCTTTGTCCGTTAATGCATTTGTGATTGTGATGCTTGAACTTGTTAGTCGTATAGGTTTTTGTCTCGTTGGAATTTTGAAAGTAAATAAACCGTGTCTTGCGTTTATGGATTGAGATTCTTTCTAAGAAAATGGTATTTCGGTTTTGTAGAGACAAAGAACCCGCTCGTCTACGACCGCCGTAGCTAACTTCCGTGCACCGGATGGAAGTCATGTTTTCACCTCGTTTACGAACGACCCGACTTTGAATGCTCGAAAGAAGGAGGAGTATCGGGACATCGTTAACCGACTTCTCCCCCGCCAAATTCTCATGCCAAAGAGAGTCGATTGGGATCTTCTTAGATCGATGGGTGTCGAGAACGACATCAAAGCAATTCTTGAAAAGCACGCATACGACGAGGATGGCAATGAGTACTACATATGCCACGCATAGGAGCAAGTTTTCGATATTGCCGAGACCCTCTACCGAGAGCTTATTGTGGAGTTTGTGGCCACGTTTCGTTTCGATGCGATCAAGGCTCTTGGGGAATTTCATCAATCGTGTATGACTTTCCGACTTGGTGGTGTTTGGAGATCTCTTTCTTTGGTCGAATTTGCTCTTGCCTTGGGGATATATACCCAATTGGATGTTGATGCTCCCGGATTTGAGGAGTACATGTGGGCGACCGCAAAAAGACCCGATGATTTTGATCCGAGTTTGGCTTGGTCGATATTAGGTGATGGTGATTACCATGGCAACCTCAAGGTGAAAGGTTTTCTTGCTTCGTCGGATAGACTTCTACATCGCATGCTAATTCAAGCGCCGAACGCTCTTTCCTTGAGTGAGGAGAAAGTTACCGTGCAGGACTTGTGGCTTCTTGAGCAACTCTCTACGGATGATAAATATCTGAATGCTCCGTATCTCATCGCCGCTCAACTCGCCAAGGCGAGTGGTTATCGAGAGGGTAGTCGCATCGTTGGTGGCCAGTACGTGACGCTCTTGGCCAAGCATTTCAGTATCCTAACCGACGCCACTATCGCTTCGATGATGAACCTCGGGGAGATGGGGTTGATCGACATGGACCAACTCCGAGGTATGGGCGTGGCGAGAGTTGAGCATTGGTTGGACGAGACTACAATGCATGGATCCGTAATCCTCAAGCTTATAGGAGTCAGCCGAGAAGTCAAGCACCGAGGAGCACGCACGAGATTGGCGGAACAAGTGGAACGAGTGGGTCGAGTGCGGGTCAACAACCGGTGGATTGGACGGCATATGCAGGTTACCAAGACTTGAGTAACCAACTCTCGGAGATGTCACTTTCTTATGGCCGGCATCAACAGCATATGGAGTACAACACCGTGGAGGCTCTTCACCAAGCCAACTGGCAAAGTGGAGTGATGAACCAGATGGCCTCCCACTTCGGTATTCAACCGAATACCGCTTTTGCTCCATCTCCATATTGGCCATACTCCGAGGATGCTCCGCCCGGTTACCCGACTTACGAGGATTGGCAAAACCAACCTCGTGGCCCTTATTGATCTCTCTCTATTATCTCCGTTATTTGATATGGTTGTCGTAAACAATTTTATTTTTGAACTGCGTGGTTGTGTTTGAACAATTTTATTTTTCTGTTTGGTTTGTTTAGGATTTAAGTAGTTTGATTTGGTTTATTTTCATTTGTTCGTTTTTACTTTTCTTTTTCTTTTTGTTGGTAGATACGGCGATTTTATGATCGAGCACGAATTTTATGCACCACTCTCAGATCAGAACAGATTTCGTCACATAACCCGGGAAGTTTCTCTTTTTCCCAATTACTCCTTAATTGTGTTAATTGTTGCATTGAGGACACTGCAAATTTTAAGTGTGGGGAGGGGGTTATGTAGACTTATCTGTTTAAATGGGTTCACTTTTTGCTTATGGATTGTCGTTTTTCAAACTGTTGAAAGCTTTGAGATTTGACCCCAATTTTTTTTCGAAATCTGAAATTATTTTTGAAACTGAGTTGCTTGCATAGGAGAACACTGAATAGGATTAGTTGAGTAAAAGGATGCCTTGGAATACTGATTACCATGAGTGCCTCACCCAATTCCATTGAGAGATTGAGCCTTAATTGTTATATCTGTTTATTTCGTGAGGAATACCGACTTTGACCCAAGGTAGAACTTGTCATTTGAATGCTTGTCGAAACCACATAAGAGAAGTATTTATCACCATTGCACTGATAGAGGCCTTCGTTTCTAACCCTTTTAGCCTTCGTCAGATAACCTCATCATAAGGTTATCTGATTTGCCTTGCCTTTAATTGAAAAGTGTTCACCTTTGAACACTTTATCCCTTGAAACCATGTTGAGCCTTAGCCTTTTCATTTCTTTACCCACTATACACTTTATCCTTGAGCCTAATTGTTTTATCTATCTTTTGGCCGTAACTTAAATTTGATTCTTGAGATGTTTTGATCCAGTTTTTCGTATCTGACAAATTTTATGGGATTGAGATTTAAAAAGAGCCCAAAAGCAACATAGTTGCTGCTCTGAAAAAAAGAAGAGAGAAAAAAAAGAAAATAATTGAGACTCAAAAAGAAAAGAGATATCAAAAGAGTCGAGAATACAAAAAAAAAGAAAAAAGAAAAGAATGAGAGCTGAAAAGAGTGAAAAAGAGTTTGTGCCCCAAATAAGCCATAGGCTTAGGCCAATTCTAAAGAGAAATACTCATCCCAAAAGTCTCACTGTTTGAAAGTCAGATTGCTTCACTGTTTGGATCATTACTGATTAAGTCTTCAAATTTTTGTTACAAAACCCTTAGTCACTTATATATCCTCTATCCTACCCTTAACCCTTAGCCTAACATTACAACCCTAAAGTCCTCTTGACGGTTGACAACTTCTCAGTGGTGGAGATTAGATTTGGTGACAAGCTTATGCATGCGGGAATTAGTCGAGTATTGGTGTGATCACTTACATATACACTTTTACCCCCGAGAGATACACCTTATATTATTATTCATACTATGTGAGGGTAAAAGGTTGGCCTTGGTATCCAATTGCTTGATGAGTCTTGTTTGTGTGTTCGATTGTGTGAGTATACTTTGTTCTCTTTGATGATCTTGGGTGGAGATAATTTTGGAGTTATCTTTCTTATCTTTCAGTCTTTTGATTGAGGACAATCAAAGCTTAAGTGTGGGGATTTTGATAACACCAAAATTATACATGTTTTGGTTGCGCGTAATCGTATGACTTTACCCCATTTCTCACCCGTTTATGATCATTTCATGCGCTAAAAGAGCTTATTATTGTTTGTGAAGGATTTGGAGGCCGTGGAACGGAAAAGTACGAAAAAAGGCGACAAAACGTGAAAAATGCACAAAGTCAACACAGTAGCTACTTGGCGATCGCGAAGTCCTCAACCTGGCGCCGCCAAGTTCGACTGAATTGAAGATTAGGGTTTATTTAAGTGCTTGGCGTCGCCAAATCAGCAGCCTGGCGATCGCCAGATGGAGCCTGGACGTTTTCCTTTAAATATCAGCCTCCTCCTTCAGTTCTAAACATGTCCGATACACGAGGGAAGTACAGAGGAACGAGAGTGAGAGTACGAAAGGTGCCAATACGCTGCGGAAGTCGATCTCCGATCATCTATCGTTGTATTGTCGGTATCATGTCGATGTCTACTTTTGTTTGTGTTTTTGTTTTCATTATGAGTGAGTAGTTTATTAGTAGTGCTTGTCATGGTCGATGAACCTTTATGGATGATAATTTGTGATTAATGTTTACTGGTTTGTTTTGATTAATTGAATGTCTTTTATGGTTCTTTTCTGATTAATGTTGTTGTGGCGATTTGAATTCACTTGGTTGGGTGTATTTGTTAGACCAAAGCAGATAGACTCTGAAAGGATAATCAACCTACCTTAGCTTGACCTGGACCATAAGGTTGTGTTAAGGGGTTACTTTGACCAATAGTGACCAGATAGTAAAAGAGCCATTGCGATATTGATTAGGAAGGGTTTACCGATTCTAGATTGTGGACCAAACGATTTAGGATTGGAATTAGGAGGACCGTATCCTAGTTTCTCACCATAAATTGCACATGTTAGGGTGTCCCAGACTTAAATTCCTACAATAGTCAAAACAACCAAACCTTCGACCTATTCATATCATCCATATTGGGGATTCACTTTATCATGATAAGTACTGCTGTTTTTCCTTATTATAATCGTAAATCAGTATTTTAATTGTTTTCTTAGTTTTACTCTGTTAATTGTTTCTTTTAAGTATTCAAACCGTTTTCATACAAAAACCCCCCTTTAGATTAATTAAACCAATTCAGACTTTAGTCTACGATAACTTGACCGTTCCTAGTGGTAGATACGATACCTGGACTTTCCTACACTATATTACTCACAATCAGGTACGCTTGCCTGTATATGTGGTAAGACGGTGGCTAGGCATTAGAGGTTAAAACTTGTTACGCTTTTTATATACGATAATTACCGCATCAACAAGATAGACCCTTGACTTCTTCACAACCCACAAAGTAGGGTCTAACAATCTCCCCCTTTGGGAAGAAGTCAGAAGGGTGGCGGATACTTCAGCGCTGGCTCCCACTTGGACAGTTGTCGGTACTCGTCCCATTCTCCGATGATCCTCGTTCGCAAGTTTAAAGCTGCTTCAACTCTCCGGTACATGAGTCTCTCCTTCAGTTTTCCTTCAAGCTTATCCAACGCCTCGAAGAACCTTGATTTGTTGTCTAAGTGCCTCTTCTTCGGAATCTGGTCCGTCTTCAGTCGGCTCTCTATACCTTGGATGACATACAGAATGGTACCGTCGCAGAAATGAGAGAGTTCGCTGAATCGCATGAACTTTCGTTCTCTCTTCTTTAGCGTGCAGTAGACAATACCATGTTCTGGGATGCTCGTCGGCACGTAGAGCTGATATGAGTCGATCGATGGGACTTGCAGATTCGGGCGCAGAAGGTTCACTTTCGGCTGTCGACTCTCAATGGCCATCTGGTAGTCGGTCACATGTGATAAAGCTATTGCGTGACGGACGTACCTTTTGAGCACTTCGAGGCCGGAGTTGTAGTAGTCGGGGCGGAGGATCGGACCTTGAAGATACTTGATCAGCGCGAGGATGTCTTCAAGATGGATCCTGTCCAAATCAGCTTCTGTGAAGGTCCACTTTAGGAGCTCGCCGTTCAACCTGACGTTCCCACTTCCGTACATGGTGACCGAGAACTCTAAGAACATGCTGCTGCCGTGCCTGTAAGGTCTAACATCGGTTACCTTCACAAACCGGCGTCTGAGTCTAGTCTTCCCATGTGTGTACCAATAACAGATGCGTTGGTGGGCGTAGGCTGTCTGGCGGCGCTTCTTCTTGTAGTGCGAGACCCCGAAGAACACCTTTCTCGACCACAGATGGACTTTCTCTTGTTGGAAGATCCTTGAGAAGGACTCCTCCAAGAACGGTCGGAAGATAACGGTGTGATCCCAGTTGAGCTGGATGACGACGGGATCTGGAGAATCTATAACGGTTGTCGTGATGGTGGGAGGCGCTTCTGTTTCCGGGAGCTGTACCGTTGGGAGGAATGTGTCGTAGTCGGTTGCGCTGACGATGGTGTCCCCCTTCTTGTAGATTCTGAGACTTTGCGCAAGTCGGGCGAGGAGTCTTCTAGCTTCTTCTGAGATGTGAAGCTCACTTGGATCCGTCGACGCCGACTCGGGGAATACCATATCGACCTCGACTGTAGGCTCGGACTGAGGAAATTGGATTACCTCATCCAACGGTATCGACTGGTATGCAAACTGCTCGACGTCGAGAGGCTCCTCGTCGGGATACTCCATGAAATGCTGATGCCCTGACGGAGCAGTTTGAGGCGCTAAAGCTAATGCAGGCGCGAAACCCGAGGTTTGAGCGAGGCCGATGCGAAGTCTTTTGGCTCCTTGCATCTCCCCCTCATGTGGACCTGCGCCCGGGTCAGTGTCATCATGCCCCCTTTTTGAGGACTGAGACTGAGGCCGGCACGCTGCCTCGAGTTCGCGAATACGGCGGTTGGCGGCTTCCAACTGCGCTTCCCGATCTGCCAACTGTGCATCCCGGACGGCTATCAACTCCCCCGCTCGCTTGAGTTTTGTCGTAAGCTTGTCGTTCCGAGTGGTGAGCGAGGAGACTGCCATGTTGAATTCGGCTTCGAGTACGTAGCCCGGGATGGCATCTTGAGCAGTTGGTTGTGGAGGTTGCAGGCGGAGGACTGGCTCGGTACGAAGAGGAGGAGCCACGGATTGATGTACTTGAAGCTCGGTTGATTTGCCTTTGGCTTGGCGACGAAGTTCCTGTAGTTCTTCCTCTCGTTCGGCGTCTCGAGACTTCAAAGTCTCGATCTCTCCCCTTTGCTCGTTGAGAGTACTCTCGAATGCCTCAAGTTTGGCATTCCGGGAGGCATCGGCGCGGTCGAGCTCCGCGAGTCTGGTTTGGACGACTTTTAGGATGTCGCCCGAATCCGTCAGGCCTAAAAGCCTCGGTGTTGCGTGAGCGTCTTTAGAGACTTCGCTCGAGTCTGTCGGACCCGGTCCCGGTGGTACTAATCCCGGTGCTACTTGAGCGCCAGTTGTCGAGAAGAGACCTATGGAGGTGCTTTCTCGGCCTGATGTCATCGCTAATGTAAGGTTGACGATGTCAGGACTTCCGGTGGATCCTCGAAGGGCGTCCTCTGACGCACCAACTCTCCCCGTTCCGGCCAGGCCACTCGGGCGGGCGGATGATACTCCAAAAGGTGTCCTACCCAAATGAATGACGTGATACGTCTCGGAAAGTGGATCTAAGACACTTGGTGCACGGAAAGAAGTCGAGAGGTGGGGCAGTTCCTCTCTTATCTCAACATTGACCGACTCCGAGTGAGTGGTCAATGGAAGTTGTGCTGAATCCCCGTGAGAAGATGAAACGACCATCTGTTGAGAGATGGCCGAGTGGGTGGCTTGGGCGTGCAATTGCGCTGGTTGGCTGCCAGCGTCTTGACCCGACGTCATCAAGTGACCGGTCTGAATGTGGGTTGCCTCTGTGGGGGAATGACTCGGGGTAGAAGGGAGACCTAAAGTGTCTAACCTAAGGGGTTCTTCATCTCCTCCGTGTTCTTCTATCCTAAGCCACTCTTCATCTAAGTGGACCTCTTCTTCGCCGGTCTCTTTTCTTAGACCCTCACTAGCACCCTCAAGGTCTTCACCACCTTGTCTCTCCACAGCCGATTCCACTTCATCTTCATCACCATCAACACCGTCAGTTCGTCCATCTGAATCTACCTCATTCGGTTTGAGGATGTCCACGGAGTCGTCTCCGTTGAAAGATGACGTGACCTCATCTTCGTCTCTTTGTGCTTTACCGCTCTTGAGGTTGTCAACCTCCTCGGATTCATCACCGAAGTCCACTTGTTCGGACTCGGTGGCCTCAACGTCATCAACTTGTCGGTCGGACGGAGTCTGCTCGGAGGAGTACGCGTCATTACCTTCATCATGGTCTGAATCATCATCTGAATCATCTCCGGAAGGTTCTCCGTGGGGATCACCTTGTGGCCCGGGAGCGGCGTCAGTCTGAGGAGGTGAAAGGCCGTGTGCTTGTTCTTGTGGAGAAGCTTCCACGTCTTCACCTTGTCTCTCGAGTGATAGTGCTGGTGACGGCTCCTGTTCTTCGTCATGGAAGGGCGACGGCGGTGAGTACCGCTGATTACCAGTGTACTGCTTGGTTCTGGCGCGGATGTAGTACTCGGCCGAATGCTGTTCCTCATCGACCAGTTGTCGTTGAGTGCGTCGACCCCGTGCTCGGTGGGCTTGCTGGTAAATAGTACTCAGACCAACAGGAGGCACGTGCGGGACTGCGGAAGTGCTAACTAGTCTACCCGGCTCCCCCCTCACGTCTACTCTCAACACCCCTGATCCGGAGGCACCCCCAGTGGAACCCCGGGGCCCGGAACCTAAGGCCCGAGCCGCATTATGGACGGCTTGCACGTCCTGGGCAGGGCTCCTCGGCTCTGAGGAGTCCGTGGATGTGTCTTCTAAACCTAAGGAAGCCCTATACAACTCTACGCTAGTAGGATTCCTATCCGCAGTGTTCAACACATGACGAGGGATCGACATCTCTTCCTGACCTGGTTTGAGTACTCGGAGCTTGGCCATGGAGATCTGTTTGCTCTCAAAGATGGAATGACTCGAGCGGCGATCGACTTTAGGGTGTCTGGTCATATGATCGCGAATCATCAAGGCGAAGAACCGCATCCATGGGATGGACGAGTGCTTGGTTCGCTGGTCGTTCGGGTCCACATCCCGTGTGATGTCAATCCAGAGCTGTGCTGCGATGTCGATTCTGCGTCCGTAGATGATGGAGTGAATCACCTGCCACAATTGGGTCGAGGCCTTGTCAATGCCCTTTGACTTTGGCAGACAGGCACCGGTTCATGATATTGAACAGGGTCGACCATAGTGGTGGTAGCATGTTGTTGGTGACCTGATAAATTCCGTTGAGTCGTTGGCCGGGGTTGCTCATGACGCCGATAGCGAGTATCTCGCTGTAGAGGATCGGGACGTCAAGGATAGGCTCAAACGGAGCCTCGACGGAGTCAGCCGGAAGGTGTAGGATGCGTCTGAAGTCTTCAATGGTGACGGTGAGATCAGTCTGGTCAACACGTCCTACGAGGATTCGAGCTCCATCACGGTTGATGATTCTGGAGGTGTGCCAGAATTGCTGCAGGTAAATCATCGGCACGGTAGTAGTTGCCTGTAGTGAGTAGGCGACCGAGTGCACCTTCAAAATCTCCAAGATCACAGCTTCCTGAGCGGGGAAGTTGTTCAGGTCCACGTACTCGTTGTTTTGAGTAATGGGCTTGAGATCTTCCGCGGAAATCAACGCGCGGTCAGCATCAGCATTGATCGGTTGAGCCATCTCTGTTCAATGAGAACACAATTAACAAGTTAGAACATTCAACGAGCCACCAAGTGTTGTGAATGAGGTGGAGAGGGAAAGTACCAAACCCGATTCGGGTTTTGGCGAAACCCGACTCGGGATTGACACAAACCCGAATCGGGTAAAACATTTACCCGTCCATCAAATTCTCAAACACTTGTAAAAAAATTTTTTTGGCATGACCTCGACTCAACACAAGTCGAGAAACACGAGTACCCGAATCGGGTTACTCAGTTTCCCGAGTCGGGAATTGAGATTACAAATAAAATGCATTTCCTAAGGAAACCCGATTCGGGAATTGGGTATACCCGAATCGGTAAAGAGAATACAACACTTAGAACAAATTTTTGGATTTCCTACAGAAACCCGATTCGGGTTTTGGGTATACCCGAATCGGTAAAGATTGTATAACACTTAGTAAGAATTTGAAACGAGTTCAAAAAGTCCACCCTTAAGACAGATGCGAGAAACTCGGATACCCGGTTCGGGTTATCCATGTTTCCCGGATCGGGATTTGAAAAACGAGAAACAAGGGTTCACAATGGATCGATGCGGGAAACCCGAATACCTGAATCGGGTTATTAGGTTTCTCGAATCGGGACAATGAACAGTCGAAGCGGGTAAAACGAAGAACATTCAAAACACCCGATTCGGGTATTATGAATACCCGATTCGGGTTTCGCGACTGTCGGTTTTCCAAGTTCTAAAACCGATCAAAAAACACAGATTTGAACGAGTAAACTAGTACATTATGTTATATTTTAGTTCTAAACTGGTTTACTATCAACAAACGACCGATCGAACGTCCCGAAAACCCATTCCAAAGAGTTTGGGTTTCGGGTTTGTTCAAAAAGCTTTAGGCTTCGATTCGGCAGCGAAAACGAAACAGATACGTGTTATAGGTTATATCAAAGTGTTCGTAATCTTACCGTGATCGTCTGGAAGTAGTCGGATCGGAAAACGGACGGTCGGAATTGCCGGAAAGTGGCCGGAGACGGGATGGTGGTGTAGGCGGTTTCTTGAGAGAGAGAGAGAGAGAGAGAGAGAGAGAGAGAGTATGGAATTTGAAATCTGATTTTGTGTAAGGATTGAATAATGACAAAAATTCCTTTTTATATTTCCAGAGTCAACTTATCAGTTTAAGGATAAGTGTACTCTCTTTTCACTCTCAACTTTCGGAAATGGTACAAACACCCCCAGGACTACAAGTTTCACCCAAATGGCAAAACGAGTCCCTGAACTTAAGTTTAGAAAAGTTTCAAAAACAGCCCCTGACCTTAAGTATCAGGAGATGACAGATTTAGTCCCCGAACTTGTTCAGTAACTTGTCACATCCACCCCCTGAACTTGCAAGTTCATAAAAATGTTCAAGTTCAGCCCCTAGACCGTAACGAAACGACTAACCTGGATGATTTTCTTCGGGTATTAAGGATGTAACCCCGGAATCGGATTATGCGCGAGTCCTGATCTGATATAATCAGAAGTCGTAGCGATTGTCCATACCTACAAAATAAAGTGTAGAATGGTATCCATTGTAGGGTGGATTCGAGAACATTAGCACATACAAACATATGATTGTATAGACACTCCCCCTCGAAAGATGCTACACTTTTGAGTCTCCCCCTACACACATGCATCCTAACAGATCCCCGACTCCCCCTAGACATTAGGCGGGAGGTCTAACATTCCTAACTTACTTAGAAGGAAGAAATGGCGTTTCTCATCAAAGGCCTTAGTGAACAAATCAGCAAGCTGAAGGTCACTTTCCACAAAATACAGTTCAATATTACCTTTTTCGACATGATCCTTGATGAAGTGGTATCGAATGTCGATGTGCTTTGTTTTGGAGTGCTGAACTGGATTAGCGGTGATCTGAATGGCACTTTGAGAATCGCAGTAGATGGGAGTCCGGTTCATGGTGTATCCGAAATCCGCTAGTTGGGTTTTCATCCATAGAATTTGTGAGCAACAACACGCGGCAGCAATGTATTCAGCTTCGGCCGTGGATAGTGACACACAGTTCTGTTTACGTGACGACCAACTCACCAACTTGTTCCCTAGGAACTGGCAGGCTCCGGATGTGCTCTTCCTGTCCAACTTGCAACCTGCATGATCAGAATCTGTGTAGCCAATTAGCTCAAAACTAGAACCCTTTGGGTACCAAAGGCCAAAGTCTGGCGTGCCCTTCAGGTACCTAAGGATTCTCTTCACAGCCTTAAGGTGTGAATCACGCGGGTCGCACTGATAACGAGCATAGACACCCGTGGAGAAGACGATGTCAGGTCTACTGGCCGTGAGGTATAGCAAAGAACCAATCATTGCCCGATATTTCTTTAGATCTACCGGCTTGCCAGACAAGTCAGCATCCATTTGAAATGATCTGGACATTGGTGTAGCAGCGGAGTTTGAGCCAACCACATCAAAACGTGTTAATAAATCGTGAACATATTTTGATTGGTTTATGAAAATGCCTTCAGGGAATTGACGGACTTGGAGTCCCAAAAAGAATGTCAATTCACCCATCATACTCATTTGAAATTGTGATTTCATAGTGTGCTCAAACTCTTTGCACAACTCAGGCTTTGTAGATGCAAAGATGATGTCATCCATGTATATCTGCACGATAATTAAATCATCACCTAATTTGCGAAGGAATAAGGTGGGGTCGATTGTACCTTTCTTGTAGCCAGCTTCGAGCAAATAGATAGTAAGAGTTTCATACCATGCTCGTGGAGCTTGCTTGAGACCGTAAAGTGCCTTGTCTAACGCAGAGACATGGTCGGGAAACCTCGGATCTACAAACCCCTCGGGTTGTTCAACATACACCTCCTCGTGAAGGACACCATTCAGGAACGCACACTTGACGTCCATCTGGTAGACCATCATATTCTTGTGAGCGGCGTACACGAGAAATATCCGTATGGCTTCTATCCTTGCAACCGGCGGAAACGTCTCGTCGTAATCGATACCCTCTTGTTGGAGAAACCCCTTGGCGACCAAACGAGCCTTGTTGCGAATAACAAGGTTGTTTTCATCCTTTTTGTTCCGGAAAATCCGTTTTAAGCCAATGATGGATTTCCCCCATGGTCGTTTTACCAGGCGCCAAACCTTGTTCCTTTCAAACTCTGCCAATTCATCTTGCATGGCCCTTACCCAGTCCGGGTCTGACAGAGCTTGATTGATTTCCGACGGCTCAAATTCGCTTAAGAAGCAGGCGAAGAGACCTAAGTTATCAGATTTCTTTGATGATCGAGTCTGGACATTCCGAGATGGACTCCCGATGATATGGGATGGAGGATGACTTCTTGACCACTTTCTTGAATGGGGAAGAGTGACGTACGACACTTATAGCCCTTCCCAGTGGCTCAATATTTAGAACAACTTCCAGTTTGGGCTCCCGAACCACTTGAGCATACGATCTTTGAGAGGTACTCGGAGATGGTAACGGGGCAGCTTCAGGAATCGGAGCACGAACAGGGGTTGAAGTCTGTGCTACAACGGGTTCTGGTGAAGCTCCTGAAGGTTGTTCATTTGATGAAATCTGAGGTGGTGAGACCACTGGTTCTGGTGTCGTATTCTGAGCGGAAGTAGTAGCCTCAGAGGTGCTTTCCGTCACGAAAGCATCGTACGACACAGACGTCGTGGAGGTTCCAGGTGCAGCAGGTACGATGATTGGACCAGTTAAGATCGGCAAATCATAGTCTGAAGGATCTATAAAATCTGTAGATGCTTGATATCAGGCTTACGCTTCTCGATCATCTCATAAGCGGTCTTTCCGGTTCGCTTTACGATGAGAGTGTGGTTTTGCGTGTAGCATGCCGTTGCAACTGCTTCGGCCCAGAATGATTTAGGCACGCCTGAGTGAGCCATCATGGATCTAGCTGCCTCGACCAACGTCCGGTTCTTCCTCTCGACTACCCCGTTTTGTTGAGGAGTACGTACTGCAGAGAAGTTGTGAGAAATTCCCACATCTTCAAGGAAGGAATGTAACTTCGTATTACGAAATTCGGTTCCGTTGTCACTTCTCAACTTCTTCACCTTGAGATTCAACGAAACTTGAATCCGTTTGATGAAGGCAATGATTCTATCAGCAGCATCAGATTTAGCCCGAAGAAATTCAAGCCAAGTAAACCGAGAGAATTCATCTACAAGGACGAGCATGTACTTCTTTCTAGCTAGACTTTCAATCCTCATCGGCCCACATAGATCCATGTGAAGCATGTCAAGTGGACTTCGACAGTTAGTTTCCAACTTTGGAGGATGGGAACTTCTCTTCATTTTCCCTAACTCGCATGCAGAACATAGTGTGTCCTTGGAGAGGCGTGTCTCGGGAAGTCCACTGACCAAGCCTCTGGAAACCAGCTTGTTCATGTCTTTGAAGTTCTGATGACATAGTCTTTGATGCCATAACCAACTGTCTGCCTTGGTGGCTTTCGCGAGCAAACAGATTTTGTTATCTGGATGTGATAGATCTTCAAACTGAGGGTGTGTTTGGGGAATGCACCTAAAGACGGTCGTGTACAGGTTCCCAGTTCTTCGTGCAATTAGAACGGGAGTTTCATCTTCAGTGTTCACAGTAGCTCCGCACATGAATTGTTTGCACCAGAAGCCATTATCACAAAACTGGCTGGAGATGAACATGTTGTATGCCAAACCCCTCACATACCTCATCTGCTTGATAACATACTTACCATCTGTGATGCTTCCATGCCCTTCTATCCTTCTAAGTCTTGAATCAGCCATCTTGACATATCCCTCAAACTTTTCGACAAAGTCAAAAAGGAAGGACCGATGACCAGTCATGTGTCGATGGGCTCCTGAATCTATGTACCACACATGACTGACCTACAAAAAGGATTAAGCTTGTTTAGGGACCCATTGCCCAATGGGTTCCTTAGGGTTAGATGAAGCAGGTAAAACACTCGGTGCAGTCTCCTTTTCGGATTTCTCCTTAGGCATAAGGGACTGCACTGAGGAGGAGGTTTTAGAGTTTCCTCTTCGCCTCCTTCGTCTCTTATGAGACTTGACATTTGAATTATGAGCATTTAAAGAACTAGCCAGACCAAAGTGCAAGAGATTATCAAACATAGTACATGTTAGTAATTATGTGCAGAGTTGACAAACCAAGTGATTACACATCCAATGTTGCAAGACACTTGAGGGTCACACCTGTGAGGACCTATAAATCGAATAAGTTATATGAAACCCAGAAATGGAGAGTTAGGATTTATAATAGTGAATGATAAATCAATTGGGTAATTTCAGTCCGAAATCCCAAAGTTGGAGGGTTATTAATTAATTAGATACATTATATATTTATTTGATAAAATAAATATATAATAGTTAATTAATAGTAATATATATATATATATATATATTAGATAAATATATATATAATTATCATAAGCAAATTCTTTTCCAGTAAAATAAGGAAAAGATTGAGATAATTATCAAAAGGAAACTGGATCCTATTCAAACTGTATTTTCCTCCATATAAATAAGGCTTATGGGTTTAAGGAAAATTATTGAATTAAACTCAAAAATCAGTTTTTCAGTTTCTCTCTTCCTCTCTCTCCCACCGGCACCGATCTCTCTCTCTCTCTCTCCCTCTCTCCCAAATCGGCGCCGCCCCCTTCCTTGGAGCACCAGTTCGGTTCTTCAATCTTCGGGTTTTCAGTTCTGTTAGAGGAACCATTCGTAGGTCAATCACCGGTGGATCAATTCTCAAGCGATCCAGGTAAACCATCGAAACTGTTAAAACTAATTAAACTAAACGATTAAGATCATAAGTGTTTTAGGGTTTTTAACTTTAACGCTTCCGCATTAAAAGATCAAATCAGCGTGTTTTTGATCACATAGGCTTTTATCAGTTTAGATATTAAACCTATGGGATTTATCGAACCAGTGAGGTTTCGTAATCCATGATAATCCTCGAGTCAGATTGATCGAGGAAACTCACAAAAACCCAACAGTACACATGTATTCGCGATGGTGGCGTTGTTTCCGTTGCCGTCGTCGCCGGGTGGTTGCACGGTGACCAAAAACCACCGTGTTGGTGGTGATCATCAACGAATTTGGTGGTGGACGGCGGTATTCGCGATGGTGATCGGTCGCCGGCTGTACCGCGTCTAGTGGTGATGTCGCGCGGCTGCCGTAACTCAACCAACCCACGACCACCAGAAACCGCTAACGCGGTGGTGGACGGCGAAATATTGGTGGTGTTCGCGACGGCTAAAGACGGCCGTAGCCGTTTACTCGATTGCCGGCCGCACCGCGCATAGCGGTGGCGGCGGCTGTTGTTGTTTGATGGCCGAACGAAAAACCGCAACCACCAGTCGGTGGATAACGGTACGAACGCCAGCCGCACCGCGCATAGCGGTGGTGGCGGCTAATGTTGTTTTTTTTTTCTTTTCCGCCGGTTACACCGCACAAGACGGTGGCGATGGTGGTGGTTTTGGTCGCCGCTGTCAATGGCCGATGATTGAGGAGATGATGGCGGCTCGTTAAGCTGCTGTCACCAATCGCATCCGAGCCGGCATTATTGGTGGTGATTGCTTGCGAAACACGAAACACAACGATTAGGGTTTCTTGATCTACGATCGTTTTTTCGGGTAAATCGTAAAAACCCTAACGGGCCCGAAATTTACAATTTGAAAATAGGCCCACAAGCCCAGTTTTTGGACCAAGCTTATGGCCCATTTAGTGTTAATGATTTTAGGCCTTTTTTATCCAAATTAGTTCTTATTCAAATAAAATTTATTCGAACCAGTTGGACTAAATAATCCGGTTTGATAAGCGTTTTATAAAATCAAGTTTTTAGATAAAAAATTTTTTGGCCTGTTTAGTCAAATGAGCCTAATATCGTGTTTTCACTAATTTGTTAAAACACAAAGGCCAGTATTTTAAAATTAGATCGGTAAACCCGTTTTTGATAAGATTTTGATAAAAGGCAATTATTTTACGATAATCTTTAATATATTGGTTTATAAACAGTTTTGTTTTATAAATCAGTTAAAACCAATTTTTTTGCGTTTTTGAGACAAGATAATTTTAACGGATCTAGGTTTATTTCTTGCTTTTATTATATTGCTTATTTATGCTTTATATATAATTGCGTGATTGCTTGAATTCTATATATGCATCTCAGTTTGAGTATATATATATATATATATATATCCATTATAGAGTTTTTGCCAACTTAGACCCTTGACATATTTACGGGGAGGCCTGCATGCCATTTACAACCCCTTATGTAATAATGACCTTAGGATAGATGTTTTATTCTTTCGGGATAGCGAGGCCAGTGGGAGCTGCTAAAGTTCTTCCTCTTACCGGAGTACTGACAAACATGGCGAGGCCAGTGGGAGCTACGCAAGTTCTGAAGCTTTTAGTGAAATAGGTCATTATTGGTCCCTAGGAAACAAACGTTGGCAAAAACTATAATTAGCAATTATGTGATTAATTGTTATTTAGTTGCATGGTTGAATGATTATTTGTGATATCTTGCATGTTAGTAGTTTTAAATGGAAAGGTTATTTTAAAACTAGGTTATATCACAAAAGTATATAGGTTTTTGTATTTAAAATTACCAGTTTTTCAAACTTTTCAAAAACGGTAGTTTTTATTTTAAAACCTATAAATGATTGTTTTATATATAAAAGGCAAGTTGACAAAAACAGTTAGTTTTAATCAACTAGGTGTGCTATTAAAACAGTCAGTTTTAATTAGCAAGTGATTTTAGAACAGTTGGTTTTAAAATAGTATGTATGTTTAAAACAGTCAGTTTAAAACATCAGTAGCCTTTATGACAATCAGTTTTTCAAAATTATATTTTGACAAAAATCCTGGAAATAAAGTTTTTCAAAACCCCGAAAATCATAGATCAGTAGTGCAACCCATCTAGGGGCACCTTCGGCGTAAAGTACACAGGCGTTGTAAGTGATCACACATTCAACGTCCGTGTTCAAACTGAAGCTGGAGGGGTTACATAACTCTGCGAATTATCTCCGGGTGGTACCGGCCAGAGTATAGTGATCAGGTCCCCAAAATGGTGAGATCTATTTTGGTACTATTAAGTTCACCGGGAGGTACCGGGCCAAAATGCACTTAGAGGGACTGAAACATGCACAGGTAGTTAGCGTGGTCCCGAAAAGATCTAGGAGTCATATCAGGTAGATATGATTGGTAAAAGTCCTTACCTACCGAAATAAATACGGGCCTGGTGGAGCAAGAACAATCCGCACATTAGAACGTATGAAATAAGGATCCTAGTCCAATAAATTGATCATTTAAGGGTTTATTGATATTTATTGGAATTTAATCTATTTACAGTTGCTAAAGACCAAAAGTTTTAATTTGTGTAGATGGCAAACACTGTTACCAGTACTAACAATCTTTCCCTCCGCTCTATCCTAGAAAAGGACAAGTTGACTGGCTCCAATTTCCTTGACTGGGAGCGCAATCTGATGATTGTGCTCAGACATGAGAGGAAATGGTATGTCCTTGAAGAGCCTCTTGGGGAGGCTCCTCCGGCAACTACTCCGGCTGCTGCCAGGAATGCCCACAAGAAGCACACAGATGACCTGTTGGATGTTGCCTGTCTCATGCTTGCAACTATGAGCCCAGATCTGCAAGCAGGGCTCATAAATACAAATGCTTATGACATGATCCGCCAGCTGAGGGACATGTTCCAGACCCAGGCTCGTACAGAACGTTACGATGCCGCAAAAGCATTTAATGAGTGCAAGATGATAAAAGGGACATCAGTAAGTGACCATGTCATGAAAATGAAACGGCACTTGGATCATCTGGAGAGGCTTGGTCACCCGGTTCCGTTGCAGCTAGCAACAGATACCATACTCAATTCACTGTCAGAAGACTACAGGCCTTTTGTAGTCAATTACAATATGAATAACATGGAGAAGTCAATAGCATAATTTCACTCCATGCTTAAGACAGCTGAACTGAATATGGGGAACAAGAACAAGACCAAGGATGTCTTGATGGTAAGAGACGGAGGGGTGAAAAAGAAAAATGGGCATGCTAGCACCAGCAAAGGGAAGGGACCAGTTCAGGCCGTCCAGAGTGCACCCAAGAAAGGCAAAGGCAAGGGCAAGGGCAAGAAGGTTAAGCCAAATAAAGCTAGGACCGAAAACCGCTGCTTCACATGCAATGAGGTCGGTCACTAGAGGCAAAACTGCCCAAAGCGTCATGAAGCAGGTATGTAAACCTCAGATATTTATGATTGCTTTAGTTTGTCACTTCTTACTTGTTAGTTTACAAGTGTACTGATACCTAGAGCAAATGACTATTGCAGGTGGTCAGAAGTGATGTGCCCGAGAATTGCAAGGATCAAGATAGAAGCTCATTTTAGATATATATTTTTCAAGACAATTTTATTTTAAATTTTATAAGTTATTGTCTTGAATAAATATCTGATATGCGTGGAATTTTAAAGTCAAGTTTTGACCTGAAAAGATCCTAGATATTGCCTGTTACTTCAATAGTTTTGATTGAATTGAAGTAATTTATATGAAAAACTGTAAGAAACCAAATAAAGAACTAAAAGATTATGGTTTCTAGGTAAAACATTTATGAGTAAGATTATGAAATAATTTTTGTGATCAGGTTTAAATTATTCAAATGTTTAGAAGAGAATCTGGGATATTAGCTTAGACAAGGTTAATAACAGTATTTATAAAACTAAGAAAATTCCAAGTTTTGGAATTGAGATTTAATAAAATCCAGTCAAGTTTTATAAATAGAATTCTCAAGTGTATTACTTAAAATAGAATTGACTGATCAAAGTTTTGACTAAGTCAATAGTGAATTTTGAATAATAAATGGTTTTCATATAGGATAGTGGGAGCCCAATTTATTCTCTATCTAGTCGAAGGTAAAGAATAAAAGAAATAATTATTGATTCAATATATCTCGGAATTCATAATCCAGATAGGATAAGAATTCATAAGATATAATTTAGTCAAAAGGATAAAAGTTTCAAAGATTCTTGAATCAAAGGAAAGAAATGATTGACTTTTAAATCAATAATTAAAGTGTTGGATTAAATATGAAATTCCAGTAAATTTACCAGGAAGGTAAAATGGAATCCGATTTCAGGTAGAAATCATTCATCTACACAAGCAACTAAGGAAAGTTGCAGTTTAGTTTTACATATTCAGGAACTGGTAGTTATTCCAGGTCTCCAAGTTCATAGAATATGATAGAAGTCTAGTTATTGTTCTAAAAGTGTTTGCAAAACAATGATTAGCAGATACAAGTAAACAATATAAAACAAACTTGTATTATTTGGTTATCACTTTGATTAAAATGGTAAACTTTAATCAAAGGGTTTAAACTGAAGGTGGGTGATACTTCATTTTAGACCAATATTTAACAAACGCTAAATAGATATTATAAAAGTTATTAAGAAAGGTCGTTAATTTTGTTATTATTACAGTGTGTAATATGGACTATACGAAATTAATTTCTTTATCACTTTTACATTTTGCATGTTTTAATAAATCCAGGAATGAAACTAGTTTCCAGTTTTCATTCAAAATTTGTCCGTGACAACTTATCATTGTGGGAACATGATAAGGTGCTAAAGTCATTGTGAACTTTTAGGTAGTTATGATCAGTTGCTGAATAACAGCTACAAGTGTTGTAGACTAAAAGTTGCACAGATATTTGATAGAGTAGCAAATATCGGACGTGATCCGCAGTTGAGATTACTTCTTGGAATCAGTCATAAGTAAAACTCACAGTGGTTGTCCCTATCACCTGAGGTATCTGATTTGATATCATGAGGACTGCTAAATACTTAGTACACTCAACCGCTACGCCGTAACAGGGTGGCTATAAAGGGTGTAACTAGATTCAGCGGAAGCCGTGGTGTTAAAGGCTGATATGCAAGATGGGATTTGCACCTCTTCTTTGGAGAGAGATATTTCTGGGCCCATTTTGACTGACTGAATATACTGATGAAGTGCATGGCCATGCCCAAACGAACTGATTAGTTCTTTGTCGTTTACCTATCAGTAAAAGTCGGATAGTCGAGAAAAACAGAATCTTGAGTATTTAGAGTTGACACCTTCCAAGCTCATACTCACAGATGAAATATCGTGATGCAAAGGGAAAAGCCAAGATATACCCAATCAATGAACAGTAGTTTCATAGATGCTATTACCTTATGGAAAGCTTTATCAACAGTCTGGGTATAAGAGTTCTTGTAACCTGGTTAGCCTAAGTGCCTGTCTAGGGGCCTCCTTAGGTCCGTGTAATCAAGGCGGTATTGCCAACTTGCACAAGTGGGAGTCTGTTAGTAATTATGTGCAGAGTTGACAAACCAAGTGATTACACATCCAATGTTGCAAGACACTTGAGGGTCACACCTGTGAGGACCTATAAATCGAATAAGTTATATGAAACCCAGAAATGGAGAGTTAGGATTTATAATAGTGAATTATAAATCAATTGGGTAATTTCAGTCAGAAATCCCAAAGTTGGAGGGTTATTAATTAATTAGATACATTATATATTTATTTGATAAAATAAATATATAATAGTTAATTAATAGTAATATATATTAGATAAATATATATATATATATAATTATCATAAGCAAATTCTTTTCCAGTAAAATAAGGAAAAGATTGAGATAATTATCAAAAGGAAACTGGATCCTATTCAAACTGTATTTTTCCTCCATATAAATAAGGCTTATGGGTTTAAGGAAAATTATTGAATTAAACTCAAAAATCAGTTTTTCAGTTTCTCTCTTCCTCTCTCTCCCACCGGCACCGATCTCTCTCTCTCTCTCTCTCCCAAATCGGCGCCGCCCCCTTCCTTGGAGCACCAGTTCGGTTCTTCAATCTTCGGGTTTTCAGTTCTGCTAGAGGAACCATTCGTAGGTCAATCACCGGTGGATCAATTCTCAAGCGATCCAGGTAAACCATCGAAACTGTTAAAACTAATTAAACTAAACGATTAAGATCATAAGTGTTTTAGGGTTTTTAACTTTAACGCTTCCGCATTAAAAGATCAAATCAGCGTGTTTTTGATCACATAGGCTTTTATCAGTTTAGATATTAAACCTGTGGGATTTATCGAACCAGTGAGGTTTCGTAATCCATGATAATCCTCGAGTCAGATTGATCGAGGAAACTCACAAAAACCCAACAGTACACATGTCATTCCTGAAAGTAGCAAAAACAGTGTTCAAATTCCCATTACGGGTTACAGACAAGTTTAAATCAAATCCTACACTAGGTGGGGTGTTTGGGTGAAATTTTATCATCGAACGATCGAACGATTAAAGTCGTAAGATATCTTCCAGGATGATATTCCTGTATTAAGATAAGGTCCTGAAGTAAAGATATAACTACCATCAAACAAAGATAAGTGGTCATCGAAGATAATCGTACGATAATCATCATATGATCCTACGATTAACCTAACGATATACATGTTTGAGTTTATTCTTATTGCAGGCATGCTCATCTAAGATAAGCTCGAAGCATAGTCATCGCCTATCAAGCCCGATATGACCGTTTGAACCAGATATGCTCACCATTAAAAAGCCCGGACGTTACGATCGTGAAACACTCTTCAGTTATAGCCGTTGCATTTATTGCTCAATTATGATCAAACGGTTACAAGCTCAACAACTATAAAAAGAGACTCAAGACTGCACAGAAGGGACAACTAATTCAAAAAGGAGATATAGCAATTACAATATTATTCTCTGTATTTACATTCGATAGCATTCATTTCCTTATTGTAATCGCACGATACAACTGTAACATCGAGGATATCACCCCTTATTGGTGATCAATAAGTGCAACGTCGACTATCCTATTTAGTCGACCGCAGGTTTTTTCCTCGATTCAGAGGTTTTTCCTGCGTCATCAATCTTTTTGTCTATTTATTCTCATTTATCGTACGTTTTATCGAACAAGAGTTCTTTCTTTTGACGATTTTGCCTCACGACATCTTACGATAATACTTAAGTAAATTTTTACACAAACAGTTTGGCGCCCACCGTGGGGCCCGTTTTGAGAAAATCTTGTTCGATAAGGCGTCAGCTTACTAACCTATTTCTCCGAGCTTCTTTGTGAATTGAGTACAGGAACATGGCAAGCAGTTCTCAAACAACCTTGCAGCAACAATTGGCAGCAGCACAAGAACAAATCCAATGGTTGAATGAGCAGAATTTACAAATGAATGGCGAACTGTCTAGATTGAGAGCATCGAATCCGCAAACTTCTCACATCCCAGTTTCCATTCATCAACAAAGGCCATTCTTTCCTCAAAATCCACCCCCTGTTTCTCAACCTCCATTTGTCCAACCACAAATGTCACAATCTTTCATTCCACCTCAAATATCGCAAGTTAACTTGCCACCACCACCGCAAATATCGCAAGTTAGCTTACCACCGCCACCTCCAGTCAACAATTCACGTCCTATCTTCCCTCCGTTACCATCAGGTCCTTACCCAGGAGCAACCACGTTTACTTACAACCAACCTCAAACAGGGCCTCGTCCCTTTATACCTATTCCAGAACCTATATCGCACGTTCCCACCGCAGCTACCCCCATAACTCATATTCCAAACTTATCGAACGTTTCAGGAACCTCTGGTAATCCACCGCCCAATGATATCGTGGATATTCGACTAAAAATGCTAGAAGAACAAAATAAAGCAATGCTCGCATTGTTAACCAAACTTCCTGGAGCTGCTGTACCCATCGAAGTTGAACCTAAAACTGGATTCCAAGCCTCACCCTATATCGATGAGATTGCTCTCGTTGATATTCCCAAAAAATATAACATCCCAGCTTTCACACCAAAATACTCTGGAATCTCCGATCCTGTGGAACACATCGCACAATACAAGCAGCTAGTGTGGACAGTTCCTATTCCAACCCAGTTTCAAGAAATATGCATGTGCAAAGGCTTTGGATCAACACTTACCGGAGCTGCGTTGCAGTGGTTAATCAATTTGAAACCCAAGAGCATTGCATCATGGTCTGAGTTAGTAAACCAGTTTACTCGACAGTTTGCAAGCAGTCGCAAGATGGAGAAACAAACAAGCGATCTCTACTATGTCGTGCAAAAAACAGGTGAAACCATTCGTGAATATTTTAACAGGTTCAATGCAGAGATGATCGAAGTTAAGAACTGCGATGTGCGGACGGCGATCGAAGCATACAAACGTGGATTAGATACATCCTCGGAGTTATATACAGATTTAACGAAGTATCCACCAGAAAACTTCGATGATGTACGAGCTCGTACGTTGGCACACATGAGGATCGAAGATGATGCCCTTTTCCGGCGTAAACACTCGAACGATAAGAAAAATCTTGGAGCGCAGAAACATGATTTCAAACCTAAACGAGTAAACAAGATTGATAATTCTCGACGCGATCAGAATAAACGTTCGAACCAAGGTAAAGGTAAAGTAAGATATCCAGATTTGTCAACTTACCATTTTGCAGGTACAACGAAAGACTTGGTGGATTCCCTACGGAACTTGGAAGTCAACGTACGATGGCCCAAAAAACCAGAGAGTCCTAGCAAGGACAGAGACCAAACAAAATGGTGCGACTTCCACAGCGACCACGGACACAATACAGATGATTGTATTAGCTTGAAGAAGGAGATCGCGTACCTCAAATCAAACGGACATCTTAAAAACCTTCTAGGCGATGATTCGAAAAGACCAACGTCACCCGTTCCAACGAAGGTTGTAAACTGCATTACAGGAGGATCAGAAGTGTGTGGCCTTACCTATTCTGCAGCAAAAAGGCACGCACGAGAAGGACCTGAAGGACATCCCATCCCAAATGAATCCAGGACTGCGGAAGACAAGGAGCTCGATGCTACGAAGATATCGTTCGATATCGAAGATATGTCAGACACTCATCAGAAACACCATGATGCACTGGTTATTCAGTTGACAATTGGTAACTGTCTAACCAAGAGAGTATTAATCGACGGAGGCAGCTCAGCCAACGTGATATTCGCAGAAACACTCAAGATCATGGGTATTGATCGGTCCAACATCGTACGACGAACAACAACGCTAATTGGATTCAACGGAGATGCCACTAGTACTCTTGGAGAAATCATACTACCAGTCTTCGCTAAAGGCATAAACAAGCAAACAAAGTTCAACGTCATCGATTGTCCTTCCGCTTACAATGCCATACTTGGAAGACCTTGGATTCACGATATGAAGGCTGTACCATCGACGTATCATCAGAAGATCAAGTTCCCATCTCCCTGGGGCGTGCAGGAGATAGTCAGCGAAAAGAAAATCGCAAGGGAGTGCTACAAGATTACGATGAAGGCCAAACCGCACGATATCTAGCAATTACAGAGCCAGGATGGAATACGATCGTACGATGATCTTCAATTAGAAGAAGTCGTGTTGGATCACAAACATCCTGATCGCAAGGTCTTCGTAGGTGCAACTCCAACCCCCGATATAAAAAATAGTATAATTTCTTTTTTGCAGGAACACTCGGATTGTTTTGCGTGGTCACACGAGGATATGGTAGGGATAGATCCTAACATCATATCGCACAAGTTGAACGTGGATCCTACGTTTAAACCCGTTAAGCAAAAAAGACGCAAGTTTGCACCAGAACGCAACAAGGTCATCAACGAGGAGGTAGAAAACCTACTCAAAACAGGAAAAATTCGAGAAGTAAAGTATCCAGATTGGCTCGCCAACGTGGTGGTAGTACAAAAGAAGAATGGAAAATGGCGAGTATGCATCGACTTTACAGACCTAAACAAAGCTTGTCCAAAAGATCCCTTTCCTTTGCCACATATTGATGCGATGGTCGATGCAACTGCGGGGCACGAGCTACTAACGTTCATGGATGCTTATTCCGGATATAACCAGATCCTAATGCACAAAGATGATCAAGAGAAGACTGCGTTTATGACCGATAAGGGCATATACTGTTACAAAGTAATGCCATTTGGGCTCAAGAATGCTGGATCAACGTACCAAAGGCTCGTAAACAGGATGTTCAAAGATCACCTCGGACGTACGATGGAAGTATATATCGACGATATGCTCGTAAAATCGGAACGATCACAAGATCATATCCAGCATCTGAAGCAATCGTTCGATATATTACGAGAATACAAGATGAAACTCAACCCAACCAAGTGCTCTTTCGGAGTGCGTGCGGGAAAGTTTCTTGGATACATGGTTACACGACGAGGGATCGAGGCAAGTCCAGAACAGATCAAAGCAATCCTGGAAATTCAATCACCAAGGAATGTAAAAGAGGTACAAAAGTTGACCGGACGAGTAGCGGCCCTGAACAGGTTCATCTCACGATCATCCGATAAGTGTCACTTGTTCTACAACGTGCTTCAAAAGAACAAAGGCTTCGATTGGACAGAAGCACACGAGGAAGCACTACAAAGCTTAAAGAAATATATGTCCAATCCTCCACTGTTGACGAAACCAATTGAAGGTGAGAGCTTGCAATTGTACCTCGCTGTAAGTAACAACGCTGTCAGCGCAGTGCTCGTACGAGAAGGTGACCAACATCAGCAACCTATATATTATATAAGTAAGTCTTTCCTCGATGCTGAAACAAGGTACACGTCTATGGAAAAGCTTTTACTTGGCCTCGTAACTGCAGCAAAAAAGTTAAGGCATTATTTCGAATCGCATCATATAATCGTTGTTACTAACTATCCTCTTAAGATCGTACTTCGTAAGCCTGAACTTACAGGACGATTAGCAAAGTGGAGTATTTATCTTAGCAGCTTCGATCTAACGTATCAACCAAGAACAGCGATAAAATCTCAGGCGTTAGCAGATTTCGTAGCTGAATTCAGTCCTGGGATCGAAGAACCATTGTACGATGAAATCAGTAATGTGATGATTCATGACAACGAACCATGGACCATGCATGTTGACGGAGCTTCTAACGCACGAGGATCAGGATTGGGAGTAGTCCTGAAATCATCACATGGGGGCAATATGGTGTATTCGGTACGATGTGAGTTCAAAACCACCAACAACGAAGCAGAGTATGAAGCCTTGATTGCTGGATTGGATATGGCATATAACTTGGGAGCACGATGGCTACACGTACGAAGCGATTCACTACTAGTAGTGAACCAAATCAATGGCGAATTTCAAGCAAAAGATTCAAAGATGATATCGTACCTCAAGATCGCAAAAGAAAAGATCGCACGATTCGATAAGTTCTCGATAGAGCAAATCCCAAGAGATCTGAATATGCAAGCCGATGCCTTGGCTAACTTGGGATCCGCATTCAATGAACCAGCTTTAGAAAGTGTTCCGATAATACATCTTATGTCACCAACAATCGAAGAAGCTCAAGTGATCGAAGAAAACCACGATTGGTTGAATGATATATGGAACTATCTCAAAAACGACCAGCTCCCTGAAGACAAATTAGAAGCCCGGAAAGTCAGACTTAAAAGCTCTCGATACACGATCTTCGATGATCAGCTGTATCGAAGGTCCACAACGGGTCTAATCTTACGATGCGTGGTGAATAAGCAACAAATCGATCGAATCCTTCAAGAGATGCATGATGGAGAATGTGGAAACCATTCTGGGGGCAGAAGTCTTGCTAACAGAATCTCGAGACAAGGATATTATTGGCCTACTCTTCGAGAGGACTCGATAAGGTATGTTCAAAGGTGCGATGCTTGTCAAAGACACTCAGGTACGTCACATCTACCTTCTGAACCCCTACACTCTATCTTAATCCCATGGCCATTCATGCGATGGGGGATGGACATCGTAGGAAAATTACCACCTGCTCCAGGTCAAAAAGTATTTTTACTTGTTCTTACTGATTATTTCTCTAAATGGATTGAAGCCGCAGCCTTCTCACAGGTTAGGGATAAGGAAGTTATCTCCTTTATCCAAACTAACATTATTTACAGGTTTGGAGTACCATCAGAAATAACGTGCGATAATGGATCCCAATTTATAAGTGAGAGAACTCGAAAGTTCTGCGATGAACGCGGGATAAAACTCATTACATCGACCCCAAGATATCCACAATCCAACGGCTTGGCCGAATCCAGCAACAAGACCATTATTAATTCTATTCGAAAGAGGTTGAAAGCTGCAAAGGGTCGATGGGTCGAAGAGTTACCATCTGTTTTATGGGCAAATCGCACGACACCTAGAACTGCAACTGGGCAAACTCCTTTTTCCCTGGTATATGGATGTGAAGCAGTCCTTCCAATCGAATCACAAGTTCCTGTTGCTCGACATCGTACGATTGAACAAAACTCGATAGACTTGTGTTACGATATTGATGCTTTGGAAGAACTAAGAGAGAAAGCCTTTCAAAAATTGGCATCGCAGAAAGCCATGGTTGAACGCTACTTCAATAAAAAGGTAAAAGTCAAGGTATTTCAACTTGGGGATCATGTCCTGCGACGTGTCTTTCCGAATACACAAGAATCGAACGCTGGAAAACTTTCCATCAAATGGGAAGGACCTTACATCATTACCAAGATCGTGGGGAAAGGTGCCTATAAGATTTCAACCATCGAAGGTAATGAAATCCCCCGTAGTTGGAATGCAACTCATCTGAAAAGGTACTACTTCTAAAACCCTTTTTATTTTACTATTATTTCATCAAACGATTACTGACTTAGGCATCGGAGCGCCGTTGGTCAATCCAACGGCCACCCCTTAGCCAATTTTACTCGCAGGTAACGCACGATTATCGCATGATATCGCACGACTACCGCAGACATCGCACGATCTATGGCAAACATCGCCCGATAAAACAACATGCTCAAATCGCATAGAACTTAAAAGATGCATCAATCGCAAGAGCGCAAGTCAAAACGCCAGACGCATGATTAACAGAAACGTTTCTAAAAAATTTCTAAGTGCCTTAAACTCACGATAAACATCGCAAGTGAAAACGCACGATTAATTAAGGCCTTAAACACTAAATCAGCTAAAACGCACGATTATCTATTTACTAAAAGTACTTAGAACAAAAATAACAAGTACTGAAACATCGCACGATTGCAAAAAATAGCTAATTTCATTAAAAAAGTACTTGAAAGTACTACGATTACATCAAAAGGAATTTAATTTTCAGGATTGGCTTCTACGCCAGTATCCTCTCCTACACTAACTTCTACGATAGGGGGAGGAACGTCTTCAACAGCCTTATCCACGATGACGGATCCAGAGGCGTCTTCATTCTTATCCTCCTCCTCGATCATCGTGACTTCGGCCTCTTTGCTCTTTTCAGCACCTTCCTCCTCTTCATCAGCATCCTTGGCGTCGTCAGCATCCAAGAGCTCATCGGATCCCATCGCATCGCGGAAGGCTCCCAACTCACCTTTAGCAGCTTCGATGGTGTACGTGCCACCAATGAATTGGCGTATTACGGCTGCACGGGCCACCATCCTGGATAACACCATCTCATCTTTGAGATCCTGGATCTCAGAGGATGAAGCCTTCTCTCGATCTGCCATCTCCGTGCGCATCGCAGCAAGTTCCTCCTCCAACTTGGCAATACGATTGTTGGCCGCTGTAAGCCTTGCACGTTGATCCGATCGAACGTGCTCAGCTTCATCCAGCTTAGCTATCAGATCATCAGCCTCAACCTTTTTGGCCTCCAGATCAGCAGCCATCTTAGATGCCTTCTCCCTAGCCTTCTTCGCCTCGTTCACAGCAGCCCTTTCACTGGACATCTTCGCCTTCATGTCCCTCTGAACGGTCTCCAACCTTTGATGAAGACCAAGACACGCCTGGAAAGCCTGCATAACACAAAATGATTAGAACACGTAATAATATAATCGTAAGATACAAACATCGTACGATAGCTTACCATGAAGGAGTACCCAACCGCACCAGCATCCAGCTCGCCAATCCGACGAGTGTCCATATGGGCTTTCTGCGATGGAAGCAGGTACTGTTCGATGGCAGGGAAGAGATCATCCTGGTTGATGACATCGCCATCCAGAAAGTTTGAGGGTAAAGAAATGTGAATCGACGACTCACCTTCCTTCCCCTTTGGAGGCTTGATCGAAGCTCTTTTCTCCTTTGGCATCGTAGGAGACATCGAAGGAGGAGGAGCAGTATGAATCGGGGTCGCATCGACCACATCATCCGCCTGTCGTACGGCTTCCTTTGATGCAATCGAAGCACCCGAAGAAGACCTTGTCTTCTTAGGCTGTGGCTCCATGCCACTTATCCCCTTCTTCTTCTCCAAAGCCCTCTTGGCCGCCGCTAATTTGGCCAACTTCTTAGCAGGTTTCTTTTGGCCTGAAATAAGCAAGAAAAACATGCGTTAGTATCATACGATAAAGTCAAGAAAACGTAAGATAAGAGGAAGAAATTATCGTACGATTTACCTTCCATCTCTTCTTCTTCTTCTTCTCCTTCACTTAGCACTTGAACTTCGAGCTCTTCGTCGCTATCCTCCCTTGGGCTTTTTCCCTTCGATCTGGCGTACGATCTTTCTTGAACACCGTACTCCAAGAAGCGATTAACAGCCTCGGTGGATTCCTCGAAAACAAATTCGATCTCTGTAAAAAGAAACGCACGATGAGAAATTAAACGATAAAATTAAAATTAAATACATAAGACGACCTATACCTAGTGAGTTCCATTCTGGGGCTACCCATCCACCTTCCTCCAAGACCGATGAGGATCGTACGAACGCATATCGAGCCTTCCACCCTCGATCAAACGCCTGAGTACCATGTACTAACATGGCATCACCCCTACCCTTGGGATAAATCCCATACCTATCGTAATCAGAGGGTTTAACGGTGTACGCCGAAAGAAGATCATCGACGGTGAAAGGGTCTCTACCCCAATTTTCCGTTACACGTTCGATAACACTCACGACCCTCCAGAATTGGGGCATGAGCTGTCCAGGGGAAAGGCTAAAACGTGTCATGAAGGCACGAGATAGAGGACTGTAAGGCCAAGTGAATCCTATCTTAAATGGGTATTCGAACAAGGCAAAGAAACCTGCCGGAGCTTCGGCGGGTCTAACCTCACCGGGTGATTTGATTACAGCCTCCTTAGGCATCCTAGCAAGTTTCCTAAGGTGGATTAGGTCGATTTCTCCCTGGATTGTGCTCCTAACCTCCATGATTTCCCTAAAACAAAGTCGATCTAGACTTCTGCGCAACCTATCGAAACGCAATAAATCGAAGTTTCTAGGGTTCTTATCAGCCTTAATTTTCAAACGCATGAACTGAAATTGAAACTAGGGAAGAAAGATACCTTATAGGCGAATTAGATCCAAATCTTCTTAAAGATTAGAAGGATTCGGTTTGAGTTGAATTTGAATTCGAAAATCGAAAAAGATTTGGAGATAATTATGGAAGAAATCTTATCTTTATATGAAATTAAACTCCTTCCCAAGAAATTGAGGTCGAATCGAACATCGACACCTGTCCCTTATAACCGTTGCATTGACAGCTTGCACTTAACCAGGTTATGACGCCGTTAACGTGAAAAACGGTTCAGATTCGATAGATTAATCATGATAAAATCGATGTGCTAACAATTTAATTTTGCAGATGTAAGATTCAGAAAATCAATAACTTATTTTTCTAAATCTTGGGGGCAAACTGTTTGGGTGAAATTTTATCATCGAACGATCGAACGATTAAAGTCGTAAGATATCTTCCAGGATGATATTCCTGTATTAAGATAAGGTCCTGAAGTAAAGATATAACTACCATCAAACAAAGATAAGTGGTCATCGAAGATAATCGTACGATAATCATCATATGATCCTACGATTAACCTAACGATATACATGTTTGAGTTTATTCTTATTGCAGGCATGCTCATCTAAGATAAGCTCGAAGCATAGTCATCGCCTATCAAGCCCGATATGACCGTTTGAACCAGATATGCTCACCATTAAAAAGCCCGGACGTTACGATCGTGAAACACTCTTCAGTTATAGCCGTTGCATTTATTGCTCAATTATGATCAAACGGTTACAAGCTCAACAACTATAAAAAGAGACTCAAGACTGCACAGAAGGGACAACTAATTCAAAAAGGAGATATAGCAATTACAATATTATTCTCTGTATTTACATTCGATAGCATTCATTTCCTTATTGTAATCGCACGATACAACTGTAACATCGAGGATATCACCCCTTATTGGTGATCAATAAGTGCAACGTCGACTATCCTATTTAGTCGACCGCAGGTTTTTTCCTCGATTCAGAGGTTTTTCCTGCGTCATCAATCTTTTTGTCTATTTATTCTCATTTATCGTACGTTTTATCGAACAAGAGTTCTTTCTTTTGACGATTTTGCCTCACGACATCTTACGATAATACTTAAGTAATTTTTACACAAACATGGGGCATGGCCTAGATCCGCACGAACAGGACCACGCCTCTTAGGGAAAGCAGAAAAGGGGTTGTTCCTTCCTTGATCCTTTCTTGGTGCCTTCACATTCTGTCCACCATCTTCTTTCCTCGCAACTGCATTAGAAGCAATGTGTGAGTTAGATGACGGTTTATGTGAAATGGATTTACCACCTTTTCCAGATGACGGTTTTTGAAAATTAGGTTTTGTGGAATTGAAAGGTTGTTTTTTATTAGGTTTGGCCCGAGAGTTCTCACCCACTTCAAAGGTGCTCGAATTGAGCTCAAGACTTTTGATGGGTTTGGCTGGAACACAAGCATCAACAGATTTGGAATTCTTGTTCTGGAGTCCTTTGGGTGCGTGAGGCTTAACTGACTTCCCTCCGTCAGTACCAACACATTTTTCACCCTCAGGTTTGTTTATCTCAGAACCGGATGCAAGTGTCACAGTGGACTCATCGGGTTTGGAAGGAACGCTTACCTTTTTCTTGGGAACGAACCCGGAAGGATCATCCCCCTCATCTAAAAAGATCTTAACACCATACTCAACATTGGGATCTAAGACTGGATAAGTACTGGATAAGTCGTATCATCATCTGAATCCAAAGAGTAAAAGTTTTCAAAATCCATGACTTTCTGTTTCAAAAGGGAATTAGACACAAGTTGGTTGGTTAAAGATTGGCGATACATTGTCCTCTCATCGTGAAAGATTTCTTTTGTTATTTCAAAGTGAATGTCCGTGAGGATGTATCGAGTTTGAAGATCTGCAACCTTGGTTTTGAAATTAGTAAAGGTAGAGGTTGCAGTTTCACATTCAGAAGAGAGCCTAATTCTCTCGGCGTTAGCCTCAAGAAGGTTCTTTTCAAGTGTGAGAACCAATGTGTCTTTTTCCGAAACAATCGCTCTTAGATTCAGAATTTGATGTTGATAGGCATCTAAGTCCATGGCTTTCAATCTAAGTTCAAACATCTCCTTTTCCAGCTTGACTAGTTCGGGACTCTTAGTTGCGGAAACATCCTTTGGGGGGATAACTAAGACATCCTCAGATAATTCCATCTCCCTAGTGTCATAACTTGAGTTCAGGTTGGAATAGTCTATGGGAGGCATTGCTACCTTAGGAGTTCTGGCTTAGATACTTTCCCAATCTGAGTTGGTATTCCTAGGATCCTTGGCTGGAGTAAAGATAGGACCTATGGGAGTGGGACTGGTGGGAGGACTACTGGAGGTGTTATCTGATAGACTGGTTGTCCTAGTTATGACTTCTCCGTTAATTACTTCATTAAAGGTCACAGACTGTCTAACAAATTCCTCAGTGGTGAGTCCTCCTACAAAAGCAGGTTTAGGCTTGGATGCGGACATGTTCTCATAGGTATACAGATGGGACGGTGCTTTATCTAGGATGTTCTTTTCTGAGTGTCCTAGTCCAGGTTTAGCATGATAGAAAGTATTTTTATTGGCATGAGTAGTGAGAATATGCAGAGTCTGTTCAGATTGACCTCTCTTGAGATTGTTGTCTTCAAGCTCTTTGATTTTCGAAAACAGTTTAGTTCTTTCTTCCGAAAGCAATTTAAACTTGAGCTCGAGTTCTCCATGACAACTTTTCAGTTCGTCATGAGAAGTGTTAAGGGACAACAGTTTGTTCACAAGATTGGTCTCTCTGATGCTGGACTCGAGAGTTTCACGATTATAACTTATTAACAAGTCCTCGTAAGAGCTCTTATAAACAGCACTGTCGGTTCTAAATTTCGTGACGAGAGTTCTTTCCGTTTGGAGATCTTTCTCAAGTGCACAAATTTTAGATTCCAACATGGTTGTGCAATCAGATATATCGGGAATAGAGGATACCTCGAAGGCGTCGTTGTTATACTGCAGGCCGGCTTCAGCATCAAAGTCGACAACTTCGGTGTTGTTACTGTCCGGCGCCTCGAAGTCAGCCATCAAGCATGGTCCACCGACCATATGATCCTCCTCATCTGAGCTCTCCTCCTCGCAAATCCAGTTCTCTTCATCCACCAGCAAGGCCACGCCCTTCTCTTTCTTTCTCATAAGAGCGGCTTTCTTTTCGAAGTAAGCGGCATCTTTGTATACCGCTTTGCAGTCTTTTGCATAATGGCCAGGCGTCCCGCACTTGAAGCAGGTGGGCCCGTGGCCATTTGTCTTTCCTTGAGAGGATGACATGGGTTGAGGATTCTGGACTTGAGAACTACCTGCTCCCAACTGCTGTTCGCTGATCTGAACGCCTTTGCCATGCGGAGGTTGCTTGGGGTGACTTCCACCATTGAAGTTTCCACCATGATTGTTCTGATCTCCTCCGCCATTCCTTCCTTGATCATAGCTTCCTGAATGATGATTGAACCTACCATCATCATATCCAGCACCGGTCTTTCCTTCATAACCTTGCCCAGAGAAGTTCTGCCCATATCCACCGCCTTGATTGTTGTAATTAGAACCATGCTGATTGTATCCAGATCCTTGAAAGTTCCCTTGATAGTTGTGTCCATTTCCCGAGCTTCCTTGGTAATCTAAAAACGTGTTGTCGTGCCTGAAGTTGTTCCCGAATCTTCCACGACCACCTATTCCGCGATCAGATGACTGATATCTACCCCTTTGTGGGTAATGACCTCTCCCTTGATCAAAAGACTGATGTCCGCCTCTTCCCGGACCAAAACGGTTTCCACCATGAGAGCCTGACCGGTTGAATCCCCGATTAGCAGTCAGTCGCTGCATCTTGTGTGTGATCAATGCAAGGGATTCATTCATGTTGTGTAGTTCCTCATCAGTGACAGTGATAATCGTCGGATCATTAGAGTTGTCACTGTGCTGATAGTAGTCTTGGCTCACATCATAGTGGTAGTCTTGGTAGTATTCCTCCGGGTAAGAATTCACTGACAAATTTGATCCTCCATGGTGCACGGCAGCTAGTGCAAGAGGGTCAATTGATTTCTTAGGTTTGTTGCCGGTGATGAATTCTTCATGTTGGACCATCATACTGAACAGGTCATGAAGTCCCATTTGTCCAAGATTCCTACTCAGTTGAATATTAATGGCCAAGTTTCGCCATTCTGGATTTAAGTTCTTCAGGAACTTCACGTTCACCTCGTAGCGAGACTTCTCAACCTTCAGTCGTCGAAGATCATTGACTAGGGAGTTCAAGCGTTGGTATGAGTCGTGCAACAGTTCACCTTCTCTTGCATGAAACCCTTCGTAGGCATTCATGGCAGATTCCTTTTGGAACTCTGAAGCAGTGTCTCCAATTTGCGTTTGCTGTTCTATTTCAATCCAGATATCCCGTGCATTGTCGAAACTGTCGACACGGGAATACATGTCGTTAGGAAGAGACATGATGAGAAGAGACATTGCACGCTTGTCGATTTCATGGCGTTCGCGTTGTTCTTGATTGAACAAGTGATAAGGTTTCTCCACCGTGTATGAGGGTAAGAGCGGACAGGTGTCAGTTTCAGGCACTTCGGCAATGGTGACAGTAGGTCTTACTGGACCTTCTCTGATAGATTTCATCAGGATTCGATCAAGCTGATCTAGGAAATGGATCATCCTTAGTTTCCATTGGGCATACTCTCCCATAACGAGTACTGGGGGACGAGACTCAGACCCCATGCTAACGATTTCTCTCGACATCATATCCTCAAAGAAAGAGTAAATTACATATTTGGTCCCTGTGGTTTACATATAATTGCACTGTTGGTCCCTATTCTAAAGTAATTATGGATTTGGTCCCTATGGTTTACATTTTCACACGTATTTGGTCCCTCTACCCTAACAGTGTTAGTTAATTCTGTTAAGTAGCTTTACTTTAAGGGCATTTTAGTCTTTTTCATATATTTCCTTATTTTATATTAACCCCACCATCTTTTCTTCTTCATCTAAAAAAAACCCATCTCTTTACCAAACCCGCAAAATTGTTTTTTAACTTCTTTATCCAAGAAAGATCACAGACACACACATATATATATATATATACACACACCTATACATATATAACCAGAAAGCATGACAAGTATATCTATATCTTTATTAACAAACCAAGGAAGGAAAGATACAACTTTCTTAAACTTACTCATTGCATCCCCTGTTTGTACCTTTAAGTTTTTGTACTAGACTTAATCTTGGGGCTGAACCAATAGGCTAAGAATTATATGGAAACTCTCAACAGCAGCTCTATATCTCCCCTAAAAAATTATAAAAAAATCAAGAAAGTGGAGTTCTAAGATAAAGACTCAAAACCCATTAAAACCTACAAACTTAAGATACCATAAGGCATAAAAAAATTTAAAAAGACATGTTTTTAGATGGAATTTCAAAAACAAAAAAATCAAAAAAGTCTAAAAAATTCAAGAAAGTGGAGTCTTAAGATAAACACCCAAAACCCATAAAAACCCACAAAAAAATTAAAAGATAACAAAGCACAAAAGACAAGTTTTAGGATGCAATTTCAAGTGCTTACCCTGATTCTTGTGCAGAAAAATGAGATTAGGGTGGAACTCATATCAAGATGAAGGAAATGAACAAACCTCAAATGGAAAAAGGGACTAAAAACAGATTCATTGAAGAGAAAAATGGGGAAATTAGAGAGCTTTTTTGAAGAGGATTGTCCAAACTCAAAACCCTAGAACAAGGTTCTTGAAAACCATGTTTGGGATTGAGAGAAAGAAAGAAAGAGGTGTGAAAGAGAAGACTTTTGTTACTTCACGCACAAAATTCACACACTCAAAAGACAGAAAAATGTCATGTTATTATTTCAAAAATGGGTCTCAAGATTTCTAGAGAGAGAGAGAGATAATAAAAACCAAAAAATGGGGAGAGAGAATTTGATTAAATAACAATAATATTGAAAAACATTAATTTTATTACTAATTAAATAAAAATAATATTAAATAAATAGATATATTTATCTGAATGTTTTCTAGTTATATATGTGTGTGTCTTGTCTTTCTTGGATAGAGAAAGAAGTGTAAAAAAAAAAGTTGCAGGTTTTGTAAAGAAGATGGGTTTTTTTTTTGTGGAAAAAGAAGATGGGTGGGGTGGGAATGGGGTCACACACATGGGTTGTGGTGGGGCCTAGTGGGGTTAATATAAAATAAGGAAATATATGAAAAAGACTAAAATGCCCTTAAAGTAAAGCTACTTAACAGAATTAACTAACACTGTTAGGGTAGAGGGACCAAATATGTGTGAAAATGTAAACCATAGGGACCAAATCCATAATTACTTTAGAATAGGGACCAACAGTGCAATTATATGTAAACCACAGGGACCAAATATGTAATTTACTCTCAAAGAAAAGATCCCCTTCGAGTGGACAACTTGGTTTCGAAAAAGACTGTTCGGACGAGCACTCGTGACACAAATACCTTGAGAATTTGAAAGTTTAGAAAAATGGCTAAGTGTCGGATTTGAAACGAAAATCGAAAATTTCCGGGTCAAAGAGTGCGAGACCCGATTCGGGATCGTGAGATTCCCGATTCGGATCTGGCCGAGAAACCCGGTTCGGATTTTGGTAAAACCCGATTCGGGTGAACAGTGCAAATCCCGATTCGGGTAAGTGGAAAACCCGATTCGGAACCACTTTGAGCAAGACCCGGTTCGGGTAACCCGTTGCCCGATTCGGGAAACCGAAGTTTTCCTGATTCGGGAAACGTGTATGCCCGGTTCGGGTAAGGTATACTTGCCCGATTCGGGTTTTCTGAGCTGATAAATCAGTTCAAAAATCCCGATTCGGGTAAACAGACCAGAAGCTCCGAAAAACAGCTCAAAAACATTAAAAACCACTTCTTAAATCAGTGAAAAGTGTCCCAATTGTTGCAAAACAAGTGTAAAAACCTTTTGGTATCACTTATCACTTAAAAACAATAAGAGAAGAGTAGATTTGAGGCTCAAAGTGAGCAAAAGTTGGAAAACTCAAGTTTTTCAAAAAGTTTTTTCAAACCATTTCAAAATGCAAAAACCTCCAAGAAATCCACTAAAGGTTTAGCTCTGATACCAAATGTGAATCCCAAACATGAGAGAATGAAAGATGGAGAGAAAAACTAGTGCAAATGATAGAGCAATAATTACAACTAGTGGTGATAATGGTAGAATTAATATGAAAAGACAAGAGAATGTTTGTGTTCTAGGGATTGTTTCTCATAAACAAAAGTAGGCTACCAAAAATCCACACAAAACCCTAGGCTATAGCATACTATATATAGCACTAGGTATTAGAGAGTTACATGAAAGGCCCTTAGAGTCTATGACTCTTTACAAAAGAGGGCACAAGTAATACTAAAGCTAACACTAGAAATAGGAAAATACAAAATAGACCCTTGACTTCTTCACAACCCACAAAGTAGGGTCTAACAATCTCTAAAGGAACTTTAGAAATATGAAATTATTAAAAGTTTATACACATTAAATTTAAAACAGGAAAAAAAAATAAAAACTCAAGAACATTAAAAGGACGCTTGTTGGACTCGAACCTGGACACTTTAAAATATACGTAAGGCGTCCTACCACTACAGCAAAGATGCTTACTGTCTAAGAGCATCTCCAACAGGTTTGCTATAATAGAAAATTTGATGTTTTTTTTCCTAAAATGCTCCAACAGGTTTGCTAAAAGGATTGCTAAAATAGAAAAAACTTGAGTTTTCTCTAAATTTAGAGATTTCTCTAAAATCTCTAAAGTAGGAGAGAGAAATATTATTTAAATGTTTTTCACCAATAGCATAATTATTTGTTTAATTTTTAAATTTTTTTATTGAAATACTAAATATATTGTATATAATAATAATATAAGTAATGATTCATTTTCTAAAATAGAAAACCTGTTGGAGATGCAAAGAAAAGGTTTTAGCAATTTTGGATTTCCATTCTCTATTTTAGAAAAAATTTAGAAGTGCTGTTGGAGATGCTCTAATTGTTGCAGAAAATATCTATATATTATATTAAAACTTAAAAAATTATTCGGTGGCCCCTCATGAACCGAGGCCCCATGCGGCGGCACCACCGGCACACCCAGGGCCGCCCTGATTGGTGCACCCACAAATACAGGATATATTATTGCATACTTGTAAATAATTTTTTTATTGATTAGATTGTGTTTGATATCCACATAAAATACGAAATGATAGAAAATGATATTACAGGACGGAATAGAATGTGCAACGTTTAGTAAGACATAGTTAGACAGGACAAAATATATAAAATGACCAACTTATCTCTAATGAGTTGTTTATATATTTTGATTAATTATGTAATTGATTAACTTATAGTAAAATTAAATTTTTATAAGAAAATATAAAATTAGAATGTTTTTGTCATGACCATTAGAATGACAACAAAATAAAACGTTAAGTTTTAATTAGTTTTCAATTTTTATTTTATACTTTTTCTGTATTTTTTTTATTATTATTAACATTAAATAAATTACAAAAACTAATCAAAATATAGCAACCGAATATATAATAACTTTAGGACAATGAAGTGAAAGTTTAATGAGTCTAAAGTACACTAATTAAAATTTAAAAAATGAATAAAAGGTAAGCATAGAGACGTATTTGATGTTTTAATTTTAGATTATATTAGTAAAACACGAGTCTATTTCATTTTGTACCAGCTAGTTCCATAGGTTGAGGTGGAACAAGTCTGTACCAAACACCCTTACGTTTGGTATCGGGACATGACAAAACAAGACGGAGCAGGACATAACAGGATAAAATAGGACATGACAGTTGTTCAGCGTCTGGTAAGATATAATCAAACTGGACAGAACATAATAGAATTAAATAAATGACCAATTTGCCCTCAACTAACTGTCTATTCTTTTTTATCAACTAATTAATCAAAATGAAAATTAACAAATAATATAGATATATGAACTGTTAGGTGGTATGAGAATTCTAAGCATTCTATTTATCTTTCATCACACACACAGAGAAGGCAATTTCAATTCATATTATATTTATATATCTAGTTTGATTATCAAAGTAAAACAAGTGGTGATGATGGCTAGCTTGAAAATAATGCCAAAAGATTTATCTCATTATCATCTCTCTTTCCATATGTACATTTCCCAGTAGAACATAAAATCCTAAGGCCAGGGAGGGCTGGGCCGGGGGCTGGCGGGCTGCCGGCGAGCTCCGCTACACCTGTCGGCGGTCAAGCGGGCTCCAGGCTGAGTTATGTGTGGAAGCCAACGATGCCGCTTGGTGTCTGTGCGTGTTGTGTGTATGTTGTGTGTGTAGTGTATTTAAATAATAACAAAAAGTAAGAGAGTTGAGAGGGTTCAGGTACTAACAGAGAGGGCTAAATATTATACAATTTTATATACAGAATTGAAGCTGAATTACAATTTTATTGATTGAAAAGATAGATTACACCATACACCTATTTATAGTAGACAAGTACAAATTCAAATTACTAAACTACCCTTACATACTAAGAAGAGGAAATACATTTATAATTCAAACTTGAAGGGCTAAATATTATACAAGATAGATAAATTTGGAGCATTGGTTCATGCATGACAACTACCAACAAAAACTTATGTTGTTGGTGTAGTTTCAATACATATAAAACATTTCAGAAGCTTTATTATAACTTGCACCACTCCATTAATAATATGTCCGATAACCAACAGAGTTATCAAGATTATCCACACACCCATTATCCAACTTACAAGATTTTCGATTGTCTTCGGTTTCGGATCCGGTGTCAAAAACAATACGGAAACGATATAAGTGAGCGACATAGATGTGGCAGCAATCCACATGATAATCATCATAATCCATGTGAAAACACGATTCTTCTTCGTAAGGGGCAATCCACTAATAAGCAATAGGATGATGCTAAGAGTCGAAACAAACCCTACCGAGTTGCTGACGAGAAAGACATGGTGTAATTTTGGATCTCCGGATGCCATGATAGCACGTCCAGCGGCATATCGGGGTGGATCGTTTGTCTGGTCGTCTTCTTGCCAAACGCCACCCGGAGGATTAGTACCTGCTTGAAAGGCCATGGTTGCGATCAGTGATGCCACAACCATCACAGCCGCCCGCGTTTCCTCCAACCAGTCCTTTTTTTTCTTTAAGACAGAAGGCGATGTTGGTTTCGTATAACACTTTAAACTCCATTTGGTTCTCCGATTCTGAGGAATTTTCGCAGACAAATCTTGTGGTTTCACCTCAAGGGCTCCTGCTCGCTTTAGGGACTCTATGATTTGTTGATCCTTCTCGTCGTTGGGACGTTGACCTAATATATTCATCGGTGTGTCCCCGTTTGTGTTTGATGCGTTAACTTCCACTGTTGTATTGAGTAGCAAGAAGTTTATGGTCTAACAAATGTTGAAGATAGGATGAGTTAGTATAATCGTTAGATAAATCTTGCAACCAACTAAAAAAATAATCGTTATCTCAAGAATCGGTACAACAAAAATAAGTTTATAGTATAGGAGGGATAAAATAAATAAGTGACCTTAATAGAGTATTCTATAGGACGAGTTTATAGAACCAAACAAAAGAAGCATATAGATCCTATCTGAAAGTGTTACAATAAATTTATAGGACACGTTTGAGCATCGTAACAAGTTTTTTAGAACAATTTCAAAATGAAGTGCCGTAATTAACTAACTTTATAGAAAGTTTTTGAAAATGTCTTATAATCCCATTTTTTAGAGACCACTCGTCACTCATGTTTATTTGACACTTTTTCAAATAGTGTCCTATAAAACAGTTAATAGGACGCTATATTTTAAAAGTTGTTCTGAAAAACTTGTTATGGCGCCTAAAAGCGTTTTATAAACTTTTTGTAATGTTTTTAGATGGAATATTTTTTTAGTTTGGTTTGGGTCCTATAAAACACCCTATTAAAACGCTTGTTTATTTTTGCCGTTTTATATACTCAACTTTGTTGTATTGAATTCTAAGTATGATAGGAAAATCTTAGTATAAATACCTCAACTTGTTTGTCAAGCACAGCTAGGTGTAATATGGTATTGCCATCAGCATCTTTAGAGTTGACAAACTCATAATCACCCATTCTCTCCACCAACAACTTCAAAAACTCCAACTGGTTAAGCTTCACACACAAGTGCAAGATGGTCTCTTGCTCCACCATGGCCCTAGCAGCATGTGGTTGAGCTTGCAGCAGCTCTTTCACAACTTCGTAACGCCCTTTAATGGCCGCAACATGGAGAGGGTTCCTCCCATCACGATCACGCGCAAGGCACGTCTCAGGGTGTGCCGATAAGAGCGCCTTAACTATTTCCACGTGCCCTTTTGCAGATGCGATATGAAGGGGCAAGCGTCTCTGTGAATCAGACTCTGTGGCAAGCCGTGGGTTGCGGCTTAGGATCTCGTTCACAAAGTCGACATGCCCAAGCATCGATGCAACATGTAGAGGCATGTCGTCGCAATGGTTAACGCTAACTCTATCAAGAATAAGTGGATCTTCTTGAAGCAATGTTTGCAAAAGGGTTACATTCCCTTCTCTTGATGCATCAAAAAGAAGTCCCTCCATTCTCTCCATGTGTTGCAAAATATAGAGAACACAAGAAGTTATGCAAAACACAAGAGGGTTTGATGTTTAATTTATACATGAACTGAACTGGAATTGTCTACATTCTACTTGGAGAATATTCTTTTAGTGTTGATTTAGGTATTTGGGGATTTATTCCCAGTTAGCTTTCTTTGAACAAGTCAATAAACTATGTTTCCCTACAGTTTCTTTGTTTTCTGTCTCTTTATGTGGAAAAATGACTACCTTCCAAAACATCCTTTTTTGAAAAGATGAGATCGCGTCTGACGACATATCCATGACGATGCCTATATACGACACCACGAACTGAGTCACTCGGTAAGTAGAGAAATCTTAAAATATGGTTTTTATTATCAAATGTATGATTGAATACACGAGCTCGAGCATAGATGGCAATGAGACGGGTATGCATGGGTACGTAATTCCAGTTCCCATACCCTATTATAAAATCATGTCCCATGCCTGGTAGCATCCCGTATCATATCGGGTCGCTAATATTCTTGTGGGTATCGGATATCCTATTTATATTTTTATAGAGTCAATTAATAATTACTACATAAAATTTCGTTAGACAAATTCAACAAATTCAACTTTTAACAAAATGTTTGATAAATACAATCACCAAATAAAGTTTAAACTATCCAAAATTCATGAAATTAATAGCAAATGGAAACGACGTTTGTGGCTCGTTGCACTTTCACCAAAGTATCAATTTATGGGGAAGTGGAAACATTGTTGCATTATATTAATCTTAATTGAAAAAATTAAATATATATTTTCTATACTAATAAAATTAATCCGTAATTTTTATTATTCTATATATTAATAAAATTATAATGTATATCATATTGATAATAAAAATATAAATTTATTAATAAGGTATCCTTTGAGAGCAAAAATCGGTTGTCCCCATCTTCCCTATACCATCCCTACCCCCACCAATGACATTATGACACCTCATTAAAAATTTAAATAAATAATATTAATATCTAATATGGCATATACCTCGTTAACCCCATTTCTTCCAAACACCTCCTAATTTTCTTGCTATTAAAAATTTATTTTCTACAAATGATTTAAATATTTTTGTTATAAATAAATTGTTTTTTTTCATATATTCATTTATTTCTTTTCGTATATTCACCTTTTAAATATATAAAAGATTCCTTTAGTTTTATATAGTATTTTCTGTATTTTCTTATGAAAATAAATAAATGAATATATGAAAAAAAAAACAATTTATTTATAACAAAAATATTTAAGTCATTTGTAGAAAAGGAATCTTTTATATTTAAAAAGTGAATATACGAAAAGAAATAAATGAATATATGAAAAAAAATTATTTATAACAAAAATATTTAAATCATTTGTAGAAAAGGAATCTTTAATAGCAAGGAAATAGGAGGTATTTGGAAGGAATGGGGTTAACGAGGTATATGTCATATTAGAGGCATTTTGGCCAAAATGCCCCAAGGGGCACCCCCACTTTAGCTATCTACCCATTTTCTCTCTTCCTTTGCATCCTATGCCCTCACCATGCAGTTATGAGGTGAGTTATAACTCACCTACCGCTAAAAGACAAAAAAATTTAAGGTTTGACACCCACCATGCAGTTATGAGGTGAGTTATAACTCATCTATCGCTAAAAAACAAAAAAAAATTAAAGGTTTGACGAGGAAAAGTCAACAAAAAAATTAAAGGTTTCGTTGGTCAACGCAGTTACAAGACGGTCAATAACGCTGCTTTATGTCTGACGCCGTTATAACGGTCTCATAACGGTGCGTTATGGGACCGTTATAACGGTCCGTTACCTCCTTCCGTTGGTCAAACCCACCGTTTTGTTGACTTTGTGCCCCTCAGCGTTATAACGCTAACATAACTGCGTTTTTTGTTGACTTTTCCTCGTCAAACCTTGGATTTTTTTGTCTTTTAGCGGTAGGTGAGTTATAACTCACCTCATAACTGCATGGTGGGGGCATAGGGTACAAAGGAAGAGAGAAAATGGGTAGATAGCTAAAGTGGGGGTGCCCCTTGGGGCATTTTGGCCAAAATCCTCATATTAGATATTAGTATTATTTATTTAAATTTTTAATGAGGTGTCATAATGTCATTGGTGGGCAGGGATGGTATAGGGAGGATGGGGACAGCAGATTTTTGCTCATGGTTTGGGGTCGGGTAAATGGACGAGTATTGACTAAAACCATAACCGTCCCATAACCCGTGAAATTGTTTTGAAAAATATCCCATACCCAATCCTGTAACCATTTACCGGCCCAATACCCGTCCCAAAACTTGTGAAATTGTTTTGAAAAAAATCCCATACCCGACCTCATAACGATTTACCCGGCCCAATACCTAGCCCAAAAGTTTCGTGTTCAGCAATTCCCTAGAGGTGAGTGACCCTTGCAAATAGCAATAACAAGAGGAGCTTAAAAGTTAAAAGTTAATGGTTAAAGCTCATGATCAAGATGCTTCTTTAAGTTATTTATCTTTTCAATATCTATATGCTGGAAAAAAAAATTGGGTTTCTACGAAGAAGCATTAGTCGAGTTTCTATCTAGTAATTAACAATTATGAGACTCTAACATTTTATCAAGTTCAAGCAAGTGTATATTTGTCTGTCCAACCATGCATTCCAAGAAGAAACTTATAAAAGCTTTCATGTTTACGGAAGACTCCAATGAGGTTCCTACTTTGCTAGGGAATATGTTACATTTTAGTTTACATGGTGTAAAATAGTTGAAAAGACGAGAGAGGAAAGAAAACAGACAAAAAAAAAAGAGAGGGAGAGAAAATTGCCATATTGAATGAGGGGTATTTATGTCATTATTTATTTTATATTATTTTATTTTGAATGGCAATTTTATTACGGAAACAAGGAGGCGTAGCAAGGCCCTAGCCATAAGAAACCAAAATACAACGGATTACAATACCAATTTGCCAAATTAAACAACTACCCAATGAGGGGAATAAACCAAAATACAACTTTACCGACTGTTTACCGACGAAATGATCGTCGCTAAAAACCTAGTCGGTAAAATTACCGACGGTTTTTTCGACAAATTTTACGGACTGTTTTTCGACTATTTTCCGACGACTTTTACCGACTGCTTCCGACGGGTTACCAACGATTTCCGACTGTTTTTTCGACGGTTTTCCGACGACTTATTAAAAAATATATAAAAACAAAATAATAAAGAACAGTCGGTAAACCATCGAAAAACAGTCGGAAATTTCCGACTGCTTTTAGCAATATTGCCCGTGGGTGATACCAAATTTTTTATTAGTTTAAAAATAGACATAAATTTAATAGTTGAAGACAAAACTGATACATACGAATACCTATTATAATTAATTAATTAGGGAATTCTATTTAAAATTCTTCTTTTTTGGGAGAGTATCCTCGTAGATACTAAAATAAAAGGAATGGTTGTTATCAGCTATACTACCAAAAATATATTTGTAATGGAAAGTTAGAAACAAAACTATACAAATTATATATTATATTGACCCAGGTCTATTTTAAAAACCGTCAAATCAATCACAGCCATTTAAATTAATTGTATTTGAACGGTCCAGATCAAAAGTTGCAATCCAACCCCTTCTCCACCCCTCTTCTTCTTCCCTGGCTTCACTTCACGACTTGACGTTCAAAACCACCACGATTCCTCCCACGTCGTCTCCCTCATATAGATGTCAACCTCCCATCGTTCCTCTTTATACATGCCGTTTCATCGCTCGACACTCTCATCTCCCTTCCCAAAGAGATGATTCTGAAATTGATTCCTAAATGACGATTCAACCTCCCCTATGATGATCGTCATATATTTATGCCTCAAATAAGGTTAGTTTTCTGATTAATGCTTCAAATACACACTCTCGATCCATGCCTCAAATATGGTTAGGGTTCCAATTGGGGTAATTTTTTGTTTTCTGAATTAATTGTGTTTGTATGTTATTCCTTTCCAAATCTTCACTTTTGTTTGGGTATCTTGTAGGATTTTCTTAAGTTATTGTTTGCTGTTTTTTTTTCTTTGCTTATTCTTCTTCAATTTTAACCTCACAAACACCAGTGATGAATTTGGGCACACAGTTGTAGCCTAAATTGAGAGGGAAGCACAAGAGGTTTAATGGTATGATTGATTGCATTGTTCATAAGAAGAAGCTTTATCACCCTGGAAAGGTAATTCTGTTTTTCGTTATTACCCATCTGTTGCTCTCAATTTTCCTCTTTTTAAATTATCATTTCTTTCTACTATGTTCCTTTTTGCACATGATTTTTTGCCCAAACTAACACTATTGTTCTTGTGATCGCAAAGATGATTAGAAGAAGGAAAAGCCAGGAGTGCCACTACCACCTCACATTAATGTTTTTGTTGCTTAAATTTGACTTTTTAGGGGTGTTTTAATGGGTTTGTTTGCAATTGCAGGCACTGAGAAGGAGAGAACATATAAGGATGTTGCTGGTAAGATTATCACATATTTAATTTCAGATTTGTTGAAATGATGTGTTTTGAAATATAGGGTTTCTTGGAATTCATGTTGTTCCTTAAATTGATTTCTTTTTCTGGGCTCTTTAATGGGTTTGTTAGCAATTCCACATGTAAGGATGTTAGTGGTAACATTATTAAATCTTTTGATGTGAAAATTGTTAAATAATGTTTTCAGTTTATGATGTTTTCTTGGAATTTATGTCAATTAATTTCCATTTCTTTTTTGGGTTTATTTGCAATTGCAGCTAATGAGAAGAGAGAACATATATGGATGCCAATGGTAAGACCATCAAATGTTTACTTGTAAATTCGTTGAAATAATGTGTTTTGAATTATGGTGTTTGGTTGGAAACTTGGAATTTATGTTGTTGGTGTGTAGACGACAAAGGTATTGGTATAGTATAATCAGAGGAAAAGGAGGTTCCAAATTGTGCGGTCAAATAGCTAACGTGGCATGAAGTTTACATTGAACTTGCTGCATAATGCATTGACACCAAACTTTAGGGCTGCTAAATTTATAGGTGAAGGTGGATTTAGAAGTGTTTATCAAGGTATGGATTTGAAAACTATGTCAAGGTTTGCTGCACATTTTGTTTTTTGGTTTTTTTAGGGATTGTTAGATTCCATGTTATGTTACACACTTCTTTCTTTTGGTATGTTGCTCAGTTTTCGTTTTATAACTTTTGGGACAACTCTTTTATGTTGTCCAACCAATTTTTAGGGCTATTATTTTCTTGGTATTAAATGATATTAACTTTTTGATTGCAATGGCCATTGGCCAGATTGCAATTTTCATAATTAGTGGTCCGTTTTCTTTGCTCTTCTGTCATATGGCTATTGCTATTAAAACGGACTCTTAGAAGTTAATGCCATTTTGAAATATGGATGGATGGAACTTATATCAGGTTTGGCTTGTGATATTTTGGTTCAATTCTTTGGTATCTGGTCTCTCTAAATTAAACTTCTTTAAAATCAAAAAATAAGGTATATAGTAAATTGTTGGAATTTGTTACTTAAAAACTGGATGTTGATTAAAATAGGTACATAAGGCGGGATGATTTCTAGAAATTAGATGAATGGAAGCTTGAATACGGTCATAGATGGGTGTGGAACAAGTCTGGATGAATATATATGAGAAAGACAATTCTTATGTATAGAAATCAAATCATTTGACGTGATAAGACTTGTCTTTCTCACTCGGGCAATCGCTACCTGAAGGTATGATTTACTATTGATTTCTACTTTGTGGTTCTATAATGTATTCTTTTTTCTCTGTTCTTTATAGATGAAATAGCAATGTCATCTTTGAGTGGGATACCAAGTACACTAGTGATGCTCAAGTTCATGCCACTCGAATGCAAAGCTGTTTGACACAACCGTGTTTTTAAAAGTGTTACGATCGAAGGCCGATGAAGTTCATGCTTTGCTTCAATAATTGTCAAATACGAGCAAAATATAGCAAGAAAGAGGTTCTTGCAAATAAGTCTCTCAAAAGGTTGTTATTTTTTTGGCTTTCTTTCTATTAAGTTTGAGGTTGACAATATTTAAGCAAGTTAATGGATATTGGGATTAGACCTGGCAAAAACTGACACGACACGTTAACCCGATACGAACTCGACACGAAATAAACGGGTTTGGGTAACAGATTTCAACCCGTTTAAGTAAACGGGTTAACACGACACGACACGAAAGTTAAACGGGTAAGGTCAGGGTCAAGCATATCAACTCGAAAATGACCCGACTAACCCGTTTATACATATATATGTGTGTGTTTCTGTGTATATATAAAGTTTTCTTTATATATTTTTATTACTAATTTACGATTTATTTGATTTTAATATAATAATGTTAATGGATTTGGTTCAAGCTTATAAATTTAAATTATAAAATTTGGATTCTTAAAGCTTTGGAATTTTTATTTTTAATTTTTAATTTTATAAATGTTAAACGGGTTAAACTGGTTAAGCGGGTCAACCCGTTTATTAAACGGGTCGGGTTAGGGTTGGATTTTTTGACCCGTTTATTAAACGGGTCGGGTTAGGGTCAAGCATATTCAACCCGTTTAACTTTGAACCCGACACGAACTCGACACGACACGACACGTTTGCCAGGTCTAATTGGGATCATTGATATCTCTTTTGAAAGAAAGAACAAACTCGTGAAGGTTAGAATTGTTGGAGTTACATTTTGTTGTATTGCTTCGTTTTACCATTCTTCCATCAAAGACTTCTATGTGGATTTGAGATGACATTAGTATTTTCTTCTATAATGGGCGACATTAATTATTCAGGGTTAGTTATTCGTATCTTGAGATCAATGAACTCATTTTTGTAAGAGATTAGTTTTGTTAACTTTTCACAAGGTGTGCAGTGTATCGTTTTGGTAACAATCATTCTATCTTTTTTAGTAGATGCTATGTTTGTGCTATTTTATTAGAATTATGAATCTAGATTAAATTCATGTTGTATACCCGGCCTACGGACGGGTTATAGCGCTAGTTAAGGTTGACCAAATAACTTGTACTCCACATCGACGAAAATTTAAATTGCATCTTAAATTAATTTATGAATAAAAAGGTTCACGTTAATAAAGTATTTTAATTAACTCAATAAATTTGAATTTAAACTATTTAACTGGGGTACATAATTAATTATGCATCCAATTAAATATTTTGTTTTTATTATTAAATTGAAGTGATTGACATTAAAAAAAATTACATTTGATAGTTTTATTAAATGACTTAGGATCAGGTGAGACCAAGCTGTTTCCGTAAGACCGCGTAAGACCAATACCTAACGTATGAAACTTCACAAAAATCCACCGTGAAGGTAAATAAAAGTCGAATACGCATACCTAAAAATCACTTTCGATGCAAAAAATCTCCAAAACAAGGTAAAAACGAAACCTTCATAGCTCAAATGCTGTGAAGGTTACATATAAATAATGCGAACCTTCACAACAAAAATGATGTGAAGGTTTCATTTTTTAACCTTTTTTTGGATTTTTTTTTCTTCGATAGTGTTTTTAATATGTTTTTGCGATGAATGTTCAATTTTTTGTAACCTTTACAAATGTTTTGATGTGAAGTTTCATGTAAAATGTTGGTCTCACCGGTCTCACGGAAATAGTTTGGTCTCACCAGAACTTAACCCTTTATTAAATTATAAATAAATAAAATATATATTACAAATACTATAAGGCTGCGTTTGGTATGCTGGAATGTTTTTGAAGGAATTAGAATCCTGAGGAATTGGAATCCAACTCCATATCCTGTTTGGTTGGCATGAAATGGAATTGAAATCCAATTCCATAATCTATTTGGTTGGTAGAAATGTCCGATGGAATTGGAATTCAGATATCAAAATGACAGGATTACCCTCCTTTTGTTCTTCTGTCGAAGCGGTGGCGGCGGCCGGAGGTGGGTCGAAGCGGTGGCGGCGGCCGGCGGTGGGTCGAAGCGGTGGCGGCGGCCGGCGGTGGGTCGAAGCGGTGGTGGCGGCCGGCGGTGGTCGAAGCGGTTGAAGCGGTTGCGGTGGGTCGAAGCGGTGGCGACGGTCGGCGGTGGGTTGAAGCGAAGTAGTAAGTTAGGGCATCTAATTGAAGGGTAATCTGGTAATTTGGCAATTCCCATGTCAAGGGATTTTAAAATCCTTCCATGTACCCAAGGATTTCAAATTTCTTCATATGAGGGATTTTAATTCCTTCCCCCAATACCAATTCCCTTCTCTAAATCTTACCAAACGCATGAATCCTTGGGAATTGGATTCCAATTCCTTCAGATTTCTAAGGAATCCTACATACCAAATGCGCCCTAAGGGGAATGGGTAGAAATATCTATTTATCACCTATGCATTTACCTCAGAGTCATTCATATTCCAATTTTTAAGAAAAATCACTACTTCCGCAAGTAGCATTTTCTAAACATGAGGATATAGGAAATGACAAAAAAAGATTCAGATATTTTCTTTAGTCTACAAATACCATTTACGCAACTTGCAAGAAGCCACTTGTCAGTATCAGTAAATCTGAACCTTAGTCAGTTAGACCAAGCACCTACACAACTATGACCATTTGTAACTTGTGGACCTATATATTATTCGGATATAGGAATCTCATCCACAATTATCAAACCTATAATATTTTACTACTCTTTATTGAGGTAGCCGATAGCTGGGAACAGTTCGATTTTTCAATATAAAGAGGGGAGTGGGTATTTAATCCCACGTCTTTGGAGCTTCTCTGCAATCTCACAAGTTCAAAACACTTCCCACACACGGACATTACTTGGCAAGTTACGAGATCCTGAATCTGTCCTAGCAAATCACTTGAAGTAATGTGAATCCCAGATAATAGAGAATGAAAGATGGAGAGAAAACTAGTGTAAATATTAGCAATGAAGAACAACTAGTAGTGAGAATGTTGGTGAAAGTGATAGAGAAGACAAGAGAGAATAAGAGAATTTCTTGGGATTGCTTCTCATAAAGATAGTAGGCTACCAACAACTCTAACAAACCCTAGGCTATAGCATTGTTTAAATAGCACTAGGTTAGAGGAAATTACAAGACAAGCCCTTAGAGTCTATGACTCTTTACAAAAGAGGGCAAACATAAACTAAAGCTATTACAAGACATAAGAAATAACAAGATAGACCCTTGACTTCTTCACAACCCTCAAAGAAGGGTCTAACAATCTCCCCCTTTGGGAAGAAGTCAGAAGGGTGGTGGAAGCTCAAGCGCTGGTTCCCACTTCGACATCTGAAGGAACTCCTCCCATTCTCCAATGATCCTTGCTCGCATCTTCATCGCCGCTTCCACTCGTCTGTACATAAGCCTCTCTTTGAGCTTTCTCTCGATTAGGTTCATAGCCTCCAAAATCTTTCCCTTTCCGTCTATGAACTTCCGACTCGGTACCTGATCAGCCAAGAGTCTGCTCTGCATCCCGTTATAGACGTAGAGAAGGGTTCCGTCGCAAAACTTGGCAAGTTCGCCAAATCTCATAAATCTTCGCTCCCTCTTCTTCATCGTCACATAGAGAACCCCGTGCTCCGGTATCCTGGTTGGCATGTATGGAAGATAAGCATCAATACCAGGTATGAGCAGGTTCGGGCGGAGCAGGTTGACCTTCGGCTGGCGGCTCTCGATTGCAAGTTGGTAGTCCGTCACACGCGCAAGGGTGATCGCATGACGAACATACTTCTTCAAGATCTCGGTGCCGTCTCTGTAGTGCTCGGGTCGGAGAATCGGGCCCTGGAGGTACTTGATGAGCGTCAGTAGGTCTTCTAGGTGAACTCTGTCCAGATCTGCTTCTGTGAAGGTCCGGTCTTGCAACACACCTCGGGGAACGCCGGTCCCGTACATACGGACGTCGTACTCAAGGAACAACTAATGGCCATGTCTGTAAGGGCGCATAGCAGTTACCTTGATGAAACGACGTCTAATTCTTTGACGTCCGTGGGTGGCCCAGTTGCACATCCTCTGGTGCACATACGCAGTCCTTCTTCTCTTCTTCTTGATATGAGAGATCCCGAAGTAAACCTTTCTAGACTAGACGTGTAGGTTCTCCTGCTGGAAGATGCGGCTGAAAGATTCCTCAAGGAATGGCCTGAAAATGACGGAGTGGTTCCAGTTGAGCTGGATGACAATTGGAGCGGAGGTATCTGGAGCGGTCGAATGGATGGTCCGAGGAGCTTCCGGAGTGGGAAACTCGAACGCTGACAAAAAGCTGGTGTAGTCGGTGTCTTGGACAATGTCGTCCCCCCTCTTATATATCCTGAGGCTCTGAGCGAGCGAGCGAAGAATCTTCCGGGCTTCCTCCGGAATCTGAAAATCTGTAGGGTCTGTCGGTGCTGCTTCCGGGGGAACGACATCGATTCCTGCTGTCTCGGTCAGATGAGGAAACTCAACTACCTCACCTGCCGGGATTGGCTCGTAGTGCCAGCTCCCCTTGTCAGGAATCTCCTCCGTGTCTGAATCTATGAATGAAGTATCGGCGGCGGCTGATTCTGACGGGGCACTCGAGCGAGCAGGTTGTGATGCTGAAGCTGTAGTAGCAGGCGCGGAACCCGAGGCTTGAGCGAGGCCGATGCGAGGTCGTTTGGCTCCTTGCATCTCCCCCTCATGAGGACCTGCGCCCGGGTCAGTGTCATCATGTCCCCGTTTTGAGGACTGAGCCTGAGGCCGGCACGCTGCCTCGAGTTCGCGGATACGGCGGTTGGCGGCCTCCAACTGCGCTTCCCTCTCTCGCAACTGGGCATCCCTGGCGGCTAGTAGTTCTTCCGCGCGCTTGAGCTTGGCCGAAAGCTTGTCGTTCTGAGTCGTTAGCGCGGAGACAGTCATGTTGAACTCGTCTTCATGAACATAGCCCGGGATGGCTTCCTGATGTGATGGTCGCGGAGGTTGTAGGCGGAGGACTGGCTCAGTACGAGGAGGAGCCACTGACTGTTGCATCTGAAGCTCGGTCGACTTACCCTTGGCTTGGCGTCGAAGTTCTTGCAGTTCTTCCTCTCGTTCGGCGTCGCGAGACTTCAGTGTCTCGATCTCTCCCCTCTGCTCGTTGAGAGCACTCTCGAACGCCTCAAGTTTGGCATTGCGAGAGGCCTCGGCGCGGTCGAGCTTCGCGAATCTGGCTTGGACGACTTTAAGGATGTCGCCCGAATCCGTCGGACCCGGTCCCGGTAGTACAACACCCGGTGCCACTTGGGCTCCAGTTGACGAGAAGAGTCCTACTGAGGTGCTCTCTCGGCATGAAGTCATCGCTGGTGTAGGGTTGACGATGTCAGGACTTCCGGTGGATCCTCGAAGGGCGTCATTAGACGCACCGACTCTCCCCGTTCCGGCCAGGCCACTCGGGCGGGCGGATGATGCTCCTAGAAGTGTCCTATCCAAATGAACGACGTGAAACGTCTCAGTGAGTGGATCTAAGACAATAGGTGCACGGAAAGAAGTCGAGAGGTGGGGCAGTTCCTCTCTCATATCAACACCGGCAGATTCCAAGCGAGTGGCCGGTGGAAGTTGTGCTATATCCCCGTGAGAAGATGAAACGACCATCTGTTGAGAGATGGCCGAGTGGGTGGCTTGGGCGTGCAAATGCGCTGGTTGGCTGCCAGCGTCTTGACCTAACGTCACAAGGTGACCGGTCTGTATGTGGGTTGCCTCTGTGGAGGAATGACTCGGGGTAGACGGGAGACCTAAGGTGTCTAACCTAATGGGTTCTTCTTCTCCTCTCTGTTCTTCTATCCTCTGTGGAGGAATGACTCGGGGTAGACGGGAGACCTAAGGTGTCTAACCTAATGGGTTCTTCTTCTCCTCTCTGTTCTTCTATCCTGAGCCACTCTTCGTCTAAGTGGACCTCTTCGTCGACGGTCTCTTTTCTTTGACCCTCACTTACACCCTCAAGGTCTTCATCACCTTGTCTCTCCACTGCCGTTCCCACTTCTTCTTCTTCACCATCACGACCGTCAGTTCGGCCGTCGGAATCAACTTCATCCTGTTTGAGGATGTCCACGGAGTCGTCTCCGTTGAAAGATGACGTTTCCTCATCTTCATCTCTTTGAGCCTTGCCGCTCTTGAGGTTGTCCACCTCCTCAGAAGAACCATCACCGAAGTCCACTTGTTCGGACTCTGTGGCCTCAACATCAACAACCTCTCGGTTGGACGGAGTGTGCTCGGAGGTGGACGCGTCATGGCCTTCATCACGGCCGGAATCATCACTGGAATCATCTCCGGAGGGTTCGCCTTCAGGATCTCCTTGAGGCCCGGGAGCAGCGTCGGTTTGAGGAGGCGAAGGAACGTGGGCTTGTTCTTGTGTGGAAGCTTCCACGTCCCCACCCTGTTCTGCTGGTGAAAGTGCCGGTGACGGCTCCCGTTCGTCAGAATGGTGTGGAGAAGGCGGCGAGTACCTTTGAGCGCCGGTGTATCTCTTCGTTCTGGTGCGAACGTAGTACTCATCCGAGTGCTCATCGATCAACTCCCGTCGAGTGCGGCGACCTCTCGCTTGACGCACCTGTTGGTAAAGTGCGCTCGGACCAACCTGAGGCACGTGTGGAACCGCGGAAGTACCAACTACTCTACCCGGCGACCCCCTCACGTCTACTAGTACCACACCCGATCCGGAGGCACCCCTAGTGGTACCCCGGGGCCCGGCACCTAAGGCCCGAGCCGACTGACGGACGGCTTGCACATCCTGGGCAGGGCTCCTCGGCTCTGAGGAGTCCGTGGACGTGTCACCTAGACCTATGGACGCCCTATAGAGTCCTACACTAGTGGCTTCCCTATCCGCGGTATCCAGAACATGACGAGGAATCGGCATTTCCTCTTGGCCGGGCTTGAGTTCCTGAACCTTGGACCTGGAGAGTTCCTTGCTCTTGAAGGTCGGGTGGCGCGATCTTCGATCGACTTCAGGATGACGGTCCATGTGGTCGCGGATCATCAACGCGAAGAAGCGCATCCACGGGATGGACGAGTGTTTGCTGCGCTGGTCGTTCGGGTCCACATCCCGTGTGACATCAATCCATAGCTGAGCGGCGACGTCGATCCGTCGGCCATAGATGATAGAGTGGATCACATGCCACAGCTGGGTCGATGCCTTGTCGATGCCCTTAACTTTGGCAGACAGGCTACGGTTCACGATGCTGAACAGTGTAGCCCAAAGAGGTGGCAGCATGTTGTTGGTGACATGCGAGATACCGTTGAGACGTTGACCCGGGTACGCCATGACACCGATGGCGAGGATCTCGCTGAAAAGTACAGGCACGTCAACTATCGGCTCGAATGGGGCATCCGCAGAGTCAGCTGGAAGATGCAGGATGCGGCGGAAGTCAGCAAGGGTGACGGACATCTCCGTCTGATCTACGCGGCCCACAAGTGTTCGGCCTCCGGCATGATGGACAATCCTGGATGTGTTCCAGAATTGTTGGAGGTAGATCAACGGCACTTCAGCAGTGGCCTCGAGAGCATAGGCTAGAGGGTGCACCTTCAGGATCTCCAAAATCACCGGTTCTTGGGCCGGGAAGCTGCTCAGATCTACATACCCGTTGTTCTGAGTGATAGGCTTCAGATCCTCCGCGGCGATCAGTGCGCGGTCAGCAGCAACATTGAGAGCCATTTCGTGATCGTCCGGAAGTAGTCGGATCGAAGAACGGAGGTCGGGATCGCCGGAAAAGTGACCGGAGAGCGGGATGGTGGTGTTGGCGGTTTCTTGAGAGAGAGAGAAGAATTTGAAAAAATCTGATTTTTCTTGTAAAGCGTAAGGAGAAAGAAACAAAATTTCTTTTTATATTAAAGGAAGTCAACTTATCAGTTTAAGGATAAGTGTACCCCCTTTTCACTCTCAACTTTCGGAAATGGCACAAACACCCCCTGGACTACAAGTTTCGCGAAAGTTGCAAAACGAGTCCCTGAACTTGTGACTTAAGAAAATTTTCAAAAACAGCCCCTGAACTTGAGTTCCAGGAGATGACAGAATTGGTCCCCGAACTTGGAAGTTCAGAAACTTGTCACATCCACCCCCTGAACTTGCAAGTTCACAAAAATGCACAAGTTCAGTCCCAAGACCTCGACGAAACGACTAACCTGGATATGTTTTCATCGGGTATTAACTGTGTAACCCCGGTATCGGATTTTGCGCGAGTCCTGATCTGATTTAATCAGAAGTCGTTGCGATTGTCCACACCTACAAAATAAAGTCCAGGATGGTATCCATTGTAGTGTGGATCCGAGAACGTTAGCACAAATAAACATATGATTATACAGACACTCCCCCTCGAAAGATGTTATATATCCAAGTCTCCCCCTACACACATGCATCCTAACAGATCCCCAACTCCCCCTAGACTTTATGGGGAGGTCTAACATTCCTAGCTTGCTTAGAAGGAAGAAATGGCGTTTCTCATCAAAGGCCTTAGTGAACAAATCAGCAAGCTGAAGGTCACTTTCCACAAAATACAGTTCAATATTACCTTTTTCGACATGATCCTTGATGAAGTGGTATCGGATGTCGATATGCTTTGTTTTGGAGTGCTGAACTGGATTCGCGGTGATCTGAATGGCACTTTGAGAGTCGCAGTAGATTGGAATCTGGTGCATGGTGTATCCGAAATCCGCCAGTTGGGTTTTCATCCATAGAACTTGTGAGAAACAACACGCGGCCGCAATGTATTCAGCTTCGGCCGTGGATAATGACACACAGTTCTGTTTGCGTGACGACCAACTCACCAACTTGTTCCCGAGGAACTGGCAGGCTCCGGATGTGCTCTTCCTGTCCAACTTGCAACCTGCATGATCAGAATCTGTGTAGCCAATTAGTTCAAAACTAGAACCCTTTGGGTACCAAAGGCCAAAGTCTGGCGTGCCCTTCAGGTACCTAAGGATTCTCTTCACAGCCTTAAGGTGTGAATCACGCGGGTCGCACTGATAACGATCACAGACACCCGTGGAGAATACAATGTCAGGTCTACTGGCCGTGAGGTATAGCAAAGAACCAATCATTGCCCGATATTTCTTTAGATCAACCGGCTTGCCAGACAAGTCGGCGTCCATTTGAAATGATCTGGACATTGGTGTAGCAGCGGAATTTGAGCCAACCACATCAAAACGTTTTAATAAATCGTGAACATATTTTGATTGGTTTATGAAAATGCCTTCAGGGCATTGACGGACTTGAAGTCCCAAAAAGAATGTCAATTCACCCATCATACTCATTTGAAATTGTGATTTCATAGTGTGCTCAAACTCTTTGCACAACTCAGGCTTTGTAGATGCAAAGATGATGTCATCCACGTATATCTGTACAATAATTAAATCATCACCTGATTTACGAAGGAATAAGGTGGGGTCGATTGTACCTTTCTTGTAGCCAGCTCCTAGCAAATAGATAGTAAGAGTTTCATACCATGCTCGTGGAGCTTGCTTGAGACCGTAAAGTGCCTTGTCTAATGCATAGACATGGTCGGGAAATCTCGGATCTACAAACCCTTCGGGTTGTTCAACATACACCTCCTCATGAAGGACACCATTCAGGAACGCACACTTGACGTCCATTTGGTAAACCATCATATTCTTGTGAGCGGCGTACGCGAGAAAGATCCGTATGGCTTCTATCCTTGCAACCGGCGCAAACGTCTCGTCGTAATCGATACCCTCTTGTTGGCGAAACCCCTTGGCGACCAAACGAACCTTGTTGCGAATAACAAGGTTGTTTTCATCCTTTTTGTTCCGGAAAATCCATTTTAAGCCGATGATGGACTTCCCCCATGGTCGTTTTACTAGGCGCCAAACCTTGTTCCTTTCAAACTCTGCCAATTCATCTTGCATGGCTCTTACCCAGTCAGGGTCTGACAGAGCTTGATTGATTTCCGACGGCTCAAATTCGCTTAGGAAGCATGCGAAGAGACCTAAGTTGTCGGATTTCTTTGATGATCGAGTCTGGACATTCCGAGATGGACTCCCGATGATCTGGGATGGAGGATGACTTCTTGACCACTTTCTTGAGTGAGGAAGAGTGACGTAGGACTCTTGATTGTTTGTCGTGTCGTTCTCGTCTTGCACGACGAAGTTCCTTGACTGGATTCCTCCGGAAGGACCACCTGTAGCCCTTCCCAGTGGCTCAATATTCAGAACAACTTCCAGGCTGGGCTCTCGAACCACTTGAGCATACGATCTTTGAGAGGTGCTCGGAGATGGTTGCGGAGCGGCTTCAGTGACCGGAGCACGAACAGGGGTTGAATTCTGTGCTACAACGGGTTCTGATGAAGCTCCTGAAGGTTGTTCGTTTGATGAATTCTGAGGTGGTGAGACCACTGGTTCTGTAGTCGTATTCTGAGCGGAAGTAGTAGCCTCAGAGGTGCTTTCCGTCACGAAAGCATCGGACGATACAGACGTCGTGGAGTTTCCAGGTGCAGCAGGTACGATGATCGGACCAGTTAAGATCGGCAAATCATAGTCTGAAGGATCTATAAAATCTGAATCAAAGGTGTTAGGTCTAAAACCTGTGCTCGGTGGTGCATTAGGCAAGTCAGGCAGAATAGCATCAGGATTACTAGAGCTAGCATCAGAGAGAGTTTCGGTTTCAGAGAAATCTACATTGGTACTTTCCAGGATGGTTTGGGATCGTTTGTTGTAAACCCTATAGGCTTTTGAGTGTGGTGAGTATCCGATGAAGATAGACTCATCAGCCTTGGGATCAAACCTTCCCAAATCGTCCCGGTCATTCAGTATATAACACTTACAACCAAATACCCGTAGATGCTTGATGCCAGGCTTACGCTTCTCGATCATCTCATAAGCGGTCTTTCCGGTTCGCTTTACGATGAGAGTGCGATTCTGTGTGTAGCATGCCGTTGCAACTGCTTCAGCCCAGAATGATTTAGGTACGCCTGAGTGAGCCATCATAGATCTCGCTGCCTCGACCAACGTCCGGTTCTTCCTTTCTACTACCCCGTTTTGTTGGGGAGTGCGAACTGCTGAGAAGTTGTGAGAAATTCCCACGTCTTCCAGAAAGGAATGTAACTTCGTGTTACGAAATTCGGTTCCGTTGTCACTTCTCAACTTCTTCACCTTGAGATTCAATGAAACTTGAATCCGTTTGATGAAAGCAATGATTCTGTCAGCAGCATCAGATTTGGCCCGAAGAAATTCAAGCCAAGTGAACCGAGAGAATTCGTCTACAAGGACTAGCATGTACTTCTTTCTGGCTAGACTTTCAATCCTCATCGGTTCACATAGATCCATGTGAATCATGTCGAGTGGACTTCGACAGTTAGTTTCCAACTTTGGAGGATGGGAACTTCTCTTCATTTTTCCTAACTCACACGCAGAACAAAGTGTGTCCTTGGAAAGGCGTGTCTCGGGAAGTCCACTGACCAAGCCTCTGGAAACCAGCTTGTTCATGTCTTTGAAGTTTTGATGACATAGCCTTTGATGCCATAACCAACTGTCTGCCTTGGTGGCTTTCGCGAGTAAACAGATCTTGTTCTCTGGATGTGATAGATCTTCAAACTGAGGATGCGTTTGGGGAATGCACTTGAAGACGGTCGTGTACAGATTTCCAATTCTACGTGCAGTTAGAACAGGTTCCTCATCTTCCGTGTTCACCGAAGCTCCGTACATATATTGTTTGCACCAGTAGCCATTGTCACAAAATTGGCTGGAGCTGAACATGTTGTAAGCCAAACCCCTCACGAACCTCACCTGCTTGATAACATACTTCCCGTCTGTGATGCTTCCATACCCCTCTATCCTTTTAGGTCTTGAATCAGCCATCTTGACGTATCCCTCAAACTTTTCAACAAAGTCAAAAAGGAAGGACCGATGACCAGTCATGTGTCGATGGGCTCCAGAATCTATGTACCACACATGACTGACCTGCAAAAGGATTAAGCTTGTTTAGGGACCCATTGCCCAATGGGTTCCTTAGGGTTAGATGAAGCAGGTAAAACACTCGGTGCAGTCTCCTTTTCGGATTTCTCCTTAGGCATAGGGGACTGTACTAAGGAGGAGGTTTTAGAGTTTCCTCTTCGCCTCCTTCGTCTCTTATGAGACTTGGCATACAAATTATGAGCATTTAAAGAACTAGCCACACCAAAGCGCAAGAGATTGTCAAACATAGTACACATGTCATTCCTAAAAGTAGCAAAAACAGTGTTCAAATTCCCATTACGGGTTACAGACAGGTTTGAATCAAATCCTACACTAGGTGGGGCATGGCCTAGATCCGCACGAACAGGACCACGCCTCTTAGGGAAAACAGAAAAGGGGTTGTTCCTTCCTTGATCCTTTCTTGGTGGCTTCACATTCTGTCCACCATCTTCTTTCCTCGCAACTGCATTAGAAGCAATGTGTGAGTTAGAGGACGGTTTGTGTGAAATGGATTTACCACCTTTTCCAGATGACGGTTTTTGAAAATTAGGTTTTGTGGAATTGAAAGGTTGTTTTTGATTAGGTTTGGCCCGAGAGTTCTCCCCCACTTCAAAGGAGCTTGAATTGAGCTTAAGACTTTTTATGGGTTTGGCTGAAACACAAGCATCAGCAGATTTGGAATTCTTGTTCTGGAGTCCCTTGGGTGTGTGAGGCTTAACTGACTTCCCTCTGTCAGTACCAACACATTTTCCACCCTCAGGTTTATTTATCTCAGAACCGGATGCAAGTGTCACAGCGGACTCATCGGGTTTGGAAGGAACACTTACCTTTTTCTTAGGAACGAATCCGGAAGGATCATCACCCTCATCCAAGAATATCTTTAGATTGTATTCAACAGTGGGATCTTGGACGGTCTTAGGTTCACTGATCCTATGGTGTGAGCTAAGGACAGTCTCATCATCATCTGATTCTATCGAGTAAAGATTTTCAAAATCAAGGACTATCTTTTTCAAAAGGGAATTGGACACCAGTTGGTTAGTTAAAGATTGGCAATACTTAATCCTCTCATCATGAAAAAGTTCTTTTGTTATTTCAAGGCGAATGTCTGTGAGGATGTATCGAGTTTGAAGATCTGCAACCTTCATTTTGAAGACAGTAAAAGAGGAGGTTGCAGTTTCACATTCAGAAGAGAGCCTAATTCTCTCGGCATTAGCCTCAAGAAGGTTGTTTTCAAGTGTGAGAACCAATGTGTCCTTTTCCGAGACAATTGCTCTCAGATTCAGAATTTGATGTTGACAGGCATCTAAGTCCATGGCCTTCAACCTAAGTTCAAAAATCTCCTTCTCCGGCTTGACTAGGTCAGGACTCTTAGTTGCGGAAACATCCTTTGGGGGGATAACTAAGACATCCTCTGATAATTCCATCTCCCTAGAGTCATAGCTTGAGTTCAGGTTGGAATAGTCTATGGGAGGCATGGCTACCTTAGGAGTTCTGGCTTTGATGCTTTCCCAGTCTGAGTTGGTATTCCTAGGATCCTTAGCTGGAGTGAAGATAGGTCCTATGGGAGTGGGACTGGTGGGAGGACTATTGGAGATGTTATCAGACAGACTGGTGGTCCTAGTTATGACTTCTCCGTTAATTACTTCACTAAAGGTCACAGACTGTCTAACAAATTCCTCAGTGGAGAGTCCTACAAAAGCAGGTTTGGGCTTGGATGCAGACATGTTCTCAAAGGTATACAGATGTGACGGTGCTTTGTCTAGGATGTTCTTGTCTGAGTGTCCTAAACCAGGTTTAGCATGATAGAAAGGATTATTATTGGCATGAGCAGTGAGAATATGCAGAGTCTGTTCAGATTGACCTCTCTTGAGATTGTTGTCTTCAAGCTCTTTGATTTTTGAAAAAAGTTTAGTTCTTTCTTCCGAAAGCAATTTAAATTTGAGCTCGAGTTCTCCATGACAACTTTTCAGTTCGTCATGAGATGTATTAAGGGACAACAGTTTGTTCACAAGATTGGTTTCTCTGATGCTAGACTCGAGAGTTTCATGATTATAACTAATCAACAAGTCCTCGTAGGAGCCCTTATACACCGCACTGTCGGTTCTAAATTTCGTGACGAGAATTCTCTCCGTTTGAAGTTCATTCTCAAGTGCACAAATTTTAGATTCCAACATGGATGTGCAATCAGATATATCGGGAGTAGAGGATACCTCGAAGGCGTCGTTGTTGTCTTGTAGGCCGGCTTCAGCATCAAAGTCGACCACTTCGGTGTTGCTATTGTCCGGCGCCTCGAAGTCAGCCATCAAACACGGTCCTCCGACCATATGATCCTCCTCATCTGAACTCTCCTCCTCGCAAACCCAGTTCTCTTCATCAACCAGCAAGGCCACGCCCTTCTCTTTCTTCCTCATAAGAGCGGCCTTCTTCTCAAAGTATGCGGCATCCTTGTACACCGCTTTGCAGTCTTTTGCATAGTGGCCAGGCGTCCCGCACTTGAAGCAGGTAGGCCCGTGGCCATTTGTCTTTCCTTGGGATGAAGACATGGGTTGAGGATTCTAGACTTGAGTACTGCTTGGTCCCGACTGCTGTTCACTGATTTGAACACCCTTGCCATGTGGAGGTTGCTTGGGGTGACTTCCGCCATTGAAGTTTCCACCTTGATAGTTCTGATCTGCTCCACCAATCCTTCCTTGTTCATAGCTTCCTGAATGATGATTGAACCTTCCATCATCATATCCAGCACCGTTCTTTCCTTCATGACCTTGCCCAGAGAAGTGTTGTCCATATCCACTGCCTTGATTGTTGTAGTTTGAACCATGTTGATTGTATCCAGATCCCTGATAGTTGCCTTGATAGATGTTTCCATTTCCCGAGCTTTCTTGGTAGTCCAAGTACGTGTTGTCACGCCTGAAGTTGTTCCCAAACCTTCCACGACCACCTCTTCCGCGATCAGATGACTGATATCTCCCTCCTTGTGAGTAATGACCTCTCCCTTGATCAAATAGCTGATGTCCACTTCTTCCCGGACCAAAACGGTTCCCACCATGAGAGCTTGAACGGTTGAATCCCCGATTCGCAGTTAGTCGCTGCATCTTGTGTGTGATCAATGCAAGAGACTCATTCATGTTGTGCAGTTCTTCATCTGTGACAGTGATGATCGTCGGATCATTAAAGTTGTCGCTGTGCTAGTAGTAGTCTTGGCTCACATCATAGTGGTAGTCTTGGTAGTGTTCTTCCGGGTAAGGATTTACCGGCAAGTTTGATCCTCCATGGTGCACAGCAGCCAGTGCAAGAGGGTCAATAGCTTTCCTTGGTTTGTTGCCGGTGATGAATTCCTCATGTTGGACCATCATACTGAATAGGTCGTGAAGTCCCATTTGTCCAAGGTTTCTACTCAACTGAATGTTAATGACCAAGTTTCGCCATTTTGGGTTTAAGTTCTTCAAGAACTTCACGTTCACCTCGTAACGCGACTTCTCAACCTTTAGTCGTCGAAGATCGTTGACTAGGGAGTTCAAGCGTTGGTATGAGTCGTGCAACAGTTCGCCTTCTCTTGCATGAAACCCTTCGTAGGCATTCATGGCAGATTCCTTTTGGAATTCTGAAGCAGTGTCTCCCCCCTGCATTTGCTGTTCTATTTCATTCCAGATATCCCTAGCATTGTCGAAGCTGTCGACGCGGGAATACATGTCATTTGGGAGAGACATGATGAGAAGAGACATTGCACGTTTGTCAATCTCATGACGTTCGCGTTGTTCTTGGTTGTACAGGTGATACGGTTTCTCCACCGTATATGAGGGTAGGAGTGGACAGGTGTCGGTCTCAGGTACTTCGGCTATGGTGACTGTAGGTCTTACAGGACCTTCTCTGATTGATTTCATCAGGTTTCTATCAAGCTGATCGAGAAAATGGATCATTCTCAATTTCCATTGAGCATACTCTCCCATTACGAGCACTGGGGGACGAGACTCAGACCCCATGCTTACGATTTCTCTCGACATCATATCCTCTTAAGAAAGATCCCCTTCGAGTGGATAACTAGGGTTAGGAAAAAGCTTTTGAAAAAAGGACTGTTCCGGCGAGCACTCATGACACAAATAGCCTTGAAAAGTTTGAAATTTTAGAAAATTGGCTAAGTGTCGGATTTGAGACGAAAATTGAAAATTTCCGGGTCAAAGAGTGCGAGACCTGATTCGGGATCGTGAGATTCCCGGTTCAGATCTGGCCGCGAAACCCGATTCGGGTATTGGAGAAACCCGAATTGGGTGAACAGTGGAGTCCCGATTCGGGTAAGTGGAAAACCCGAATTGGACTAACTTTTGAGCAAAGCCCGGTTCGGGGAACCCGTTGCCCGATTCGGGAAACCGAGGTTTTCCTGATTCGGGTAACGTGTATTCCCGGTTCGGGTATGGTGCACTTACCCGATTCGGGTTTTTGAGCTGAAGAATCAGTTCAAAATACCCGATTCGGGAAAGCTGACCAGGAGCTCCGAAAAATAGCTTAAAATCATCAAAAACCACTTCTTGAATCAGTGAAAAATGTCCCAATTTGTGCAAAACAAGTGTACAAACCTTTTGAAATCACTTATCACTTAAAAACAATAAGATATGAGTAGATTTGAGGCTCAAAAGGAGCAAAAATGGTAAAACCCAAGCTTTTTCAAAAACAATTTTCAAACCATTTTGAATGCAAAAACCTCCTAGAAATCCACCAAAGGTTGAGCTCTGATACCAAATGTGAATCCCAGATAATAGAGAATGAAAGATGGAGAGAAAACTAGTGTAAATATTAGCAATGAAGAACAACTAGTAGTGAGAATGTTGGTGAAAGTGATAGAGAAGACAAGAGAGAATAAGAGAATTTCTTGGGATTGCTTCTCATAAAGATAGTAGGCTACCAACAACTCTAACAAACCCTAGGCTATAGCATTGTTTAAATAGCACTAGGTTAGAGGAAATTACAAGACAAGCCCTTAGAGTCTATGACTCTTTACAAAAGAGGGCAAACATAAACTAAAGCTATTACAAGACATAAGAAATAACAAGATAGACCCTTGACTTCTTCACAACCCTCAAAGAAGGGTCTAACAAGTAAAAAATGATCACATACTGTATATTCGTTAAAAAGAAAAGTAATGTAAAATCGAAATTGAGATAAAAAAATATCATGTCTAAAACGTCCATAATTTTCTTGAGTCGATGATGGTTGTGTTTGTCTTTGTCCGCTAGTAGATGACCTTAGAGTACCTATATTTGTTGGTCTACTGTCGTGTCGTCCCTGGGAGAGGACAACGCAGGCGTATGCCCAAGGCCCAAAAATAATAACGGTCCAATTTTCTTTAGTATATAATAGTACTATAAAAAAATTAAAAAGGGCCAAAATTTGGAACATGTAATTAGAGGCAAAATTGCTGTTAAAAAAAAGTTAGTAGACCATAAGACCCAAAAATATATTAATTAATTACAATGGAGAAAAAAAACTTTAAAAATAATGATAATTGGCCATTCATTATACGCTATTATTTATTGCCTCTCTAATAACTTTTATTATTTGATTCCAAGATCCAAGGCTATTGGCTATTACTATATCCATCTATTTAAGTGTTTATGTGTTTAACAATTCAATGGACAACTATTTTATGCTCTAAGTCCTATTAGGTACTATTCTTATATGTTTTTGTTATATATATATATATATATATATATATATATATGCTTCTATTGGCTAATGCTATTGCTATTTGCTTATGTTGTGTCGTAATTGCTTACGTTGACTATTTTGGATAGATTATGTTGGCTATTGCTATATTTTTTGCTTCTACAAATGATTTTATACTATTGTTTAACGATCCATTCCATGTTTTCCTACTGCGTCAATGATTATCCTAATTATATTTTAGATTTTCTATATTTAAAATGAGATGTTTATTTATCTACAGTTACTTACACTAATTCAAACTTAAAACTTAAAGGTTTTTTTTTTTTTTTTTGAACCGCAACTTTATTAAAACGGGACTAGCAAGCCATTAGAACCTCAAATGACAAGGTATGCAAATTGACAGGAAGGATTCACACTTAAAACACTTTTATTTATTATCACATACAACAACAATGTAAATATATCATACACAATATGTATAATATGTGTATGAGATGACAATTAACAACGGTTACGGATCACCCAACTAAATACCCAACCACCGGAACGACTAAATATTATATAAGATTTTGAAATTTGAGGATAGTTTACGACAATTGGACATAGCTATGCTTTTGGTTCGTCTTCTGTGATTTCCACCAGCCTAACAGCATATGCTGCAAACAAAAAAGTTATCAACCCTATCCACACAAAGATAACGATAATTGACGCAAGCCTGATTGCCCGTGTCTCGCTTTCTGGTGATGTAACCGTTATTGAAACATAGTAAGTGATGGACATACACGTAGTGGCGATCCACAAGATAAACGTCATAATCCATGTGAAAATGCGATGCTTCAATAAGGGCAATTCACTAATAAGCAACAAGATGATGCTAAGAGTCGAGATAAAGCCCACCGTGTTGCTAATCAGAAAGATATCGTGTAAAGTTTCGTGCTGGTATGCCATTACAGCATAACCAGCGTATTGAGTTGCGTTACTAGGCTGAGTTGCGTTAATAGGCGGCTCTACTTGCCAAACGCCACCTGGAGGATTCGCACCTATTTGAAACGCCATGCCTGCTATCAACGATGCCACAATCATCAAAGTGTTTCGCTTCTTGTCTAGCCAATCTTCTCTATTCTTTTGGCTCAAAGGCGGGAACAGTTTTTTATAGTACTTTGAGCTGATCAGTTTACTTCTCCGCTTTTGAGGAATTATTTCGATCAAACCATTTTCTTTCGGCTCAACAGCATCTGCTCGCTTTAGGGATTGTATGATTTGTTGATCTTTCGCCTGTTTTGGACCTTGAGCCAATATGTCCATCGATGTTTCACCGTTTTCGTTTGATGCATTCACTTCTATTGTTGTATTAAGTATCAGGAAATTTATGGTCTAACAAATATTCAAAATAATGATTAGTCATAAAAATGGACAAATTAACTCTTGCAAGCACGACAATGTAATGAAATTGAGTTTATATGACGTCTAAAATAAAAACAACGTCCTAATTAATAGTGTTTTTATATTCGAACCTAGTTTATAAGACCAAACAAGAAAACATTCTATCTAAAAGTATTACAATGAGTTTATAGGACGTTTTTGGGTGTCGTAACAAGTTTTTAAGACATTTTAAAAATAAAGTGTCGTATTAGGTAACTTTATAGGATGCTTTTGACAACTATCCTATAAACACATCTTTTTAGAGGATAATTGTGTTTATAGGATACCATTTCAAATAGTGTCTTATAAAATAGTTAATAGAACGCTTCATTTAAAAAAATGTTCAAAAAACTTTTTGTGACGTCCAAAAACGGTTTAAAGCTTTTTGTAACATTTTTAGATAGAACACTTTTGTGTTTAGTCCTATAAAACATACTATTAAACCCTTTTTATTTTGAACTTTCTATAAACTCAATTTCGTTGTAAATTGAAAACGTAATATTCTCATGAATTCTAATAGTTATATTATGGAAAAATATATATTAGTATAAATTAATTAAATACCTCAATTTGCTTGTCAGCCACAGCCAGGTGTAGTATAGTATTGCCATCCCCATCCTTAGAATTAACAAACTCATGATCATGAGCCATACTCTCCACCAACAACTTCAAAACCTCCAACTGGTTATGCTTCACACACATGTGCAAGATGGTCTCTTGCTCCACCATGGCCCTAGCAGCATGTGGTTGAGCTTGCAGCAGCTCTTTCACAACTTCAATACGCCCTTTAACGGCCGCAACATGGAGAGGGTTTCTCCCATCACGATCACGTGCAAGGCACGTCTCAGGGTGCGCCGATAAGAGCGCCTTAGCTATTTTCACGTGCCCTTTTGCAGACGCTATATGAAGGGGCAAGCATTTTTGTGAATCGGACTCTGTGGCAAGCTGTGGCTTGCGGCTTAGGATCTCATTGACAAAGTCAATATGTCCAAGCATAGACGCGACGTGTAGAGGCATGTCATCACAACGGTTTACGGTAACTCTATCAAGAATCAAGGGATCTTGTTGAAGCAATGTTTGCAAAAGGGTTACATTTCCTTCTACTGAGGCATCAAAAAGAAGTCCCTCCACTCTCTCCATGTCTCAAATATACAAAACTCAAAACGTTTTATTTTGATATTTTGGAACGTTTTATTAAGTTGATTTAGATCATGGTATTTTATAGATGAGCACAATGAGAACTATTTGTCTACTTGTAGTTTTTTATTATATTTTTGGTAGGTGGGGGTGCATTTCCCAGTTAACTTCCTTTCTTTTAGAGGAATTTGTCGTATTGGTACTACTAAGGCCATCTATAGCATCAACTTTGTGTCATCCTAACCTCTGAACTCTTGAGTGGAGTAGCACCAACATTTCATACCCCTCTAATTGTTTTATTATTATTTTAAGAGAGATAAGGAGAGAAACAGGGAAGAGACAGAGGAAGAGTATCAACAGGTTCAACGGATTTCTAAACCCGTGCCACAATCGCCCTCCCCAACACACCTACCTTGTACCACAACCCCTCCCCCCCCCCCCCCTTACCCGTCCATGCTACGTATAACCAAAGAAGGTAGATAATGATTATTTTAAAACATGCATGGTGGATGGTATCAAAAGGTGAATCCAAAGATGGGACCAATATTATTATATAAGTGAGTGGGGTGGGAATAACAATCCCCGTATCATAATTGTATGTGGAACTTTGTTATAAAAAATCTTTGCCAAGTGAATTACACTCAAGAAACTTATTGTAGTTGATTTTACCCTTAATTTGACGTTAAACTTTTTTTCCCACTAAATTTATTTACCCTTAATTTGCCAAGTGAATTAAAAAATCGTGACCTATTTCTATATAAATATATATGTATATGAATATATAATATTTGTGTTGTGCATAAGTGATAACTTCATCTATCATTATCTTTTTGTATTTAATAAGAGCATCTCCAACACCTTGTTTATATTTTTTCCAAAATGGAAAATCAAAGTTTAAAAATTTATGATTAAAGTGTTTTTATCTCCAATAGATTCTTCATTTAGTTTTGAGATAACATCATTATTTATATTAATAAAATATTTATATATATCTAATAAAATATTATTTCTCTTTTCTAAATAATCTATTTCAAAAATTCTTATTGATGGAAAATATTAAAGAAATCATTTATCTCTCATAGTAATCATTTTTAGAAATTTTTACACTATCTCTCCTCTATTTTAAAAAAAGATTTAGAAAATTTGTTGGAGACATTTTTTTTTTTTTTTTTTTGCAAAATCTCCATTTTTTCTATTTTAGAAAAGATGTTGGAAATGCTCTAATGTTTTATCTCATCTTATTATATTGATAATTTGGATATGGAATAATTCATCTATCATTGATCTTTGTTTGCCATGGATATTTTGTACGAAATCATATATATAGAGATAGAGGGAAGTTATTTTGTAAACCACAAATAATGTGTAAACCGTGCAAACTCATGGTTGCATAGATTAAATCAATAAAATTGATTTATAGAGTTGTTTAATATGATGATAATGTTTCATAAGCATCAAATTTTGATGAAATTGTTTCATATTTTGGTGTTTTTTATTCATATGAAACTTTTTTTCTGGTTTCAATGAAACTTTTTCATTTCTACGTAAATAAACACCTTCATATGAAACAATGTCATCAAAACATTTAGGATATGAAACATTTCATCATATTAAACAACTCTACAAAAGATTTTTCATTAATTTACATATGCAACCATAAGTTTACACGGTTTACACGTTATTTGTGGTTTACAAAATAACTTCCCTCTATATATATATATATATATATATATATATATATATAGGGGTGGGTTCAAATGTGAACCACTTTTTGGTTGTGAACGTGAGGACAATCGAGAGCGCGACACGTGGCGGATGACTAGGCGCCACGTCAATTCCACGGCGGATGACTAGGCGCGATTCATGGGAGGGCATTGAATTAAAGAGGGGGACCACACTCAAAGCCGCCACGTGTCGCTCAAAGCCGCCACGTGTCGCGCTCTCGGTTGTCCTCACATTCACAACCAAAAAGTGGTTCACATTTGAACTTTCCTCTATATATATATATATATAAAGGAAGGTTCATACAAGAACCATTCTCATTGTAGGAACAAATGAACTAAATTTAAGCCACATGTGATGTGGGTCCCACATGGGCCCGCATCACATGTGGTTTAAAGTTGTTCATTTGTTTCTACAAAATGCATTAGTTCTTGTTTGAATCTAATTCTATATCCATATATATATATAGTATTGAGTTCAAATGAGAAGTGTCAAATAAATGAGAAGTAGAGAAGTGATCATAGCCTTCTATTTTGTGGAATACGAAAAGGTATTTTGGTAATTATTCGAATAATTCATGTATGAACCATTCCAATTATTCATATTGTAGTGTGAATATTCATATATAAACATTCAGATATGAATCTTCATACTACAATGATTCATATATGAATAATTGGAATGGTTCATATATGAACTATTCGAATATTCATATATTAATCTTTACACTACAATGATTCATATATGAATAATTGGAATGGTTCATATATGAACTATTCGAATAATTACCAAAATACCCTTTCGTATTCCACAAAACTTACGGTACTCCCTTAATAATTTGCTGTACCACTTAATTTAATAACCATTGATCAAATAAATAGAAGCCTATGATCACTTCTCTACTTCATAGTTTTTTATCACTTCTCATTTGAACCTCCCTCTATATATATATATATATATATAGAGGAAAAAATCAAATACACACCAATTAATTCATACACACTTACACACCAATCATAGCCCTTGAAAATCAAATCTAATGGTGCATAATATTAGAGTGAAATGTTAAGTTTAGAAATTAGCTTCTAATTAGTTGCATAATTTGGAAAAAAATTGAAATACAAAAATTCTATTGATTTTCAAGGGCTATGATTGGTGTGTAAGTGTGTATGAATTAATTAGTGTGTATTTTATTATCCCTATATATATATATATATATATATATTAGTTTAAATGCGAACCATTTTTCGTTGTGAATATGAGGACGAATCTCAGTCACCCATCCGGTCAATAAAGGTGGTTTTGACCGGTCCCTCTTTTAAGAATCTCTACCCTCCCAGAATCGCGTCAATCCTCCCCGTGATAATGTCCACCATAACCGAAGATGTGTGGTTGAGATTCGTTCTCACGTTCACAATCAAAATTGAGTTCAGATTTGAACATAACCATATATATAGCTCAAATAGGAGTCATAGGCTTTTTGAGAATATATGACAATTAAAAGATTGGCTAGTGGTTGATTAAAAGTAAAACTAGTCGTAGGAATGAAGATCAAGTTGCAATTGCAATACTATGTTCCACTCCACCTTCATTTTTATTAAAAAAAATTATCCATAAATTTAGAATTAAATTATATATGAATAACAAATTTTAGAAACCTCCAAAACACGAACTTTATATATATAGCATTAGATTCAAATGTGAACTCCATTTTAGTTGTCAGCATGAGAACCACTAAAATCGTGTCACGTATCAATATTCATTTTGAATATCATGCATTATTCAAAGTGATTAAAGATTGGACACCTTTATTCACTTTGACTAATACATGATATTCAGAGTGAATATTGTCACATGACGCGATTTTAGTGGTCCTCACGTAACAATGAAAAATGAGTTTTCATTTGAACTTTCCTCTTTATATATATATATAGGGGTGCGTTCAAATGTGAACCACTTTTTGGTTGTGAACGTGAGGACAACGCAGAGCGCGACACGTGGCAATCTGACATCCGCGGGTCAAGGCTTATTCAGTCTGAATAAATTCGCGGGTTAGTGTTATTCATACTGAATAAAACGTTATTCAGACTGAATAAGCCTTGACCCGCAGATGACCCACGGCTGACCCGTCCGGGTCCAGTGCATCAGAGTGCGAGTTAGTGTTATTCATACTGAATAAGCCTTGACCCACAGATGACCCGCGGCTGACCTGTCCGGGTCCAGTGCATCAGAGTGTGAGTTAGTGTTATTCATATTGAATAACGCTTTATTCAGTTTGAATGATAGCGTTATTGAGTATGAATAACAGTAAGTCGAAAATTTTTCAGATTGCCACATGGCGCGCTCTGAGCTGTCCTCACGTTCACAACCAAAAAGTGGTTCACATTTGAACTTTTCTCTCTCTCTCTCTATATATATATATATATATATAGTATTAGGTTCAAATGAGAAGTGCTAAAAAAATGAGGAGTAGAGAAATGATCTTTACCACTCATCCGGTCAATAAAGACAGCTTTGACCGAGTCCCCTCCTTTAATAATCTCTACCTTCCCATGAATCGCGCCAATCCCCAGTGATCGCGTCCACCATAACTGGTCAAAGCCACCTTTATTGACCGGATGAGTGGTGGGGATCACTTCTCTACTTCGTATTTTTTAGCACTTCTCATTTGAACCTTTCTTTCTCTCTCTCTCTCTCTCTCTCTATATATATATATATATATATATATATATATAGGGAAGAGTTCAAACGAGAACCCTTGCTCTGCAAGAACACAAGAACCTTCATCCACGTACAAAATCATATAATTTTCACGTACAAAATCACATATGATTCATAAACAAAAATCAAATATATAGTATGCGTACAAAATTAAATATGATTCACATACAAAATTACATTTGTAAAATCACATGTGATTTTGTACATGGCCAACTTCCCTTTTTTTCGTTAGTATAAAATCATATATGGTTTGTAGGTGGGCAAAGGTTCTCGCGTTCTCGCAAATAGCAAGGGTTCTTGTTTGAACCTCCACCTATATATATATATATATATATATATATATAGAGAGAGAGAGAGAGAGGAAAGTTCAAATGTGAACCACTTTTTCATTATGAATATGAGGACGAATCTCAGTCACTCATCCGGTCAATAAAAACGGCTTTGACCGGTCTCCCCACTTTAATAATCTCTACCCTCCCATGAATCGCGTCAATCCTCTGTGATCACGTCCATCGTAACCGAAGATGTGTGGCTGAGATTCATCCTCACGGTTCACAATGAAAAAGTGGTTCACATTTGAACCCACCCATATATATATATATAGGGGAAGGTTCAAACGAGAAGCATGTCAATTTAAGAAAAAGTGAGGAGCAATCTCAGCCACTCATCTTGCGGTTACGCCGGACGTGATCACGGAAGATTGACGTGATTCATGAGAGGGTGGAGATTATTAAAGGGAGGACCGGTCAAAGCAGTCTTTATTGACTGAGATGAGTGGTTGAGATTGCTCCTCGCATTTTCTTAAAAAGTTATATTTTTCGTATTAACCTCCCTATATATTATATATATATATATATATAGAGAGAGAGAGAGAGAGAGGTACATACAAAAACCACCCTCATTTGTAGGAACAAATGAACTAAATTTGAGCAACATATGAAGTGGGTCCCATATTTAGCCCCCAAAATTGTCGGGGATTAGTCGGACTTTGGCAAGGACCCCCTTCAAAAAAATTCTTAATTAATTGTTTATACGTTAACTTGCATCATTTATAAAACTTTAATAAAATATGTATTTTTATAACAAATATATCATTATAAAGTTTTCATCAAAACGATTAAAATGATACCAAAAATAAAAAGTGTATGTAGCTTTCAATTTTCAATTTATACCTCATATATATATATTGTTGAATATATTTAATAAATTACAAAAATTAACCAAAACGTAAAAGTAATATGTTGAGGACAGTAAATTGAAAGTTTAAATAGCATTAGATATAATAAATAAAGTTTGATAAATGAATAGAAATGTCAAGAAGGATTTGTACTTGATGTTTTAACGGTAAAATATAGGTTTTTTTGGGTGGAGATGAAATACGTTTGTTCTATTATAAAAGTCATTGACGAGTCATATTAGACTCAATGGCTGTTAGCCTGTTAATGAAATTTATTGGGCCTTTGTGGGTTTGCCTCTTGAGTGATCCTTAGTAAACTTGATCAAACTTGATTGATTTCAATTACTCTTAAGAATCGTTGCTCTCTCCATGTCTCAAACATACAAAACACAAAATCTTTTGGTTAGAAATGGCTAAATGAGCACAATGAGAACTATTTTTCTACTTGAAGCTTTTGATCAAGTTGATCTAGGAAGGTGGGGATGCATTCTCACATAACTTCGGTTCTTTTAGATGTCTTTGTCATATTGGTCCCACACTTGCTATAAGAAGGTAGGTAGATAATGATATTTTAAAACATGTTGGATGGAATAAAAAATAAATATGGAACTTTGTTATAAGCAAATCATCCCTTTTATGGAAATAATTCCACTCCACGTGTTTATTTTGTCTTTTACATCGTGGTATAGAAGTTTGATTGTTAATTAATTCAAATAATTTTCGGATAGGTAATACGTGGTAACAGTTTTTGGTACAACTGTCTACACTAACTCTATCAAGAATAAGTGCATGTCCTAGAAGCAACATTAGCAAGACGATTATATTTCCTTCTATTAATGCATCAAAAAGATTCCCCCCATTCTCTCCATGTTCTAAATATAGAGAACAAAAGAAATTATACAAAACATAGAAGGTTTGATCATTTTATAGATAAATTGAACTGGCTAAAGAGCTTGTAGCCCAACGGTATTTGGAGTTGTTAGATGATGCCTTCCTCTCACTTGTAGTTGTGGGTCCAAGCTTCGTTATTAATATTGGTGTAAATTTAGGAGTAATGTAGTGGGTTTGTAATTATAAGCCGTTTAAAAAAAGATACACTGAACCAGAAGTTGCCTACGTGGAGAATCGTCTTCGTGTTGATTTAGGTACTTGGGGATTTATTCCCAGTTAACTTTCTTTGAACAAGTCAATATTTAAGTTTCCTTACAGTTTCATTGTTTTGTCTCTTTATGTGGAAAAATGTCTCTTTGTTTTGCTTCTTCATGTGGAAAATTTTCTTTGTTTTGCTTCTTTATGTGGAAAATCTCTTTATGTTAAACTTCATTTTTTTAATGCTTTGATGGAATATACATAAAAATATTCAGATAAATTTAATAATCAGAGACAGAAACTGATACCCAATACCTATTATAAGTAGAGAATTCTATCTAAAGTTCTTTTTTGGGAGAGTATCCTGGAAAATACTCAAGCAAAAGCAATGCTTGGTTAGTTATCAACTATAGCTACCAAAAATATATATGTAATAAAAACAAAACTATACAAATTAAGGTTGGACAAATGACTCGTACTCCACATCGATGAAAATTTAAATTGTATATCTTTCAAAATTGTTGTCTCCATGAGATGGCATGAGCAGTGTCGCACTAAAGATGGTTATGAGATGGCATGAACTCTAGTCACACTAAAGATGTTTGTTAGACATCTTGCATATTCCCCAGCTTAGAGAACATTTGATTTCCAATATCCATATTTTTACAAAGAGGGTTGTAATTGGTTTAGCAAGAGATGAGGTATATTTATAAAAAGTGTTTTTTCCTAAAAAAGTGTTTTTCATAGTACATGGCATGTGGTTCTAATGCCATATAACTACCACCATGCATGTGCATGGAACAATCATATTTTCTGCTATATCTACTTATATGCATGGCCTCTGTCCTTTGACTAAAATTATTGTAAAAAGAAAGCTTTCATTGAGAAGTATGCTTAATTAGATGTTGAGGTTGTGCATTTAAATTGGACGTGAACATGAGATTCTGAAAAATCCATGGACCGACCCCATCATCTCCACCCCGTAGGAACTATGAGATTACCCTAAGGACGCCTTCGGCATCTTCGTAGTGGCTCCCTTCCATGCCTCATTTCATAGGGAACCTTAAAGTGGCTCTATTTCATTATATTCCATCTATATTCCAATTCCATTCATTTAATATCCTTTTGGTGTCATTGACATAACAGTTGTCAATATATTCTATTTCTTTTCTATATATGGAAAGTTTCAAAATCGTCATAGTATCATAAAGAGCCAGCATGGGTATTAACCATCCACCAGGAGAGTTTATAAACAAATATAGATCTTGGTTCGTTAAGAAGTATGCTTAGATGTTGAGGTTGTGCATTTAAATCGGACGTGAACATGAGATTCTACTGGTGTTTTCTTTTTCTTTTCCTTAATAATTTTCAGGTTTCATATTTTTATATATGCTTTTTTGATACAAGGAGGTTTCAAGCGTTAACGAGGTTTTTTCGAGATACTTAGAAACGGAAAAATGATGCCGAAAGAAGCCGCATCAAACCCGCAAAACACTACGTGATTTCCTCCCATATTGCATGTGATTACTTTCACCCGCATACCAATCGTCTATAACATTGTTTGATACAGGGAGGTTTTGAGCCTTAACAAGGACTTTTAGAGGTCTTCTTCCAAAAGAATTCCAAAATCCTATCACTTGTGCAAGTATCATGAGCTATCCTATATGAATTACGTTTATTATCTTATTTCATTATTGGAGATTGAAAAATAAACTGAGAATTCAAAGAGAAGAGAAAACAGATAACAAGTGAACCCGCCTAAAACACTAAAACACTGTCAAAATTTGGCTGCATGCGGGTATGCTAGCCGCCGGCCGCCATTTATAAATTATCCCAAACCAAAAGCCTCTTGCGTTGACCAAGTCTTCTAAGTTGACCGTGATGTAACCTTAACGTCTATGCATTCCTAGTTCATATAAATTTGCTATTATTTAAATTCTTTTTATCATCTTATTTGCTTTTATTTATTATTAGTTATCTTTTATATTTTTAGTTAGAGAAAATTATTATTTTGGACAAAAATAAATCCTTAATAATTATTTTGGACAAAAAAGATCGCCGGTGACAATTTTAGACACCGGACCGCTCCTTTGGCCGCTACCACCGTGTTTTGGGCCGCTCTCCGGAGACAACCGCCGGTCTCCAGCGATTTTTTTTTGGTCCGCTACTCCTCCGGCCGCCATCCGCGGCCCACAGCTGATTGGTCCACCTCATGTCCAGTCAGCGCCACCTCACCCGCCACCTCACCCGCCAAGCCACGTGGCCCGCTACCAGCCTGGCCGCTCTTCGCGGCCCGAGCCCACACGGCGGCTCCCCATTGGGCCACGTGTCCAATCCGGAAGAAAAAAAAACCCTAACCCTAACTCCTTATTTAATTCAGCCGACACATACCCCCACCACATCCCTTTCTTCTTCTTTCTTCTTCTTTCTTCTTCTTGTTTTGACTGTGGGGACCAAGATCAAATTTACTCTTTAAACAATTACATTACACCATAAACACTTATTTAATTTTGCTTTCTTTCTTGAATTTTGCTTGTGGGGGACAAGAACACATCTTTCACGTGTTCTTCCTTGTGGGGGACCAAGAATCTTATTTTAAGAACACGTGTTCTTCCTTGTGGGTGACGATTATTTTACTTATATCATGGCAAATCAAGTAAGTGGCTATATTTTCAGTTGTTTACATTATGTTGTTTACGTGTGTATAAAATTGTTGTTGTATGTTGTTTACTTGTGTATAAAAGTGCTCTTGTATGTTGTTTAGTTTGGATGTAATTGTTTATCTAGTTGTTTTAGCATGTTGTTATATTATCTACTTGTTTATGTAGTTGTAAATCTTTATAAAAAAATTTATACTCATTTTTTTATATATAAGTTATTTTTAAAAAGTATATGATTTTTATTAGTGTGTATATGTAGTTGTTTATATGATTTTTAGTTGTTTATGTAGTTGATAATTTAAAAAAAAATTATATAAGTTATGATTTTTTTTAGTGTGTATATGTAGTTGTTTATATCTAGTTGTTTATATGATTTGTACTTGTTTATGTAGTTGATAATTTTAAAAAAAAATTATATAAGTTATGATTTTTATTAGTGTGTATATGTAGTTGTTTATATCTAGTTGTTTATATGATTTTTAGTTGTTTATGTAGTTGATAAATTTAAAAAAAAATTATATAAGTTATGATTTATATTAGTGTTTATATCTTGTTTATCTAAATGTTTATCTAGTAAATGATTTTTATTAGTGTTTATAATTAGTTTATATAATTGTTTATTTATTAGTGTTTAAGAAAATGCACTATTGGCCCCTGAACTTTAGAAAATGCACTATTGGCCCCTGAACTTTAGAAAATGCACTATTGGCCCCTGAACTTTAGAAAATGCACTATTGGCCCTTGAACTTTAGAAAATGCACTATTGGCCCCTGAACTTTAGAAAATGCACTATTGGCCCTTGAACTTTATAAAATGCACTATTGGCCCCTGAACTTTAGAAAATGCACTATTGGCCCTTGAACTTTATAAAATGCACTATTGGCCCATGAACTTTAGAAAATGCACTATTGGCCCTTGAACTTTATAAAATGCACTATTGGCCCCTGAACTTTAGAAAATGCACTATTGGCCCCTGAACTTTAGAAAATGCACTATTGGCCCCTGAACTTTAGAAAATGCACTATTGGCCCATGAACTTTAGAAAATGCACTATTGGCCCCTGAACTTTAGAAAATGCACTATTGATAAAAAATATATAAGTGAACTAATATGTAGATAAAATATGTAGATAATATATAATTAAACCAACATAAATACTTTAGAAAAGACACATGTAGATAAAATATATTATTGAAGTAACATAAATAAGTTGACATATTCATTAGCATGTGCCTTCACATGTCCATCCAATTAGATATATATATATATAAAAAGTTGTAAATTATATTAGTATAAATGCATTGATAGTCAAATCCAGGGGCGTACTTACTATAAGCACTCTAAGGGGGTTTAAGGAGGTTGCCTATAAAATGGTAACCGAATGAGAATGGTTTTTCAAATGCTTTAGCGTTACCATTCTCACCGCCTCTTGTGTGGACTAGTGGAATTACCGAGAGGTTTGATAGGTCAATGTAACAAGTTAAAAGTATTAGGATAGAATTATGAAACAAAATTTAATCAAAACGACATCAACATTCAAATGTAAAATTAAAAGTTTGATAGGTCCCGTTTAACAAATGTAAAATTAAAATGCTATCAACATTCAAATGTGGAATTCACAAACGGATATAGTGACAACTTGATTAAATATATAAGTGAAATAACATAAATAACAAGATATATACACATGTGTCCTCACATGTATATATATATAGAGTCAATCTAACGTTAATATTTTTTTGACATAGGTATTAAGGACTGACCTGACGGTTAGGAGCAAGTACTCGTTATGTTCAGACATTAGGGAAATGTTAGACGAGGGGCCGATGATTATTTTTAGGCTTACTCCATTCGGTCCTTGGCTCGACCTGACGTGGAAGACCGGAGATGCTATGCTTGTGAGCAACTTTCTTTCGCGGGAGGTTGAGGATTCGGGTGCAGAATTCCAGCAGTTAACCTACTCTATTGGAGATCATGTGCGCCATTTCGGCCGGGAGGAGTTCATGCTAATCACCGGACTCCCTTTTGGTCCGTTTCCGGACTCTAGCACTGTAGTTGGAAATAGATTGATCAGAAGGTTGTTTCCAGCATCTGTTCCAGCCCGACCGTCACAAGGTCAGGCTTTTCGTGTACGAATGTCGGAAGTTGTCAGGGTATGGAACGAAGAATTTATAGGTCTACCTGACGAGGACAAAGCGCGCATAGCGCTTATTATGATGGTTGAGTATGTGTTTCTAGGAAAGCAGGCAAAGCAATATGTTTCTGATGAAGTTATATGTGCACTCGACGATATCGATGGGTTTTCTGAGTATCCATGGGGATCGTTCGTATGGGAGTACACATATAAGCAAATGAAAGGCGCTTTTAGCAGACGGAACCCAGTTACCAACAAAATGTCTCTATCTGGATTTTTACTCGCTTTTAGCGTAAGTTACATTAATAATTTGACTTATATTTATTATAATCTTTTTTCTTAATACTTGTTTTAGACTTAGATATTTTTGTTTCTATAACTACAGATTTGGATTTTAGAGATGTTCCCTGTCTCTGAAAGGTGGTTTAGTAGGATCGATGAAAGACATCCTAGGGGAATTCGTTGGCAGAGAAAGGTTAGGAGTCTGTCATATAAACATGTTGGTGCGTTTTTTCGCTTTCCATCGGTATGTCCTACTGATATATACTCAATTACGAGAAGCTTTTTTAAATTAGACTTTGTTTTAGTATTATGTTAATTTATCATGAGTTTATTTCCCATACTAGCGGACGAGGCACCCACACCAGACGCTTATAGCTGATGCGTTCGAGCTTCAGCAGGACTGGTATGCAGGTAGCATTGAATGGTTTCGTAACCCTTTGAGCATTCGGCCGTCAAAGAGGCTTAGAGTATCGGATGTGGAGCCTTCCGATGATGATGATGGTGATGGTGATGATGATGATGATGGTCATGGCGATAATGGTGGTGATCCACAACGGGGGGATGCGGGGGCGGGTCCTAGTCATCAGTACCAGTCCACAGATGCGGGGGCGGGTCCTGGTCATCAGTACCAGTCCACAGATGCCGGGACGACTCCACGTGTGGACGATTTTTTCCATGATAGATGGACTCAGATAGATGACCTAAAGAAAGATGTCGGGTTCATCACTGAGGAGCAGAGGAAACAAAGGGCTGATATTGATAGGATTACGAGAGATATCGAACAATTGAAGGTAAACGATGAACCAAATTTAAAGCTTTCATATAATTTTATTTGTTATCGACTGACACATACATTTTTTAGATGTCTGGACGACATTCGTATTCTGCACCGGATCCATATGCATGGGCTGGACAATATTCATATTCAGCACCGGATCCATGGGCGTTGTCGTTGTTTTCGGACACGGCCTACCCCTACACACCGGCCAGCCGTGTTGGTCTTGTAAGTTTTATATGCGATTCATATATTTATTTTCTATGTTATATATGTTACTATGTTTTAATTGTATTCAATTTTTAATTTCAGGATGAGTCATGGCGTTACGTTTTTGACAACGCGGTCCACATTCTTACTTCTCCTGCGTATCCTGGCGAGCAGGAGATTCAGCATGTCACGCCGGTGGCCCACCGTGTCTCGCCGGAGATTCAGCATGTGTCGCCGGTGGCCCACCGTGTCTCGCCGGAGATTCAGCATGTGTCGCCGGTGGCCCACCGTGTCTCGCCGGAGATTCAGCATGTGTCGTCGGTGGCCCACCGTGTCTCGCCGGAGATTCAGCATATCTCGCCGGTGGCCCACCGGGTCTCGCCGGAGGTACCCCAGGCTATCCCGTCTATAAAGAGTCCCCGGCCTCAGAGGGATATAAAGCCGGCACCCTCCATCAACCCTCCGTACACCGTCGGGAAAGCAAAGAAGATGCTTGGCGCTGTGTTAGGACCGACGTTTAAACCCTCTTGGCGGTCTACTACTACTACTGCTGCTGCTGGTACTTCTACTACTGCTGATGTTGCTGATGCTACTGCTACTACTACTACTACTCTTGCGCATATTATTAGTCTCTACAGGACGGGTCAACTGCAACCTATGTATATATCATGCTACCTATCGAATGCAGTAAACCGTAGTTTTTGGGGCACTTTGCTAGGGTTTGAAGATAGCGGGTATCTGACAGATCAGGTTAGTAATTAGTCATTTCTGTATACAATTACAATTAATTATTTCCTTATTTAACGATTTATATTATGCTTTCAGCACATCGACGCATGGGTCACCCGCATTATGGATGTACGACCCAGAACAACCGATTGGGCTGTAATGATGTCAGGGTTCGCAGGATTGATAAACATCCAAGGGGGCAAAGAATTGGCGAAGTTGTGCGTCGGGGGGGATGGCGATTACGTAGGATGGGACACGTTGGTTAGGGTAAAATTTTGTGCCTTATATATATTTTCTGAAATATTTCTAAACCTTACATTTATTTGTGCCTTATATATATTATCTGAAATATTTCTAAACCTTACATTTATTTATGTCTTGTTTTCAATCTGTGATATTATCAGGTTTACATTCCGATATGCATGCATCCTAAGCATTGGATCCTAGGAGATCTAGACTTGATGACTATGCGTATGGCTGTGTACGATAGCTATCGTCATTCTGGTCTTAAGGGTGATGTGGATGCAAGGCTCAAGGAATTAAAGAAGGGTCTGCTAGACGTGTTTAGGGAGCTCAATCATCATACCCGGGTGGAGCAAGCTAGAAACTTGTCATGGTACACACCATCCGGTATACCACAACAAAATGGGTCACTTGGTGATTGTGGTGTATGGGTATGTCGCTTCCTGGAGGATTTGATAAGCGGTAGAGTCCCGCGGCCGACGAAATACGCTATTTCGGAAGCTACTCAGTGGCGGCAGCATATGGCGGTGGAGTTCTATAACTTGAAGATGGATATTAATCCCGCCGATTAGGAATCATAGTGTTTGTACAGTTTTTTGTTTTTGTACAGTTTTTTGTTTTTGTACAGTTAGGTTAAACGTTTTTTGTACAGTTTTTTTAGGCTTTTTAGTTAGGTTAGACGTTTGTTTATACAACATTTTTTAAAGTCACTTCACAGTGGGATAAAGGATCTGGAAGGTGTACAAGCCCAACCTCTGCAAGCCTCACACACGCATATTCCTAAATTCCTATTAGCAATCGAGTGTCTTCGGTTCAGATACATTGTACCTTCTACCATGGCCCTGGAAACATGGATGCTGGTCCGAGTAAAGATAGGCAACATGATATAAGACCCGCCAAATGCCAAGCATCATTTTTATACGGTCGTTATGGTTGCACCGATACCTTATAAAATTAATGGTTGGCATTTGTAGGATTATCATTTATCGGGTTGCCTATCTTTACTCAGACCAGCAGCCATGTTTCCAGGGCCTTGGTAGAGAGTACAATGTATCTGAACCGAAGTTACTCGACTACGGGTAGGAATTTAGGACTATGCGTGTGTGAGGCTTGTATTTGAAGTTGGGCTTGTGCATCTTCTAGCTCCTTTATGTCACTGTGAAGTGGCTTTAAAAAATGTTGTGTAGTTAGGTTATCAATGGTGTCAATTATGTATGTGAATACTTTGTAATACACTTAATCTTCTCTGTTTGGGTATACGGTGGACGTGTTTCCGCGTTCCGCTGCAAGCCCCACCCACGCATAGTCCTAAATTCATATTAGCAATCGACTGACCCCGGGTCAAATACATCATACAATCTACGTTGGCCCTTGAAACATGTCTGCTGGTCCGAATAAAGATAGACAACATGATATAAGACCCGCCAAATGCCAAGCATCATTTTTATACGGTCGTTATGGTTACACCGACACCTTATAAAATTAATGGTTGGCATTTGTAGGATTATCATTTATCGGGTTGTCTTTCTTTACTCGGACCAGCTGGCATGTGTCTAGGGCCAAGGTAGAATGTACAACGTATTTGAACCGAAGTCACTCGACTACCGATATGTATTTAGGACTATGCGTGGGTGAGGTCTTGTAGTGAAACGCGGAAACATGACCGCCGTATAAGCAGTACAGAGGATATTATTGTGTCAACTATGTATGTGAATACTTTGTAATACAATATTTTCAAGAACGTTTAACATTTAATGAAAAACCACTTTGTCATAGACTTTTAAATTCACAAAAAACACATCCGCCATGACACTCGGCCGATAATAGCGGCTCCCCAAGTATATAAATAGGATGCTCCTATCAACATAAACCTCACAACTCTAATACTTTCATCCATATCTTCAATAACACTTGTCTTTTTCTCTTCCCTCTAAACCGGATATGGCTCTTTCCCTAGCAACTAATCCCACCTATTTCATTGTCCAAATTGAAAAGGAGTTAACAGACCATGGCATATTGGTAAGCTTAATTAACCTCTCTTCATTCTCAAATCTCACTCCATTCTTAAAGTTCATATTTTTTTCAGGTAATTCCAGCGCCGTTTGTGTTGATGTGGAAATTGACAGATCATCATAAGTGTCAAATAAGCCACGATGGATGGCACTATCACATGGATTGATGGTCATGGCTTCTGATAGTTTTGTCATGCGTGGTCCTCTTAACCTCGTGTTTGGCGAACACAACATTCGCCATGGCACTTGGTTGAAGTTCACTCTGTATCAAGGTCCACCTCGTCATCTGATCGACAATATGTACGATGTGAAGTTTGATTTCGTGAAGATGTGATTTCTTGTTGGTCTCGTGGATGTATAAGGGCGCCGTAATTGTATGTTTCTTACTTATGTGTGTAGCAAGTTATTGTGTGGTTTCTTATGTATGTGTGTCTTCTCTTTTACAATGTAACTGTTCGGCCCTTGACCACAATTATGTTAATTGTACGATGTTTTAATACTTATGTGACATAATTAACGATGTTTTAATACTTATGTGACCTAATTAGGGTTTTTTTAATATTAGGGTTTTAATATATAGACTAACCCTAATTAGGGTTTTTTAAAATTAGGGTTTCAATATATACACTAACCCTAATTAGGGTTTTAATGACACTAACCCTATATATATATTTTTAAAATAATATGTAAATAATATGTGACCTTTATATATCCTAACCCTAATTAGAGTTTTTTAAATTAGGGTTTCAATATATACACTAACCCTAATTAGGGTATTTTTAAATTAGGGTTTCAATATATACACTAACCCTAATTAGGGTTTTAATGACACTAACCCTATATATATATTTTTAAAATAATATGTAAATAATATGTGACCTTTATATATCCTAACCCTAATTAGGGTTTTTTTAATATTAGGGTTTTAATATATAGACTAACCCTAATTAGGGTTTTTTAAAATTAGGGTTTCAATATATACACTAACCCCAATTATGGTTTTAATGACATTAACCATAGTACCATAGTAATGACTGCAAACTAAGACAACGGGAAAATAACATAATTAAAGCATTTGAAAAGAATTTGGTATCATATATATAGGTGTTCACGTGAAAATGTACGAGAAGGACCCATGTGACTGAAAATGTACGAGAAGGACCCATTTGGTATCATATATATATATACTTGTACCAACGTCTTAATGAGTTTATCAATGACATGATTCACTAAATAGTGAAGTAGTACACTATTGCTTTTAGTAAAAGATGATTGATGCTTCTACATAATAAAGTAAGATTCGTCTGAAAAGCTAAATACTATTGCTTTCAGACCAATAATTCATGTTTGGGTCATAAAATAAGGCTGAAATACTGTAAAACGCTGAAAAGTAAAAGATGACTGACGCTTCTGCATAATACAGTAAGATTCGTCTGAAAAGCTAAATACTATTGCTTTCAGACCAATAATTCATGTTTGGGTCATAAAATAAGGCTGAAATACTTTAAAACGCTGAAAAGTAAAAGATGACTGACGCTTCTGCATAATACAGTAAGATTCGTCTGAAAAGCTAAAACAGTAAGATTCGTCTGAACACTCAATTGATTCAGCCAAAAAAAATTTAATAAAATAAAGAGAAAACATGGCTATAAAAACGGTCTATCCCATGAACCAAATACTCACACCTCTCATACAGTTCTTATCTAGCTCTTACTACAACAATGGCTGATAAATTGCCTTCCTCATCAACAAACCCTGGGTCCCGAAGAATGTCTGGAAACCCTCGTTCCTCTCAATTTGAAAACCCTCATTCTCAAAGAATGTCTGGAAACCCTCGTTCCTCTCAATTTGAAAACCCTCCTTGTACTCAAATAATGCCTGGAACACTACGTAGGGAAATAGAAAAAAAGGAAGGGGAGATAGCGGCGATACAAGAAGAATGGGTGCGTAAGCGTGGGGAACAAGATATAATTGAAGAGGAGATCGAAAACAAGAAGAAGTTCGTTAAAGAACTTCAAAAGGAGATTCAAGCACAAGAAAAACGTGTGAAGGAGGAGTATGTACCTTGGTACCCAAATATGCAACAACATATCAAAGCTAATGAAGACTGGATTGCTTCGATAAAACAACTCTATCCGAATGATAACTAGGGGATCTCAACTATGTTAGATCTGTTGTACTTTGGTATCCCACTGTTATTTGTTATTGTTGTTGTTGTTGTTGTTTCTTTAACTTTTGTGTCTCAACTATGTTATCATGCTTTCAGTGAAATCAATTAAGTTTTATGTCGTTTTATGTCTACTGATTAATGTGTCAAGTATATATGTATCAGTTAATTGTTAATGCAATACAGTATTCTGTGTTTGTTCTACTCTTTGTTACTAAAATGTTACATGCTAAAATAAGATACGTTTTATTAATGCAAGCAAAAACCAAAGACATTGACATGGGTTACATATTAAACGGCTAATTAAGATCGACAGTTCCTATTGGCTCTAGTTGACTGCTTCCTCTAGCGGAACTTGGAATCCACGGACACTGTGAGCTTATATGTCCGTATTCTTCACACCTAGGACACTTCTGCTGTGAACGACTTTCACCACGAGATGGACGACGTTTGTTGACTTTCGGTCTTCCAACTGGTCTCTTTATTATCAGTGGTGGATGTACGGTGGGTATAGGGTTTTGTGGATAGTGCCATGTTTCTGCAGGTCCGACTGGCCTAATTACCCCATGGTATGTTGCCTTGTACAATTCGGCCATGTAATAAGGCTGAGTAACCAAATAAAATACATCATTTTTACCCAATCTTTTTGCAACTGTTATGGCATGACCGCACGGCAACCCAGACACCTGCCATTTGAGACATGTGCAATTACGGTGATGCATATCAACTCCAGCGTTATACCCGTAATCGCGGACCTCCCATTTGTCGTAGCCAATTCCATGAGCAGTCCATGTCGCGGACTTTGAAATCCTTTTATGGATCTTCTTTTGGGCCCATTCTGTTAGCTGGTGGTTTAACTCTTCTGCAAAATTTATGGATCTTCTTTTAGGCACATTCTTTACTGGTTTTAAATTTCTGCTAATATACAATAACGTTAGAAAATAGTCTATTGAATTATAAATTCATACTAAAACTAAGATATTGTATTCTACCTCTTTACGTCGACGAATAAAGTACCACTCTTGTTGGAATTCTCTAAAGTACTCCATGAGTCCGACAATAGGTAGTTTACGAGCACACTTTGACAATGCGTTGATGGACTCTGCACTGTTCGATGTCATAATGTTAAAACGTTGTCCAGGAAAGTGAGCCCTTGACCACCTCTCCACCCCAACCTCTTGCATCAATTGAGCACCTTCGGGTACGACAGTTTGGAGAAGATTCATCATTCGGTCAAACACTCGCGTGGTGTAAGCCTTGCAGGCCTTCCAGTATGGGGTCTTGAATTTTTTTATCCTTGGCGCTCTTGATCTAACGTTCATGACCAAATGTCGACAACACAGGGCATGATGTGCATTTGGAAAAATGGCGGTAATGGCTGCGTTTATAGAAGCAGCTCTATCCGACATAAACACCAACCCTCTTGGCTCGCCGATACATGTTTTTAACTTGTTCAGGAACCATGTCCACTCGTCCGCTGTCTCGGACCTACCGACTCCAAGTGCAACGGGCACAATGTTGTTGTTTCCATCCATAGCCACAACCAAAAACATCGTACCCAAGTATTCCCCCTTCAAGTGCGCAGCATCTATTATAAGGACAGGTCGCAGGTTTTGCAAGAATGTATGGATCTGCAAGAAAATGTGTGTGTTTAGATACTGTATGAGCTAACGAAAATAATAAAATGTTTAATTTATAGAATTTTAATGTACCGCTACACCAAGGGCTATGAAACACTCCGCAAAACGCCCGCTAGAGTCTGTCCTTATTGATGTTATCGTACCTGGATTTGCACGCTCCAGGTTATACAAATACATGGGGAGCCGAGTGAATGACTCTGCATGGCTGCCTCTGATTAACGTTATGGCCTTCCACCTCGCACGCCACGCGGTGGCGTACGGGATCGTAACTCCATACTGTTCTCGAAAATCTTCGGCCATGTCTTTTGGCGTTAGTACTCTGCGGGAATTTCTAAATTTAGTTTTAAAAAAGTTACCCAGCAACCTTTGGTTGGCTTGACGGTGGTTAGGGTTCAACTGGGTCCTTGAACACTTGTGTACATCAACCAAATCTGTTACCATAAACATACCACCACCTCCATAGGCTTTCGCTTTCATGCTCCACTTACAATGATCGCGGGCACATGCAATCTCGTACCTTTTGGTGCAAGACTTTTTCGTCTTATACTCAAATTGTTCTTCTATAAATTTCATTCCGACCTCCAAAATCAATTTCTCTTTCGTATCAAAAACTTTACCAATACTTAGCCTTTGACTACGTCTATAAGGTACGCCTTCACTGTCTTCCGTCGAGACATCTGGGGTTGGAATGAAAGGAGGTATTCCAAAATAATCATCTAACCCTGGTCGTAACCTGGAGGGTTCCACACCTACTTCGTTTTCTTCATCTTCTTCGTTTTCTTCATCTTCTTCGTTTTCTTCATCTTATTCGTCTGACAAACCCATGTTCAAAACATGGGCTTCATCTTCTGCACATCCGAAGAACTTTCTACGCTCGTCTTCGTCTTCATCTTCGTCTTCATCATCGTCTTCCTCTTCTTGCACTTCTTGTTGTTGATCTTGCTGCGTCTCTGGGACAACTTCTGGATAACTGTCACTAAGACCATATCCAAAGTCTGCACGATATGAGGTTTCGTGTGACTGTTGGATTTGGGACTCAGTATCCAAATACATTGGTTCTTCGTTTATAGTGTTTGAAGTACCTGCGCCATCACCCTCGCCAGAAACGTATACATCAACGTAAACTTCAGGAGGATCCTCTAACCGGTTTGCATATTGCAAAAATACGCTAACATCTTCATCGTCGGTTATCTGAAATAATTGGCCCTCATGCTTGTAGCAGATATGCAGTTGGCCACTTGATCGGTCGATTTCACATTTCCAGCAACAGTAATTAACCAGATGTTTAAATGTACTGTTTATTTTCAATCTAACACCTTTTCTCACGGTTGGTTCAACGTAATACAATCCGTCGACGCCTGCAGCCCATTTCCAACCGGAACAAAGGTATAACCTCGGTTTATCCTCACTGGAACTCATTTTCAGAAACAAAGGAATTTTTGTATTGACGAAATTTAAGAAGAAGGAAGGTGCTCAATTTTTGTGTTTAAGAATTATGCATCTCCAAGAGGGTTGGTATCCAATTTAAACAAAATTTTGAAAAAACTTTACAGACACAAACAGTACAAATCGTACACACATCACATGAATTTTCAGCTCCTTTAATCATACATTAAAGACAAAAATCGTACAACCAAAACCTGATGTGTCTAGGGCTGAATTAGGGTTAGGGTTAGGGTTTTTTAGGGTTTTCTTCCGGAGTGGACACGTGGCCCAATGGGGAGCCGACAAATGGGCTCGGGCCGCTCTTCGCGGCCAGGCTGGTAGCGGGCCACGTGGCTTGGCGGGTGAGGTGGCGGGTGAGGTGGCGCTGACTGGACATGAGGTGGACCAATCAGCTGTGGGCCGCAGATGGCGGCCGGAGGAGTAGCGGACCAAAAAAAACCGCCGGAGACCGGCGGTTGTCGCCGGAGAGCGGCCCAAAACACGGTGGTAGCGGCCAAAGGAGCGGTCCGGTGTCTAAAATTGTCACCGGCGATCTTTTTTGTCCAAAATAATTATTAAGGATTTATTTTTGTCCAAAATAATAATTTTCTCTTTTAGTTAAATTGGGATTAAATTGATTTTCATATTTATTTTTTTCTAATTTATATAAATAGGATCATTCTTCTTTCATCATTATAAATCTATTTTTTGATTAATTAAGTTAACAATTTAGGAGTTTTATCTCTATTTTAATGTTAAAAGAGTATTAGTTATATCTTAAGAGTTAGCTCGGGTTTGCAGAATGACCGACAAGCATCTGAATCTCAAAAGGGTAACGAGTCTAATAACGTAGAACTCAAAAAATAAAAAGAAAACTTTTAAAAAAGACATAAAACTCTATAATTGATAACTTGATTAATCGAAAAACTGATTTTTTTTTTTTTTTTGAAGGATGTTCGGGCCAAGCCCGACTAATTCCCGACAATTTTGGGAGCTATCCATGAAAGAAAAATGATCTTATTTGTAATCTAAACTAGAAAGAGATAAATATCAAATTAATTTAATCCTAATTTGGCTAAGAATATTAAAGATAATTAATAGCAAATAAAAGCAAATAAGACGACAAAAAGATTTAGGGGTGATTGGTTCATTTTAGGGAATTAGAATGGAAATGAAAATAGGAATGCAAGAGAATGAGAATGAAAATGAGCATTGTATTGATGTTGATTGGTTATTGTATTGATGCTGTTTGGTTAACCCACTATAATCAATGAAAAATTAAAAAAAATTTCCTTCACTTTGAAAATACAAAAGATGTTCCATTTAACATCAAAAGATGGAATGACATATGGAAAAAAGAACTGAGTAGAAAGAAAATACTCATTTCCTCCAATTTGGTCAGGAATGGAAATTAATGGATCTGCAGAAATGATTTCATTATATAATATCAGACCAAGCAGCAGCTTTCATTATCATTCTCATTCTTTACTCTGCAATACCTCCAACCAAGCACCCCTTAAATGATAGCAAATTGATAAGAACTAGGAATGCATCCACCTCAAGGTTGACATCACGGTCAACTTAAAAGTCTTGGTCAATGCAAAGGCTTTTGGTTCGGGATACTTGATTTGCAAAGGCAGGCGGCTAGCATACTCGCATCAAACCAAATTTTTACAGTGTTTTTACTTTTTAGACGGGTTCCAAATGGGTTTACTTGCTTGTTACTTGTTTTCTTCTTTGATTAATTAATTTTCGATTTACTTTTCGATCTTTAATAATGCAATAAGATAATAAACACAATTCATGTAGGATAGCTCATTATACGTACACAAGATAAGTTGTGTAAGCAACGGTTTCTCATCTTGTAAGATAGGACTTCGAACTTCTTTCAGGGTCGTTTTCTTCATTTCAAAATATCTCTAAAACTCCTCGTTAATGTTCGAAACCTCTCTGTATTATTGTCCATCTCTTAACATACCCCCATCCCCATCGTTCACCATGCAACCATGAATCCAAAATTTTCCCACCGTGGCATGATCTATTATCTATCATTTATTCTATTTACGTATTTTTAGTTATCTTTAAAATTGATTTAATTTTTGTAATTCTGTTTTCTAGTTTAAGATTATTATTATTTAATTTTTTAGTTGGGTTAGAATTATATATAGTTTTTACAATTTTCTGATGTAAGTAGTTTATCATTTAACTAGATTTTTAGTTTTAGAATTTTATGTCTAGTTTTTATAAGAGTTTTTCTTTTATTTATAAATTTAATTACTTAACAAAATAAAATAGTCCTATATTTTTTATTAAATAAAAACAAAATAAAAATAAAAATTCCTAACATTCATTACAAAATAAATTTTAAAATGATAAGACATTAAAAAATAGATATTACAAAACACAAAAAACCAATACTAAAAATTATATTTTTTAAAATAAGCAATTTAAAAAACAAGTAAATAAATAAAATAGGTATTGAGTTCCAACGGTTCATTGCATGGTTACGTTGTTGAGTTCCAACGGTAATAGTTTTTAAAAAAGGGTTTACTTCATAAAAGTGTATTCAACTTGTCAAGAAAAGTTATTATATGTACTGTTTTTACGTTTTTACCATTTGACGTATCTATACTTTCAAATTTGACATTTTAATGTATCTGGTTACCTGTTGGACAGGTAACCCGTAAACTTTAAATTTTTTTATTTTTTTAAACTACACATCACTAACACATGATCGTGATGAACCCAGATCATGATGATGAATATGAAGCTGATAAACATGATGATGATGAATATGAACCCACATGAACAAAAAAAACACACATATTTAGTCTTTAATCAAAACCCATGTAATACCTAAATAAATCAAACAACAAAGAAAATGAAACAAAAAATATGAACAAATGCAGATTTAGTCTTTAATGTTTATATATTTTCATCACCAAGAACAAAACCCTAACAAACCCAGATTTGGGGGTTTTGGGTTAGAACCCTAAATCTCTTATGAAGATTGAAACCCTAGGAGATGAAGAAAGAGAAAAAATAGGACCTTCAAATGACGATCTGGGGGAGAACGATTTGGGGGTTTTGTGTTTGCTTCGAGATGGATATCCATGGAACTTGGTGTAGGCTTTAGATCGGCGGTGGTAACGATGGTGGTGGTGACGACGGCTGGTGGTGGTAACGGCGGTGGTGGTAACTGTGGCCGGTGCGATGGTGGTGGTAACGACGGTGGTGGTAACTGTAGCTGCTACGATGGTGGTGGTAACGGCGACCGGTGGTGGTAACAGCGGCCGGTGAGAGGTTGGCGGCCGTGATTTCTTCTTATTCCTTCTTCCTTCTGATCGATGGTTTGATTGTTTGGTGGTGGAGAAGTAGATTTGGGATTACGGTTTGGTTTGGGTTTCTTGGAAATCGTTTGAAGATGAAGAAGATATTGTTTTTTTTTTAATTTCATTTGTAATTATTTTGAAACACAAATATACATGTAAGCATCCACATCAGCAGCCACGTCATTAAAACCGGTGCCACATCAGCGTTAACTTGCTATATCAGGTTGGATACATTAAAATGTCAATTTTGAAAGTATTGATACCCTAAAAGGTAAAAACCAAAGTACAATACATACAATAACTTTTCGTGACAAGTTGGATAAACTTTTATGAAGTAAACCCTTTAAAAAAATTAACTTTTTTTTAAAAAGCCTTTAAGTAACATGTTTATAGGAAGATATCATAAAATTTTGAGAAGAATATATTGACCATCCACTACCAACCCAATGAATCCAATGAAACCAACTGTCATATCTATGCCATATCAATTTTCCACTATTTTACCTAAACCAACCCAATCCATCCACTATCAACCCAATGAACCCAACTTCTATATCAACGCCACATCAGTTTTCCACTATTTTACCCAAACCAACTCAATCCATCCACTATCAACCCAATGAACACAAAAACATCAATTTTTTATTTTTTTTTAAAATGAAAATACATCATTAAAAATTATTAATTTTAATAAAAAATAATACTAATATAAAATAATTTAATAATAAAAAATTACATTAAAATACCTAAATAAAAAAAATTGCATTAAAATCAATTTCGAGATGCCCAAACGTGTTTGGTTAAATCGGCTCGAAGGTTTGTGGGAGCCGTTGGAAGGAACCCGAATGGTCCACGACGGTATTGCCGATGGAACCCGACGGGTTCGACCAACCCGCCACTACCCGGCTTAACCACAGTGGATGGCCTTTTGTATAACTATTTAGAAGTTGCTGGTTTTTGTGTAACTTTTTAAATTCAAATTCTTTTATCATAACCCAATTTAAGTTTAATATCAATGTAATCTATATTTGGTTTATTAATATAATTTTATATAAAGATAATAACTAAGTATTTCGTAAGAACAGAATGAATATCCTACTTATATTTTAGATTTTTTATATTTAAAATGAGATTTTTATTCTATATTTGATTATTTTTCAGTTAGTTATAGAAATTCAAACCTGAAACTTTAATAAGTTCTACTTCTTTACAATCTACTTGTAATATTAAATTTTAAGTAATATGCATCAATAAACAGTATTTTATGCATAAGAATTTGTTTTTGTCAATTGTTTTATAATATAGTATGGATATTTTATTCATAAAAAAACTACCATGCTATCTAATATGTCCTTTTTTAGTGAGTCTATTGTTGCAATTTTCGTTTGGTTTGGTGTTTATGGTGTGTCATGTGTAGCTTGTTCTTATAATCTTGTGCTTTAATCACTTTTTTTGTAGGTTGGGGTTGTTAAATCTTCTAAAACTTATGAGATTTAGCAAGAAAATGACATACCAATAAAATTGGTGTGGGGTGTATGTTAAATCTTGTAAAACTTATGAGATTTAGCAAGAAAATGTTTTTATCATATAACTTTAATAACATGTATGTCTTCTTTAATTGTAGCCGGTGCATGACCAAAATTGATATTTTTCGTTCATAGGGGACAATAAGATTGTATTTTGGTCATTCTTTTTTGGTACTTATATCCAATTAAAAAAATATTAGTCATTACAATACACAAAAATAAACCAAATCGTTACATTTTGATGCATTTTGCCCTTCTATAAATATTATCATCCGATAAACAACAAAAATCGACATCATAAAACATCGATTTATAGCTTTCGACAACACCGATCACATTACGATTTCGAAAACTACAAAGGTGTTGCATGTCTAATACAAATCTTAAATCGAAACCAACGAGAAAATAACGAAAGTCAACCATTACAAAATCGTTAATTCTAACGCATATGAAACATTTGCACGGGCCATTGGCGTTTTCGACCATCAAACCCGATAGCTGTCACTTCCAACGAAATATCAATGGTACGATGTTCGACGCCACGTGCTATACTTATGCGTGAATCGATCTTGACCGCTGGTGCGACATCGGTGCCAACCGTTGATGAGCTCCCGTTTACCGACATTTTGGATGTCAACGAAATTGGTTCACGAAAAGTGAGCAATGTTTGAGACCAATGCGTTGGAGGGGTATAAGGCGATGTTGACAAAACCGTAGGCCTTTCTTTGCAAAACCTGCTCGTGAACGAGGTGTCGAACCATAGGACGACTCCGTAACACTTGGTTACGGTTGATTCTATGTCTGCCGAATGTGAGGGCTTCTGTTCCAGCTGAACAGATGCGGTAAAATCAACTTCATCGGGTTTCATTGTCACCAAATCAAACACCTGGAACCAAAAGACCAAGAAAGACGTTTTAATAAGTTGCATAGAACATAAAGAAACCATTACGATAATATTCGACCTTAGAGAAGTTCAGGTGAGATGATCCAAAGGAACATGACTAAAACAAAGATTACAACCCCCTCTGACCTCTCCTAGTTTTTCATATAAAATCAACGAAAAATAACCAAAATTGGATCCAAAAAAAATTGTACAAGAAAAGGAACATTTAATTCTCCTTAATTTGACATACACATGGTTATATTTTTTGTCCATTTTTCCGTCTTTCTCACGTTCTCAACCTTTTTGTCATTCTTATTTGAACCCACCTCTATATACTTTTTCTTTGAGCAAATCATCATTCAAACAAAAATGCCCATGAAAGAAACTCAAACCCAACCAAACAAACTCAGTAAATCCTATTCAGACTGCAGAGGTAGGGTCAGGGTAGAATGTACGAAACACTTAAGACCAAAGGGATAAAGAGGTTCTTTCTCTGAAAACACAGGCTGGTGGGTTTGGATGGCCAGTTTGAACACCCAACCCAACTATTACATTATGAAAACTTTTAACCCCTCATATTACATTACGAAAACACAAGCTATGCGGGTTGGGTTGGTCAGTTTGTGACATAATAGTAACACCACAACAATGTAGTTAAACAACCACTGGTCACAGCTACTGGTAAGTTGACCTTTTATGCTAGGCGGGTAACAAGGAAAATGCCATACCAGCACCAAAAAGAAACTTGAAGTTCTTTGCAAATAACAAGTACAATTATGGGTGCAATTGTGATATATTTATGAAAAGTGGTTACCATAAGACGATGTAACATATAAGATGGTATTGGTATATCGGTATTGGATTGGGTTCAAATAATCCTAACCCAAGTCCAACCCAACACCTATCGGTATATCGACTATTAATAACAAAAATATATAAAAAAATTAACGAACCTGGAGAGGAGCAGTATTTGTCACCAAATCATTTCCATCTACAACATCAACAATCGGAATATGAGAAGCATCTTCAACCAATTCATTACCGATACAAGACATGTTGAATCCATAAACGTTTTCCCAAAAAGGGATACTTGTAGCACCCTTTCCAAATCCAGCAACATACTAAAACATAAAAACCAGAAAACAATTAAAACACATGTTTTTTAAATCAAAGATTCAATACGATTAAGTCTACAGTCACAAACCATGGTAGCTGTATCGGGAAGCATGGCCCCACCAGGCTTCAACCAATGATCACGGGCAACAAGCACCGAGCTGAGCATTGTCTCATAAAGTAGACAATACCCCATCCACTCACTAACTAAAACATCGACACTTTGGGGCTCGATTTTTCCAGATTCAATAAGATCTTCAACCATGCCATTGACAACTTTAACTACTCCACTTCCCTTCTCTTGATTCCATAAAAGACCATTGTTTTTTGCAATCTGCAGATATCCAACCGAGAAAAAAAAATATAAATTACTTAGTGGGAGGACATGATGCTTACGTATACAAGAAAGCATAAGAAGAGATAACAACACTAATGAGTTAGTTACCTGAGTGGCTACTGACGCCATCTTATCACTTGCGTCCACTGCATTTACCCTTGAAGCCCCTGCTTGGGCTGCGAAAAGACTAGTGAAAGTATAAAATTAGAATAAGATAAGTTGCATCTTGTAGACTTGTCTATGGTTAAGCCGCAGTTGGTACAATATATTTGTTAACTAGTTAATTTGTGTTAACTGTGTTAACTAATGCACACCATCGATCAAATGCAATCAACGGCTAAGATTAATTCCATGGGGGTAGTTTTTTTCCAAAATTTTATTTTCTTATTTTTTTTCCAAAATAGGTTACAACATCTTATATATTTTTATCTCAACCGTAGATTTAATTATTGGACGGTTTAGATCAGTTAACAAAGTTAACACACTTTAGGTGGTTAACAAAAAAAGGTAACTCTCGAAAAAAGTTCAAATGTGAACTCATCTTTCATTGTGAACGCGAGGACCAACAAAATTGTGCCACGTGGTAATCTGAATCGGCTTTATTCATTCAGTCTGAACATTCATGTTTTATTCAGACCAAATACTAGCGGTCCTCACATTCACAATGAAAGATGAGTTCACATTTGAACCTGGCCCTATATATAATGAAGATATGCAAAAGAACAAAACAAAACTAATACACAATAGTTATAATGGAGGAAAGAGAATGAAAATAGCAAAAGGATCTCACCTCAGTATCCCTGTACCACAACCAACATCCAAAACAACAGCACCCTTTATAAGAGATGGATTGTCTACAATAGCTTGTCTGTAAGCATCCGTCCTTACCTACATAACATAACATACTACCTCTTAATTTAACTAAAAAATTTAGAAGCAGTTCATCAAGTTATATATATAATTCAAAAGGTAACTGATACCTTATCGCTTATCATCTCTCTATGGATACCAAATGAACTATACGACCCAAAATAGCTCTTATTCACGATTACGATTTCCCTATCCGCAGGGTTCACACAAGAACCATTTGATTTTTTACCATCCGACACTCCATCATGGGCATGGCCGTCTTTTCCATTCTCGGAATTCACCTTCGCACCATTGGAAACGCTCGCCCCATATGTTTCCGAATCAATTCCATCGTCAATGCGCATCTTTTCTAAACCGTTCGTATTTCTGATCATGTCCTCATCGGTTGATCTTATACCATCATCATCATCAACTTCTTCATCTTCACCAAAACTAATATAAAGATGATCTTCTTCCATATATGGTTTGAGGTACATGTCATCATCCCACGGAAGATTATTGCTTTCAAAACCTGATGGTTCATGTAAATGACCTTGAAGCTCTTGCCTAGACTGACAAATACTTCCACAGCTCCAACATTGATTCTTAGCCACCTGGTAATAAAATAAGTAATAAACATATATTACAACAGATTCAAAACCCACAGTAATTTATCCCCAAAATATGCAATGATGGTGCACATAAACCCAGATATTGAGCATGAAATAAACTATAGCATGCTTTAGGTTGTGTTTGGCAAACTAGCTGATAATCTAGCTGGTAGCTGATAAGCTAGTTGTTAACTAATAAGCTAGCTAGTAACCGATAATCTAGCTGGTAGCTAATTAGCTAGTTGTTGACTAATAAGCTAGCTAGTAGCTGATATGCTAGCTTATGAATAAATTATGTTTGGCAAAAACTAGCCTAAGAGCATGTAAAGTGACCTAAAAAGATATCTTGGATATAATAATTAATATTAACAAAGGTATAACCGGAAAAAGCTACAAAAAGCTCATGGCTATTCCAACCAACATTTCAATAAGCCAGCTTATAAGCTTATGGTTCATCCAAACGTGTACAAGCTTATAGCTTATTTTTGCCAAACAACTGCCTTAGGTTCTTATTTTGCAATTTAGCAAATAAAATGGTTAGATTTGCAATGAAACCACAATTAACTTGTTTGATTAAAACTATTCCAACAACTGGCTTCTTACCTGTGATCTAACATAGTTGATGAGCTTAAAACAGCCATAGAAATCCAACTTCATCGTCGTCCTAATGCTTCCAAAATCAAAACCATGACTCAAATGGCAATGTTCAAAGAGCGAATTAACCGAATTGAATTTAGAATCACAAAACAAACAGAGCAATTCCAGGTCATCTTCTTCGTCCCCTTCTTCTCCATCTGCAGTCCAATCTTCCCAATTCTGTTCTTCATCAGCATCGACATCAACATCATCATCATCATCAAGGTCTTCTATGTTGTGTAAATGTTCTTCATTGTCTTCAATGGTGGATTCAAGGTTCTTGGAGATTGGGGATACCATTGTTGTTAATGATTCAAATTGAATGAAGAGTGGAGGGTTGGAAAGAGGGTGGAGATGGATGGCAGTGGTGGAAATGGGTGGCAGACGGCAGAGGTTGAAACTAGGGTTTTTGGATTTGGGATGCTGCAGGTTTTGATATAAGCCCCTTAAACCCTAGCAAAACGGTTTTTGTAGAAGAGATGACAAAAATGAAATTGTATTTTTGTTTTTATTAATTACTGATTATGAAATAAATAGAAAATTAGAGGTTAAACTTTAAAATTTATGTTTGAAAAAAAAAAATTTACTATTCCTTCACATCTTTTATTTATTTTAAAGGTTTGGTAAATAAAAGTTCTGGAATGAATCTATATAAAATAAATAAGTAATTTGGTTGTCATGTGTGTTCTCATGAGGTGAAATCAACATTTTCCCACCAAAACGTGTACGACGTAGTTTAAACTTTCAATTCATTTAGACTTATTTGATTCATACGTGTCATTTTATTTAATAAATCGCATTAATTTATTTTAAATATAAGAAAATATAAAACATAATCAAGATAATTATTGAAATTTAAATTGTTCAAGTTAATCCTAATCTTTTATTTTAAAAATATAAAAAGTTATAAAATATAATCAACATAATCATTAAAAATTTAATTCTTCAAGTTAATTTTTACATTACATATAAAAGATATTTTAACTAATTAATTTTATTAAAAACGCGAGTTTGACTAATTAAATCATATTTAGACTTAGTACTTTATATATTGTAATTGTATTATTAATAAATCAAAAATAAAAACAAAATCTAGCACAAAATATTATAGTGCTCAATACCTTAAGATATTATTTATTAAAAATGCTCAATAGCTTAAATTTTCACTCTGCATTGTGAGCGTACGTACCTAGTATATTGATATGTATGTTAAATTAAAGATTAAGAATTATATTACTAAAATATTAAATATATTAATTAAAAATATTATTTTTTTCTTTGCCATATAACTAAAGTTAACGACAAACTATTTAGGGTTAATGTACGGGTTAATTATATGGGTGTGTATCAAACTTTGTTAGAGTTGCCATTGTATGTATTGAAGAACTTGTTACCTACAAAAAAGCTGATGTGTACAAGTTATTTCTGAGGTGGAATTTATTTTTTTATTTTCAAAAATGAGTAAACTACAAATTTGGTCCCTAAGGTTTTTTTAAGAAAAATGAAAGAACAAGGGTTAAAGTGTAATTACCCTTATATAACTCTCATCTCTCTCTCTTTCTTCTGCATCGCAACCGTCTCCGGCGACGTCTCCGGCCATACCACCGTCTTCTACCTTCGTCTCCGGCCACCCCACCCCCATAACCACCACCTCCGACAACCCCCCTCTCTCTCATTCTTTCACGATGTTGAACGGTTAACCACCACCCTAATCACGATGGTCCAGATCCTAATCGCAACCACCACCACCCTAATCACGATGGTCCAGATCCTAATCGCAACCACCACCACCACCCTAATCTGTATTTATCTCTCTCTCTCTCTGTTCAAAATCGCAACCACCACCACCCTAATCCCAAAATCGAAGAACTCTAATCTAGGGTTTCAGAGGTTGTTTGGTTGCGATTTGGTTGCAATTTGGTTGCGATTTGGTGGTGGGTTTGTTTGGTTGTGATTTGGTGGTGTGTTTGGCGTTTGTTTGGTGGTGGGGGTTTGGCAGCGGTGGTGGTGGTGGTGGGGGTTTGGCAGCGGTGGTGGTGGTGGTGGTGCCGGCGGTGGTGGTGGTGGGGAGGTGAGTTTGGTTTTTCAAAAGAGGCAAAACAGGTCCTTGGGACCAATTAGTAAACTAGAGGGACTAAATTTGTAATTTACTCAATGAGTTGGCATCCTATGTGGCATTTTGACCGGTTACCTGCTTAGAAGGTAAATCGATACATACAATGGCAACTATAGCAAAGTTTGATACATACAATGGCAATTTCAAAAGTTGGATATATACAATGAAAAAACGTGACAAGTTCGATACACACCCATATAATTAACCCGTTAATGAAATATGCAGGTAACAAATTATTCATTTTGATAATATACACCATTTAACTATTTTGTACCCAATATATCATTGAACTATCTTTTTTGTATACATAATACTATTGCAATCGGGAATAGCCCGTAAAACACCATTTTTCACCCACACAACACCACCACAAACTACCACACCTGCCACCATCACCACCACCTCCAAACCACCACCAAACACAACCAACTCAAACTCTCTATTTGTGTAGTTTACCCAAAATCGGCGATGGAGATGGTGGTGGGGGTTGGATTCGATTTCTAGGATTCAATTCTAGATCTATAGAGATGATGGTTGTGGTGGTTGTGGTAGTGGGTTTGGTGGTGGTGGTTTTGGTGGTGGTGTTTTGGTGATGGTTGTGGTGGTGGTGTGTGGGTGAAAGATAGTGGTTTACAGGCAATTCCCAGTTGTAATGGTATTATGTATACAAAAAAAAAAAGTTCGATGATATATTAAATACAAAAAGTAGTTCAATGAAAATATGTGATCAAAATGAATAGTTTGTTACCCTGATATACGTCATAACCTTTCGAAGGTAGTATCTGATATTTTCAAACTATTAAAATGGCACCACTTAGGGTGCGTTTGGTACGTAGGACAGAACAGGACAGGACGGGATAAAATTCTCTGTCCCACATTTGGTGCAGCATGGGACAGAACAAGAATTCACTGTCCCACGTTTGGTGCAACATGGGACATGGACAGGATGGGGCAGGGTGGGACAGAAGAATGGGACAAAAAATGGATTTTTTTGTTCCACCAAAATAGGTGGAACAACATGGGACAGAAATGAGACATAAGCTAAAATATTACTAATTAACATTCGTTTGATATATAACCTTAATACGGCGTTTGTGTTAGTGTTTACCACCGCTAATTGTGGTCGCCACCACCACCGGTAGCCACCGTTGGCCACCTCCACTGCCACTTGTAGCCACCGTCGACCACCTCCACCTCCTCTTCCACCACCATCAACTACCGAACACCACAGTCCATCACTACCTACTCAATTACCGTCGGTCACCTATCACAACCGTCCACCGCCACCTACACCACCACCTCTATCACAACAAGCTCATCCACAACCATGTCACCATCCACCATAACCAGCACCAGTCCTCCACCAAAATGATCACAAGTACGTCTTCCACATTATCAACCGCCACCACTACTACCATCTATCATCTTCATGTTCTCCACAACTGTTGACCACCACTGCTATCGCCACTACCAATAGTATCGTTTGCTACTACCTCTATAATAACCACCACCATCAGTTACATCAAATTTTTCATTCAATTTCGGTGCTATTATATATGTATTATGTGTATGAAAATGGTGTAAAAATGTTTATAATTAATACTATTTATTTTATTTATGTCAATTATAACTATTATGTGATATATAAAATCATCAAATAATTTTTGGGGAGAACATGTCTAGTTCTGTATTGTCCAGTCTTAGGCGTACCAAACACCAAACAGACACTTGTTCTATCCAGTCCTGTCCCGTCCTGTCCTATGTTTTGTCTTGTCCCGTCCCGTCCTGTCCAGTTCTGTTATGTCGTGTCCTGTCCAATCATGTCTGCGTACCAAACGCTACCTTAATGATCAAATATACGTGACCTAGTACTTGTTCAATATTTAAATATATTTATACAATGACCATAAAATAAAAACAATACAAAAGCAGTTTCTAATTTACTGTAGGGTACATTCCAAAAATAAATTAACCAAATATTCTAACAAATTGCCTCCGATTTTTACATTGTATGTCGGCTTGATCCCCACCATACATTTCAAATTAGAGGTATTAGTAGTATAACCCACACACACCCACAAAGCCGAGTAGTTACATCAACGCCACATCAGCTTCACCCACAAGCCCTTTTCATCTCGAAATATAAGTATCATTACCCACAAGCCCAAATACCCAATATATATAAAAAGAGAGAGAAAGGAGAGTGTATGAGAGAGAGAAAGTGCGGGTAGGAGTGGGGCTTAGAAGCCCTCATTGGGAGCCCACACCACAAGCCCGCAAGGGCCATAGTGCAGCCCGCACAAGCCCGAGCAAGCCTGCACAAGAGCCCGCTCACATATCCGAGGTGCTACCGAGGACCTCACTAATGATATCACCAATGTATTAGGTCTAATCGAAAGAGACCGGACCTTTCTACATGGTAAAATCTAAAAATTTACTCATAAACTTATTCAAAAGTTCATCAAACTCTATGTACACAAGGTTTTGAGTAAAGTTAAAGAGACATAGGAATAGGTTGAGTAGCACAAGAAATTTAACACTTCACAATAAATATATTTAACAAATCATCAAGTCAGAGTAACAATTTCAATCTTATTGATTAGATACGTATATGAAGTTTGATTTCGTTATATATATGACTATTGTGGATTTTGATATCCAAGGTATATTGTCAAGGTGGAAAATGAGGTACTATGAATATGTTTCAAAGATAAAAGTAAAGAGGTGGTGAAAAACATAAAAACATGGATTTTCTTCTAAAACAACTTTGTAACCAACATGTAATAACCAAGAAAAAAGAATCCTTTGCTTAAATATAATTAGTTCAAAATTTGGAGATCAACAATGATCCTAAAACATGATACATATTCTCAACCCTCTTGGGAGGGAGAAAACATCTGTCAAAATGCTACAAAAATGTGTTGTAAACAAAATTGAGAATCACCTTCTGCAGATGATTGAATTTCTATGTAGATAAAATCCGGAAATCTTGGCAAATGGGAGAGATCTCACAAACCTTTTCCGGCGATGACATCTCCTACCGGCTTCATGTTTCACTTCGTCTGAAGAAACGTCCATCTCAATTTTCTGAGGACTTGCAGGAAAATGACCAGTGCTCCGTGTGAATAACGCAATGAAGAAACCCTCTTTATCCTCCACAGGATCAGTTCGGAGTAAATGTTGTGCTGAAAGACCGAACAAAACCAAACAATCCCAGTAAATCCCACATAGATATTGGGCTGAAAATTACATCCAACCTATTTGCCGATTAATAATCGTTATAAATTATTGATAACATCAACTTTTGTCCACAAGAACCACCAAGGTATGGCGTAGTGGTAAGTTCCTAAAGGGTGGTAGCTCCCACCCGGGTTCAAATCCATGTGTGCGCAATTGGTGGCCACTGAGTATTAATCCCAGGGGAGCATGTCTTAGCTCTCGGTAAAAATTGCCAAAGGATGTAGTCTGGGCAAAGCCCAGATGAACCTTCTCAAAAAAAAAAAAAAAAACTTTTGTCCACAAGATTGTTCTATACCACCGCCATTATTCAGAAGTATTTCAGATGTTAAAATTTTTTCATCAAAAATAAGTAATAAGTATGCATTTATTTTGGAATTTATTAATTTTATCAAATTCTGAAGGATGCTTGCGTGCATATATGTAGCAGTTTAAATCTACTGACTGAAGAGATCTGGTACAATATAATTTGATCAGAAAGTTTTGGTGTGGAGGTCTGAAATGTAAATTTAAAGAAAAAAAACATTCGGAGGGCTCTCTTTGCATTGTTCAACAAAGGGCTACTCCCTTTGTCCCAAAATGAATGTCCACAATGAAAAAGACACAATTGTAGAAATGTGCTAAGTATTGCACTTTTTATAAAGTAAATGACAATTTTACCCTGAATAATAGATTAAGTAATGAATGTCTCTATCTCGTGATTAATGGTAGAATTAAATAGTAGAATATTTTGGACCACGCTAAAATAGAAACAAGGAGACTTATTTTGGAACAAATTAAAATAGAAATGCAGACATTTATTTTGGAACAGAGGGAGTATTACTGAAGTGTAACAAAACTTACATCCTTCAACAACTGGAAGACCACGGCGAGGCCATTGTGGAAACGGAGTTGCCAGTTGAAAACCATAAGATTCAGCAAGAGGTAGGACAGATTTGATTACATCTTCGTTCTCAATTTGGTGAACAGAACATGTGCTGTAGACTACTCTCTCCACTGCTGGAACTAAAATAAATAATATAACAATTACACACCACGACCTTCTCTAGACATAATACCATAATCGGATGAAAATCTTAGATTTCAAATTCATTAAAAACTCAACTAGTCTTGACGGTTCATTTCAATGTTTAACTGATGCTACCACATTGTGAAGATCAATTTACCATATATTGCAGTAGAATTTTTACACATAATATTGTAACATTTGAGTTTGTCGAATCCCAACTTACAAGATAATGCATGGATTAGAGCCTTCTCCTGAAAAGCAGCAAGTTTGATGAGTCGGCTTACATCATCACCATCACCTTCCCAAAAAAGAGAATGCAAAAAGAAACACAATTCAGACGAACAGCCAATAAATTAGATTTAGAGCTAAGGTTGTATGTTCAGACTTCAGAGTTCCAAAATACTTGACAAGAAACACTTAAAGCAGCCATTTGATCTTAAGAAGAAGAGTAAATTACATATTTGGTCCCTGTGGTTTACACTATATTGCACTGTTGATCCTTATTTTGAAGTAATTATGGAAAAGGTCCCTGTGGTTTACACTATATTGCACAATTGGTCCCTATGCTTAACAGATTGACTTCACACGGAATTAGGGCTAATGACCAATTGTGCAATATAATGTAAACCACAGGGACCTTTTCCATAATTATTTCAAAAAAGGGACCAACATAGCAATATAGTGTAAACCATAGGGACCAAATATGTAATTTACTCTAAGAAGAATAAAGGGTTCATTTCGTCCAACTTTCGGCAAGTATACTGTTGTGTTAGATGATGATCATGTTTCTTGAATTGATACATACCTGAACTATGTGATGGGAGCAGATGATCTAATCTATCAGCAGTGGTACCAGATCCAGAACATGAAGGGTCTAGCAGAATGGCACGGACCTAAACGTAGGCAACAAAAAGTAGATAAAAAATAATCCAATATATGATATGGGATGCATGATATAACAATAGGAAGACGTATACCAAACGAAAAGTTACTTTCTTTTCGATATTCTTAAAGCAAGCAGAAATCAAACTCTTATTCAGTTTTATGCAAGTTGTTACAATAGAATAGAAATTTTTGAACCCTCACTTAAATTTCAGAAACACTTTGCCTCTTTTCATGTATCAAACCAAGAATCTAACTGCTATGTTCTGCCTAATTTCTACAGATATCATTCACATGCAAGATAACTTCAAAAGTTTCTTAGCATGATATGAAACCCAAATCGACACTTACCTTGGAATATAAATGATCTTCAGGATTCAAGTTCAAGAAGTCCTCGTGTAAAACTTCCACATCTATAAATCATGTTAAGGTGTACCAAAGCAGAGTAATGAATTCCAACCAACAGAGTACACCTAAATGGGACACAATCTCACAACTATATACCCAAAGGCCAACACTGAGTGAACATTGTACTAATGAGGATAAGAGTAACACAAATTAAAAAAGAATAAAAAAATCAACTTCCTACTTCCCACATATCTGTAACTGCAAGTTAAAAGAGATGACAAGAATATTGACATAAGAATACGTAGCAAGCAGATAATAACTTTCTGAAGAATAAAAAAAATCTTCATCCTAGAATACATGCTAGTACTAGGAGTCCATATATGACCATGTAAAAAGCATGGAAAGAGTAAATAGATGATTACTGAAGAATATGTGATAAATATACTTAGAATCCTTTAGACATGTGTTATCATTCATATCGTAACGGCGTACCTATACACACACACGCACAAGATGCAAAAGCAATTATAAGGATACTAGCAGCGCCCGCCAGCTTAGTGGTGTGTTCCAAGCGTTTAACTCTATCCTTGTTAAGTTCACAAGCGGTAATTTTTCCCTCTCCCTTCATAAGAGCAGCAAGGTGTACAGTTTTGTTTCCAGGGGCTGCACATGCATCAATAACCTTAACAAGAAAAAAGAACGAGTCAGAGATTTGCAGATTATTCAAAATAGAAGAAAACATAAGAATCTTTAACAGTCATTATACATCTATATATCAAGAATAACTAACCTCCCATCCTGATTTAGGCCCAAGAGCAGCTGCTACCATGGAGCTGGCCTTACCCTGATACACAACGAATTGTATTAAAGTAATCATGGATAAAAAGAGACGAAGAACTGGAAACATCTATATATAAGTTCTAAACATCTGCAAACTTCATGACCTATTTACTGTTGTGTTTCTTCCTAGTAAAAAAAATATAGTACTCCGAGTTATATGATGTGATGTAGAATAGGTCACTATAGTACTACTTTCTGAAGAATTGTGCAACGAATAGATTGCATATAAAATCATCTCTTAAACATAATGATGTAAACCATGAGAAGCTCCGAACCCTTACTTGCATAAATATACTCCCATCTAGGACCAAAGGATGATTGTGCAAATCAGTACCGGGTGGGAGAGCCAATAAATCAGGAATCATGTCATCCTTCAGAACCTGTAAAGGGTTATAAGCAAAGAAAGTAAGCAAGCAAGGTAACCAAAATCAGAAAAGCAAAAGATATAAAGTACGGTGCAAGACCTTGCCATTGACCGCTAAATGACCACATTTTAAACACACACAAAAAACAAAAGCAGCTTCATAACCGCTATTTATAGATAGACTACTATGGTGTTAAAAAGGTAATTTGTGGGGCTTTTACTTTGGACCTGCAATGAAATTAATTTAGTCCAAGAATACAAGGCTTCATTTTCTTATTTTTCTTGGACTTGGGCACCATTATTCTTATTTTTCTGAATTTTGACACCATCACTTTGAGAACGTTAAAAAAAGCCATCTTTGTTGCATTAGTGATATGCATATGTTGAACAAGCTACCTCATGCTCTTTGCCTAGTTCACACACAGCAGTTTCGACATCCAGTTTCAGAGTATTAACACGAACATAGCGAGGTTTCTTAACATCTGAAACATAAACCATAGATCATAAATCTCATAGCAGCACAAAAAAACAACTAAATAGAACATGTATAGGATAAAAAAGAGCTTAAAACCACAAACCGGAGGGAATCTGATATTGAGCCATCAAATCTTCTACCCGTTTTGCTCCCTTCCTTACTAAAATCTTTGCAAGAGCGGATTGTAGTGGACCTTTCCTAAGCATGAGGTATTTTTCTGCATCTCCTGTTAGAGATGCATCCTAAGAAGTGTTTGAAATCATGAAGATTATCAATTTAGAGACATGACACAGTAAACAAAGTGCCAATTATGTGGCCACGTACTCGAAGAGTATCCACCGTTATTCAGGAGGTAATATACAAAATTAAAATCATGACAAATAGATAGTGTAACATTCAGTTCATAGAAGGAAACTAAAAAAATGAAAAAAAAAATGTAACATTTAAGAAAGACATGGTACCTGTCCAAAAAGAATGTCGTAGGTAATTATGTACATCAATTCCCCTTGCCTCTGTCACCAAAAGATGAGTAACAATGATAAATTAGTTGATTTAGAAGTTAAGGTCAGAATTAAAAGAACATAGACTAAGCCAAATCAAAATTCATCAAATAAATTGCCATCTATAAGAAACTTCCAGAGTGAAAATAACCATAAACAATCCCTTGAATTTATAAAACATCTTGGTTTAAAATTGCTTACATATAACAACAATCTAGCATCTTATGATATTATACCAGTGAAGAACAGAGATGAAGAGAAAAAAAGGAAAAGTCAAACAACAAAAAAGCAACAAGAAATGACAATATATGGCACATCAATGTCACATATGGTTCTGCAGTTTTACCTTCCATTTGCTGTTTAACACATTAGCAATCTCCAATACATCCTTGATGATCGGAAGATCTGCGAAACAACAGCTCTAACAAGTTAGACATCCACAAAAGGCATAAATACATTTATGCAAGAGTGACATGGAAATATCACTATCAAAAAGAACAATTATTAGCACGGTGGTATGTGTTCTATATTTTGTAGGAATGCTGTATTTATAGAATAACAGTAATCTGGCATTGAAGTTGCAAAAGCCACTCAATGGTACAACACTCGTTGTTCCACAGACACTAACATAACTGAGCCAATTATACAATAATCACTTCATCCATGTAAATGCATGATAAAAGTAGTTAATTATTATACAAAGAATTCGTAGCTCAATATAAACCACAACGACCCTCCTTTAAAATTTAAGTAATCGATAATGAAATAAATTATTCAAATCTTCTGGCCAAATGAAACCAACAATGGGGCTCAAAGTGGAAGTAAACAGAAACTTACAAAAGCCCACATGATCAGTCAATGGGAAGATAAACTATTCAACATGGCATACATTGGCTAGTTGTTATACTTGATCATTTGTTTGCCTATCTAACAACTATAAATGAGTCCTACAAGGCTACAATCATATGTAGTGTTAGTGATTAAATATTTGTAAAATGATGCTAGTTTATATTGTTGATTGTTCTACACTTCTAGTTGATAAAATCTATTTAATGATCAAAATTAATATCCTTCTCCAATCCTTATATTACCTTACAAAATAGAACCAAACAACAAATTTCATCAATGAAGTAACCATCTAACAGAAGTACAGAACAGGTTTCAAAGGGATCATACACCTGATTTTTCCTACTATATAATTATGCAATTGTTCAATCCTTAAGTATGACTCTCAACTTCATCAAACTTATACCAAACATTTATTCCTTGCATAATTAGCCTACTTTGTTGACACAATCGTACGCTCAGTCGCTCACCATCGATGAGCTTCTTTATATTAGGTTTCTTGATCACACATTCCTCACATTCTCATTTTTGTATATTAGATTCTCACTCAAGAATATAAATACATCAAATATACACTTAAATAATTTCAGCTTGTATGGATCGGTATTAGTAGTTTCTGATACTTCCTTAAGAAAATATACGGTGCGTTTGGTTGTGCAAAACTGTTTTCATTTTCCTAGAAAATGTTTTTAGAAAGTGGAGTTGAGTTTTATTTTCAGTTTTTTATGATAATTTTAGAAAATGCGTTTGGTTGAAATGGTAGAGTTTTCATTTTCCATTTTTCATTTTAGAAAACGTTTAGAAAATTTGGAAAAGTACTAAAATCAATTTTCTAATTTACATTGAAGTTAGAAAACAGGAACCAAAAGCTGGAAAATTTTCTACAACCAAATGCACCCATAATTACTATGTTTTCTAAAAACTATATTTCTCTATAAATCCAATTTACTACTGGCTTACCAATATTTTTCTTATTGCTTGCTTGTTCAGGCTTGCCTTCATCAGCATAAAACATAAGATACCATTTCAACTATATAATGAGTACACTCTTAACTCATTTCCATCTCATAACCTGCACTACACATTACAAACTTGATTCCACTAAATTACAACTATTGACACTAAAAAACCAAGTTAGTATGAAAAATAACTTCAATCAGCTAAAACAACTAATTAATCATGTGTTTTTCCCTTAAACTAACTTTTTTTTTCTTTTTTAGGCAGAAATTAAACACATTCATATAATCAAAGTATAAGAGGTAATTAAAGAGAAGAGAGGAGAGTAAAACTTACATTTTAGGGTTTGACAAACTAAAGCAAATGTAGCCTTCTTGTTCCTGATGGAAGGACTGTAAACTAGGGTTTTGATGGAGCCAAGGGCTCTACGGTGGGCGTCTCCATGTAATACGCTTCTCAAGACCTTAGCCGCCTCACGGCGGGCGAATAACGAAGAACGCTCGACGTTACTCTGCTGCCGGCTCTTCGGCTCCTTCATCATCACTGGTTTCATAGATGTATTCAAAACCTTCTTATTCACCATGAATGAATTCTCACTCTTCTTCTTCCACAGCAGACTGCGTGCTTGCTTAACGTTTAGAGGAGGGGGGTGTTTGGGATTGCTGGTTATTGACTTATAACAGGTTAAAAATATTGTTTGGCAATCTAAGAGCATCCACAGTCGGTGGAACTTTAAAAAACCTGACTTATCATATTTTTTTTCTATCACGTTATTGTCATCTCAATAAACCAAGAATCTTTTTAAAACTTTACAATGGAGGTTCTTACAAAATCTCACTTCTCTTTTTCTTATTTATAATATAATTTTTATATATGTAAAGTATTATATAACAGAAAAAAAATATTATAAGAATATGGGTTCTTGTTCAAACAATCGGGTTCCAATAAAAACATGTGACTGGATAAAAACATCCGTCTCAGAGTGGAGGTTCTTCTAAAAACTCCATGAAGAAACTCGGGAAGAACCTCCATTTGTGGATGCTCTAAGAAGCAATTTTTAAAATTGTTTTTGGAGCAAAAGGAAAAAAAATGTTGTTTTTAAAAAGGAAGGGCGAGGTGGCTTTTTAATTTTGGCTTTTGGGTTCCAGCTTTTTTCTTTCACGTGATCTTACTTTTTAACCTAAACACTTTTAATAACGGGATCCTTGTGCAAGTACAAGGATATGAATTTGGAAAAGCCAGTGGAATGGCTCCTTGTGCGAGATAAAGTTTAATTTATCCTCTAACATCTAAATTATGTGCATATGATGGCAATTTTAGCATAATCTTTATTGTAGTTTTAATACTGTGAATGAATATTATGTGTGAATAGGATTGCTTTTCACAAGGCACTCTAGGAACTTTGAAGCATTTGTTGATGTCGTTGTTTTCATTGATCATGTTTGTTGTATTTTGTTATATGATGTACGTAATTTACCAAGTATGTGTGAAATATCTTTTATATCTTGTAGTATATTGATGATATTGCTTAAAATTTGCAACTTTATCGTATGAGGCCATATAACCTAATCCAAACAACATTTATATCTATGTTTGTTGTGTTTGGTAGTAAGAGCGATTAAAGTTTAAGTGAAATCCAGATGGCAAGTATATTTGTTGCTGAAGCAAAAACAAGAGCTCGACAAGAACCAATCATACCCATCATAAACTTTTGGGGTTTATTAGTTTACATGCAATAATTAAGTTAGTTTTATAGCATAACCACAATCCATTTAGACAAGTAGACACATGTTCACCAAGTTGAAAGGTGTTAGCCCAATTCACCAAGATTCAAATATGAGAAGAAGCATTTCATCAAGAATCAGTGGCAAAATAAGTGTTCTTGCATTTATTGGAGAACTCTCAGGTTACAAGAAAACACACACACACACACACACTTCACACACTAGTCAACTCTCATTGAAATGATTGCACTCTCAAACCCTAACCCCAAGACCCTCTATATAGGTGTCCAAAATATATTAAAGCCCAAGCCCACTAACAATAAACTAAATATTACAAGTAAGCCTAAATGTTTCTTTATAAAACGTTCACTTATTAGGACAATTTGGTCCTAACAAAATGACCCTTTAGGGATCTCCAAATGGTAACGTGACAACGTTTCCAGCCCGCGAGAACACAACCTTTAATCAATAAAAAACAAAAAATACTGTGAAGATTAGGTGTTATGCAAGGACAAGGATGATGATTATAATAATGATCGAAAAATATGGCGATGATTTTATATATGTTTTGCGAAAAAGTACCTGATAATCCCGCAATGTCTTAGTCTTAAAACCAGCAGCACAATAATCAAAGTAGTACTCCCAAGTGAGGATGAATTCATGGTTGAATCCCAAGGAAAGAATTTTGCTAAAAATGATATAGAGAAATACCCAACTATAAGATAAAATTCTCAGATTCATGAAAGGAACAATCACTTTATAAAAGGTTAATACTTTATTTACCTTTTATTTTTCTTGAAGTTTTGCCTCCAAAGTCTGAGTGTTTGGTAATAATGTGTTCCTATATCTTCTACGTGATCCACACTGCAATTTGAAGCAATTCATGTTTATATATAATAATTTGTCGTTTTCTTGTCCTTCATTGTGTTCCTAGTACTTACGAGAGTCTCGATGATGCAGCCATGGCTGATGTTACTCTATTAAGCGAAGGTAGGCACCCTCCAGGAAATATGTATTCTTTAATAAAGTCTGGGCTCCGTCTGAGTTCATCATACCTTCCATCTGGTGCCGCACTAAACTGAGGATATTCCAAATTTGCAAATGGAAATCAGTTTGCTTCTTAAAATGTACGTTCTTGCGAAGTTGTTGGTACATGCTTGTTTTTTTTAGACTTAAGATTGATAATGGATCATGATGAATTTTACTTTTCTCTGGTTTAAAGATGAATCGATTTCGGTACATACCTGTAGCACCAAAATCCCATCTTCTACCAATAATGATTCACAACATCTAAAAAATTCTTCGTAGTATTCGTGGCCAACATGTTCTATCATTTCACTGAAAATAGATATCGATTAGATAACCATATACTATTATGAAAGAATCATAGAGGTGTGACATACTTTAACTCACCAAGATATAATTCTATCGAACTTGAAAGTGTCCTGCAGTTCCCTGTAGTCACACAGTAGAAACCTAATGTGGTCCTAAAGAGTGAAGTGCATTAAGGAACTTGAATAAGCAAGATAAAGAAGCTAAAAGGAGCATGGAAAGAAATACTTGGTTCCAAAATACAAGCAATGATGAATTTTTATTTTTTAAAAGTAGCATACTTGTAGGCCACATTCGTTCACTTTCCTTTCTGCATATTTGAGTTGCTCTTTTGAGAGGGTGATGCCGGTGTATTTACATCCTGTGCGTTTGACTATTTCAATAGCTAAAGTTCCCCAGCCACATCCTATATCAAGAACTTCGTGGTTCTTATCAACTCTTGCCTAAACATGTTTTATGGGACAAAATCACTCATTTATGGTAGGCATTTGCTAACAAAAAATGATGTGATACGTAAACACTCACCTTTTCAATCAAGGAAGATATTTTTCTCATTTGTGTTGTTCTCAAGTCTTCATCCTCATTCTATTGAAAATTCCATGAAGATGAGTTATGCTTGAATATGAAACAAGGAACACAACTAAAGAGTAATTTGAAATACTTACCTTGAATATTCCACATGAGTAAGACATGGTCTCATCCAGGAAGAGAGCGAATAGTTCGTTACTCTAAAAACACACACACACACACATGCATATATACATATATATATATATATATATGTGTTAAATGATGTTCTAACAGTTAGATTTAGATCTATGAAAGTTATTTAAGACGTAAAACTTTTCACATACCAAATCATAGTGGCGAGATATGTTTCTGCGTGTTTGAGTAAGAGTGTTTTGCCTTGAAACATGATGATAGAAGTATTTTGCAGATGCTATTATAGCTGTTGAAAACATGGGTGTCCACCAACCTCTGAAGGCAAATATAACAAATTCTATTAATAGTGTGAACAACTATAGACTTTGCAAGCTGAGGTGTAAATATGAAAATTCAAACTAATTACCTTTTGTTGGACTTTGATGCATACTTTTTTAAATCACGGTTAAAAATGAAAATCTGCATAATAGGCAAAGTTCAATAAGGAAGCACAAGAAGAAGTATGTAGCTCCATGCATGAATATCAATACAATGACCTTTTTTTTTTTTACCATAAGCATGTATAAAAGGCCTTTTGCTTTATCAACGAAGGAGAAGTCTCCATTTATGTATGCATCAGCAAAACCTAAATCAGCTTCTGTAACAATCTACATTAAGATTCAACATGACAAACCATTTAGCAAAGGAATGACTTCTAAATAAAATTAAGAGAGAAAGACGTTAATTATGGATCGTGACATGATTTTCTATGCGAAAATAAAGTCTTAATAACAAGATAACCATGCAAATGAAATGTTAAGAGCATTGACCTTCCAATAAAATTGGGGATTGTGAACTTTCATGTAAACTTTCAAAGGGCTCTTCTTTGTGGCTCCTTCAAATGTGAATGTTGTACCACCATCTTCGAGTAAACTGGAAAAAATAGATAAATGCTTATGCTTTCATAACTTCATTAGGCGTTGGAATACACAAGCCACATAAAATCGATCACATACACCAACGCCTCAAGAACGTAAAACCTTTGTGGAAGGTGAATGGTAGATGGTCACAAATTATAAATAGCTCAAAAACCTCGCTATCGACATATATGCGAGGCGGGTTGTCATAGTTTTATTGAGGCAAAGAAAATGAAAGAAATGGTACCTAAGGATAGACTATATGAACAAATGTTTAAAAGATAAATTCCATTATCTAAAGATGAATAACTTGGCTTATGTGTGAAACATATACCCTCAAGATTTTTTAAGGTTATGAACGATATATAAGACCATGACTCACATTACAGTTCCAATAGCAATAAAATCTTGAAGGAACCTAACAACAAAAGATCGTGCCACCGTTTCCATCAAAGAGGGTGCCATTTGTTTAGGGTTGTTCAGAATTTCGTAACTCTGGTGAATCATGCCACTTGCTGCAAGCATACCAGCCTGCAATACATTTATAACTGTGAGGCGTATATTTTTATTATTTTTTCTCTACAAGTACATGCGTTGTCAAAGTGAATATCTTATGATAAGTTGAAGCAAAGTGTCTACAAAATATTTTTGGATATATGCATTAAATAACAACCTACCTGGAGAATTCTGATTTTAAGCAAAGTATTTTATCTAAGCAAAATAGTATGATCACTTCAAATTTCTAGCTAAAAATGCTATACCTTGCCTAATATGCAAATAATCCAAAGGTAGGTTCCTATTTGGTACATCTAAAGAAATGCTTTTATTTACTATTAAGCAAGAGGGTTTCATGCATGAGATATTAATTTACAAAATGAGTTACCTTGAATCCATCCTCATGGAATCCATAACCTACATAAATAAGCAAGAGGTAGGTAAAGTAGTTAGAGTCAGAGAGGAACATACTTACTATTCTAACAACGAACAACTACTCTTATATTCACGAGTTCAAAGAATGTTGATACACGGAGGTGAGCTCACGAAAAGTAGGCATGATAATTGAGTCACTTATGACAATTTTTTAGATCTTGTGTATGTGAGTAGAAGTGAAGGGATGATGTAAGACAGTTATATGAACCCTTTTATGTTCAATTCTTTACAGGAATGATAATATATAATTTTAAGCACTCAAAGGGGACAAAAATTACCTTGGTATGATCCACAAAACCAAATCCCTCTCTTTCCTTGAATGTGATCAAGCTCAACTATAGCCTTTGAGGCTGCAACTGTTGGAATTGGTTGTCTCATTGACCACTTAAGCAATGTGCTTTTTGGTGGTCGAGGTGGATTAAGAGTAAACAAAAAAGGTAGCCCGTGGCCGTTGTCATCAATTTTCTACATTTAAAATTGCAATATAAGAGTTAGCAATATCTTTTATGATCTTACAAATACAATGGCAACTAGGAAGCCTTGAAAAGAGAAAGGAAGTCCAATAGTTGTGTAATATGTGAAGTAGTTATTCCTAGGTACAATCTAGTTGCTATTTATCCATGCTTTCTCAAGACATTGTTTGTTGTTCTTTCTAACCTCTTATCATGTTTTTTCCTTCTAAAATTCATATAAGATGCAACTCATAACTACTTATGTTATACCAACTAGTCAATGAAGCCGACATGGTGCTAGAGTCATCACATCAAGTAGGTGCACTAGCTAGATGAAATAGTATATTGATAAAAAAATTTGTTAAAATAAGGTAAGAGTTAATTAACCCTTTTCCTATATAGAGGTGGGTTGATACGAGAATGATGTCAATTTAAAAAAACGTGAGGATGATTCTCAGCCACACATTCTCTCTCTCTCTCTCTCTCTCTATATATATATATATATATATATATATATATATATCAAAGTTGGGATGCAAGAGTACTATATATTACCTGAAGTACGTTTAACCAGTACGTCAAGCATACTTTATTATCCTTGGTTCCATGAAAATTCAATGCACTCCATGCTTTCTGGTTTTGGGGCATAAGATTTTTATCATGATGTAGAAATATGTCACTGCCATTAAAGAGTTATTAAGAAATCATGAGAAGTAGAGTTTGTAAATGAACATAAAAAAATGAGATAATCACCCATTGCTCTTGGTGATGTGTTATATTCATGTATTTTGTAGGTACAAATTGAAATTACATAGAGGGTGGATATGGTAACAAAAAAGCTAGAAGCGCACAACTACAAATATATTCCAATTTAAAGGAATATATATACCTGTGAACATAACTAAAAGCTCCAAGTATTCTGTTTTCTTCATGTGTAGCTTCTTCTCCTAACATTCTAAGGGTATCCGGGGCATCTGCGTCTATTATGCATCCATGATACTTTTCTTCAGAACCATCTTCACAGAGTACTAAACAACCTGTTCATCCATAACATTATAAATGTAGAGGAAAACCGGTAAGGCGGTAACTGATCATTAGGTATAAAAAGCAATTATTTACCATCATCGGTCTTGGAGACACGCTGAACCACACAGTTTGTTCTTATTTGGCAGCCTCTAGACTCCAATTCTTCTTTCACCTGTTGCTCATTTCTGGATATAGTTAGAATGATTCAACTTCAACACATGGCAAAATTTACTCAATAACAATGCTAACCGATAAAATAATTAATACGTCACCCTTTTAATGTAATTATGTGAACCGCCCCTGACAGTGAGCCATTGAGGGCCATTGACAAGCTAGTAGAACATGGAGGATACGTTAATGACAAAAAAATCATGTCATAACTGAAGATGCACTTTGAGTACGTTTGAACGAATATGAAAATATATACCTGAAATAGATGGTGATTACGAAAATATGAGAGGACAGAACAAGCAGAGAATCTCATAACACCTTCTGTAGGGCAAGGCCAGATTGAAGAGCATATTGGAACCTGTGTATTAAGTTTATACATTACACATTTCAATATAAACTCATTAATATATATATATATATATATATATATTTCATTTTTCAAAACAAGTATTGAAAGGTTGTAGTTTTGAAGTCCTTTTACAAGATAAGCCTTTTGAAATAACTCTGAATAACCATGTGATTGGATAAAGTCCGACAATGTTTCATTGCGGTCATTGTTTTGGTTGTGCTCATGCTCTTCAAGGTACCTATATCATCGGTTATAGTATAATGTAATTAACTTCACTCCTATATAATGTGTGTACCTCAAAACATCATAATGTTGTTAAATGGACATTTAACTTATATATGTAATGTATGTAATCAACTTCACTTCTATATATATAATGTATGTACCTCAAAACATCATCTTTGAAGTTGGTTATTTCCCGGAGCATCTTCAAGAAGTAAGGATTTAGTACATTCATTTTTTGCGTAAGCAAACTTGAGAAATTGTTTCGGTTTCCCCATTCATAGCCATGACCTTCATCTAAGCTCACCGAGAATGACATATCAGAAATCTCACTATCAACTCCAAGCTTCTCAAAGAACTCCATCACGTTGGGATATGTAACCTGCATATTTATCCATCATATATACATACCAAGGCTCACCGGTAACCTATCAAACTAATGATCAATCAAGTACATATTGAGCATTAGGTCGGGTTTTGGTGAGAATAATCTATTATTAATTATAAGAAGTTGACAACAAGTGATTGTACCATTTTCATTAACTGTGTGAATCCCTGTCGTGAAAGAATTCAAACAGAAGATTACAACCCATATACAATGGTCCACATGGAAGGCATATAGTACTTTCGTGGTTCTCATTATTAATAATGTAAATAGAAAGACTAATTTGATGTTTTAGAAGAGAATATATTATATTTTAATATGAAGTTATATGAGTAAAACGTGAGTCTCTTCTACCTTATTCCAGCTAGCTTCTTCCATGATGGGTTTTGGTGGAACAACTCTCTTCTAATTTTGTTCCACTCGGTTCATGTCTGTTCCATATAAAAGTCCTACCAAACATGGAACAGTGTTCCCTGTTCTTGTGTGCTCTGTCCTACCAAGGCATGCCAAACGCTCCCTAACTTATCTCCATCAAAAAAAAGTATGCTTTGAAATTCAAAGCAAAAACTGTAAAATGAACTTCACTTGGTGTTTTTTAAAAAGTAGTACTTAGTGCATGAAGGAACTGATCAAGGGATGATGACGGAGTTACCCGATTGAAAAGCATGAAAGCCAAGTCCAAGTCCACGCCATCGATGGTGGTGGTGGTGAGGTAGTCCTCCTTGTCGTATAATACCACATTTACCCCTGCTTTTGCCAAAACATATGCAGCAGCCATCCCACTGATACCTGAACCAACTACTGCCACCCTAATCATCTCAGACATCTAGCTATCTAATGTTTTTTACTTATCTCTTATTGCTTACCTATGTAATATGCAGTATATAGCATTGTATATTTTTAGATGTACCCATATATAGACACACATAAACCCATGTGTGTGTGTGTTCAATAGAGGGTGGCTATATCAATTATGAAATAGTGAAAAAATTGGTACAACCATTTCATCTAATCTTTATTGTCTGATTTTGGAATTTAATTTAGTGGATGAATATAGTAATGATCAAGAAATTTTATCCGGTAAAAGGACCATGAGTCTTACCCGGTATGTGATGGTGAAGACTTTTACCACGGCTAGTACCTAATTTCCAAGAAAATTGTACCATAAGATACCGTTTTGTGGATTAAAATCTTACGCAGTAAGTGAGTGATAGTGTTGGATTTTACCAGTAAACATTTACCTGGGTAAGCATTTGTACATGGCGCCTTAGTTTATTTTTAGCTTTTAAAAAAAATTGTTTGGTTTGTGATAAGTTAACTTAACGTTTTAGGTTGTGTTTGGCAAACTAGTTGATAAGCTAGCTGTTGATAAACTAAACTACCTTATGAATAAATTATGTTTGATAAAAACAATAGCTTATACAAATATGAAATGACCAAAAAGAATATCTTAGGGTATAATAATTAATATTAACAAAAGTATAATTGAAAAAAACTATAAAAAGCTCCTAAACCACTACTCCAACTAACGTTTCAATATGTTAATTTATGATCCTCTAAACATATACTAATTTATAAGCCAACTTATTTTTGCCAAAAACCTTAATAACCTCAAAAAGTTTTTCACTTAATTATTTTAATTATGCTCTTTATTTAAATCTAAGTTTTTTTCCATTCAATTTTATTTACTTTTAATTTACTAGAATTTTTATAATAATGACTATATTAAAACTATTGTTATTATTTTTATTTACTATAATTAGGTTTTGTTAAAACATAACAATGGTAATATTTAAATTAACAATGAAATAAAACGGTAGTGATCATTAAACTTTTACTTAATATTACCTTACAGTTTGTATTACAAAAACTTACTGATTACTCAAATATAAATAAATAGATGTTTTTAAGAAAATGGGATTAATCAACATATTATATCTTGTAACATATCATATCATTATGTTCATAATTTTACCAGCTTAAATAACTAGAAAACTATTTATTTATGTTATTCGTTAGGCTATCCGTATCGCCCATACGTGCCCAACGGGCCTGTTAGGTGGTTTGAACAGGCTCCAAGCGGGCTGGGATACGGGGATGGGCGGGCTTCCTGAGCGGTTCGGTAATTGGGTTCGGGAACCCACTAAACTCGCTCTCTCTCCCTCTTTCATGCTCTATTTTTTTCCTTTTTAATTGAAATATATATATATATAGATATACACATTAGGTATTCGGTTTTTGGGGTTATATTACTTGACAAAGTGGGCTTATTGTGGTTTGTGGGTAAAACTAATATGATGCTGATGTGGTAGAATGAGCTTATATGGAAACATATTTTTTGGTGATGGCTTTGAAATATCTCCAACAAATCATCTAAAATAGAGAATATATGGATTTTTGGCAATTGTTTTCTAAAATAAATTTCTTTAGAAAAAAAAATCCTAACAGAGAAATAGGAGAGATGGTATGAAAATCATCAAGTTTATAAACTCGTTAAAAATTATAAGCATTAGGGAGAAACATTTCTTTATTATATTCAACTAACTAGATACGTACCCACACGCGTTAAAATGCGAAATATATATCAATTATTCGATCATATTAAATTATATATATTGAATTTTATACATAAAATTCAAGGTTAACTGATAAAAATCTGAAAAAGATTCACTTGATAGTTGGTCTTCAAACTCATAACATTTGAACTCATTTTGAAGGTTTTGATTTGATGATTATAATAATATAATTTGTTAAAAAATTTCAAAAATTCTTGAAATATTTATTAAAAAATATTTAAAAATTAAAAAAATGGGTTCTTTAAATTTTCAAAAATTCTTGAGATTAAGTATAATAGTCTCTTTATGTAATACTATATTAATATAGATATAGATAGTATAAATCAAGAATAACCGAATAATTTTTTTTAAAAGATGATATAGATATGGATCTCGGATTAGTCGGGTGCCCAAATGGATCCCGGGGATACCTCTTCGACTTCGGTCGGGGCGTGTGTGTGTTTATCTGTCGTCCAAAAAAATAAAGATAATATAAATATAGATATAAACTATAGATAAGAGTGTATTTTGAAAATTTGAATCTTGATTTTTGAAGTTTCAAAAAAAATATTATATTTATATAACAGAATAGATAATATAATTGTATCAGAAAATATTCAATACTGGGTTTATTTCGAAGATATTTACGAGAAAATTACGTTGATATAATTAAAAATATTCAATATTAGACTCATTTTGAAGGTATCGTCTAGACGATTATAATAGTGTAATTTATTGCAAAGAAAAACAAAAAAATTAAAACATTTTAAATTATATATATTATTTACGTTAATATGATAATAAAGTAAAGTGAAAAATGAAAAATGAAGGGATAAAAGTAATTTAATCAAATAATTATAAAGATACAAATTGTAAACTATAAAAGGAAAATTAATAAATTAATGAGAAAATTTAGGTAGGTAATAGGGGTGTTCAATATTTGAATGCTATTCGTAAAAACCGAAATTCGAACCGTGTAACATCCCATTTCTAATTTCCCATATTATATGCTAAATGCGCCTCATTTATATGTTACGAAAGGATATTATGGGCTTACATGCGAGAAAATGTTAAGCATGTTGAAATTTTACTAAGTGTATTAGTAGTGGCCATATAAGGTTAGTGGGAGTTTGTGTTTGAAATTTGAAGGTTATGCTTCTTTAGAGTATATGAGGATTTAGAAATTTTCATGACAATCGGGGTTAGATTGAGAAATTTGAAGAAAACGAGTCAAAACGTCAACGGTTAAACTATGGATTCGTAAAACCAATTTTTTTAAGGAGATCTTTTCTGGAATATTATTATTGGAAGTTGTAGATTATTTTGTTATGAACGCGTAGGCGAAAACCTCATCGGAAACGGAGTTCCGAGCAGCCAAAGTTACGCTATTTTTAATTTTAGTGGTCAAAATGGGCACTTAAGCGGGTCAAACCCGACCCAACTTGGATTTAGCCTAGAAAACTCGTTTTTTGATCCCATTTTAGCCCATTTGCAGTGACATAACTTTCACACACAGTAAAGGTGCGAATTACACACACTTAAGCTCAAACACCTTCAATTCTTGGAGAATCAAAGATCAAGTGATGAATTCTTGATGAAAATGTGAAGATTGTTGAAGGTATACTTCTAATACTGAGTTTAATCTTTACAATTAGTGTCAATCAAGGAAATTAGGGTTTGCATGTTTGTAAGTAGTGGATGATTATGGTTTTATGTTGGTTATTATCATGTTATCTTGAAGGATTACACAACAATTTGAAGGTAATCTCATCCTTGTTCTTGTTCTTGAACTTGTAACAAGTATGATGATAATTGGGTAAAATAAGCTTAATGCATGTGTAAGATAAGTGTGGAAATCTTGATATTATGCTCAGATTATGATTATACATTAGTTAGTTCTTTGATTATATGGTTGATATGCAAGAAGATGGAAAGAATAAGTGACTAAGTGAGTATTCACTATGAATAAGTTGACTATTTGTTATACAAAGATGGATTTTGATGAAATTGGTAGAAATAGATGAATGTACCATGGTTTCTTGTTGATTTTGTCCAGTGGTGAATCTAGGATTCAAACATAGTGGGGTCCAACATGTGATAATATAAGTCAGTTGTAAAAATAGACATGATGATAGGCCGATAATGTTATCGATGGTAGGAGGAAAAGTGAGATACAAACACATGATGTCGATCACTATCAGATGTGAAAATATGTTGATTTACGTTAATTACTAGATACCTACTTGCGCGCGTTGCGGAGCGAAAAATCTCGGATTTAAAACAGATAACTCGAAAGATTAATCTAAAGCCGATAATGTGTAAAATGTACAAAATTAAAAGAATATGGATACGTCACTGTTGAAAAATCACGATATATATATACATATATATATATATATATCATATTTTACAATATTATTAAGTTAAAGAAATATTGAATGATGAAATTATTTTCAAATTATCGACAAGATAATTATAAAATGTATATTTTATAATGTATTACAGTTAATCTATGATTATGTATTTTAAATATGGGTTTAAAATGAAAAATGAGAATGTGAGAATATAAAACTAATTATTTCATATACATATTTGTGATATTTAACACTATGATTAAATCAAAAAATATTCATTATTGAACTCATTTCGAAGGTATTTACGAGACGGTTACAATGATATAATTTGTTAAATAAGAAACATATTTTTTAATCCAATTTACTTTGTATATGATTATTTGTCTTATTATGATAAAGGTATGAAATGAAAAATGAAAAAGTAATGAAGTAAACTTAAATTAAATGATTAATTACAAGGGTACTAAGTGTAACTTATAAATGAAAAAAAATTGAACATGTGGGTTAAGAGAGATTTGTGGGAAGTGGGGTATATGGCTTAACAAGTTGTACATTAAGCTTTAGAATGTATACCTCTTAATTTTTCAAGAATAACCATAGTATATAGATTAACGAAAATTGAAAACTGTGAGGTGTAAGTCTATTATTCTTGACTTCTTGTGGGGTCATTTTTGTAATTTTAAAGGGGTCCAAAATAAAACTATAACTATAACGATATAAAAAATAAAAAATTTGTGGGGTCCACACACCCCATGCTTTACAACATGGGTTCGCCCCTGATTTTGTCTTGATGATGATAAAATTAAGTTAAAATCTGAGTTTGAATAGGATTGGAATGGAAATCGATACTTATTTGGACAAAAGTATGATTTTCGAGTTTGAAAGTCATGTTACAGCACTGTTTTGTAAAATTTGTATAAAATCGTAAACAAATCAGAAAAATATGAGGTCAGTGGCGTTTGAAAGATATGAATCTCTACTTTAATCCATATTTTGAAGTCAAAGTATGATTTTGAGTTTATGTGGGGTAAAACAGAGGTTAAAAACAGAGCTGCAGCATATAAGTAAGTTAGCTTATGATATGATTAAGTTGATAAAATGTGATTGGTTGTACCAATGCTTATGAAACTTGATATATGAACTCCAAGGGATATTTTAAGCTTGTTTGATTCCTTTGGAGGGTACCTTATAGTTGGATTTCAAGGTTGGACATTTGTCGTTCGATTTGACCGTATTTGACATTCGGTCGCGAGGTGAGTTAAATAGCTATTTAAATATTATTGTATTAAGTGTATATTTATATACCAACTATATGTATGTGATTTCTATGACTTTAGAGTCGGTTTTTATTGGTCTTTTGTCTTTGTACGTATTGATCTCTCGATTACATGTTCTTCCGAAATGTTGGTCGGTTTTGATATCCATACATTCCGTCAGTATTGTTTCTTTGATTTCTTGTGAAACCGGAAGTACGGGGATTACTTTGTGTGATCCGTCCCGAAAACGGTGAATGTCAACATGCCGTTGAAGGGGGAGGGATCAGTGAGGCATTCTAGTCGAGTGATCGACTTTAATAGGATGCTAATGATGTATGGTACCTTGAACCATAGAATTTAGTCGATTTGGTTTGGTTAAATTATACAAAGAGCTAAGGTTGCGTATGCTAGTGATATTATCCTTATAAGCGCTTTATGTTTCGAAGGATAGACGTAAAGTAGTAGCTTGTGGTGTTTTGATGAACCACTTTTAAACGAGACCACTATATCAGTGATCGTATTGTGAACGTAACCAAGTCCAATGGTGATTAACCGACGGTATGGAGAAAGCGTAATGTCTTAGCTTCGCAAAACGTTTGGGCGAGGTTGACCTTTATGGTTCGGAAAACATTTGCAATTTCGAGGACGAAATTTTTATTTAGGTGGGGAGGATTGTAACACCCGTAATTTTCGGGCTTTAGAACTTTTAAGAAAATATGAAAAATAGGACTTTTGATCAAAACCTAGATTTTATAGTCTTGTTGGATGGGAAATTGAAATACGAATCCAACGGTTCTTTCGGAATCGAAATCGGAGCTATAACGAAGAAGTTATGGCCAAAACAAGATTTCTCACAGTGCAGCACCCTAGCGATCGATAAGGCTTACTCTAGAGATCGCTAGGCCCTTAAATTGAAGTTCTGTTGCGCATCTGATGCTTAGCGATCACTAAAGGAACCTCTTAGCGACCGCTAAGAGCTGTCAGCCCTGAAATCGGGTTAAATACATGCTCTTCTTCATTTGGGCATATCTTTCTCATACGAACTCCGTTTCTCCCGATTCTTTTTGCTATCTTCTCGTTTTTTTGAGCTCTTCAAGACTACATCAATGGATCTCAAGTATTTGGGAGTTCTAAAACGTTGGTGTAAGTAATCTCTTCATCTCCTTCGAGTTTAAGCTTCGATTTGGGGGTTTTTTTCACCTCCAAACCTTTTCTTCCATACTTGGCTTAGATCTAGTATTGTTTTAGGTGGAATTCATGTTTTGAGAAGTGTTGGAGGCTGGATCTACTAGTTTGGAGGGCGGAGACTTCCATAGCTTCATCTTCTCCACCACTCACGACCTCAAATCACCATTGTTGCAAGGTGTTCTTCGTCTAGGGTTTGTTCAAGATTTGGCTAGGTAAGCTTTATCTAAACCATTTGAGGTTGGTTAATCTAGGTGATAAGAGTTACGAAACTAACCTAAGATTTACTTGGTTCTAGGTTCGTTCTCGTATTTGACCTAAATCGGAAGATTTGGGGGTTTTGGGTATAAACCCTAAGGTGAGTTGTTAAAACCATTTTGTTAAAACTGAGGGCACATCATCTTGATGATTTTACATTCCTTGCTTGATTTTGTGGATGAATGTGATTTTGGTATGAATTACTTATCATGTCGAGTTTAAAGCTTTCCACGAAACGTATGATGAGTTATGCCTACATGAATGATTTGGATTATATGGTTGTATACGTGTGGTAGATTATCGTATACGCCTATTGTATGTGTTAAATCCATGAAATGGGGGGATGAATGTATTTATGTGGAATACTTGAAAGTATGCATGCCATGGAATTATATGAAGGGGATTTGATATCCGAATATGTTGGCATATGTGAAATGATGTAAAGGGCTTGAGACCCTCAATATACACCTCCGTTAATGATGTTATGCTAAATTCAGTGTCGAGGTTTTGTATGTGAATAACATGGACGAGATGCTATGCTAAATTCAGTATCGATGCCTTATATGCGATAACATGAACGTGATGCTATGCTAAATTCAGTATCACGGTCTTATGTGATAATAACATGGACGAACCAACGCAATGTGTCCACACCAAACAGTCTTGGGAGGTTCTGAAATAGGAATGCCCCTATGTCGCCGGCCCTCGGGTTGCTCCTTGGTGCGCGGGCCTCGGATGATGTTGCCATGCTAAATTCGGGACATCGAGGTGTTTGGAAGTAGTGAATGTCGGGGCATTGGTTGGTGGAAGTGGGTCGCTCCCACTGTTTCCGAAGATAAATAATAAACCGGTTTGGCATGCTACTTTCATTGTTATTGTAATCTTGTATATATCACATGTCTTATTATGCTTTACATGCAAAGTATTATTGATACAACTCACTAGGCTCCTTTAGCCTAACACTTGTTTGGTGTTGATGTGTTCCTCAGGTGCTAGGGACGCCGTACCCAAGTAGGCTCCGGGCTTAGAGTGAGCATGGGGGGGAAACGTTAAGAGACCGGTCCTTTAGGCCGCAAGATTTGTTGTAGAACGATAACCCTTTTGTAGTCTTCTTCCTAGACGGAACTAGACTAGTCGGTTATTGTACTTCTTTATTCGATTACAAACGTTGTAATTATACATTACTTATACCCCGTGTTGGGAAGAGCTCACGCCATGGCGTTACATTTTGTATACCACCTTTCATTAAATGAAAGTTTTTGTTGACTCCAATTTTTGGGGTGTTACAAGTTGGTATCAGAGCTTTAGTTTAAGCGAACTAGGTATTGACCGTAGTGTACCTAGACTTAAACTTAGTGCACTAATAGACATGTCACCTACCATAGGTAAAGTCTTAGGTGGGGAGAGCGCTAGGGATACGGAATACATGGATCGAGAATTTGCGTCAATAGAGGCAGGGAATCTCGTGTACGGTCTATTCATAAATCACTTAGCTATTGAGTTATGAATGTATCGTCATTTGGGTATTCTTGGTTACTATCGATGTAATGATTGATAAATGTTGGTACGTATGGTAGCCTATTCTTATTTTTCTTGATTTCCTTGTGATAGGATAATTGCTCGGTCATAAAGGACCCTATTTATGATAAGTCTTTATTTAAAGGTCTTGTTTTGATGATTTGCTTGAAGGTGATCTGAGTACCTTGACTCGGGTGTGATTTAGTGGTAAGATTTATTAATTGGGCTTGGAAGGCATGTTTCGGGAAGAGTATACCTCGGAATATCGTGTGAATATTGGAAGTGTGGAAAATAGATATAGCTTACTTGTCAAAGCGATAATGAGAAATTATGTAGTATGTCATGCAAGAAGGTTATGAAGATCAAGACCTAAGACCGACTCGAATATGAAGAAGGTTATTATTAGGAATAGGAATATTCCTTCATGTTATAGGATGTGTTTGGTTTGTTAAGGCAAATAGTCGATTTATACATGAGTCCTACTTCTAGAAATCCCTCGCTTTTAGAGCTGTCGTATTAAGCATCTAGATTTAAAGGAGGAGGATCGTAAGAGGAATTGAATAGCTTTAGCCTAAGATCGAATATGGGGATGGTAGAGGCTGACTCGTAACTGACCGGAGGTTGAGTGGTTAGTGGAGAAAGGCCTATACCTTGAAATAGTATGGAGTAAGAACATGTGGAGACACCTTAGGCAATATCGAGGGTAGAAGTATAAGATCCAGTCTAAGATATGAATCTATCAAAGTAAGACTTGGAATGGGTTATCTAGTACGATATAAAGGACTTGAACTTTAGAGGAGGTCGCTTAGATGATCGTGAAACACCGATGGTAATGTATGAGGAATGTAAGAGGATGACTTTGGCGGAATAGGTAACCTACGAATTATGTAGTGTTTTTATACAATGTGGTCGTTTTATCACGTGAATATTTCCAAATTGATTTGCAAAATGGTGTACATGCCAAAACAATGGTCTTGCAAAATGTTGTGTGTTCCGCAAAGTTATTTCTAAACAAACGATTGCCGAGTTTGTTACCGGGTGTGTGATATTGAATGGATTTTAATAAAATTATCGTATGTGAGATTTTGAGATAGATTGAACTACAAGGATTATAAATACATTTTCACATAAATTATCGTTAAACGAGATTTATAAGGGTGTGGACCCACTTGGGTAACTGTTTTGTTAAATTGTGTTGGGTTTTTGATCAAAATGACTTCGTGGATTACGTCCACACTAGTGGGGTAAACAAAATAAAATTATTTTTAAACCGTCGATTTTGGGTAAATTGCGTTTAGAGCTATTGCTCTGTTTTGATTATAAGAACTTGGGGAACGAGTCTCGATTGCTAAAATGGCTCGATTATGAGCTTCGATTTTAAAGGACGCGGTTATGAACTTGGTTTCTAAAATAGCTCGATTAAGAGCTTTGATTTTTAAACAGCTTGGCTACGAGCCTTGATTTTAATAGTTTGACTATAAGCTTCGATCTTAAATAGCTCAGTTATGAGTTTTGGATTCTAAAATAACGAAGTGGTAAGCTTGGATTATTTATTGCACGACGATGGACTTTAGGACTTGTAGCATTTGATGCTTTTACGCTTAAGTATGTCGTGGTTGTTGGGACTACTAGGTGTCGCAAGATTTGGTTGGGAACCCATGTCGCATGACGGTTAGTTGTTAGTGGTCACTAAGAAGGCTAAACCTGAGAGGTCTATCATGGGTGACAGTCATATTATGGACCTCTTATTATGAGGGTTGATTTTCGACGAGTAGCCTTAAGTGTGCAAATTTGAGTTGGGTTTTTGTTAAGTAGCTCCGAATATTTTGAGCTCTAAGAGTGCGACTCATGTTTGTTTGGCACGAAACCAGTTGTCTTTTGGTGAGACTAGTTGGGGGTCATAGCAAGCACCTAGAGCTTTAGGGTTGAAGTGTTGTACAATTAATATGGTATAAATTATGTATTCTATGTGCCTTCACACTATCCGAGAATATGCGTCATGCCGTTGTTGTCAAGTCTTTATGTAAAATACATGTGTGCTTGTATCCGATTGTGTGCTTGCGATAAATGTTTACCGTACATAATTTTGGAGTTATCGAATTCCTTGATGTATAAAATTTTGATTGAAGATCGATGCCCATGTGCGAACTGATTGCATGCTATCCTTCAATGTGCTACATGAATTAATTTGGTTCTACCTTTTATGAGCATGCTATTATATAGTGGAGTAATACTTGGAAAATTGGACGGAGTAGTGTTGTGCTCGTTGTGGATCGAAACTAGATTACATAGGGATTTAGTTTCTTGTCTCTCTCGCTTACGAGAGTGTTGTTGGGGAGCACCGTATTGCACATGATCACAGAGGAAGGGTGGCCCGACGGGAAACCCTTATCTAGAAGGAAATCTGTTAGTAACTAGGCAAAGACATTGTCATGTGGCCGAGTCTAAGTATGGGGAATTGGTTAGCACCACCTAAGTGGATGTACGATGTGCATACCGGCTATTACAAGAAGAAGTCCTATAGGTTGTTAAAGCGTGTTTCTAAGAAATTGTAGCGAACCGATTAGAACGAGACTTGTTCGGGTGGATTAAGTGACCATGTTTTGGAGGTCTTCGTGAGGCGATACTTGCCTGTTTATGAGTGGCTTAGAAGAAACAATAATGGTTGTGTGTACTAAGTGGCTTTCCAAATTGTGATTATAAAGGACGTAGTAGGATGGTGATTGCGTGAGTGGACTAATAGCTGAATTGTGTAGCTAAGAATCGAGAAAACGTTGTCATTGGTACAAGAGTGGTGATACTATAATTTGCTAAAGGCATTGCATGCCGTGTGAGAGGTGCAAGATACCAATATGTTAAATTGCCGTAGAAAGGTAAGCCTTTTAAGAGTGTAAAGTGATCTTGAAAACGTTGCTTATAATTGATCTGTGAGGAGTAGGAGTGTTATGTTTGGGATAGTGGCACTACATGCCAAGCTAAGCGAGAAATTCATCGTATGACGATAAGTGTTAATGTAGCCAAGTGGTGGCTCGTGTTGATTAGATTAAGACAAGTTTATGAAGGAGTTATCGCTCGGAATGTTTTACCTAAATCAGCTAAGGCGACATGTACGTCATCTTTTCAGACGATAGGATGTTTGGAAAATTTATGGTAGTACAGATTTGAGAATGTAGGAATCTAGTGGTAACGAGCGAATTGATAAATGAAGAAGTTTACCTTCCTTATGGTATCCATAGGCGAGTAGATGAAATTTTCGGGTTTCTTTGAGAATTATTGACGATGGCTAGACACCGTTAGTGAGTGTGTGGAGACGTTTCTTAGTAGTAAAGTAACTCTTAGTCGAGTGATCGACTTTAATAGGATGCTAATGATGTATGGTACCTTGAACCATAGAATTTAGTCGATTTGGTTTGGTTAAATTATACAAAGAGCTAAGGTTGCGTATGCTAGTGATATTATCCTTATAAGCGCTTTATGTTTCGAAGGATAGACGTAAAGTAGTAGCTTGTGGTGTTTTGATGAACCACTTTTAAACGAGACCACTATATCAGTGATCGTATTGTGAACGTAACCAAGTCCAATGGTGATTAACCGACGGTATAGAGAAAGCGTAATGTCTTAGCTTCGCAAAACGTTTGGGCGAGGTTGACCTTTATGGTTCGGAAAACATTTGCAATTTCGAGGACGAAATTTTTATTTAGGTGGGGAGGATTGTAACACCCGTAATTTTCGGGCTTTAGAACTTTTAAGAAAATATGAAAAATAGGACTTTTGATCAAAACCTAGATTTTATAGTCTTGTTGGATGGGAAATTGAAATACGAATCCAACGGTTCTTTCGGAATCGAAATCGGAGCTATAACGAAGAAGTTATGGCCAAAACAAGATTTCTCACAGTGCAGCACCCTAGCGATCGATAAGGCTTACTCTAGAGATCGCTAGGCCCTTAAATTGAAGTTCTGTTGCGCATCTGATGCTTAGCGATCATTAAAGGAACCTCTTAGCGACCGCTAAGAGCTGTCAGCCCTGAAATCGGGTTAAATACATGCTCTTCTTCATTTGGGCATATCTTTCTCATACGAACTCCGTTTCTCCCGATTCTTTTTGCTATCTTCTCGTTTTTTTGAGCTCTTCAAGACTACATCAATGGATCTCAAGTATTTGAGAGTTCTAAAACGTTGGTGTAAGTAATCTCTTCATCTCCTTCGAGTTTAAGCTTCGATTTGGGGGTTTTTTTCACCTCCAAACCTTTTCTTCCATACTTGGCTTAGATCTAGTATTGTTTTAGGTGGAATTCATGTTTTGAGAAGTGTTGGAGGCTGGATCTACTAGTTTGGAGGGCGGAGACTTCCATGGCTTCATCTTCTCCACCACTCACGACCTCAAATCACCATTGTTGCAAGGTGTTCTTCGTCTAGGGTTTGTTCAAGATTTGGCTAGGTAAGCTTTATCTAAACCATTTGAGGTTGGTTAATCTAGGTGATAAGAGTTACGAAACTAACCTAAGATTTACTTGGTTCTAGGTTCGTTCTCGTATTTGACCTAAATCGGAAGATTTGGGGGTTTTGGGTATAAACCCTAAGGTGAGTTGTTAAAACCATTTTGTTAAAACTGAGGGCACATCATCTTGATGATTTTACATTCCTTGCTTGATTTTGTGGATGAATGTGATTTTGGTATGAATTACTTATCATGTCGAGTTTAAAGCTTTCCACGAAACGTATGATAAGTTATGCCTACATGAATGATTTGGATTATATGGTTGTATACGTGTGGTAGATTATCGTATACGCCTATTGTATGTGTTAAATCCATGAAATGGGGGGATGAATGTATTTATGTGGAATACTTGAAAGTATGCATGCCATGGAATTATATGAAGGGGATTTGATATCCGAATATGTTGGCATATGTGAAATGATGTAAAGGGCTTGAGACCCTCAATATACACCTCCGTTAATGATGTTATTCTAAATTCAGTGTCGAGGTTTTGTATGTGAATAACATGGACGAGATGCTATGCTAAATTCAGTATCGATGCCTTGTATGCGATAACATGAACGTGATGCTATGCTAAATTCAGTATCACGGTCTTATGTGATAATAACATGGACGAACCAACGCAATGTGTCCACACCAAACAGTCTTGGGAGGTTCTGAAATAGGAATGCCCCTATGTCGCCGGCCCTCGGGTTGCTCCTTGGTGCGCGGGCCTCGGATGATGTTGCCATGCTAAATTCGGGACATCGAGGTGTTTGGAAGTAGTGAATGTCGGGGCATTGGTTGGTGGAAGTGGGTCTCTCCCACTGTTTCCGAAGATAAATAATAAACCGGTTTGGCATGCTATTTTCATTGTTATTGTAATCTTGTATATATCACATGTCTTATTATGCTTTACATGCAAAGTATTATTGATACAACTCACTAGGCTCCTTTAGCCTAACACTTGTTTGGTGTCGATGTGTTCCTCAGGTGCTAGGGACGCCGTACCCAAGTAGGCTCCGGGCTTAGAGTGAGCATGGGGGGGAAACGTTAAGAGACCGGTCCTTTAGGCCGCAAGATTTGTTGTAGAACGATAACCCTTTTGTAGTCTTCTTCCTAGACGGAACTAGACTAGTCGGTTATTGTACTTCTTTATTCGATTACAAACGTTGTAATTATACATTACTTATACCCCGTGTTGGGAAGAGCTCACGCCATGGCGTTACATTTTGTATACCACCTTTCATTAAATGAAAGTTTTTGTTGACTCCAATTTTTGGGGTGTTACATATTCCTAGCACTACGTCGAAACTACCGACATTCATGGGTATGAGGGTTGCGGAGAAGGTCTCTCCATCTAGTTCTACCGTGCACCCCTCAAAGCAATCCCGAACAGTCACTAGGAATCCTCCCGCTACTTCTACTACTAACGCATCAGATAAAGGAGTGGTAGGCATAGTGAATTTCTCAGCTAAAGTGTCATGCACAAAGGAGCGTTCGGCGCCCGTATCAAATAGAACAAGTGCAGGTATGGAGTTAACGAAAAAACGTACCCGATACGAGATCGGATGCCTCCCTCGCCTCCCCGGCCGACATCTGAAAGGCTCGGCTAGTCACCCTCGGCGGGACTTCTCCTTTTGCAACGGACCCACTCGAACCCCCGGTAGACGCCTTCTTGAATTTCGGGCAAGCATCCCAATAATGACGCGGCTCCTTACACTCATAACAAACCGCCACCCGGGTCACACAATCTTGAGCCAAATGGCCCCTCTTCCCGCACTTCCCACAAGTGTCGCTCGTGGGGAAATCGCGTCGACACGACCCAAAATGCTTACTTCGACATTTATTGCACCACTTTGCCTCCCCTCGGCTTCCGCCCCGCTTCCCGTCTTGAAAAGTCTTGTTCGGTCGGGTCGGCGCGGTGGCCTCCTCAAACTTCCTCTTTTGCCCGGCTTGGTAGCTTTCTACCCAGGCTTGGGTGATGTCATCTTCCATTCTCAACGACTCCTCGATCGCTTCGTGCAAGGTAGTGACCTTTGCGATCCTAACCGCCGATCTCATCTCGGCCGGTAACCCACGAGAATAAGCCTTTATCTTCGCCTTCTCATCGGGAGCCAAGTGCTCCACCATTCCCAACTTCTCCAAGAACTCTTTTGCATAAAAAGAAATGGGAGAATTTCCCTTCTTCATTGCTCAGAACTCATCATCGATCTTGTCAAGGGCCCGCTCGCTACAATACTTCTCGAGCATCTTCTTCTTGAATTCGGCCCACGAGTGCCTAGCGTAAACCTCCGGTGTAAGAGAAGAACGGGTCAAGTTCCACCATGTTAGGGCCTCGCCCTTAAGAAGGTGTGAGGCGAACTTGACTCGTTGAGAGTCATCACACTCGCTTACCTCGAATGCCATCTCCATTTCCCGAAGCCAATACATACAAGTCACCGGCTCACTACACCCATGGAACTCCGGCGGCTTGCATCCCAAGAAGTTCTTGTAAGAGCACCCCTTCGTCTTAGCCTTCTCTTTCTCTTTGTCCCGGTGATCCGGGTCTCCTCGGTGACTACCAATACCTCGGCATCTCCGGAACCATTTCCGGCATTTTCCCCCACCGCTTCATTTCGGCATTGGCTAGCTTTGCGATCCTCCAACATTTTCACGAAGGATTCCTGTTGTTTGTTCATGGCTTCGTTCACGGCCTTCATTACGTTATCGAACATCCTCATCTCCGGGTCACCTCGGTTAGTACCGGGTCCGGGTCCTCAAGGTTGAACCTTGGGACGTGTTCCGTTCCCCCACCTAGGACTCGAAGCCTTGGTGGACTCTCAACCGTCTCGACTCGGACATGTTGGTCGGCGGTTGAAGCGGTTTGGTCGGGTGGTCCTCTCGCGGCACCCGTCTGACTACGAGTGTTCGCCATACAAATCTGTCACACAAACGCACGAGAATAGGATAAGAATAGACTACTTTACGAATCTCAACATTTATCATCCTCATAATAACAGTTACTCAAACACTCGCGTATAACGCATCCATAGATCAGTAGCTAGGTGATTTATGAACTAATCATACAAAGGCATTCTCGTTACCATCATCATAACTTTGAATAAACGTGAATTCGTAATCCTATCACTCTCCCCACCTAAGGTTCTACCTAAGGTAGGCGTCATATTTACTAACTGGTTAAGTTTAAGTCTAGGCATACTACAGTGATTACCTAGTTCGCTTAAACTAAAGCTCTGATACCAACTTGTAACAACCTAAAAATCAGAGTGAACAAAAACTTTCATTTAATAGAAAGTTGGTAATACAATGTACGCCAAGGCGTGAGCTCATCCCAAAAACAGGAGTATATGTAGTGTATAATTACAATATTTGTAATTGAACGAAGAATTACAATAACCAACTAGTCTAGATCCTATTAGGAAGAAGACTACAAAAGGGTTATTGTTCTACGGTCAATCTCGCGGTCTTAGAAGACCGGTCTCTCCTCGTCCCCCCATGCTCACTCTACGCCCAAAGCCTACTTGGGAATAGCGTCCCTAGCACCTGAGAGACACATCGACACCAAACAAGTGTTAGGCTAAAGGAGCCTAGTGAGTTGTATCAATAACATATCATATATATAAGCATGTGGAGACACTTGAGATTTACAAGAGTACGTTGACAACATAAGAAGCATGCTAAACCGGTTAATCTTTTATCTTCGGAATCAATGGGAGCGACCCATTTCCCCCAACCAGTACCCCATCACTCGTTACTCCGAACACCTCGATGCCATATCTACCATGACACCATCAGAGGCCCGCGCACCCCGGAGCAACCCGAGGGCCGGCGACATAAGGGCATTCCTATTTAAGAACCTCCCAAGACTGTTCGGTGTGGAAATACTGCGTTGGTTCGTCCATGTTATTAATTATCAACAACCTCGATGTCATATCTATCATGACACCATCGGAGGCGTATACGTACGGTCTAGAAAGACTCATACATTTATCTCAACCTTTCATAGGTATTAATCGAGGGTCTCAAGCCCTTCATTCATTTCATATAAGCCAACATGTTCGGGAGTCTACTCCTTCGCATCATTCCGTGGCATATTTCAATACACGTATTTCTCATAAATACATTTCCTCATGCAATCCCATGGATTTATCACATACAATAGTAACCTACGATAATTTACTTCATGTTTACAACAATATAATTCAAGTCATTCATACAAGCATAGTTCTCATACGTTTCATGGAAATCCTTATACTTGACAGATTAGGTATTTCATCCAAAATCACATTTATCCACAATAACCAAGCAAGGTATGTAAATTCATCAAGATGATGTGCCCTCAGTTTTAACAAAATGGTTTTAGCAACTCACCTTAGGGTTTACACCTAAAACCCCCAAATCTTCCGATTTAGGTCAAATATGTGAACGCACCTAGAATCAAGCAAATCGAACCTTAAGTTAGTTTCATAACTCCTATTACATAGATTAATCAACCCCAAATGGTTTAGATAAGCTTACCTAGCCAAAATCTTGAGTAGAAACCCTAGAACTTGAAGAACCCAAATCTAGCAACAATGGAGGTGGAAGATGAGGTGGAGAAGATGGAGATGGTGAAGATCAAGCTTTCCAAAACTAGCTAGCCTTGCATTAATCCATCAATGGAGTCTTGAAGAGCTTGGAAGGAGAAAAAGATAGGAAGAAAATCGTCCAAAATGGATAAGAAATGAAGGAGATATGCCAAAAAGAAGGATGGAGGGTATTTAACCCGACTAGCATCTGACAGCCCCTTAGCGATCGCTAAGGGGCATACTTAGCGATCGCTAAGTATGATTTCAACAAACAGAATGCTCAATTTTTGGTCCTAGCGATCGCTAGAACAAGCCTTAGCGGTCGCTAAGGTACTGTGCGAGGGGTGAAATCTTGTTTTGGTCATAACTTTCTCGTTACAACTCCGATTTCTATTCCGGAAGAACTGTTGGACTCGTAATTGAATTCTCTAACATACTAAACCATAAAATACCAAATTTGAGGCACGATTCTAATTCTCATAATTTCATTAACGGTTTATCATTACGAAGAAAATTACGGGTGTTACACAAGTATAGGGACTCGGGCATACCCGGGAGATGAAGGCGGGCTCCCTGCCAGTCCTAAGCTTTATATTCTGTGAACCATAGGAGCTCGAGCATACCCAGTGACGATGGGCTCCCTGCTAGTCCTATGTGTTCTATTGTTTGGTTATTTCGATATGTTGCTTTAGACCGTTTGACTAACGCGTGATATTGATCCCTTGCAAAGGAATTGACCTGGTATCCTTTGATAATTACTTGTAATTTTGCATTTCAAAATAAGATTGTCATGTCATGATTAATTGTTGGTTTCGGTTATATTATGGACAATCCTTATTACGTAACTGATACTCTCAAATTATTGCTCATTGATATAACCATTCAATTGGTTGGTTTTTGGTTCCGTGTATTTATATAGACTTAATTTCGATAACATTTGTTTGGACTATTTATCTCACTAAGGCATGTGCTTATTCCGGTAGCTCACTATTTTTTCAGGAAAGAAAGAAGATAAAGTCAAGAACCCGGTGTAGTTAGATCGTTGATAACACCAAAATTATACATGTTTTCGTTGCGCGTAATCGTATGACTTTACCCCATTTCTCACCCGTTTATGATCATTTCATGCACTAAAAGAGCTTATTATTGTTTGTGAAGGATTTGGAGGCCGTTGAACGGAAAAGTACGAAAAAAGGCGAGAAAACGTGAAAAATGCACAAAGTCAAACAGAAGCTACTTGGCGATCGCGAAATGCCCAATCTGGCGCCGCCAAGTTCGACTGAAGAGAAGACCAAAGTTTGACCTAAGTGTCTGGCGTCGCCAAACCAGCAGCTTGGCGATCGCCAGATGGCTCCTGGACGTTTTCCTTTAAATATCAGCCTCCTCCTTCAGTTCTAAACATGTCCGATACACGAGGGAAGTACAGAGAAACGAGAGTGAGAGTACGAAAGGTGCCGATACGCTGCGGAAGTCGATCTCCGATCATCTATCGTTGTATTGTCGGTATCATGTCGATGTCTACTTTTGTTTATGTTTTTGTTTTCATTATGAGTGAGTAGTTTATTAGTAGTGCTTGTCATGATAGATGAGCCTTTATGGATGATACTTTGTGATTAATGTTTATTGGTTTGTTTTTGATTAATTGAATGTCTTTTATGGTTCTTTTCTGATTAATGTTGTTGTGGCAATTTGAATTCACTTGGTTGGGTGTATTTGTTAGACCAAAACAGATAGACTCCGAAAGGATAATCAACCTACCTTAGCCTGACTTGGACCATAGAGTTGTGTTAAGGGGTTACTTTGACCAATAGTGACCGATAGTAAAAGAGCCATTGCAATATTGATTAGGAAAGGTTTACCGATTCTAGATTGTGGACCAAACGATTTAGGATTGGAATTAGGAGGACCGTATCCTAGTTCATAGCCATAAATTGCACATGTTAGGGTGTCCCAGACTTAAATTCCTACAATAGTCAAAACAACCAAACCTTCGACCTATTCATATCATCCATATTGGGGATTCACTTTATCATGATAAGTACTGCTGTTTTTCCTTATTATAATCTTAAATCAGTATTTTAATTGTTTTATTAGTTTACTTAGTTAATTGTTTCTTTTAAGTATTCAAACCTTTTTTCATACAAAACCCCCCTTTTAGATTAATTAAACCGATTCAGACTTTAGTCTACGATAACTTGACCGTTCCCAGTGGTAGATACGATACCTGGACTTTCCTACACTATATTACTCACGATCAGGTACGTTTGCCTGTATATGTGGTAAAACGGTGGCTAGGCATTAGAGGTTAAAACTTGTGACGCTTTTTATATACGATAATTACCGCATCAAGTTTTTGGCGCCGTTGCCGGGGAACGGTAGTTGTTAGATTTTAGTCTAATTAGTTTTATTAATCGATCCTTGTAAGGGATTCTTTCCCTTGCAAGTTTTTCGCTTTTTAGTTTAGTTGATTAGTTTTATCTTTATTTATATTTTATCTTTTTGTTTTCCGCAAGTTGCCCGTAACCGTTTGTTGTGATTTCAGTCACGGCAGACTTGTTAGAGCCATTTGAGGAGCCGGAGAGAGAGTTCAGAAAAAGAAACAAAAAGAAGTCAAAAGCAAACAAAGTTCGCCCGAGAGCTTTGATTTTTGAGATGGGGGACGAGGCACCGATGTGGACTACCAGGAGATCCGCTCCAACTATACCCACCAATCCGATCACGAAGCCAAACCTAAACAAAGAAATCCCGGGGAAGCTCCTACACATGATCAAGGACCTTACCTTCGATGGGAAAAACGATAGCAATCCTATCGTTCACATGGAAAACTTCGTGGATATTTGTGATCTGTTCAAAACAGAGGCAGACCGGGATGATGCAATTCGTCTTCGGGTCTTTCCTCTAACGCTTATCGGAGAAGCTAGGGCTTGGTTACGATATTTAGAGCCGAGCTCAATCACTACATGGGAAGGACTTCGCTCAAAGTTCCTTTCCCGATTCTTTCCACCATCCAAGATCGACAAACTGAGAGCCGAGATCCGATCCTTCCAACAACAAGACGGGGAAACCATATCCGAAGCATGGGAACGTTTTAAGCACCTCCTAAACTCGTGCCCGAGTCATGAGTTGAATAAGAGTGAACAGGTTCAAACTTTCTATAGTGGACTTGCTTACTCCTCACGAGCTACTTTGGATTCATCTGCAAGTGGTGTCTTCATGTACAAAAACGCCCACGGAAGGTTACAAACTCCTCGAAGACATGCTCATACATAACATATATTGGAGGACGGACAAGCGATTGCAAATCCCGAGGATGGCCGGAAAGATATCAACCGACTTCGATCCATCTGATGAACTAGCCGCTATGAAAAACCAACAGGTAAAGTTTGAACGAAAAATCGAAGAACTAATTAAATCTGTTCATGCTTTGCAGGTTGGATGCGAGGAGTGCAATGGACCGCATTTGACTAAGGATTGCCCGAACAAACCGATGATGACACCCGAGGAGGTGAACTATATCAACCGAGGCGATTACCAAGGGAGGTGGAACAACAACCGTAATTTCATCCCTAGACCTCCCGGTTTCTTTGCACCAACTCAACAGAACCAAAGATCGGATGGAGAGCCACGTGTATCTATCGAAGATCGGATTATCCAATTCATGGATGCGCAAAAGAAGCTAAACGATGAAGTGGGTTCATACCTACGTAATCACCAAAGTACCATCCAGAATTTGGAATTGCAGGTTGGACGTGCTTCGCAAATGCTAAGTGAAAGGACGCAAGGAGAATTGCCAACGCAAACACAAGTCAACCCGAAAGTGGAGAATGTGAAGCCAATGCTCATGATAACCGGAGAGCCGTCGAAAAAAAAAAAGTGGACGGACATCTACACAAACAAGTACGTGGAGACCGAGAGTGAAAGTGAGCCCGACTATGCCACTGATTACAATTCAGAGGGGTTCACCGCGTCTTTCGAACACCTAAGACTCAAGGTTCCCGAAGCTTCAACTGAGGATGATGAGGAAGATGGAAAGCAAGGTGGATACGCGGAGTTCGTGATTCCGAAGAAAGAAGATAAAGGCAAAGAGAAGGAAAAAGAAAAGGAGAAAGCACCGGAAGATGATCTCATCTACATCGCGCCAATCAAGCATGATCCAGGGAGTTACAACTTACCTATTTCTTGTCATAAATTTAGTGGTCTTGCTTTGGTTGATTCAGGTGCCGCTCTTAATATGATGCATGTTTGCTATTGCAGGAAAATAGGAGTCAAGAGGATCGTGCCAACGAACTGTCAATACCAGGGAGTGAACGGTTACATGACAACACCGCTAGGAATAGCGGAAGGAGTCCCGATTCGTATTGGCAAATTTGTGTACTATACGGACTTCGTCATAGCTAACCTTCCATAAAACACGGAGATCCCGATAATCCTCGGGAGATCTTTCTTGCACACCGCTCAAGTAAATACCGATATGCGCAATCAAGTACGAGCTTAGGCTATGGAGACAATCGGATTTACTTTGATCCTAATGGAGAGCCGGTTAGACACCTTGATGAACCTTATGATGATCCTTCTCTGGCCTACACCAAAAGCATGAACCGCCCGCTACTTCCGCATGAGCTTGGAAAGAAAACGGAGGACTATTCAAACCCGATGCGCAAAAAGGAGCAATCAACCAAGGAACCGGGAACCTCCAAGAAAGATCACAGAAAGAAGAGGGGCTCGTCATCCCGACGTGCCAAGAAATGAGCCGAAAGTGGGGTCGAGCTCTAGACCCGTCCAAAAATGAAGCGCTTCTCGGGAGGCAACCCGAGCATTTTAATTTTCTTTCGTTTTTAATGATTTTCGTGTGTGTTTTTTATTAATGTTTTCATTTGATATTGCTTAGGTAACCATACGGAGGAGATAGAAACCAGATTCGAGCTAAATCGGAATGCGATGCAAATTTTCAAATGTTGGAAACAGTAGGCATTTGGCGATCGCCAGATCCCAAATCTGGCGACGCTAAGTGACTATGCCACGGATCAGGTAAAAATTTTCGAAATTGGCAACGCGAAGAAGGCCGTTTGGCGACGCTAAACTTTCAAAAATTAGGTTTTCCGAAATTGACCTGTTTGGCGACGCGAAACCATGGGTTTCGCGACGCGAAGTCGGGACAGACGGTTTTTAAACCTTCTTTTTCCCACTTTTCACAAACACACAAACCTAATTCCTCTTAGGCGCCGCCAAACCCTCTCACGTTCTTGCGAGATTCAACCTTCTTGTGCTTCAATTTCATCTTTCATCATGAACAAGGTACGTTTCCTAACTTTGATTTCGTAAGGATTGCTCGATTTGGTAATTGAAGATCTTGTTTTGGGTATCATTGGTGTTTGTTTGTTTGAATGGAATTGACATTATTCTTGATACACCATTGATTGTTTAGAGCTTATAGATGAATGCATGCCTTATATTGTGATTGAAATTTTGTTTCTAGCATGCTATTTGATTGTTGAATCTAGTAATTATGGTTAAATGATAAGTGTAGGGATTTTGAGAAAACCAAAATCCCCCATTCTTTCTTGCTAGCTAGATTGGTTTAAAATTGTGAATTGAATTAAAAGTTCAAGTGTGGGGATGTTTCACATCCCCATTGTTCTTGTTTTGTCATGCATATATTTGAGATGCTTGAACTTGTTAGTAGTATAGGTTTTGTCTCGTTGGAATTTCGAATGTGAATAAACCGTGTCTTGCGTTTATGGATTGAAACTTTTCTAAGACAATGGTATTTGGTTTTTGTAGAGACAAAGAACCCGCTCGTCTACGACCGCCGTAGCTAACTTCCATGCACCGGATGGAAGTCATGTTTTCACCTCGTTTACGAACGACCCGACGTTGAATGCTCGAAAGAAGGAGGAGTATCGGGACATCGTTAACCGACTTCTCCCCCGCCAAATTCTCATGCCGAAAAGAGTCGATTGGGATCTTCTTAGATCGATGGGTGTCGAGAACGACATCAAAGCAATTCTTGAAAATCACGCATACGATGAGGATGGCAATGAGTACTACATATAGGGGTGTTCAAAAAAATCCGAATCCGATCCGACATCCGAATACCCGAAAACATCCGATCCGAAAATATCCGAAAATTCGGATATCCGGATTTTCGGATATCCGAAAATCGGATATCCGGATTTTCGGATTCGGATTCGGATAGTGATTTTTGAAGATTTCGGATATTCGGATATCCGAAATATCCGATTTTTATATATATTATTTTAAAAAATTAAAAAATTAAAAATATATGTTAACTTTTTTTTTCACTTTCTAAAAAATAGAACCTCATCTCTCAACACAAGTATCGACCTTTCTAACTAGCCAAGTAATGAAAGCTTCAAGATTGGAATTTGGAAGATGAAGTTGTTTTTAATTTACGTTCTAATCTTAATTTAGACTTTCGTATAAGTATTTAAGACTTGTAAACTATGTATTTGATGTTGTATTAGCTTATTGATGATTGGATACATGTGGACGATTATTATATACGAAGAATGATGTATTTTTTTTTTGTTTTTTTAGCTAAAAATGACATTTTATCAAATATTTCGGATTTTCGGAATTTTCGGATTATCCGGTATCCGAATCCGGAATTTCGGATATCCGGAATTTCGGATATCCGGAATTTCGGATTCGGATTCGGATATTAATTTTCACTATCCGAAATTTTCGGATATCCGAAATTCGGATATCCGAAATTCCGGATATCCGAAAATGAACACCCCTAACTACATATGCCATGCATGGGAGCGAGTTTTCGATATTGCCGAGACCCTTTACCGGGAGCTTATTGTGGAGTTTGTGGCCACGTTTCGTTTTGATGCGATCAAAGCTCTTGGGGAATTTCATCAATCGTGCATGACGTTCCGACTTGGTGGCATTTGGAGATCTCTTTCTTTGGTCGATTTTGCTCTTACTTTGGGGATATATACCCAATTGGACGTTGATGCTCCCGGATTCGAGGAGTACATGTGGGTGACCGTGAAAAGACCCGATGATTTTGATCCGAGTTTGGCATGGTCGATTTTGGGTGATGGTGTTTATCATGGCAACCTCAAGGTGAAAGGTTTTCTTGCTTCGTCGGATAGACTTCTACACCGCATGCTCATTCAAGCGGTGAACGCTCGTTCTTCGAGTGAGGAGAAAGTTACCGTGCAGGATTTATGGCTTCTTGAGCAACTCTCTACGGATGACAAATATCCGAATGCTCCGTATCTCATCGCCGCTCAACTCGCTAAGGCGAGTGGTTATCGCGAGGGTAGTCGCATCGTTGGTGGCCAGTACGTGACGCTCTTGGCCAAGCATTTCGGTATCCTAACCGACGCCACGATCGCTTCGATGACGAACCTTGGGGAGATGGGGTTGATCGACATGGACCAACTCCGAGGTATGGGCGTGGCGAGAGTTGAGCATGCGATCGGAAGAGACTACAATGCATGGATCCGTAATCCTCAAGCGTATAGGAGTCAGCCGAGAAGTTAACCGAGTCAAGCACCGAGGAGAACGCACGAGATTGGCGGAACAAGTGGAACGAGTGGGGCGAGTGTGGGTCAACAACCGGCGGATTGGACGGCGTATTCGGGTTACCAAGACTTGAGTAACCAACTCTCGGAGATGTCACTTTCTCATGGCCGGCATCAACAGCATATGGAGTACAACACCGTGGAGGCTCTTCACCAAGCCAACTGGCAAAGTGGAGTGATGAACCAGATGGCCTCCCACTTCGGTATTCAACCGAATACCGCCTATGCTCCATCTCCATATTGGCCATACTCCGAGGATGCTCCGCCCGGTTACCCGACTTACGAGGATTGGCAAAACCAACCTCGTGGCCCTTATTGATCTCTATCTTTTATCTCCGTTATTCGATATGGTTGTCCTAAACAATTTTATTTTTTTGAACTGCGTGGTTGTGTTGAACAATTTTATTTTTCTGCTTGGATTGTTAGGATTTTAAGTAGTTTGGTTATTTTTCATTTGTTCGTTTTTACTTTTACTTTTTCTTTTTGTTGGTAGATACGGCGATTTATGATCGAGCACGAATTTTATGCACCACTCTCGGATCAGAACAGATTTCGTCACATAACCCGGGAAGTTTCTCTTTTTCCCAATTACTCCATAATTATGTTAATTGTTGCATTGAGGACACTGCAAATTTTAAGTGTGGGGAGGGGGTTATGTAGACTTATCTGTTTAAATGGGTTCACTTTTTGCTTGTGGATTGTCATTTTTCAAACTTTTGAAAGCTTTGAGATTTGACCCCAATTTTTTTCGAAATCTGAGATTGTTTTTGAGACTGAGTTGCTTGCATAGGAGAACACTGAATAGGATTAGTTGAGTAAAACGAAGCCTTGGAATACTGATTACCATGAGTGCCTCACCCAATTCCGTTGAGAGATTGAGCCTTAATTGTTATATCTGTTTATTTTGTGAGGAATACCGACTTTGACCCAAGGTAGAACTTGTCATTTGAATGCTTGTCGAGACCACATAAGAGAAGTATTTATCACCATTGCACTGATAGAGGCCTTTGTTTCTAACCCTTTTAGCCTTCGTCAGGTAACCTCATCATAAGGTTATCTGATTTGCCTAGCCTTTGATTGAAAAGTGTTCACCTTTTAACACTTTATCCCTTGAAACCATTTTGAGCCTTAGCCTTTTCATTTCATTACCCACTATACACTTTATCCTTGAGCCTAATTGTTTATCTATCTCATGGCCGTGACTCAAATTTGAATCTTGAGTTGTTTTGATCCAGTTTTCATATCTGACAGTTTTTATGGGATTGAGATTTGAAAAGAGCCCAAAAGCAACATAGTTGCTGCTCTGAAAAAAAAAAAGAAAAAAAATATTTGAGACTCAGAAAAGAAAAGAAATATCAAAAGAGTCGAGAATACAAAAAGAAAAAAAAATGAGAGCTGAAAAGAATGAAAAAGAATTTGTGCCCCAAATAAGCCATAGTCTTAGGCCAATTCTAAGAAAAGAGAGGAAATACTCATCCCAAAAGTCTCATTATTCGAAAGTCAGATTGCTTCACTGTTTAGATCATTACTGATTAAGTTTTCAAGTTTTTGTTGCAAAACCCTTAGTCACTTATATATCCTTTATCCTACCCTTAACCCTTAGCCTAACATTACAACCCTAAAGTCCTCTTGACGGTTGACAACTTCTCAGTGGTGGAGATTAGATTTGATGATAAGCTTATGCATGCGGGAATTAGTCGAGTATTGGTGTGATCACTTACATATACACTTTTACCCCCGAGAGATACACCTTATATTGTTATTCATATTATGTGAGGGTAAAAGGTTGGCCTTGGTATCCGATTGCTTGATGAGTCTTGTTTGTGTGTTCAAATGTGTGAGTATACTTTGTTTTCTTTGATGATCTTGGGTGGAGATAATTTTGGAGTTATCTTTCTTATCTTTCAGTCTTTTGATTGAGGACAATCAAAGCTTAAGTGTGGGGATTTTGATAACACCAAAATTATACATGTTTTGGTTGCGCGTAATCGTATGACTTTACCCCATTTCTCACCCGTTTATGATCATTTCATGCACTAAAAGAGCTTATTATTGTTTGTGAAGGATTTGGAGGCCGTGGAACGGAAAAGTACGAAAAAAGGCGAGAAAACGTGAAAAATGCACAAAGTCAAACATAAGCTACTTGGCGATCGCGAAATGCCCAATCTGGCGCCGCCAAGTTCGACTGAAGAGAAGACCAAAGTTTGACCTAAGTGTCTCGCGTCAACAAACCAGCAGCTTGGCGATCGCCAGATGGCTCCTGGACGTTTTCCTTTAAATATCAGCCTCCTCCTTCAGTTCTAAACATGTCCGATACACGAGGGAAGTACAGAGAAACGAGAGTGAGAGTACGAAAGGTGCCGATACGCTGCGGAAGTCGATCTCCGATCATCTATCGTTGTATTGTCGGTATCATGTCGATGTCTACTTTTGTTTATGTTTTTGTTTTCATTATGAGTGAGTAGTTTATTAGTAGTGCTTGTCATGATAGATGAACCTTTATGGATGATACTTTGTGATTAATGTTTATTGGTTTGTTTTTGATTAATTGAATGTCTTTTATGGTTCTTTTCTGATTAATGTTGTTGTGGCAATTTGAATTCACTTGGTTGGGTGTATTTGTTAGACCAAAACAGATAGACTCCGAAAGGATAATCAACCTACCTTAGCCTGACTTGGACCATAGAGTTGTGTTAAGGGGTTACTTTGACCAATAGTGACCGATAGTAAAAGAGCCATTGCAATATTGATTAGGAAAGGTTTACCGATTCTAGATTGTGGACCAAACGATTTAGGATTGGAATTAGGAGGACCGTATCCTAGTTCATAGCCATAAATTGCACATGTTAGGGTGTCCCAGACTTAAATTCCTACAATAGTCAAAACAACCAAACCTTCGACCTATTCATATCATCCATATTGGGGATTCACTTTATCATGATAAGTACTGCTGTTTTTCCTTATTATAATCTTAAATCAGTATTTTAATTGTTTTATTAGTTTACTTAGTTAATTGTTTCTTTTAAGTATTCAAACATTTTTTCATACAAAACCCCCTTTTAGATTAATTAAACCGATTCAGACTTTAGTCTACGATAACTTGACCGTTCCCAGTGGTAGATACGATACCTGGACTTTCCTACACTATATTACTCACGATCAGGTACGCTTGCCTGTATATGTGGTAAGACGGTGGCTAGGCATTAGAGGTTAAAACTTGTGACGCTTTTTATATACGATAATTACCGCATCAATCGTCATTAGTTCGGGGATCGTTGCCAAGTCTTGGTATATATATATATATATAATTATGTTTAATATATGTTTTGGGTAGTAAATATATTCGGGTAGTTATTATGTTGTCCCGAACTTTTGGTTTGTAAATGTTTTAATTATAAGGTTGTAAATTTTCGTTGTGGATTTGGAAATACTAATTAAGGTATAATTAGCTTTTGGTGGTTTACTTAGAAAATGATATCCCGTATGTTATGTTTTCGGTCATTAAAATGTGGTTTTGGTGAAATCGTAACCTAGGTGTTACAAACCGAATCGAACTCGAATAATCTAATACAAATCGGTTTGTTTTGTTTTCAAATCGGTTTTGAACTCGATTCGAAAGTTTACAATGGTTTTCGAATCGAATTTTGAATTTATAAAAAAATTCGAAAACCGACTCGAAATTCGAATATATATACACACATAAGGTTATAGAGGGAAGTTATATATATATAGATATATAAAATACCCACATTGCGGGAAGTTTTTTTTTTGTTGTTGTTGGTTATTTACATTGCAAGAGGTTTTTTTTTTTTTGGTTATCTAGAGTTTGTTGTCTAATATTTTGTTGTTGTTATATTGAATTTTGGATGTTTGTCATTGTTAATTGTTATTTGATATTTTGTAATATGGATATTTGAATGGTAGATACTTAATTTGAATGAATGGCCGAATGTAATGGGGATGTTCATCCCCTTTTTTGGATCAATTTATTAGTTTTTATCTCTTTATTTTGCAGTAGAATATTTTTTCAATAATTGTTGTTATTTGATATTTTGTAATATAGATATTTGAATGGTTGATACTTAATTTGAATGAATGGTTGAATGTAATGCGGATGTTCATCCCCTTTTTTGGATGAATTTATTAGTTTTTATCTCTTTATTTTGTAGTTGAATATTTTTTCAACTGAATTTGGATAAACCCGAATTCGACTCGAATTCGATTCGAATTCGGCAATGCGAATTCGAGTCGGTTTTACATGTGCCATTTCGAATTCATCGAGTTTCGAATTTACCTAAAAAAGTTTCAAACCCGAACAAACCGATTCAAAAAATTTGAGAAACTCGAAATTCGACTCAATGAACACCCCTAGTAGGTAACCTATTAATACGGTATTAAAAGAAATAAATAAATAGAAATAAATAATGACATGCATCATCATCAATTGATGTATTTTTTTAATTGGCTAATGAAATGGCTTAAGCAAAATTTTTATTTTAGTATATAGTATAAATAAAAGATCTTTGAAATTAAATTATATCGTTGGTGGTCCTTTGGTTACTGTGACACTAACACCGTTAAATCCATTTCACTAACTCTGGAACTAACGGTGCAAATTAATAATATAATGAATATTGCACTCTTCAAAATAAATAAGTTATTTGAAGTTAAATGTAATTTATTATAAATATCTGGCTTCCAATTTCTGGCATAAATGATCCATCAAATCCATTGCTAGCTAATTTCACCATGTGATCAATCAGGTGAAACGGTTGTGCAACATTTATATTTGAAAATTTATAAAGAATCTTTTTAATAAGCTAGACTTAAATTTAGGCTGAGATCAAGTTATTTTCCTGACATTTTATAAGGAACTAATTAACAGCAAAACACTGTGAAGATTAAAAAAATCGAACATTAATCATAAAAACACTGTAAATGTTACATTTTTGGTGTTTTTTTGAGGTGAAGGTTCGATTTTTTTTACTTTCACAATATTTTTGCTGTAACAGTTCAAATTATTTATTTGTTACATTTACAATTTTTTGAGTTGTGAAACTTTTGTTTTTTTATCTTCATTTGGAAAAAGAAAATTCTAGATAGTGGTTTTTAGTATGTTTTTATAATAAATGTTCGATTTTTTTAGTTTCATTGTGTTTTGCTGTAAAGTTTTATGTAAAAAGTGTTGGTCTCATCGATCTCACGAAAACAACTTGGTGTCACCAAAACCCAACTTTAATATGCTAGGTATCTAGATAAAATTGTTTTATTGTTATGTCTCTCCAATAGCAATATACACGTGTTCAATTTCCTCACTCTCTTATTGATGAAGCATAATTAGTATTACCATGAAGGCTATATCTATTATCTAGCAAATTAGTCTTTTGCCTCGTGTATGTATATATAGACTAGTGATGGCCAAACGAAACCGAAGGGCTAGCCCGAACCCGACCCGTTAACCAACCCGAACCGACCCGAACCCCGGTCAAACCCGGGTCTCAGCCCGCGGGCCGGAAACCGGTCCGGAACCTGGGCCGAACCCGGGCGAACCCGGGTTGAACCCGGAACCCGGGCCGGAAACCGGTCCGAACCCTGCCGGAACCCGGGCCCGACTCAACCCGGGTTTGACCAACACTGTAGCAAACCGGGTTTTGGTCAAACCCGGCCCGAACCAGCCCGAACCCGAAATTTGGCCAACACTAATATAGACACACACAACGATAACATTAGGTGTCATTAGAATTTTCACCCATGTGACATGATATAGCCTTAACAAACTTCAATATGGTAATTTTTACTTTTTTATTGGTTCCATTAGAATTCGATCATTGACATCTTTAAGTTACAACCTCTAAATTATAATCCTAGTTACACAGTTGTTCAAATTAGTTTTTCCAAAGTAAAACCTCAAAAGAATAAAATTAAACAACGGAAAACAATATATTAAAGTTTGTTAAAAGTTTTTTCTGAAGTAAAGATTGTGAAAGTTATATTATAGATTGTAATATCTACTTCTAAGATTCAATGCTTGAATAGTTGTTATCATCAAAATTCTAAAACCACTGTCAAATATATAATGAATTAACAAAATTCTTATATATAATAATTGTAATTAACGCCAATTACGTAGAAGTAGATGAACATTATGTAAACAACAACTATTTTTAATTGATGATGGTCATTTAATAATATTAAAATATGTGATAAATGGTTGTAAATAACAATAAATAACATGTTTATTCACTTATATATAAAAATAGGAGTATTATGTAAAATAATACTCAATAGTAACTTATATTATATTAAATCATTATAAGTATTTTATTATATATATTATTGATTGCGATAATGTTTTTAGGTGTGAATTAAAAAGAAATAAAATTGATGTTATTAATCATCATTTTCTCTTTATTCTTATATTATAAATAAGAGAAGAGAAATGAGGTTTTTGTAAGAACCTCCATTGTAGAGTTTTAAGGAGGTTCTTGCTTTACCAAGGTGGTAATGACGTGACATGAAGAAATATGACAATTGAGGTTTTTAGAAGTTCCATAATTGTGGATGTTCTAATACCTTTTTTACTTTTTAACCTGTTAGTGGGTTATAACTTATAAGGAGTGATGTATCTATGATTTTTGTTGAATTGTTGCATCTTAAAAACAGATCAAATATTAGTAAAATTGTTTGATATGTTTTAACTAAATTTCATTGTTTTAAGGGAATTTAAAGTTCTTTTGATCGATTCTAAAGTTTTTTTTTCTTTGACTGATATTTTTCATATCTTAATATTCCGTAACACACCAATCAAAGTTTAATGGGTGGACTCTTTGTAACTTAAAAAGTATCCCATTTGTGAAAATAAATTAAGAAGTGCTAAATGAAGTATGTTAGAATATCCATAGATCCGCTCTCGTTATAAGACACATACAAGAATTCCCTCTATCTTATAAAATGAAAGTGTTTTGTTTATTATACTTTTTGTTAGGGAAATTGTTGAAAAAGATAACAAAAACGTCCAAATTTGCCAACCAGGAGAACGTACATTTTTTTTTGCTTGGAAATGATACAAACTTTAATTTATAACAGAAAGGGGAGCTGGTAACCGGATGTATAGGTTACTAGTTAAAATTCATTGACGTGGCATTAAATTTAAGGAAAATTGCAGTGAAATGTAACATAAATGTCCAAACTTGCCAATTAGGAAAACGTACATATTGCCACTTGGACAGACACGTCAGCAGGTTACCTGCTGACTAAACGGTTAGCAAGTTAATCAAGCCATCATACTTTTCCTTTTATTCTGTACAAATTGGCATTTCTTGTCTCTAAGGCTACACGCACCCATACTCTCCAACCCTCTCAACCCACTCACTTTTTGAATGTCACATCAGCTTCCACATCAGCTTTTGGTCAACCCTCTCTTTACCCTCCCATAACCCTCTACAACACACACCCAACCCTCCCAACCCTCTCACTTTTCAATTTATTTTATTTATTTCATTTATTTTATTTAATTAAATAACATAATTAAATAAATAATATTGTTAAAAATAATTTGAAAATTCTAATATTAATAAAAATTACATAATTAACTAAACTAAAATTAAGTAAACTAAAAAAACTACGAAAAAAATAAACTAAAAAAAATACGAAAATAAATAAACTAAAAGTCGAAGCCGTGTCTCGCTCTTAGTACAACCTTTTTTTGCAACACCGCTTGCAACTCCAAACCCGAAAGGTGGTCATGCGGGGTTTTGCAGAACACCCAGGCTTCCTCGTATGCAACATCTAGTTGGAGTTGGAGTTTTTTTTCTTCGAGCTCCGCAATTTTCCTATCGAGTTCAAGTTTTTGCATCTTGTAGTCCATTTTTTCCGCCAAATTGCGGTCCCACGACTCATACAGTTCGGTCGTGGGGGTGGAAGATTGGCCCCCTCTAAGGGCCTTTTTCGCCTTGCCCCGACCTACGGGTCGTTTAGGTGGCGGAACCTCGACCTCGTCGGAATCTTGACCAAAGTGACCGTCGGAAGACCCGGACGTGCGAGTACGTTTTGTTGAGCGAGACGAAGACCCACCGGACATTGACGGAACTGCAGCCCATTTAGGGCTGTGACGGACTATCTCCCAACACTCTTCGAAGGGGAAAACACCGCCCTCCGTCATTTGGTATTGGGAACGAACCTTTTTTAGAAGGTTGACGTCGTTTTGTCCGCTAGGCCTATTGTTCATTATTTGGTTGTATATTCCGTTGAAGGCCATGATTTTTTTGTTCATCGCCCTCCATTTTGCAGTCAGTTGGTGGTGGGTTCTGTACGGGGTGGCCTCAAGTCGGGCGTAAAACGACCGCTCGATTGACCGCCAAAATTTCACTACAAAATAATTAACGAAACAATTAATTAATAAATTAACGAAAAAACTTATTTGAATAACTTAACAAATTAACGAAACAATTAATGAATAAATTAACGAAAAAACTTATTCGAATAACTTAACAAATTAACGAAACAATAATATACAAGATCTTTGCGCGTTACCGGATGCGGGGTTCTCGGACTCGTTAATCCACGACTGGCATAACGCTACTTTCTCCTCGGGTGTCCATTTTTTTGCCGGTGCGCGGGTGGGGAAGGTTTGTTTCGGTTTTTCGGGGAAAAGATCGTGTTTGGCCTCGGGTGAAGCGGAACCTTCGGTTGGCAACCGTTGGGTTTCCGGAACATACGAATGTGTTTCGCTTGAATCGGAACCCGAGGCCGTTTCACGGGGTACGAGATCGGGGTAAGCCGTTTTCCCGCGGTTATAATCCGTATTGACACCGGATGTCCCGTAGTGGGTGGGAAAGGCCGTATTAGAAATTTGGGTGGGAAAGTAATTTGGAGGGTAAGGAAAATGGGGAGGATAGAAAATTGGCGCATAACCGGTTCCGTAACCGGTTCCGTAACCGGCGTTTTGTTCATCATAATGCGGTATAAACGGCGGTTGTTGTTGAGCGTCAAATTGCGGTATATACGTTTCGTGGTTCGCGTAATCGGCGAATCCCGACCCACCGGCACCTCCCGACGGACCGGCACCTCCCGACGGACCGGCACCTCTCGATCCACCGACACCTCTCGATCCACCGCCACCTCTCGATGCTCTTCCTCGTGAACCATGTCCCGACATGTTTGGATTCATGGTTGTGTATATATAGTTGTGTATATGAAAGTGAATATAGAAGTGTTGAAGGATGTGTATATGAAGTGAATAGAAGGTTTATATATATAGGAGGTTGGTATGTGTTTGAAAAAAAAAATTAAGGGATATGGCCGTTGGAGAAGGCCGTTGCCAACGGCTCCTTGAAGCCGTAGTACCTCCAACCCGCCGGCTTCTCCAGATGACGCACCCAAGCCGCTGAACCCGGCGGCTTTACCCGCAGCAAGCCGCTGCCAAGCCCGGGGTGCGGTGCGTGCAGCCTAATTAACAAATTTTTGGACATTAACGTTACCTTTCTTGACGATCTGCCTTTTTGTTATTATACTTTTTAAGTGTTTATCCCCAAAACTAAAAAAACTAATTTATAGTTATATATTAAATCCAAATATCTACCAAGTGTGTGGCAGATTTGGTTTTTCAAATTGATTGCTGCAACTCCCAATTTCGATTTCGATTTATGATGATGTGGTGTTTTTGAAATCTGCTTTGGCTGACAAAGGGTTCTATTCTTCGATTTGGGTATCTAAAGATGGTGCTGTATGTTTTCGATTGCTGCCTGGGTCGATTTTTGGCTGTTTGAGAGTTAATTTGGCTGAATAGAGAGCTGAATATGCGATCTATGATGGGGGATGGATATCAACTTCGGTTGCTCTTCATTCTTGGTGGTCTAATCGCATCTGGAAGAAGGAAGATGTTACACGTTTTTGAAGTGTGGCTTAATGGATTTAAGCATCTGGATGGATGTTTGGCTGAATGGACAGGCTTCTTATAATTTTGTGGGCTTGATATCTTGGGCCTTTCTATTGTTTTAAGCCTCTTTTGGAATGCAGAATTATTTGATTTGCTGGGCTGTTTCCTTTTGGGCCCATCTGTAAAAAGGAAGTGCTGATTATGGGATTAATGTTAATGACATGGGCCTGATAGTAAAGAGATATTGGACTGCCCAGGTTTTTAGAATCTTGTAGAGTCTCCTTTTAATTTGTTTGGGTTGCTTCTAGAGTTGGTATTGTAAAGACTTGGGTAAATATTCCTAGTCTTGTATAGTCTCCCTCATTGTTTATCCTAAACATTTTTTTAGGTAGACACTATGTTAGAGCATCCATAATGGATTTTTTTTTGGAAGATTTACCTGACAATTTTTTACCGAGAGCTAGACATGCTCTTCTGGAATTAATACTCAGTGGCCCCTGGTTGCTGTAACACCCCGCTAAAGCGGAAACACGAGGTGCGACAGTCTAGATTTCATTGCGATAGGAGATAATCAACACCAACCATTCATTTCAAAAATATTTAAAGTTTACAAAACGTATTACAACCAACCAGAGTTTGGAATTTACAAACATAACAAAATAAACACAGTCTTGATTGATGTCTACAACGCTCAAAATAAGCTTTTTCAATCACCCTCTAATTTCCTGAAAAGCATGTTAAAACAAGTGTCAACTACGAGAGTTGGTGAGTTCACAGGTTTTTATATGCACAAAATATTTTAAATACAACGACATTTTCAGTGAATCTTTTATTCACTACACTTTCAAAAATTAACTAAAGCAAATCCGTTCATTCGCTAAAGTTTTCGTATACAGTTAGAGTGAATCCGTTCATTCACTACCAACAGTGAGTAAATTTTCCGGATGATTTGTAAATCGCAAGATAATTAGTGAGTTACTACAATCCTTTCCAATTCATGACATGCTTTGCCCCTATCTACCCCAGCGGTGGAAGTAAATCCCACTTGCGTAGAACGTTTTGTTCAATACAGTGCACCTATCACTCGTCAGTTCTAGGTGGGTATGTCAATCCAAATAGCGCTATCCACATGTATTTTAGGCCCATTGTTATGAGTTAATAGTAGTCTTCGGGGACTTATTCATTTTTTTCCTTTTACCTCACTATATCAAGCTTAAAACATATCAAATTTAACTCACTTACGTTTCATTTCAATTCAATTCATTTAAATCCATTTTGCTCATTTCGAAGCAGTTCAATTCATAACATTTTCATAAATTCATTCAATCATATCATGCTTTTCACCCCAAAACGATTAAAAACGGTAAAAGTGGGGCTGTGAATACTCACCTTGAGTGCTTAGTGCGGATTTGAAAGGGTTGATGCGTGACCTAAATCCCGGCTCCGAACTAGGGTCGTCCTATCAAATACGAAATTTTAACGTAAGTCCTAGGTCCAACGGTCCTTAACTAAAATCGTACCGAAATCCATAATATGCCATTATATAAATTTTATAGCCTAATCCAATAAAAATTCATTTTGTCACAAATGAAAGTCTTCCAAACATTTTAGAAGTTCAAATTTTATAAAATTGGGCTTTTAAGAAATTTTCAGAATCTGTCAAAATTTTTGAGTTGTAAAAATTGCCATTTTGAACTTAGGTCCTCTAAATATTGAGTCTTTAAATTTTTACCCTCTGAATTAGGGGATGTTAGGAACATCTCCACCAAATTTCACAATTTTTAGAGTTCTTTTACTAATTTTAAACAATTTTACAAAATCAATGATAAAGGCTGAAATTCCAGAATACCTTTAGGTAAAGTTTAGTTCATAAATAATTCTATACACCACTTTATCACGAATTTCCAAAGAGATTTTCTAGCTAAAACATATACCAAACTTTTGAGACAAGTTTCATGTCATAAGGATGGTTTTTGAGGGAGATATGACCTTTTCAAGTGGTGCATGTGTAATCTGCCATAAGAGGACAGCCTACACCACCAACTTAAACTCATTGGTTGAAGTCTCAAAACTCCTCTAAATGACATGATCTTGGACTTTTTAGAAAGATAACTCAAAGTACTTGAGTTTAGGGTCAAGAAAATCGTGCTTTGGATAAATAATCAAGGAGTTATGCTAGTTTGAAGTTGACCAAAATTTCTGACCAAACACTGTTGCACACAAAAATGTTTTATGGTGGTTTGGGTTCAAATCTTGGTGTTTTTGCACCAATCCAGTGGGGTTTGAACCCTAACACTTTAAATATCATCCCATAAAAATTTCATGAAGAAATAAGTTCAAGAAAACCCTTTTTGGGTCGTGTAAAGTACATGCATCAATATTGACAGAATCTGTCCAAAATCTAACACCCATTATGCTACCAAAACACATAAAATCATACAATTTCGGGGTTTTTCTTGCTATTTCACCCACAACTCAGATTATTCAAATGTAATATAACTAAAATATGCTTTCATACCATCCAAACCCATGCATGAACTATTGATGAAGTTTAGCACAAGTTTGGTGGTCAAAAACATCATCTAAACGATTTTTGATTCATTTCTTGTGTTCTTATGGGGAAATCATTGATTTTCACCTTCATAGATTGTGATACCACATATTCTAAGGTTAAATCTCTTTCCCAAACACAAGTTTCTTTCTTGAATCAAAAAGGGGTTAAAACCCTTGAAAAAGAAGAAGAAAAACTCACTAATGAGTTGAAAATCGAAGTAAAAACATCCTAACTTTGCTTACCTTTGATGAACACTTAATCTTTATCTCAAATAGGTTGCTAAACCTTTAAAAATCTGGATTTGAAGATAGTTTCTTGGCTGAGTTTTAGTGAGAGGATAGAGAGAATTAGAGAGAGAGAGAGATGAAGATTTGAAAATGAAAAAGAGATTTGTTGGGGAAATGAAAAAATGATGGATTTTATATGAGAGAAATAAAGAAGAAGAAAGATGATTGGAGGAGGAGGGAGGTGGCCGGCCAAGGGGGCCCACCCACCTCTTTCTTTATATATTTTTTTTTTTATTTAAAACAGTATACATTCTACACTGTTTGTTCGACGCGGTACCGGGTTTTTGACGTTTTTTAGCAAATTCCGACTTTTCGAAGGTGGTTTTAGGTTATCTAGGTTACTTTACACATATTTTAAACATTATAACTTAAATTTCCAAAAATTATCTTAATTTTGGCATTTTAGGATTATCGGGTGATTTCGGGCCGGTTCGGGCTTTTTCGGGCAGTTTTCGGAACTTTTAGGATTTTAACCTAACTTTTTCGCACAAACTAACCTAGATTATTTTAGTAACTTAAATAACTACCTTTTTACCTATGGAGACGCTACTGAGTGATTTTCAGGCCGCTAATCGGAGGGCCGAATTTTGTCGGTTGTCACATTTACCCCCTGTTGAAAGAAATTTCGTCCCGAAATTTACTATTTGCCCTAACTAGGAAGGCTCATTTGTAAACAGGTGAGGGTACTTGCTCTTTATACAAGCTTCTCGTTCCCAGGTAACTCCAGTCCATACTTTGAGTTCCACCAGACCTTGACAATTGGTATCTTACTATGCCTTTACTGCTTGACTTCTTGGTCAAGAGTTTCAATTGGTTCCCCTGAAATGCGTAGCCGCTCATTGATTTGAACTTCCTCTAATGGTAGAACCACTGTTTCCATGGACAGTCTTTTTCTTCAGATTCGAACATGGAAGGTATCATGGATGGCACTGAGTTCCTAAGGAAATTCCAATTTGTATGCAGCTAGTTCGGCTCGCTCTTGCGTCTCAATTGGTCCAATGAATCTAGGACTCAGTTTTCCTTTCCATGGTAATACTTTCAAAAGTACCTTGTCACCAACTTGCAATTCCAAAGGCTTCCTGCGATTATCAGCATAACTCTTATAACGATCCATGGCTGCTTTTCAGCCTTTGCTGCATTGATTTAAATTTTGTCCGTCGTTTCTTGAACGATATCGGGCCTAGTTAGTTGTCGTTCTCCAACCTCTAACCAACTAAGTTGTTGTAGGAGATTTCAGTCAATGATAGATGGTTGTTCCAACTTCCTCCTAATTCCATCACGCAGGCACACATAATGTCCTCCAGCGTTTGTATGGTTTCCTCTGTCTGTCCATCCGATTGAGGACGATATAAGGTGCTTAGGTCTAATCTTGTGCCCATCACTTTGTTTAATGATTGCCAGAATCGTGAAGTAGAACTGCTGTCTCTATCGGAGACGATCAAGATTGGCATTCCATGTCGCATAGCTATCTCATCGACATACAATTTCGCGAGTCTATCAATGCTGTAAGTTTCCCTTATTGGCAAAAAGTGCGCAGATTTCGTGAGTCGATCAACGATTACCCAAATCGAATCATGCCCCTTTTTAGTCTTGGGTAACTTGGTCACGAAATCCCTTGATATCCGCTCCCATTTCCATTCTGGGATTTCCGGTTGCTGCAGGAGTCTGGATGGCTTTTTGGTGTTCTACCTTGATCCTGGCACAGGTCAAGCATTTGCTCACATGCTAAGCTATATCCTTTTTCATCCCAGGCCACCAGTAGGCTCTTATAGTCCTTTGTACCTCTTGTTAGATACTGGGTGTATCGAGTATTTCGTCAAATGAGCTTCATCCATGATCGTTGACCTTAACTGATCGACCTTTGGTGACCACATCTTGTCCTTAAAATAACGTACTCCATTAGCTTTCACCTCAAACTCTATTTCTATCTGGTGAAGAGTTTCTTTCTTCAGGTTTTCTACTTTCAATGCTTCTTCTTGAGCTTCAAGCATTTGATTTTTCAAACTCACCTGCACTATCATTCCCGTGACTCGTGCTCTTGAAGGTTTCACCCTTTTCTTTCCTGCTCAGTGCATCAGCTACCACATTTTCCTTTCCTGGGTGATACTTTATCTCACAATTTTAGTCATTGAGTAACTCGACCCATCTTCTTTGCCTTGAGTTCAACATCTTCTGATCGAGGGTGTGCTGAAGGCTCTTGTGATCTGTGAAGATCGTGCACTTTGTACCATAAAGGAAATGCCTCCAGACCTGAAGTGCAAACACCACAGCTCCTAGCTCAAGATAGTGTGTGGTGTAATTCTTTTCACGAACCTTTAATTGTCTCGACGCATAAGCAATGACCTCCTTTCTTTTCATTATCACACATTCTAAGCCTTAATGCGAAGCATCGCAGTACCCCACGATGTTATCTGTTCCTTCAGGTAACGCCAAAAGGAGTGCATTGCACAAGTTATGCTTAAGTAACTGAAACGCTTCCTCTTGTTTTTCTCCCCAAATAAACTTCTTGTCCTTCTGCGTTAATATTTTCAAAGGTTGTGCAATCTTGGAGAAATTAGCAATGAATCGTCGGTAATAGCCTGCCAGACCGAGAAACTGTCGAATTTCTGTCGGCGTCTTCAGAGTTTCCCATTTCTTTATAGCTTCAATCTTGGCTGGATCAACATGTATTCCTTCTTTATTCACCACATGACTTAAAAGTGCATTTCACGGATCCAAAATTCACACTTAGAGAATTTTGCGTAAATCTCCTCGGTTTTGAGCAACTCCAGTATCAATCTTAGATGTTGCTCATGCTCCTCCTTACTTCGCGAGTGGATTTGGGTGTCGTCTATGAAGACAGTCACAAACTTATCCAGGTATGGTCGACATACTCTATTCATCAAATCCATGAAAACTGCTGGAGCGTTCGTCAAACCAAAGGGCATGATCAAGAATTCGCAATGACCATAACGAGTTCTGAACGCTGTCTTGGCAATATCTTCCTCTCGAACTATCATCTGATGGTATCCGGATCTAAGATCGATCTTGGAAAGGTACGTTGCTCCTTGAACTAGATCAACATGGAACTCTATCTGTCTATGCAGGGGTAGTCCGGGTAACTCCTCCGGGAACACTTCTGGATACTCTCTTACAACTGGAAAGTCCTAAATTTGCTCCTCCTTTACCTCTTTATCTACACATGCGCCATAAACGCCACGCAATCCTTTTGCAAATGGCTTCACATTTTCATGTAGGGTACTATACTGGATCTTGATGTGCCTCTTTGGTTCCAATTGCGAATGCCCTTCCTTGAGCCTTGCATCCTTAATCTCTTTGATTTGCTTACGTTGCTTTGTTCATCCTCTTGGTGCTGCCTAAGCCTTTATTCAGCGTGAAATACCTATCTTTGGAGTGGTTTAGGGTTGCGTACCCTTAGCACCCTTTCCGGTCCTTCTGACCTTCCTTTCCTTTCTATAGTAACGAGTAGTGTAACCGACTAGGTTGTCCTTGGTACCCCTAATACAAGCTCCTGGGTGATTGCAGTTGTAGCTATTACATTTTGGATGAGAGTCCATATACTGCCTTGACTCATAGGTCTTTACTCCAAATTTCTTTTGACTTTTATTTGACTGACTTGAGTTGCCTCCTCTGACTGGTGCCCTACTTTCCTTTATTACCATCTTTCCATTCGATGGGTACTATGACTTCTTTAATTCCCCTATTTGCGACAAGGTCAGTTAGTAATTTGAGTGACTATGGTAGGTACGACTTCCTGGACTTGTTGGGCTATCAGTTGCGCAATGTTGATCACTTAACTCTTACGGTTCCCTTTCTAGCTACGTGTGTTTCTTCTAGGAAATACGGTTTTAAATCATTTGTAAAATGTATGTTTGAGTAAAAGTTGTCTTTTAATAAATGTTCGAAAATATTTGTATTTTATTTATGAGGATTTCTTTACAATAAAATCAGTAAGAACGTCTTGGTGATTAAATAAAGGTTAGTTTCATTGAAACTTAATATATATCTGAAAGGGGTCAAAATTTGATGTTAATACATCATTAAAATATTTTACCCACCCAAACTAAGGTTTAAATGGGATAACCAAAAGTACACTTTGAAATTCCTTCAAAATTCACGAGAGTTACAACCGAAAGGATCAGTTTTGCCAACAGTATTACCGCAACTTGTCCGCCCAAGTCAACTTTCCTAGTCGTCCTTCTTGTCTTCCTAGCATTTTCTACAACTTTGGTGGTACATTCCTCCAATAGATGCACCAATTTTGTCGACTTAATCATGGCCTGATTCTATCTTGATGCCCTGCTTCGACTATTTTGCAGTCCGCCGGCGAGTGTTTGCATAGTTCGAGTCTCTCCTTGTGCCATACTAATATTATGAGCGATCAATATCCCCGAAAGGATATGAAATGATCTTGCATTACCCCAATGGGTTATTGCCAATCCACTCCGAAAGGTTGCCGTAACTGTCTTCTGAGTTGTCTCGTTTAAGGTGCTGGGAGGTTCAGGTAGGACACTTGTTGGGGTAATCGAAGGTGGATTGCTTAAATATCCTTACTTGTTACTCTAATGTCGGAATCATAATGCTTAGACGGGTCCTTCTCCGAAGTCTAAGTAGTAGTGTTCGACATAGTGGTTGTAGTGCCCGCAAGACTCATTAACACGCATTCAAAATACTAGTGACATCCTAGCGCTAACGCAGGAGTGTTCAACAGTGACGTTACCTTTCTTAACGCGTAAATGCTATAGTAAATATCAACATCATGATATGCTTATGTGAACTCACACAGTTTTCGCTTTTCAGGAAATTTTTCGAAGGTTTCAAATTTTTATTTTCTAACAATACGCTTAGTTCATAAGTCCTATCCTACTTATATCATGGCTAAGCGTAGGTGATCAGGCTCCGCTTATCTATGATATATCAGAATAGCACCTATCCTAATCGTATAAGCATTTGGATTCTCCTATACTTCGAAATCTGTGATTAAAATGTTTTAACTTATTTTTTTTTTTTTTTGGAAAAATGTTGGTTATAGTACTTGGTTTTATGAAAACCGATGTTCTCTATAACCTATGGCTCTGATACCAAATCTGTAACACCCCGCTAAAGCGGAAACACGAGGTGCGACAGTCTAGATTTCATTGCGATAGGAGATAATCAACACCAACCATTCATTTCAAAAATATTTAAAGTTTACAAAACGTATTACAACCAACCAGAGTTTGGAATTTACAAACATAACAAAATAAACACAGTCTTGATTGATGTCTACAACGCTCAAAATAAGCTTTTTCAATCACCCTCTAATTTCCTGAAAAGCATGTTAAAACAAGTGTCAACTACGAGAGTTGGTGAGTTCACAGGTTTTTATATGCACAAAATATTTTAAATACAACGACATTTTCAGTGAATCTTTTATTCACTACACTTTCAAAAATTAACTAAAGCAAATCCGTTCATTCGCTAAAGTTTTCGTATACAGTTAGAGTGAATCCGTTCATTCACTACCAACAGTGAGTAAATTTTCCGGATGATTTGTAAATCGCAAGATAATTAGTGAGTTACTACAATCCTTTCCAATTCATGACATGCTTTGCCCCTATCTACCCCAGCGGTGGAAGTAAATCCCACTTGCGTAGAACGTTTTGTTCAATACAGTGCACCTATCACTCGTCAGTTCTAGGTGGGTATGTCAATCCAAATAGCGCTATCCACATGTATTTTAGGCCCATTGTTATGAGTTAATAGTAGTCTTCGGGGACTTATTCATTTTTTTCCTTTTACCTCACTATATCAAGCTTAAAACATATCAAATTTAACTCACTTACGTTTCATTTCAATTCAATTCATTTAAATCCATTTTGCTCATTTCGAAGCAGTTCAATTCATAACATTTTCATAAATTCATTCAATCATATCATGCTTTTCACCCCAAAACGATTAAAAACGGTAAAAGTGGGGCTGTGAATACTCACCTTGAGTGCTTAGTGCGGATTTGAAAGGGTTGATGCGTGACCTAAATCCCGGCTCCGAACTAGGGTCGTCCTATCAAATACGAAATTTTAACGTAAGTCCTAGGTCCAACGGTCCTTAACTAAAATCGTACCGAAATCCATAATATGCCATTATATAAATTTTATAGCCTAATCCAATAAAAATTCATTTTGTCACAAATGAAAGTCTTCCAAACATTTTAGAAGTTCAAATTTTATAAAATTGGGCTTTTAAGAAATTTTCAGAATCTGTCAAAATTTTTGAGTTGTAAAAATTGCCATTTTGAACTTAGGTCCTCTAAATATTGAGTCTTTAAATTTTTACCCTCTGAATTAGGGGATGTTAGGAACATCTCCACCAAATTTCACAATTTTTAGAGTTCTTTTACTAATTTTAAACAATTTTACAAAATCAATGATAAAGGCTGAAATTCCAGAATACCTTTAGGTAAAGTTTAGTTCATAAATAATTCTATACACCACTTTATCACGAATTTCCAAAGAGATTTTCTAGCTAAAACATATACCAAACTTTTGAGACAAGTTTCATGTCATAAGGATGGTTTTTGAGGGAGATATGACCTTTTCAAGTGGTGCATGTGTAATCTGCCATAAGAGGACAGCCTACACCACCAACTTAAACTCATTGGTTGAAGTCTCAAAACTCCTCTAAATGACATGATCTTGGACTTTTTAGAAAGATAACTCAAAGTACTTGAGTTTAGGGTCAAGAAAATCGTGCTTTGGATAAATAATCAAGGAGTTATGCTAGTTTGAAGTTGACCAAAATTTCTGACCAAACACTGTTGCACACAAAAATGTTTTATGGTGGTTTGGGTTCAAATCTTGGTGTTTTTGCACCAATCCAGTGGGGTTTGAACCCTAACACTTTAAATATCATCCCATAAAAATTTCATGAAGAAATAAGTTCAAGAAAACCCTTTTTGGGTCGTGTAAAGTACATGCATCAATATTGACAGAATCTGTCCAAAATCTAACACCCATTATGCTACCAAAACACATAAAATCATACAATTTCGGGGTTTTTCTTGCTATTTCACCCACAACTCAGATTATTCAAATGTAATATAACTAAAATATGCTTTCATACCATCCAAACCCATGCATGAACTATTGATGAAGTTTAGCACAAGTTTGGTGGTCAAAAACATCATCTAAACGATTTTTGATTCATTTCTTGTGTTCTTATGGGGAAATCATTGATTTTCACCTTCATAGATTGTGATACCACATATTCTAAGGTTAAATCTCTTTCCCAAACACAAGTTTCTTTCTTGAATCAAAAAGGGGTTAAAACCCTTGAAAAAGAAGAAGAAAAACTCACTAATGAGTTGAAAATCGAAGTAAAAAACATCCTAACTTTGCTTACCTTTGATGAACACTTAATCTTTATCTCAAATAGGTTGCTAAACCTTTAAAAATCTGGATTTGAAGATAGTTTCTTGGCTGAGTTTTAGTGAGAGGATAGAGAGAATTAGAGAGAGAGAGATGAAGATTTGAAAATGAAAAAGAGATTTGTTGGGGAAATGAAAAAATGATGGATTTTATATGAGAGAAATAAAGAAGAAGAAAGATGATTGGAGGAGGAGGGAGGTGGCCGGCCAAGGGGGCCCACCCACCTCTTTCTTTATATATTTTTTTTTTATTTAAAACAGTATACATTCTACACTGTTTGTTCGACGCGGTACCGGGTTTTTGACGTTTTTTAGCAAATTCCGACTTTTCGAAGGTGGTTTTAGGTTATCTAGGTTACTTTACACATATTTTAAACATTATAACTTAAATTTCCAAAAATTATCTTAATTTTGGCATTTTAGGATTATCGGGTGATTTCGGGCCGGTTCGGGCTTTTTCGGGCAGTTTTCGGAACTTTTAGGATTTTAACCTAACTTTTTCGCACAAACTAACCTAGATTATTTTAGTAACTTAAATAACTACCTTTTTACCTATGGAGACGCTACTGAGTGATTTTCAGGCCGCTAATCGGAGGGCCGAATTTTGTCGGTTGTCACAGTTGCTCATCCTCGGATTCGAACTTGGGGTTGGTTGTTACACCTTCCACAAGCGTTAACCGGTAGGCTGCCCCATTGGGGTTGGCAATGGATGTTCTTGTTGAGGTTTTTACAAGAACCACTACTATGAGATAGAGGTTCTTGCGCAGCCACATGTTCTTATTGGAACCCAGCTACTTGAACAAGAACCCATGTTCTTGTAATACTTTCTTTTTTTATTATATAATAATTCACATGTTCATATGCTTAAATCCAAAATCAAACCAACCCCAACATCGAAAGACATGTACATTACTCATATCTTAATGATTAGAGAAGTTTTTTTTTCATAAGACTGATGACACAGTGTTCCATTATTGGCAAGTCAACATGATAAGTAGACCCAAATGATACATCAAAAGATGGCTTGTTTAGTTTACATGCAAGAAATTAGTTCTATAACATAGGCATAATCCAATTCGACAAGTAGACACATGTTCACTAAGCTGAGATGACATCCTTGTTGGGATCTCCAAATGGCAATGTGACAATGTTTCCAGGCCGCGAAAACACTACCTTTAATCAATAAGAAAAAAAAGAATTTTGAAGATTAGGTGTTCTCCAAGGATGATGAGTGCAATAATGATTAAAAGTTATTGTGTGATTTTATGTTTGGCAAGGATGGTGCTGTTGTGTTTTGCAAAGAAATACCTGATAGTTCCCCAATGTCTTAGTCTTAAAGCCAGCAGCACAATAATCAAAGTAGTACTCCCAAGTGAGGATGAATTCATGGTTGAATCCCAAGGAAAGGATTTTGCTAAGAGTGATATAGATAGATACCCAATTATCAGATGAAATGATAGGATTCATGGATGGGACAATCACTTGATAAAAGGTTAATATCTTTATTTACCTTTTATTCTTCCTGAAATTTGTCCTCCAAAGTCTGAGTGTTCGATAAAAATGTGTTCCTATGTTTTCTACATGATCCATCCTGCAAGTTTAAGCATTTCATGTGTAAAATACGATAATTTTTTATTTATCTTCTGATCACTACTACAGAAAAGGGCTTTTTATACGGTTGTAAAGGGCTTTTTATACGGGTTTTGAACCGTGTAAAAGCCCATCGTGTAAGAAAGTACGAGACATTTTTACACGGTCCACAACCATACAAAAAGGTGACAAAAACCGTGTAAAAAGCGGGGCCTTTTTTACATGGCTTTGGGCAAAACCGTGTAAAAAGACCACCACATCTTACACGGTTGCAAATAAAAACCGTGTAAAAAGATGTATTCTAATATGTTCTACTTACGAGAGTCTTGTTGATATAGCCATGGCTGATGTTACTCTATTAAGCGAAGGTAGGCACCCTCCGGGAAATATGTATTCTTTCATAAAGCCCGGGCTTAGTCTGAATTCGTCATACCTTCCATCCGGGACTGAAGTAAACTAAGAATATATATTCCAAATATTGCAATTGCAAATTAGTATTCTTCTTAAGTAAGTACATTTTTGTTAAATTGGTACATGCTTTTTCTTTTAGAGACTTAAGAAAGATCATTGAACATGACTAAATTTACTTTTCTTTGGTTTAAAGATGAACCAAGTCCAATACATACCTGTAGGACCATAATCCCATTTTCTACCAGTAATGATTCACAACATCTAAAAAATTCTTCAAGGTATTCATGGCCAACATGTTCTATCATTTCACTGAAAATAGACATTGCTTAGACAATCATGTACTATTATGAAGCAATCATAAAGGTGTGTCATGCTTTAACTCACCAGGATATAATTCTATCGAATTTGAAGATGTCCGGCATTTGTCGGTAGTCATACAGTAGAAATCTAATTTGGTCCTGAAGAGTGAAGTGTATTACGGAAGTTGGTTCCAAAATACAAGGAATATATGGTGAATTTTTCTTTTTAAAAGTAACATACCTGTAGGCCACATTCCTTCACTTTTCTTTCTGCATACTTGAGTTGCTCTTTCGAGAGGGTGATGCCGGTGTATTTACATCCTATTCGTTTGACTATTTCAATAGCTAAATTTCCCCAGCCAAATCCTATCTCAAGAACTTCATGGTTCTGATCAACTCTTGCCTAAACATGTTTTATGAGACAAAATCACTCATTTCTGATGGACATTTGCTTAGAAAAAAAAAATGAAAAAATGATTAGTAAACACTCACCTTTTCAATTAAGGAAGATATTTTTCTCATTTGTGCTGTTTTCAAGTCTTCATCCTCATTCTGTTGGGTATTCCATGAAGATGAGTTAAACTTGAATATGAAAAAGGGAACAAAACTAAAGATTAATTTGAAATACTTACCTTGAATATTGCACATGAGTATGACATGGTCTCATCCAGGAAGAGAGCAAATAATTCGTTACTCTAAAAACATAAAAATGTGTGTATATATATACATATGTTAAATGATGTTCTAACAGTTAGATTTAGAACAATGAAAGTTATTTAAGATGCAAAACTTTTCACATACCAAATCATAGTGGCGAGATATGTTTCTGCGTGTTTGAGTAAGAGTGTTTCTCCTTGAAACATGATAACAGAAGTACTTTGCAGATGATATTATAGCTGTTGAAAACATGGGTCCCCACCAACCTCTGAGGGCAAACACATTAAATTCTATTAATAGTTTGAACAACTATACAACTTGAAGATGAAGTGTTAATTAATATGAAAACTCAACTTACCTTTTGTTAGACTTCGATGCATACTTTTTTAAATCATGGTTAAAAATGAAAATCTGCAAAATAGGTGAAGTTCAATAAAAAAGCACAGGAGGAAGTATGCAGGTTCTTGAGTATCAAGAGAAACAATGACTTTTCTTTTACCATAAGCATGCGTAAAAGGCCATTTTCTTTATCAATGAAGGAGAAGTCTCCATTTATATATGCGTCAGCAAGACCTAAATCGGCTTCTGTTACAATCTGCATGAATATTCAACACGACAAACCATTTAGCAAAGGAACGACTTTTAAATAAAATTAAGAGAGAAAGTTGTTCGTAGACGTTGACCTGATTTTCTATGCGAAAATACAATGTTAGTAACAAGATAACTATGAAAAAGAAATGTGAAAAACATTGACCTTCCAATAAAATTGGGGATTGTGAATTTTCATGTAAACTTTCAAAGGGCTGTTCTTTGTGGTTCCTTCAAATGTGAATGTTGTGCCACCATCTTCCAATAAACTGGGAAAAAAAATAGATGAATGGTTATGCTTACACAACTTCATTCCATGTTGAAATACACAAGCCACATAAAATCGATCACATACACCAACGCCTCAAGTGTCTAAAACCTTTGTGGAGGGTGAATGGTAGATAGTAGTCCACAAATTATAAAAAGCTCAAAAACCTCACTATCAAGCTATGAGAGGTGGGTTGTCATAGTTTTAATTATTAAGGTAAAGAAAAGTGAAGAAATGGTACCTAAACATAGATTATATGAACAAATGTAACGGATGATTAATGCTTAGAAAATAAATAACATTAGAGGGAGGTTCATACAAGAACAACCTCATTAAATAAATCATATATGATTTAGTGGTGGGACCCACCTAAATCATATATGATTTTTTATTATGTGAGACCCACATCACATGTGATCCAGAATTGTCCCTTTGTTCTTGCAAATTGACTTTGTTCTTGTTTAAACCTTTCTCAATAACATTATCTACTAAAGAGGGATAACTTCGCTTATATATATGTGAAACATATTCTCAAGATATTTGAAGGTTATGGTAAGACCATGACTCACATTAAAGTTCCAATAGCAATATAATCTCGAAGGAACCTAACAACAAAGGATCGTGCCCCGACTTCCATCAAAGAGGGTACCATTAGTTTAGGGTTGTTTAGAATTTCATAACTCTGATTAATCATGGCACTTGCTGCACGCATACCAGCCTGCAATACAATGATAAATGTGAGGCTTATATTTTTTTCTCTAAAAGTGTCCACTAAATATTTTTGGATATGTACATTAAACAACAGCCTACTTAGAGGATTATGATTTTAGGAAAAATATTTTCTAATATGTAGATTATCCAAAGATAGGTACATCCAAACAAATACTTTTATTTACTATTTTAGCAAGAGGATTTCATGAGATATTAATTTGCGAGAATATTTACCTTGAATCCATCCTCATGGAATCCATAACCTACATAAATAAGTTACGTAAAGTAGTTAGAGCCCGAATATAGAGGATCATACTTATTGTACTAACAAAGAACAATTGTCCTATAATCATGAATTCTAGAAATGTTAATACACAAAGGTGAGCTCACGAAAAGTAGGCATGGTTGAGTCATTTATGGAAACTTTTTAGATCTTGCGTATGTGAGTAGAAGGGAAGGGGTGACGTAAAACAATGCTATATGAACCCTTTTGTGTTCAATTCCTTATAGGAATGACCATATATAATTTTTAATAGTAAAAGAGGACAAAAACTACCTTGGTATGATGCACAAAACCAAATCCCAGTCTTTCCTTGAATATGATCAAGCTCAACTATAGCCTTTGATGCTCCAAGAGTTGGAATTGGTTGTCTCATTGACCACTTAAGCAATGTGCTTTTTGGTGGTCGCGATGGATTAAGAGTAAACAGAAAAGGTAGCCCATCATGATCATCAATTTTCTACATTTTATATTGGACAGTCCAAGAGTTAGCAATATCTTGTGATCATAGAAATGCAATTAATGGCTACTAGGAAGTCCAATAATCATGAAATATGCAGAATCTAGTGATGAAAGTATAACATTATTTGTTGTTCTTTCAACCCTCTTAACATGTTATTTTCATCTAAAAATCATAAAAAGATGCAACTCATGACTACTAATGCTAACCACAAAGTTGTGGCGTATTGGTTAAGGCATGTGTGGTAAGTGGCATTTTTTGGGATCATCTGGAGTTAAAGGAACCACTTAGCTTTCAAAGAGTTACCAAAAAGAAAAGGGAGCTCTTTTTGGTCATTCAATTGCTTTTGATTGGATTAGATGTCGATTTAAAGGGGGTAAGTTTCTTAGTTGGGAGAATTGGAAATGTGACCCGGCTAATGCTTTGTACTCTTGTTTTGCTCTAGCTTCTCACCATTGTTGAATAAAATCCTTTGCTTGTGGTTCAAAAAAAGACACTAAGAAGGTAATAAAATGAGCTAGGTGGGTGGAACTGAATGTATATATAGAGGGGAGTTCCGTTGTTAACCACAAATATATATATAGAGAGAGAGAAGGAGGAGGAGGGAAGTTAATTTGCAAACCACAAAAAACGTAAAAACGTGCAAACCGTGCAAACTCATGGTTGCATAGATTAAATAAGTGAAATTGATTCATGGAGTTGTATAATATGATGAAAATGTTTCATAAACATCAAATTTTGATGAAGTTTCATATTTTGGTGCTTTTTATTCATATGAAACTTTTTTCTCGTTTCTGTGAAACTTTTTCATTTCTACGTAAATAAACACTTTCATATGAAACAATTTCATCAAAAAATTTAGTATATGAAACATTTTCATCATATTAAACAACTCTACATAAGATTTTTTTATTAATTTACATCTGCAACCATGAGTTTGCACGGTTTGCACGTTTTTTGTGGTTTGCAAAAACTTCCCTATATATCAATGAATTTGTGTTAACCGTGTTAACTCATAGTTGCACACATAAATCAATGAAATTTTTTGTGTGGAGTTGTTTAATATGATAAAAATGTTTCATAAACTAAATTTTTTGATGATATTGTTTCATATGAAGGTGTTTTTTACATAGAAATGAAAAAAGTTCACATGAATAAGAAAAAATTTCATAGGAATAAAAACACCGAAATATGAAACAATTTCATCAAAAATTAAAGTTTATGAAACATTTTCATCATCTTAAACAACTCCACAAAAACAATTTCATTGATTTACGTATGCAACTATGAGTTAACACGGTTAACACAAATTTAATGGTTAACAAAATAACTCTCCTCTATATATATATACACGGGATAAGCTAAATATTTTGCAAGAAGTCGAAAAGTGTGGTATCATTGATACACAAGCAAAATTTATATATGATACTTAGATTTCTCATCTTCTTGCAATAACTTTAATTTCTCGCATAATCCTCCTCCTCCTCCTCCTCCTTCTCCCTCTCTCTCTCTCTCTCTATATATATATATATATATATATCACAATTGGGATGTAAGAGTAATATTACCTGAAGTACGTTTAACCAATACGTTAGGCATACTTTATTATCCTTGGTTCCTTGAAAATTCAATGCACTCCATGCTCTCTCGTTCTTGGGCATTAGATATTTATCATGATGTAGAAAAATGTCACTGCCATAAAAGAGTCATTAAGAAATCATGAGAAGTAAAGTTTGTAAATGAACATAAAAATGTTGGAACTTAGTGTAGGGAAAGGAACTTGTCACATAGGAGCCAAAACAAAAACTAGAGCATCTAATAAACTTCAACCAACAATCATTTAATGAATCATTTAATTGTTTGGTATTGGAGTGTGGTGTTCATAATGGTCTCTTGCTTAAAACCTGAAAATGGCTTTTAGACCATTTTCGCGGCGCAAAGGCTGGTGCGAAAACCATGCAAAGCCTTGTTCGCGGCGCGAGCGGATCGTTACCTGTTCGAAAAATTGCATCTTTTCACCAAAAGTCGCGACTCTTCGCGAACCATTGCGATCCTTGAACCCCAATCATTATATATGGATCAGTTTCTGGGATTTTACATCAGATTATTCATTATAAATCCTCTCTCCTTTCTCCACATAATTATTTCAACAACATGGTTTGATTCGCTAGATTCAAGACTTATCTTGAGTAGATTGTTGTATCCTCAAGACACATCGATACACCGGTGAAAATTTTGTCTTAGGACACTGCGATTCTCGCGGGCCTCAATCAATTCGTGCAACAAAGGATTCTTCTATTACAAGTAAGATTTACGATTATTGTTGTATCATATTATGTTCTTGATCAATAAAAGATTTCTATTCAATTTCTTTGTATCATATCAATTTATATACAATCTTATGTGTTTGGATTGATCATCCCTAAAAAAAATATGAGATTTATAAATCACCCATTGCTCTTGGTGATGTGTTATATTCATGTATTATATAGGTACAAATTAATTAGATGGAGGATAACTGTAAATAAATAGAACAAGCTATCCCGATTAAAGAGATCATTGAGGATCATGCATCCATATCCTTTCCCTACATAGTGGATATGGTAACAAAAAATCTAAAAGCACACAGGTTCAAATATATTCCAATTTAAAGAAATACACCTGTACACATAACTAAAAGCTCCAAGTATTCTCCTTTCTTCATGTGTAGCTTCTTCTCCTAACATGCTAAGGGTATCTGGGGCATCTGCATCTATTATGCATCCATGATACTTTTCTTGAGAACCATCTTCACAGAGTACTACACAACCTGTTCATCCATAACATTTCCATAACATTATAAATGTAGAAGAAAACCGGTAAGGCGGTAACTGATCATCAGGGTATAAAAAGAAATTATTTACCATCATCGGTTTTAGAGACACGCTGAACCACACAGTTTGTTCTTATTTGGCAGCCTCTAGACTCCAATTCTTCTTTCACCTGTTACTCATTCGTGGATATAGTTAGAATGATCCAACTTCGACACATGGGAAAATTTACTCGAAAACAATGCTAATCGATAAAATAATTAATACGTCACCCTTTTAATGTAATTATGTGAACCGCGCCTGACAGTGAGCCATTGAGGGCCATTGAAAGCTAGTAGAACATATATGGAGGATACATTAATGACAGAAAAAATAAATCATATATGTCGTAAAAGAAGATGTACTTTGAGTATGTTGGAACAAATATGAAAAGATCAATATACCTGAAATAGATAGTGATTACGAAAATATGAGAGGACTGAACAAGCAGAGAAACTCATAACTCCTTCTGTAGGGCAAGGCCAGATTGAAGTGCATATTGGAACCTGTGTTTTACATTGACATTACATATTTCAATGTAAATTCATCGATATATATATATATATATATATATATATTGAAGTAGGTTCAAATAAGAATTTTTCAAGGAACAAAGGAACACCCCATAGGCGCCACATGTGGGTCTCACTCCATTAAATATAATATATATTTATATTATGTGGGAGTGAGATCCACGTAATATGTGGTGGCTAAAAGGGTGTTCTTGTATGAACGTGTCTCTATATATATTTTCATTTTTCAAAACAAGTACTGAAAGGTTACAAGTTTGAAGTTCTCTTACAAGATAAGCCTTTTGAAATAGCTCAGAATAACCATGTGATCGTATGAAATCCGCCAATGTTTCATTGCGACCATTGTTTTGGTTGTGCTCCAGCTCTTCAAGGTACCTATATTTTCGCTTATATGTACCTCAAACACATCATAATGTAATTAAATGGATATTTAACTTACATATGTAATGTAATTTATGTACCTCAAAACATCATCTTTGAAGTTGGTTAATTCCCGGAGCATCTTCAAGAAGTAAGGATTTAGTACATTCATTTTTTGCGTAAACAAACTTGAGAAACTGTTCCGATTCCCCCATTCATAGCCATGACCTTCATCTAAGCTCACTGAGAATGACATATCTGAAATCTCCGTATCAACTCCAAGTTTCTCAAAGAACTCCATCATGTTGGGATACGTGACCTACATTAGGTCGGGTTTTAGTGAGAACAATACATTATTGTAAGAATTTGAGAGCACGTGATTGTACCATTTATATTGTGTGAATGCTTGTCGTGAAAGAATTCTATGTGAAGATACAACCCGTATATATACAATGGTCCACATGGAAGGCATATAGTGCTTTAACGGTTCTTATTAATAATATTGTACATACAGGTTTTGTTTTTTATTGTAAACACATGATCCGTAATAGATTAAGCATGCAATATATAACATCTACGTAACAAACATATTAACCTAATGAAAATAAAATTATTGCACATATTTGTTATATTTAAAAAGTTAGTTTTTAAGAAAACGATAACATAAACAAATGTTTTATAACTTCAACGAAAACTCTTCGTGAAGTTGTTTAATATGATGCAAATGTTTCATATAACTTTGAAAGCTACTATTCAATATACTGAAGTTTCAAAATTTTGCTATTGTATGTATTGGGTGACCTACTAAACAGGTTGCAGGTAATTTTTTGAATTTTGATTTTTTTTAATTCTAAAATATTAAAGTAATTTACTAATTTGGTCCTTGAGTTTTGTTAAATTTTACGATTTTGGTCCCAAAGTCGCAACACCACCTTCCTCCACCGCCTATCGTCGCACCAACATCGCCGGCCACCACCATCACCATAACCACCACCGCCCACCTTCACCGGAACCACCATTGTCGGTCACCATCACCGGAACCACCATCGCCCACCGGAACCACTACCATCACCGTAACCACCAACGGCCACCATCACCGCACCACCATCGCCAACCACCACCATCACCGTAACCACCACCGTCCACCATCACCGGAACCACCACCATCCACCATTACCGGAACCACCACCGCCCACCATCACCGGAACCACCACCGCCCACCATCACCGGAACCACCATCATCACCAGAACCACCACCATCACCATCACCGTAACCACCATCGCCCATCATCACCGCACCACCATCGTCGGCCACCACCGTCACTGTAACCACCATTGCCCACCATCACCGGAACCACCACCGCCCACCTGCCTCCCTCTGTCGCACCGGTCATCTCTGCGAACTCTGACCATCTTCTTCGGCGAACTCCGGTCATGTTCTCCGGCGAAGGTGTGAGATGGTGGTTACGGTGATGGTGAGTGATGGTGGTTACGGTGATGGCGTGCAATGGTGGTTACGGTGATGTGTGCGATTGTGGTTACGGTGATGGTGGTGGTTCCGGTGATGGCGTGCAATGGTGGTTACAGTGATGGTGTGCGATTGTGGTTACGGTGATGGTGGTGGTTCCGGTGATGATGGTGTCCAACGATGGTGGTTCCAGTGATGGTGGGCGGTGGTGGTTCCAGTGGGCGATGGTGGTTCCGGTGATGATGGTGTCCGACGATGGTGGTTCTGGTGGTGGTGGGCGGTGGTGGTTATGGTGATGGTGGTGGACGACAATGGTGGTGCGGCGGCAGGTGGTGGTGCGACTTGGGGACCAAAATTGTAAGATTTAACAACACTTAGGGACCAAACCTGCTAAAAAGGTGTTGACTTGCTATTGAAGGTGGCAATACATACAATAGCAAAATTTTGAAACTTCAGTATATTAAATGGTAATTTTCAGAGTTGGATATATACAATAGCAAAATGTGACAACTTGAATACATTTTCAGATACTAAACCCTTCATTTTTTTATGAAATTATGTCATATTCGGTGTTCTTTTATGTACAATGAAAAGGTTTCATACACCTTTTTCATTCTTGTAAAACTGTTTCACGTATTTTTTAATCGGGTTAATTACACCGGAGTGTATCGAACTTGTCACGTTTTATCATTGTATGTACTCAACTTTAAAACTTACCAATTAATGTATTGAACTTGCTAGAATTGTCATTGTGTGTATCATACCTGATATAACAAGTAAGAAGCTGACGTGGCACCGGTTATATTGAGGTGGCATCTGATGTGGCATGACATGGCTGCTTACATGGATATTCTTCTATAAAAATAATTCTAAATTAATAAAAATGAGAGTAATTTATAGATTTGGTCCTTAAAGTATGTCAAAAACTATGCATTTGGCCCTTAAGTTGTCTTCATGTTCAACCTCCCTCCCACCACCACCACCATCAAACCACCACCATAAAACCACCACCATCAAACCATACCCAACCATCACCACCACATCACCACCAAACCCATCATCTCCAAACAACCACCATCAAACCACCAAACGACCACCACACCCACCATCTCCAACACAGCCACCACCACCACACCACAACCACCGCCACACCCACCATCTCCACACCACCACCAGCACCAAACCACCACCACACCCACCATCTCCAAACAGCCACCATCAAACCACCAACACACCCACCATCCAAACAGCCCTTTCTGGGATTCTCGAATATTCATCTTCTTCGTGAAGATTATGATGAACACCAAAAATGAAAACTTTAAATCCAAACCCAGATCTGGAATTACGTCTCTTCCCTCTCCCATTGGTCCTCTTCTCCGGCGCTATCCTCCCGCTGTAGATCTTCGAGTATCGTTTTCGTCAATCGCCGGTAAAAAAACTCCGAGTTGTGGAGTCGCCGGACTATTATTCCGGCAAGTCTTTTGCAACGGAAACCCACAAGTCGACGGTGTTTGGGTGTTCTTCCAGATCTACACGAGGTTTCGATTGAAAAATGAAACCCTAAATTGAAATTAGGGTTTAAAATTAGGGTTGAAATTGATTTGTGTTTAGGTTAGATTTGGATCAAATTAGGGTTCTTGATGATGTTGATGAAGAACAATGGATATTTGGGCCTTGATGAAGAAGATGAATAGAGGGAAGAGGCTATGAAGTGTAAGGATCAAATTTGTAATACTCAGTATACCTTAGGGACTAAATTTGTATCAGCTCTTTAAATATTAATAAAATTAATCAAATATTAATAAAATTACCTGTTACCTGCTCAGCAGGTAACCGGATACACACAATGACAATTCTAGCAAGTTCAATACATTAATTGGTAAGTTTTAAAGTTGAGTACATACAATGATAAAACGTGACAAGTTCGATACACTCCGGTGTAATTAACCCTTTTTTAATCCTATGAAACCTTGCATTTTTACAAAAAAAGCCAGCGACCGCTTAACGACTCCATATTATTACCAATACCAGTATACCACCAAGAGTTACAAAGAGATAAAAGCCCAGCAAAAACAAAATTAGACTTCACCTAAAGCCCTAGTTCTAATTAAACCCACAAAACAAAATTAAAGTAGTAAACCTTTAAAAGCCCTAGGTCACACTTCACAAAGAAATTAGACTTCACGACTTCACTTCATCCTTTTTCAGTTTTCACGCCTTCATCTCTCTGCTCTCTCTACACACTGTCTCACCAGCGACGGCAATGGCACGGCAACGTCACTCTAGTCTCTCCTCTACTCCCCTCTCTCACCCACGATTGTTCAAGACTTCAAGTGTTCAAGTATTCAACTTCAAGAGTTGTTCAAGTTTTCACTGTAGTCTCTCCTCTAGTCTACTCATTTTGATGTGATTCGGTTTGTCGGGTCCAACCCAAACCGAACCCGATGCAACCGGAAAATTCGGATATCCAAATTTTTTTGGTCGGCTTTCGGTTTGGGTTTTCCCAACCCAAAAATTTTGGATATCCGAAATTTTCAACCTGACTCCACCCGAACCTGACCGATGCACAGGCCTAAAACCAATTATCGGATTAAACCAATTACCATATTTTAATGTTCTATTTGTGTATGGTAACCATTTTCCATTTGATTTAGGAATATATCTTCATTTTCTGTTATCGTATGTTTTGCATGGAAGATATATATCATCAATTTTTTATTGTACGGTTCTTTTTCTTGAAAGGTATCAGTATCATCAGCTATTGACGTTGATGATAGTGGGTTTTCTATTGGTTTTCATTAATGATATTAGTTGGATTTTATGTTTGGTTCACTTTTTGGTTTTATAAATGAAGTCAAGGGCGAATTTAAGCATGGCGTAGGTAGGTTCCGAGACCTACTTAAATTTTTAATTTTTATTAGAAGTTGTATAGAATTTCTTCTGAGACCTACCTTAAAAGGTTTACAGGAAGTACCTTAAAAACTTATTTCGCAGTTTAAAAAAGATAAAAGCTTTGGTGGTGTGTTGGAAAAATCCTCATGCTATATTGAAGAGGTCACAAGTTCAATTTTCCTTGCCTACATTATTATTTTTAACTTTTTTTTGTTTAAGGCCCAACAATTTTAACTCTATTCTAAATACCAAAAAAAAAGCCCAACAATTTTAACTCTGGTCCAAATACCAACAAAAAAAGCCCAACAATTTTAAGTCTAGCCCAAATATCAAACAAAAGATACCATGTCTTTAATATTTGATTTTTAATTTTAATGATGCGACAAACGAACGTATAGTTGACACTTTTATTTTTTCGGCTAAAAATAATTAAAGGGAACCACGTGGTTTTGTATTCTAGATTCGCCACTGAATGAAGTTTAAAGTTTGTCCTTGTTTCACCAATGAAATTAGGTTATGTGTATTCAATTTCATGTAAGATACTTGGGTTTTGTTTTGTTTTATTTTCATGAATGAAATTGGATCTTGTACCAATAGAACCTAAACGACCGTAAAACTAAAACAAATTCTAACAAAATATAAACATCAATTTATACATCTTTAAAATAGAAAAAATAAAGATTTAAAGGATTTACTTTATTAGATATGTTCTTCAATTCCTTTCTCCATAAGGGAGACAGTAGTCAACGAGGTTGTGTAAATCTTTTAAATTTGAAAAACTTAAAAAAGAAGTTATTACAACAAGAGAGAAATCTTTTATTAGAGCATTTACAATGGAGTTTCTTGAAAAGGTTTTTCTTGGATTTTATATAAGAACCTCCAATGTAAGATAGAGGTTCTTGTTCAATTACAAATTCTTATTGAAAACCAGGTGCTTAAACAAGAACCCGGATTTTTGTACTACTTTCCTTATATGTTATTATTTTTGTTATTTGTTAAACATATTTTTAATAAATCTATAAAACATATATATTGTGCAATAAAACGTATATTAAATTAAATAACATAGTTATTATAAAAGTATATTTTTTTCTTATAAATTCTTATACAAATTTTGTGACTTTTTAAATAAGTTTAATTTTTAATTATATCATTAAGTTATTAAGTTTTGATTATTTTTAAATATTTTTCTGCATGTAAATTAAAATTAAATGATTAATCATATACTAACAATTATACAATATCTTACGATTAGTATCTATGTGTTGCCGAAATAACTGCTTTTGATGATTAAGGTGATATGATGGTCAATTGGATCGGTGAAGACGTAAATAACTCAACACAAATATTTTAAGGTTCTACCTATGAATTCCAATAATATCTTTAAAGAAATTTCGAAATACGTTCAAATAAAGTTCATCAACAACTCTGCTCCTTGGTTGAACATATTTGGCCAATTTAAGATTAAGAATGATCTATGTTACTATAAACTATTTGCTCGTACTTTTTTTTTTAAATTAATATTTCTGTAATATTGCCCTTTTTTTAATTGTAGTATAAAAATAATATTTGTGTTTTAATTGTTTTTCATATATGTTATAATATATATATATATATTGAAAAATTAAAATCAATATAAAAGTGAAAATAATAAATTATATTTTAAACTTTAAATATATATGTATATATTAAATTTATATAACAATTGATAAATAAGAAAAGAAAAGTGAGGTTTTTGTAAAAACCTCCATTGTAGAGTTTTAAGAAGGTTCTTACTTTGTTGGGTGACAATGATGTGACAGGAAAAATATGGCAAGTGAGGTTCTTAAAAGCTCCATTACTGTGGATGCTATAATATATTCCCACCAATATATAGGAAACTTTGGAAATAATTTTTTAGAGTATAAAAAATATTTTCTAGGTAAATAAAATATTTTAATAATATAATTAATGTTATAGTATTTAAAATGAAAAACGTGTTGAAGTTAGTAATTTTGTTTTAGAGACCATTATCTTTTTTATTTTTAAAAACCTTCTTAACATTAATCAAGAAATCACTCATGAACCATTACTACCATGAGTCCATGAGGCAAAAAATTACAACACATATTTTCCAAAAAAACTTTGCATGCGTTTTTTTGTCGAGGTCCTTGACAAGCAGCTCAAGTCCATACACAATAAATAAAAGACAAATAAATAAAGGGTAGATAAACTCATACTTCCTCTATTATGAGTTCCTAAATAAAATGAATCCATTGTAATTTATAGACGTAATGCATCTTCAAATTTATTATTGTTATTGTCGTTAAAAGTATAATAACTAACCTCGGAAATTAATTCAACAATAAATTATATCCATTAAAGAAAAGTATGTTTTAAAAACCAAGCAAAAAATGTATAGTTAATTGCTTGCATGTTAGAACTAGTTGGTGTTTATTAGAAAGTAGTGCATGAAGGATGGGAAGATGTACGTAGTTACCCGATTGAAGACCATGAAAGCCAAGTCCAAGTCCACGCCATCGACAGTGGTGGTGTTAGCAAGAGTACCACCGAGGTAATCCTCCTTCTCGTATAAGACCACATGTACCCCTGCTTTTGCTAAAACGTATGCTGCAACTATCCCGCTGAAACCCGAACCAACCACTGCCACTCTCATCGCAGACATCTACCTAATGTTACTTACCTCTTACAATATAATGTGTATAGCTTTGGATATGCTTACATACATTTATATACACATGATGCATGTGTTTATGCATGCGTATGCGTGTTCAAACGAGGCGGCTATATTAACTAAATAGGAATGTTTTATTATTAATTATCTCTTGACAAGTTGTAATATACAAGTGTTTAAATGTCCTGGCTCTCATTATTGATAAAACATTCAAATGGGGCCAATAATTAGTATCATGTAAAACATCCAAATGGGGCCAATAATTAGTACCATGATAGCCAGGGCAAAGCCAACTTAGCACCAAACAATACAGTGGCTTTCCCTCACTCTTCAATTTCTTTTTTTTAGTGAACTAATATAATGTTCAGGAGGTTTGAGAAGGTGAAGCCTTGTCCTTTAATAGGCTACCTGTAAATAAACGCAATCCGATGTGGGACAGCCCATGTGCTGAGAAGGAACTTCTTAGCATCTTAATATACTGGATCAGAAAGGAATTTTTTTGGTAGATAAGTCGATGTGGGATAATTGTTTTAGAGAAAACACTAAATAGGCTGGTGGGTGGAGGTATCCCACATCGACATATTAAGGAAATTAAAGGCAACATAAACTGTATAAATGGGCTGAGGGTGGCGTTTGCATTATTATAACTTGATTCATCATATTTTTCTGAAACCGTTACCCTGTACCCTTTGATTTAGGTAAAATAAAATTTAAATTTAAAATATTTTACGACTAGAATGTGAGAGTATTAAATATTTAGTAGCAACTAGTAAAATTTTTGGTTTAGTTGTGACGAACGCTCCAAGATTAACAAGGAGCTTTTGGATTATTTAGTTTTCGAGTAAACTTAAATTTTGGTCGTTGTGGTTAAATGAAATATTTGGTTTAATGAAATCTTTGAAAGTATGATCTAGCTTTGATAAATTTAATTGTTTAAAAATAGTCATTGTGGTTTTTATTTTGCTTTGAAAGAGGTCTTTATTTACTAACTTTGTTAATAGCCTATGCTAGATTGAAGAGACAATAATTTAAATAGCCATTTCAAAAATAGCAATTCATCTCCTAGCCACTCTCCCACACCGATTTGCAAAATAGCCACAACCGTCGCCCTTAGATCCGTCGCCAAGGGCGACCGTAGCTTTTCCGGCCATCTTTGCACATCCGTCGCCCCACCATCCATCTCCCCGGGCGACGGTTTACCCCCTTTGCAACTTTTAAATCATTCTTACTTTTTGCAACTTTTTTGTAATAATGAGAAATGCTTAAATATGTGATGATAAATTAAAGGTGTTTTTTTTAATGGGTTCAACTACATATGAACACACAAATGTGGGCCCACAAATATGAACACACAAATGGTGGGGCGACGGTTGAATACCAAACTCTTGATTTAAGGGGCGACGGTGGGGTTGTTTGTGTAAAAACTAAAGCGTCGCCCGGGGAGACGGATGGTGGGCCGACGGTTATACAAAGATGGCCGGAAAAGCTACGGTCGCCCTTGGCGACGGATGTAAGGGCGACGGTTTGTGGCTATTTTGCAAATCGGCGTGGGAGAGTGGCTAGGAGATGAATTGCTATTTTTGAAATGGCTATTTAAATTATTGTCTCTAGATTGAAGGGTATTTTAGTCGTATGACCTATTTATTAAACTTTCTCTAAACTATAGGGACCAACTCTATAAATTATATAATTAAAGTAAATAAAAGTAATAGAATACAAGAAGTCGTCTGTCCCAATATTCATCCCAACCAACACAGGTCAAACCCATTACTTCGTCGCCGGCCAAACCCCCAACCAATAATTTTTACTCTGTGTGTGTTGGGAGCTTTTTGTAGCTTTTTCTAATTATACCCTTATTAATATTAATTATTAAATTCAAGATATTCTTTTTGATCATTTTATATATTCATAAGTTAGTTTTTGTCAAACATAGTTTATTCATAAACTAGTTTATCAAGCAACAACTAGCTTATCAGCTAGTTTAGCAACCATAGCCTAAATACACTTATCAGTTATAAGTTACCTTATCAGTCATAAGCTACCTTATCAGCTAGTTTGCCAAACATAGCATTATAAAGTTGCAAGGTGAACCCTTGACTACTTATTTTGTGTGTGTGTTTTATCATTTTGTTGTCTATTTGTTTTAGTTTTATATTTTATTTTATTTTTATTATAAATATATAGATTAATTAATTTTTTTACTTATTTATATTACATTTTAAATAATATGAACTATTGATAAAATATAAATAATTTTCTTTTATATATTATAATATGTATATTATAATTTAAGGTTTAAACTTAAGGTTTTTTTAAGTAAATACATAATTATTAGTATAAACATAACTTTTTTAGTAATAATATAATTATGAAAATAAAACATAAACATTGACATATAAATAAAAAATAAAATAACTTTTATTACATTTTTACTTACTCTAAAATAACATTATCTATAGTATATAGTATAATTAACACGTAAAAGACATGTTATTCGATCGGGGTAGCTCATTCGATCTGAAAGTCAATAAAGAATTATATATATTTTATATATCATTTGTCTTAATTGATTTTGTTTAAATTTTCTTAAATATTATTTTAGTAAGAATTGTTTTAATAATTTTAATATTTTGATATAAATGAAATAACTTTTTACTATAAAATTATTTAAATTTTACATGGAATAGAATTTTGAATATAAAAACATAAAAATATAAAGAGTAGTCTACTATAAGGACTAAATTTGTAATTTAATCATACATTTTTTATGGATAAGTTAACCATTAAGTTTAATAAACTTGGATGGATAGATGAAATTGAAATGAAAATAAAAATCACAAAGATGAAAAGTAATTTTTAAAGATTAGGGACGAAAAACATATAATTTTTTTTTTTACTTTTTTTACTTTGTTATTAACCCGTAAAATAAAATGTATTTATAAAATAAATAAAGATAGTAAAAAGTAAAAAATATGAATTATATAATTTGAGAATAAAATATGTAAAGAATGATCTAATATAATGACTAAATTTGTAGTTTAATCAAACATTTTTTGATGAGTTAACCATTAAATTTGGATGGAAGGACGAAAATGAAATGAAATAAAAATTACAGAGATGAAAAAATAGTTTTTAAAGATTGGGGATGAGAAACGTATAATCTTATTAGTTTTTTTACTTTGTTATTAACCAGTAAAATAAAATGTATTTATAAAATAAATAAGGATAGTAAAAATTAAAAAATATGAATTATATAATTTGAGAATAAAAAATATGAAGAATAGTCTACTGTAAAAACTAAAATTTATAATTTATTTAAATATTTTTTGAATGAAATAACCACTAAATTAACAAATTTGGATGGAAGAAAGAAAATAAAATAAAAATAATAAAGATGAAAAAGTAGCTTTTAAAAATTGGGGAGAAGTGTATAACATCAAAACATATGGACAAAAATAGTAGTTTATTTATATTATTTTGTCAATTATTTTCATATCAAACCAACTTTGACGAAAATTTTAAGTTTTTTAGTTATTTTATTAATTTGCAAATGTAAAGGTATATAATAATAGTAATAATAACAATAAAATAATTATTAAACGAAGTCCTCGTAATAATACACCGTGGACTTTCAAGTACATATAGCACTCCCCCAAATAAAATTGTCCATAATTAATTGTATTGCGTGGCCAAAATGCAACAGTTTTAGCTAGGCTGATGTCTATGTGATAGTTGCACTCCATTTTATTTATTTAATAGTTTTAACTTTCACTTTTCTTTATAAGGTTCACCTGAGTTTGTCCGCCTATACTACATCTTTGGTACCATAATTTTAATTTCATTTTTAATTTAGAGAAAATTATTATGTTAACCATTTAAAAAAATAGAGTTCACTTCCTAAGCATTTTCTTTCGCAATTTACCAATATAACCACATAAGTCGCCCCATATGAAGTCTCACGGGGCGACTCTTATGTTTCCGGCCAAACCCATCCGATTCCGGCCAAAACCACCTCCCACCGGCCAATATTCCTACTGGTCGCCCCATGAGAAGTCGCCAATTATAATCCAAGCCTATCCAAAGAAACACAACACTATAACACTAGGTAGAATCGGTGCTGTCAAGAAGGCACGGCTATGAATTTACAGATTTAATCATTCAAATAGGATAATTGGTTCGGTTTTCTAATTTTTCCCTTTATTTTTAATAATCTTTTTTCCTTTGTGTTTTTTTAGCTTCTGGCATTTAACATACTTTTATAAGTCATATAATAATACTAATAATAAAATATACTAATAACAATAATAACAACAATAATAATAATAGAAAACATGCATCAAATATTAGTATTTAATTTTTTTTATCAAAGAGCATAAAATACTAATTAAAAAATAAAAAATAAAAATTCCATGTCAATAAATATTGATGACATGTAGGTTAGTAACTTATTTAGAGGGTGTTTGGGATTGCTTTTTATGGTCCAAAAGTGTTTTTGAGCAAAAGTGCTTATTGACTTATAAGGTAGGAGAATGAGTTTTTAAAAATGTGTTTGGATTAACTTATCAACTTTTTGAGAAGAGTTTGTAGCAATAAGTCGTTATGGTGTTTGGCTTAGCTTATCAACTTTTTGAGAAGGGTTTGTATCAATAAGTCACAAATTGTGACTTCTTGAAAACTTCATTTCATCCCTTGTCAAAACGGAGTTTTAAATGCAATTTTGGATTACACAAACAAGCTTTATCAACTTATCAACTTTTGGAGTTAATTTGGCTAAATAGAGGGCTGAATATGCGATCTAAGATGGGGAATGGGTATCGACTTCTGTTGTTCTTCATTCTTGGTGGTCTAATCGCATCTGGAAGAAGGAAGATGTTGCAATTTTTTGAAGTGTGGCTTAATGGATTTAAGCATCTGGATGTTTGGTTGAATGGACAGGCTTCTTATAACTTTGTGGGCTTGATATCTTGGGCCTTTCTATTGTTTTAAGCCTCTTATGGAATGAAGAATTATTTGATCTGCTGGGCTATTTTCTTTTGGGCCCATCTGTAAAAAGGAAGTGCTTATTATGAGATTAATGTTAATGACATGGGCCAGATGGTAAAGAGATATTGGACTGCCCAGGTTTGAAGAATCTTGTAGAGTCTCCTTTTTATTTTGTTTGGGTTGCTTCTAGAGTTGGTATTGTAAAGACTTGAGCAAATATTCCTAGTCTTGATGTTATGGGCTTTTTTTTTTTTTTTTGGGGTTTGGGTTTAATTTTAAAACCTCCCTCATTGTTTATCCTAAACATTTTTTTAGGTTGACAGTATGTTAGAACATCCATATGGATGTTTTTTTTGGAAGATTTATCTGGACTTTGGCCAGACTACATCCTTGATAATTTTTTTACCGAGAGCTAGACATGCTCCCCTGGAATTAATACTCACTAGCCCCTGGTTGCTCACCCCCGGATTCGAACTTGGGTTGGTTGTTACACCTTCCACAAGCCTTAACCAGTAGGCTGCCCCATTAGGGTTGGGAATGGATGTTCTTGTTGAGGTTTTTACAAGAACCACCACTGTGAGAGAGAGGTTCTTGTCCTGCCACAGGTTCTTATTGGAACCCAACTACTTGAACAAGAACCCAGGTTCTTGTAATACTTTCTTTTTCTATTATATAATAATTCACATGTTCATATGCTTAAATCCAAAATCAAACCAACCCCAACATCGAATGACATGTACATTACTCATATCTCAATGATTAGAGAAGTTTTTTTTTTCATAAGACTGATGACACAGTGTTTCATTATTGGCAAGTCAACATGATAAGTAGACCCAAATGATACATCAAAAGATGGCTTGTTTAGTTTACATGCAAGAAATTAGTTCTATAACATAGGTATAATCCAATTCGACAAGTAGACACATGTTCACTAAGCTGAGATGACATCCTTGTTGGGATCTCCAAATGGCAATGTGACAATGTTTCCAGGCCGCGAGAACACTACCTTTAATCAATAAGAAAAAAAAAGAATTTTGAAGATTAGGTGTTCTCCAAGGATGATGAGTGCAATAATGATTGGAAGTTATTGTGTGATTTTATGTTTGGCAAGGATGGTGCTCTTGTGTTTTGCAAAGAAATACCTGATAGTTCCCCAATGTCTTAGTCTTAAAGCCAGCAGCACAATAATCAAAGTAGTACTCCCAAGTGAGGATGAATTCATGGTTGAATCCCAAGGAAAGGATTTTGCTAAGAGTGATATAGATAAATACCCAATTATGAGATCAAATGATAGGATTCATGGAAGGGACAATCACTTGATAAAAGGTTAATATCTTTATTTACCTTTTATTTTTCCTGAAATTTGTCCTCCAAAGTCTGAGCGTTCGATAAAAATGTGTTCCTATGTTTTCTACATGATCCACCCTGCAAGTTTAAGCATTTCATGTGAAAAATATGATGAATTTTTTTTATTTATCCTCTGATCACTACTACAAAAAAGGGCTTTTTATCCGGTTGTAAAGGGCTTCTTATACGGGTTTTGAACCGTGTAAAGGCCCCCCGTGTAAGAAAGTACGAGACATTTTTAACCGGTCCACAAACCATACAAAAAGGTGACAAAAACCGTGTAAAAAGTGGGGCCTTTTTTACATGGTTTTGGGCAAAACCGTGTGAAAAGACCACCACATCTTACACGGTTGCAAATAAAAACCGTGTAAAAAGATGTATTCTAATATGTTCTACTTACGAGAGTCTTGTTGATATAGCCATGGCTAATGTTACTCTATTAAGCGAAGGTAGGCATCCTCCGGGAAATATGTATTCTTTCATAAAGCCCGGGCTCAGTCTGAATTCATCATACCTTCCATCCGGGACTGAAGTAAACTGAGGATATATATTCCAAATATTGCAATTGCAAATTAGTATTCTTCTTAAGTATGTACATTTTTGTTAAATCGGTACATGCTTGTTCTTTTTAGAGACTTAAGAAAGATCATTGAACATGACTAAATTTACTTTTCTTTGGTTTAAAGATGAACCAAGTCCAGTACATACCTGTAGGACCATAATCCCATTTTCTACCAGTAATGATTCACAACATCTAAAAAATTCTTCAAGGTATTCATGGCCAACATGTTCTATCATTTCACTGAAAATAGACATTGCTTAGACAATCATGTACTATTATGAAGCAATCATAAAGGTGTGGCATGCTTTAACTCACCAGGATATAACTCTATCGAATTTGAAGATATCCGGCATTTGTCGGTAGTCATACAGTAGAAATCTAATTTGGTCCTGAAGAGTGAAGTGTATTAAGGAAGTTGGTTCCAAAATACAAGGAATATATGGTGAATTTTTCTTTTTAAAAGTAACATACCTGTAGGCCACATTCCTTCACTTTTCTTTCTGCATATTTGAGTTGCTCTTTTGAGAGGGTGATGCCAGTGTATTTACATCCTGTTCGTTTGACTATTTCAATTGCTAAATTTCCCCAGCCAAATCCTATCTCAAGAACTTCATGGTTCTTATCAACTCTTGCCTAAACATGTTTTATGGGACAAAATCACTCATTTCTGATGGACATTTGCTAAGAAAAAAAATGAAAAAATGATTAGTAAACACTCACCTTTTCAATTAAGGAAGATATTTTTCTCATTTGTGCTGTTTTCAAGTCTTCATCCTCATTCTGTTGGATATTCCATGAAGATGAGATAAACTTGAATATAAAAAAGGGAACAAAACTAAAGATTAATTTGAAAATACTTACCTTGAATATTGCACATGAGTATGACATGGTCTCATCCAGGAAGAGAGCAAATAATTCGTTACTCTAAAAACATACAAATGTGTGTGTATATATATACATATATTAAATGATGTTCTAACAGTTAGATTTAGAACAATGAAAGTTATTTAAGATGCAAAACTTTCCACATACCAAATCATAGTGGCGAGATATGTTCCTGCGTGTTTGAGTAAGAGTGTTTCGCCTTGAAACATGATAACAGAAGTACTTTGCAGATGATATTATAGCTGTTGAAAACATGGGTCCCCACCAACCTCTAAGGGCAAACATATTAAATTCTATTAATAGTTTGAACAACTATACAACTTGAAGATGAAGTGTTAGTTCATATGAAAACTCAAGTTACCTTTTGTTAGACTTCGATGCATACTTTTTTAAATCATGGTTAAAAATGAAAATCTGCAAAATAGGTGACGTTCAATAAAAAAACACAGGAGGAAGTATGCAGGTTCTTGAATATCAAGAGAAACGATGACTTTTCTTTTACCATAAGCATGTGTAAAAGGCCATTTTCTTTATCAATGAAGGAGAAGTCTCCATTTATATATGCATCAGCAAGACCTAAATCGGCTTCTGTTACAATCTGCATGAATATTCAACATGACAAACCATATAGCAAAGGAACGACTTTTAAATAAGAGAAAGTTGTTCGTGGACGTTGACCTGATTTTCTATGTGAAAATACAATCTTAGTAACAAGATAACCATGAAAATGAAATGTGAAAAACATTGACCTTCCAATAAAATTGGGGATTGTGAATTTTCATGTAAACTTTCAAAGGGTTGTTCTTTGTGGTTCCTTCAAATGTGAATGTTGTGCCACCATCTTCCAATAATCTGGAAAAAGATAGATGAATGGTTATGCTTACACAACTTCATTCAGTGTTGAAATACACAAGCTACCTAAAATCGATCACATACACCAAAACATAGATTATATGAACAAATGTAATGGATGATTAATGCTTAAAAGATAAATTCTACTAAAGATGGATAACTTGGCTTATATATATATATATGTGAAACATATTCTCAAGATATTTGAAGGTTATGGATGATATAAAAGACCATGACTCACGTTAAAGTTCCAATAGCAATATAATCTCGAAGGAACCTAACAACAAAGGATCGTGCCCCGACTTCCATGAAAGAGGGTACCATCTGTTTAAGGGTGTTTAAAATTCAATAACTCTGATTAATCATGCCACTTGTTGCACGCATACCAGCCTGCAATTCAATGATAAGTGTGAGGCTAATATTTTTCTTTATTTTTTCTCTAAAAGTACATGCGTTATCGAAGTAAATATCATACGAAAAATTGAAGCACAGTGTCAACAAAATAAATTTGGATACGTGCATTAGATAACAACTTACTTAGAGAAATATGAGCTTAGAAAAAATAATTTATTCCAAGCAAAATAGCATGATCACTTCAATCTTCTAGCTAAATATTCTATACATTTCCTAATATAAATTATCCAAAGGTAGGTTCCTATTTGGTACATCTAACCAAATACTTTTATTTGCTATTAAGCAAGAGCGTTTCATGAGATATTAATTTACGAGATTATTTACCTTGAATTCATCCTTATGGAATCCATAAAATAAGTAAGAGTTACTTAAAGTAGTTAGAGCCAAAACATAGAGCATCATACTTATTGTACTAACAAAGAACAATTGCTCCTATAATCATGAATTCAAGAAATGTTAATACACGAAGGTGAGCTCACGAAAAGTAGGCATGGTTGAGTCACTTTATGAAAACTTTTTAGATCTTGCCCATGCGAGTAGAAGGAAAGGGATGATGTAAAACAATGTTATATGAACCCTTATGTTCGGTTCTTTATAGGAATGACCATATACATATAGATATATATCTATATATAGAGGAAAGTTCAAATGTGAACCACTTTTTAGTTGTGAACGTGAGGACAACCGAGACGGCGACACGTGACGGCTTTGAGTGTGGTCCCCCCATTTAATTCAATACCCTCCCATGAATCGCACCTAGTCACCCGCCGTGGACCTGACGTGGCGCCTAGTCATCCGCCACGTGTCGCGCTCTTGGTTGTCCTCACGTTCACAATCAAAAAGTGTTAGGGGTGGGTTCAAATGTGAACCAGTTTTTGGTTGTGAACGTGAGGACAACCGAGAGGGCGACACGTGACGGCTTTGAGTGTGGTCCCCCCCATTTAATTCAATACCCTCCCATGAATCGCACCTAGTCACCCGCCGTGGACCTGACGTGGCGCCTAGTCATCCGCCACGTGTCGCGCTCTTGGTTGTCCTCACGTTCACAATCAAAAAGTGTTAGGGGTGGGTTCAAATGTGAACCACTTTTTGGTTGTGAACTTGAGGACAACCGAGAGCGCGACACGTGGCGGATGAGTAGGCACCACGTCAAGTCCATGGCGGATGACCAAGCGCGATTCATGGAAGGGCATTGAATTAAAGAAGGGGACCACACTTAAAGGCGTTACGTGTCACGCTCTCGGTTGTCATCACGTTCACAACCAAAAAGTGGTTCACATTTGAACTATCCTATATATAACTTTTAGGTGTGTGAATTGAGACTAATAATTTTGTGACATCTTGGTGAATGTGTAGATCTAATTGGAGGCTTTTTTATTCACGTGGCTTCATGATAATAATGATTGTGAAACATATAATTTTGTGACATCTTCGTGAATATGTAGATCTAATTGCAGTTTTTTTTTCTTTCACGTGGCTTCATGATAATAATGATTGTGAAACATGGCTTGCTATTATAAAGGTTATATATTTTATGCAAGATAACTTTAGATGACTGTTTTTTATTTTGTTTAGTCTTAAATCTAGAGTCTCAATTTCTTTTTGTGTTTTGTTATGCTTTGCATTAAATTATGATTTTTTTTTTCTTTTTAAGTTAACTAGTGTTTTTATATTGTTTGGTTTTACATTCTACATTAAGATCGTAGTGTTTGAACTTTTGGGCAAATTGTAGGTGCACAATTCGAACTTTCAATCGAAGTTTTTATTGACGATCCTACAAGTAACATTTTCGTTCTGATTTTTATTCTTTTGTGTTTAAGTCCAACTCTTTGTGTTTAATTTTCTTACATGTTGTTCAAGATGGCTATTATTTATGAGACTGTAACGAGAAAAGATATGGCAAAAGTCTATGTGTCTGAGATAACCAAAGAGTTTGAGGATCAAATTCATTTGTTGAGTCTCAAAATTTAAGATATTGAAAGGAAAATGAAAGTTTTAGAAAACGAGAATACTGAGTTTAAAGAAAAGACTTTGTGTGTTGATCAGAAGAAAGTGAACGAGGAAATGGATGATGAGAAGGAGAAACTTGTGAAACTTGTAAAGTCTTTGCAAGATGATTTGATTGCAAGTGAATTAACTTGTAAAGATCATCTTAGAAAAAGGACAAATCTTGAAGCGAGAAACATAACGCTTTCGAAGCAAGTTTCAGATTTTGAAAAGATCCTTGTTACGGAAAGAAACATATTAGATTTGAAAGAGAAGAGTCTGAAAATTAGATATTGGTGCTCACCGAGAAAGTTTCTGATCTTCATAAAACTTTGGAAAAAGAAAGAAGGGAGTTTGAGAAAAAAGAGAAGGGTCTTGAAGTTAGTGAAAAGGTAAATAACTAATCTCTCGAAGATAAGAAAGTCGTTGAGAAAGATTTTGAGATTGAAAGACAGAGTTTTGAACAACAAATTAAGAAGCTAACAAGCAAATTAGCTTAACTGTCAACTCATACGATGAAGGAACATTGTGCAAAATCTGATTTGCAAAAAGAAATAAGTTGGCTACTAAAGTGAAAGAACTTGAAACTTCAATCCGTTCTTCAATGTATTCACATGCAGATAGCTACTCAGAGAAGAACCATATGTGTTCTTCAAACCTGTTCTATAGTTATTCAGGATATAGTTCAGGTAATGATCGTTACAAGAAAAGTAATAATCTTTTTGTTCTCAAATCTCCTGTTCAAAGGGACCATGATTTCTCTAATAAATCTTTTGTTAAGCCTAGTATAAATTATTCTCGAAATGATCTTATCAAGCTTTCACAAAAAAAAAAACTTATGGTTCTTATTGTGGAACGAATGTTTCTGTTAAGAAAAGTGTGCTTAATAATTGGTATGGATCTTATTACATTGCTTCATATAATTCAACTACACTTAACAAACCAAAACCCAAGTTTCGTTCGGTACCAAAATCATTTTGATTTTCTTTTACAGATTATCAAGCGCTAATTTGTATTATTCAAGGAGGGAGAGCATGCAAAAATCGTTGACTTCTAAACACTCTGTTTAGAAGTCGGTCTTCAAAGACTATGACTTCTGAATACGACAGTTCATAACTCGTATATTAGAGAACATGAATAGCATGTTGAGGGAGAATGAGGGGAGAGGGTCTACATCAAATAGTGGGGGAGATAACTCATACGGTTAAGTTTTTCTCATTGTGTTGAGTGGAAAAATGAAAAAGAGAGTCTGGTTAGGAGTGAGATTTTAAAAGAAACAAAGGGTGTAAGAACATAGTTAAAAGAATATCAGAACTCTGCACCAGCCACTTCTAAGCCGGGCAACCACATATGCCGATTGGTACACAATTCTTTGGTGACAATCATTGAAATAGGCAGTGGCCCATGCCAACTCTTTCTTAAACCAGCCACTCATCATTTTCTTAACAAGATGATGTTTCATTTTTTTTACGCGGACGCAACACATAAGCTATCTAATCTTCATTTGAAAGATTTGGATATTGAAAAAGAAGGAAGTTTGTCGTGCCTTCAAACTTCATTCATGCACATTGAGTCTGCGAAACATGTTTTCACTTTTTGAGCCTTAGAAAGTAAATAAGATCGAATCAAGCCCGAACGATAGACTCGAGACTATGATAACCGAATTCTTAGGTCCGGATTCTGGTAACGGAAACTCCATCAAAGGATTTTGGATATCCGTATTTTCAGGCTCGAACCCGCCCATGTACAGCCCTACCCGCTTCTATTAGATGTATAATCACTCAAAACCACCTAAAAGATTCTATATCTATCTAATTCTCCTCTTAAACAACACTTTCAGTTTAATTGATTTTTTTATGTATATTTAAATTTCATCCCCCTATAATGGTTAAGTTGTTTTTTGTACCTTTAACTTTTTATTTTTTTTATTTTAAACATTACTATTTAATCGTATATTAATCAAAATATATTAATTTTTTAAGAAGTTACATCATTAGAATCATCTTATCGATACCTTCAAAATAAGTCAAATATTCAATATTGTTGAATTTAATTATTTTATTATAATCATATATTTACGTAAAAGTAATTTTAAATTCATTGATTTTTATGTTTTTTTGTTTTTTTTTAATTTTAAAATAATTTTATTTTACATATTTTGTTTTTTATTTTTTACTTTACATCTTTATAACATTAACATATATAATTGTAAATAAACTAAAAGCACGGATAGACCCATAAACATTTATATGTATACGTATACAAAGGAAGGAAAAAAAATAATAGGTTTCACAACATACCATGGTGGATAAGCTCTTTCGTGATAATTTTTAGAGCATCCAAAATGTAGTATTTGACAACTTTTTCAAAGATTTTTAGAAGCTTTTTCAAAGAGCAAAAACCTCACTTTGAGATTTTACACATAGTGTAAACTATAAAGGTTTTTCGGGTGAGGTTTTTTGTGAAGTTTTTCGTCATAGCTCGTAACTGCATAACCTGCTTGTTAGGACTAAATTGTCCTAATCAGAGAAAGTTTTATAAAGTAAGCTTTGAGAAGGATTATCTTGTAATTAGCTAGTTGGTGTAGCTAATGAGCTTGGGCTTGATGTAAAGGGACCCTATATAAAAGGGTTTAGGGTTTGGGAAGGGAGGGGTGAGAAGTATTCTAATGAGAGTCAATTAGGTGTTTGTGTGTGTTTTTCTTGTAGCTTTGAGAGCTCTCACAATAATGCAAGAACTCATCTTTTTCATCTTCTTGATTTCTTCTCTTAATCCTCTTATTGTTTGTTTGTTTGGGACCAACAAATGGTATCATAGCCAAACAAATCATGCGATTTGTTTATTCCTATGGAATCATTCAAAGAAGATTTTTTTTTTTTGGATTTTGGAGCATTGTTCTTGAAGAGAAGTTTGAAACTGGGTTTTCTGTTTTGGATATGAAGATGAAGATTGGTGTTGAGGTTGGGTTTTGAAGCAACTTTAAGCTTGATTTCATGTATTTTACAAGTTGTTTTACTTCAGTTTCTCGGAGCTGGAAAGGATGTTCAAGTATCCCGACCCGGGAAACTCGAATCTTCAAGTATCCCGATCCGGGAAACTCGAATCTTCAAGTATCCCGATCCGGGAAACTCGAATCTTCAAGTATCCCGATTCGGGAAACTCGAATCTTCAAGTATCCCGACCCGGAAAACTCGAATCTTCAAGTTTCCCGACTCCAAACATGGATTCTCCGACTCCAAACATGGATTCTCCGACTCAATCACTTGTTTATCTGAAAAAAAGGGAGAGATAGAAATGGGTTTGGAAATAGTCCGAGTCTGCAATCGAAATTCCTGGAAAAGAAAAGTCTGTGTCACTTGTTTAAAGTTGCAACTGGATTCTTGGAGTGACGTGATTGACATGAGATTTAATTCAAAGTTTATAGACTTTGACATCTTTGGTCCCTGAAGTTTGAACTGACTTGCTTTTCAAATTTCCAAGTTTTGAACCCTGACGCTGCCAGCCCCTTGACTTCTAAAATTATTTATTTAACAACTTTTGACAAGTTGTTCAAATATGGCCCCTGGAGTTTATTCACGATTAACTTTGCAATATCAGTCCCACAAATTTGATATTTTTATATCTTTTTCAGAAAATTTTACTTTTCTGATTTGAGACTTCCAGGTTTCGGGGTTTGGGACTATTTGACGGATTTTTTTTCCCGAGTATGCTAAATTGCTCAAATTCAGTTCGGGAATTATCTTGAGATGCGCTTTCAAGTTTCAAGACTATACGATCAATCGGGCTTTCGAGTTTCATTCTTTTTGGGCCACAGTTTCTTAATGGGCTTTGATGTTAATTTGGCCCAAATGATTGATCACTTTCAGTTGCGCTCCAGATCCACCCAGATTCAGATACATTTGATGTTTCAAAATCCCTACGCTTAAATAGCCATGTAACATCCCAAAACTTAAAACATTTACTTTTACTGAAAAGTAACCAAGTTTGTACAAAAAGCGGAAGCTCATCCAAAACCAACGTTGAAAACCATTTATAAGTCATAGGTTTAAAGAAAACATAAGCTAAATGCTTAGAATCATGATCGTAGTTTAAACAACCCAAATCCATATGTTTACATGCCAACCCAAGAAAAATAACTCATCCCTTCAACAACGTCATTTATTAAACTTCATGCCTAGACTGAACTACTGCAACCTCGGAGACTCATTCAGAAGCTTTCTCTTTTCCCTTCTGGGATGTACCTGACACTAAAAAGGATAAACAACAACGGGGTAAACATAAAGCTTAGTGAGCACACACTTAACCACTTACCGTCATGCACACACAATTACAAGTACATAGCAACTACATATATGTAAGGCTCCAATCTTCCTTACGGCTCAATACCATCAAGGAAGGATAAATGACACTGGTACCGGGCCTCTGCAAATTCCCTAGGGGTATTACTACCACCATAGGTACTCTCCCATATCCCCAAAGGAATGCATACACATAATATTTTCCCTAGGGGTATTACTACCACCATAGGTACTCTTCTATGTCCCCGAAGGAACGCATACACATAATCACACATGCATTCGTAACCATACATACATAACAACAAGAGTTAAGTGAAGTACTCACCTGTTAATTGCTGGCAATTCACACACTTCACAAGCTAGAACAATCACTTCCAATCACCTAATCTAGCACAAGCACATAATACATCAAACTTAGCCCAAAAGGACCATTCAACACTCTATACCGAAACACTAGTCTTAGCCATAGCTAGACTAGTCCGATTACCCTCAAATTCTACCCAGAGTCATCTCATAACATCCCTAATGTAAGCCCATAGCCAAAACCCCAAAAGAACCGCAAACGAAAAACTTTAAAAACACAACAGAAAGTCGCGCCACCTGGCCCCGTGACCTCAAGTCGCGGGCCAAGTCGTGGGGTTTTCCTGATGCCCCAAAATCGCGACTTTTACTCGAAATTCATACCCAAAACTCAAAATTCGACTAACACAATCCAAAACACGACTTCCCCATGAACTAGGGTCGATAACCATCGAATACATGCGAGTAATTCGACCCCAAAACATACCAATTACAATAAACGATGATTCTATGATCATCATTCCAACATCCAAACCCTAACCATCGAAAGACTCCGAATTACACATCAATTGACATCAAAACTTGCATAGAGTTCTTACCTTCAACGTATCTAACACGATTACTCCTCCAATTGCTTGATCATGACCTCCAATTGCTTCCCTTGCTTCCAAAATCGCTATCTCCCTCTCTATACATTTTCTCTGGAAACTGACAAGTGAAGGAGTTGAGGGTTTCTAACCCTTTTATTTGACCACACCCTCCTTACACTTTCACAAATGACACTTCGGCCCCTCGACTCCTAAAACATGCAACCGGGTTAAATAACTAACCAAACACCGCTAAGTTCCAAAACTGAAAACGGGGCGTTACAAGCCACCTTTCTTTCCCAATTGGTTCGTAAAGATTTCATCAGCCCGGTTTTTAGCCCAATTCAGTTTTCAACCATGAAAATTGAATTTCTCTTGTTTCCCCGACTACTCCAGATTCTTTGAAGACATGTTTGATTTGTAACGATTTCAGAACAACGATAATTAGATTCTGCATTTGGTTAGATTACTCAGAAGGCTGACTCTCTACAACCATTATTCTAGAGTTTTTCCTCGATGGAATTATTCCTCTTGACAGGTGGGTCGAATTTTTCCTTTGGATGCCAGTTTCGGTGTATGGTACTATTGTTATGTGCTCAATTCCTATACATTTCACTGTCGTGGAGGTTTAGTTGCGATCTAAAATTTTGAGTGACGGTCGTCATCCATCTAACTAAGAAGTCCAGATCTTGATCAGATTACTTGACATTTTGGAAGATTTCAGGAAATCGACTATTTCTGAGTAGTAGAGAGATCAAAGCATAGTATCTCGTTCAGCATCGACTCCCAGTTTTTCATTCCATACGGTGTTTCGGTGGTTTAAGCTTCAGTGTTTCCCAATTGTGAGATTATCAGATTTCAAGCTCTTTTGCTGAATTCCTACTCAACACGCGGTTAAAGACATATCCTTTATTTTTCTTGTTGATCTGCACTGTAACTCACACATGCATCTATCTCTATGTTTTTCTTTGTGATCTACATAGTTGGATGAATCAACATGCTCCAGTGCAAGTCGCGGTTATTGCAAATCGGATCTGTATGTTAGTTGAAACTGAAAATAAAGAGCTACAATCGAGGGGGAGCTTGGAGATCAAAATGTACCGAACGCAACTAAAGTTTTCTGAAGAAAGCAATGGGGAGAAGATCAGAGATGCTTCCATTATACAACTTTAGGGGGAGATTGTTAGGACCAAATTGTCCTAATTAGAGACAGTTTTATAAAGTAAGCTTTGAGAAGGATTATCTTGTAATTAGCTAGTTAGTGTAGCTAATGGGCTTGGGCTTGGGCTTGATGTAAAGGGACCCTATATAAAAGGGTTTAGGGTTTGGGAAGAGAGGGGTGAGAACTATTCTAATGAGAGTCAATTAGGTGTTTGTGTGTGTTTTTCTTGTAGCTTTGAGAGCTCTCACAATAATGCAATAACTCATCTTTTTCATCTTCTTGATTTCTTGTCTTAATCCTCTTATTGTTTGTTTTTTGGGACCAACACTGCTTTTCAATGGTTTTTCGTATTTAATTTGTTTTAACTTTATAAAAATTCTCGTATTAATCAATTATATTTTTTACATAAAGTTTTCATATTAAAATTTTATTTTATATTCAAAAAAGTATTAAACTAATTATATTTTTTACATAATAGTATTTCTCGATATAAATAAATATGTATTTATATTAATTTTAATGTATTTATTTTTATAAATAAAAATCTAAATGATATAAAAGTAAAATGATGGGACCCTCAAAATTCTAAAAAAAATTGGATGAGATTTTTCACATAGTAGGAATATGTAAAAGTTTGGACAAAAACTGTAAAGAAGGTCTCACTAAAGCGTAAAAGAAAAACTGTAAAAAAGTTTGGACAAAAACTGTAAAGAAGGTCTCACTAAAGAGGCATAAATCTCAATAAACCATGTATACTATACATAGTTAACTATAAAGAATTTTCAAAAATAACATGTCTAAGATTTTAATAAACTTGTACACATCTTACATCTTACACCGTTATATTAGATGTATAGATATCTCGATACACCACGTACAATTATAAAGGCTTCAAAATTCTCACGTTCAAGATGATAATAAAAATATATAATTATTTTTTATTTTTAAGTTTACACTTTATATTCATATAATTAGCTATTTTAATTATTTTCTATCATTTAATTTTTCATTTTTACATCTTTATCATATTAACATAAATAATTGTATATTAACTAATATAAATATTTGTAGGTTTTATAAGTTACATCATTATGATCATTTCATCAATACCTTAAAATAAGCTAATATTGAATATTTTTGGATTTAAACATAATATTAAATAACATAGATACATAGTAACTATTTTTAAAACTTACATTTTATACATTATAGTTATGTATTTAATTTGCTACGGGTTTCAGTACTCTATTATTTAGTGAATTATTTTCAATTTGTTTGACCAATTGACCATATTGATCTTGAATTTTATACATTCGGTATGTGATTTAAAAACTCATAATCATAAAAATATCATTATATATATATATATATATATATCCAAAGATATTTAATATTATAGGCTCATTTTGAAAGCATTGACGAAACGATTATAATTATGTAGTTTGTTAAATTTAAAACATATTTTTAATGTATTTTAGTTAATGTATGATTATATGTGTTAATATAATGAAAGGTGAGCATCGAAATCGGATATATACTTGCCTTTGGAACCGGAACCGTCGATTCAAAGAAAAACCTTCAAACAATTAGGACATTTTAGAATTGCTTTATTGTTGTTTCAATACTGTGTATGATGATTCATGTCTGAATATATAGGATTGCTTTTTACAAGGCACTCTGCCAAAACTTTGGAGGATTTGTTGCTGATGTCGTTGTTGCCATGCATCAATCATGTTCGTTGATATCTTGTTATATGATGTTATTTACAAATTATGTGTGAAAAGGTATCTTTTATATCTTGTAGTTTATTGTTTATATTGCTTATAAATTGCAACTTTATCGTGGCCATATAACCTAATCCCAATAATGTTTATATATCTATGTTTGTTGTGTTTGGCACTAGTGGTGGTGGTTAAAAACTTAAAATTTAAGAGAAATATTGATGTCAAATATATATGTTGTTAAGAAAAAAATAAGAGCTATACCAGAAGCCATCACAAACTTCCATGAGACTAAGTCCATCCACAGCCGTACAGGTCATACCACCTGTACAGGCTGCCATCTCAGCGCCACATCAGCTTTACCATCACCTTACCACTACCTTACCATTTCATCCACAGCCATACAGGTCATACCACCTGTATTATTTAAATAATATATATATATATATTGTATGTATATACATGTGTGTGTGTTGAGAACGGTGAGCTCTCACCGTTGAGTGGCCTTGCAGGTACTTTGCAGGTCCACCACAGCGGTGTTACCGCCTGCAAGGCACCTGTACAGGCGTGCATGCAGGCCGGCCGCGAACCATACAAAATGTACTTGGTATTCACGCAAATATAGGTTACAAGTTATAATAGCTAGGATGCACACATACATTACTTATATATATCTCATGCATTAGAGAAGTTACTTTTTCATAATACTAATGTAGTGGTTCATTATTAACAAGCCAACATGATGTATAAGCAGACCCAATGACACGTCATTATGATGACTTATTAGTTTACATGCAAGAAGTTAGTTTTGTAACATAGCCATAATCCAATTAAACAAACAAACACATGTTTACTAAGCTGAAATGACACCCTTGTAGGAATCTCCAAATGGCAATGTGACAACGTTTCCGGTCCGCGAGAATACAACCTTTAATCAATAAAAAATAGAAAATACTGTAAAGATTAGGTGATTTTCAAGGATGATGCGTTCAATAAGATTTGAAAGTCTTTGGATGATTTTGTATTTTGCAAAAAAGTACCTGATAGTTTCTCAACGCCTTAGTCTTAAAGCCAGCAGCACCATAATCGAAGTAGTACTCCCAAGTGAGGATGAATTCATGGTTGAATCCCAAGGATAAGATTTTTCTAAGAGCGATATAGATAAATACCCAACAATAAGATAAAATGATAGGATTCATGAAAGGGATGATCACTTTATAAAAGGTCAAATATGTATTTACCTTTTATTTTTCTTGAAGTTTTTCCCCCAAAGTCTGAATGTTCGGTAAAAATGTGTTCCTATCTCTTCTACGTGATCCACACTGCAATTTTAAGAAATTGATGTGTGAATATAGTAATTTGTCATTGTCTTGTCCTTCATTGTGTTCCTATCTATTCTACTTATTGAAATCTCGATGAAGCAGCCATGGCTGATGTTACTCTATTAAGCGAAGGTAGGCACCCTCCAGGAAATATGTATTCTTTAAGAAAGTCAGGGCTCCGTCTGAATTCATCGTACCTTCCATCTGGTGCCGCACTATACTGAGGATATTTCAAAGTTGCAATTGAAAATCAGCTTGCTTATTAAAATGTATGTTTTTGTGAAGTTGGTACATGCTTGTTTTTTTAGAGACTTAAGATAGATAATGGATCATGATGAATTTTACTTTTCCTTGGTTTAAAGATGAATCGATTTCGGTACATACCTGTAGCACAAATATCCCATCTTCTACCAATAATGATTCACAACATCTAAAAAATTCTACATAATATTCATGGCCAACATGTTCTATCATTTCACTGAAAATAGACATTGCTTAGATAACCATATATTGTTGTGAAGTAATAATAGATATGTAGCATGCTTTAACTCACCAGGATATAATTCTATCAAACTTGAAATTCTCGGGAAGTTGTCTGTAGTCACAGAGTAGAAATCTAATTTGGTCCTGAACAGTGAAGTGCATTAAGGAGCTTGAGGAAGTAAGAGAAAGAAGCATGGAAAGAAATACTTGGTTCCAAAATACAAGATATGGAGAAATTTTCTTTTAATAGGTAACATACTTGTAGGCCACATTCCTTCACTTTCCCTTCTGCATATTTGAGTTGCTCTTCTGAGAGGGTGATGCCAGTGTATTTACATCCTGTTTGTTTGACTATTTCGATAGCTAAAGTTCCCCAACCACATCCTATCTCAAGAACTTCATGCTTCTTATCAACTTTTGCCTAAGCATGTTTTATGGGACAAAATCACTCATTTATGGTGGGCATTTGCTAAAAAAATAAAATGACAAGATGATATGTAAACACTCACCTTTTCAATCAAGGAAGATATTTTTCTCATCTGTGCTGTTTTTAGGTCTTCGTCAGCACTCTATTGGAAATTCCATGAAGATGAGTTATGATTGAATATGAAACAAGAAACACAACTAAAAATTAATTTGAAATACTTACCTTGAATATTGCACATGAGTATGACATCGTCTCATCCATGAAGAGAGCAAACAATTCGTTACTCTAAAACACACACACATACATATATGTGTTAAATGATGTTCTACTAGTTAGTTTTATAACTATGAAAAGTTACTCAATTTAAGATGTAAAAATTTCCACGTACCAAATCATAGTGGCGAGATATGTTCCTACGTGTTTGAGTAAGAGTGTTTTGCCTTGTAATATGATGGTAGAAGTACTTTGCAGATGCTATTATAGCTGTTGAAAGCATTGGTGTCCACCAACCTCTGAAGGCAAAGATAACAAATTCTATTAATAGTGTGAAAAAAATAGACCTTGCAAGATGATATGTTAATATGAAAGCTAAAATTACCTTTTGTTAGACTTTGATGCAAACGTTTTTAGATCACGGTTAAAAATGAAAATCTACAAGATAGGAAAAGTTCAACAATGAATCATAAGAAGTATGTAGCTCCTTGAATATCAATAAAAAACAGACTTTTTACCATAAGCATGTGTAAGAGGCCTTTTCTTTTATCAACCATGGAGAAGTCTCCATTTATGTATGCGTCAGCAAGACCTAAATCAGCTTTTGTAGCGATCTGCACGAAGATTTAACATGAAAAAACCATTTAGCAAAGGGATGACTTCTAAATAAAATTAAGAGAGAAAGATGTCCGTGGATCTTGACCTGGTTTTTTATGAAAACATAAAATCTTAAATAACAAGATTATCATGCTAATGAAGTGTGAAGAGCATTGACCTTCCAATAAAATTGGGGATTGTGAATCTTCATGTAAACTTTCAAAGGGCTCTTCTTTGTGTTTCCTTCAAAGGTAAACATTGTGCCACCTTCTTCCAATAAACTAAAAGAAATAGATATATACTTATGCTTGCACACCTTCGTATACTCCAACCACATAAAAGAGATAACATATATACACCAAGTCACCAAAATGTGTCAAATGCCCAAAACCATTGTGGAAGGTCTTGGTAAATGATAGTCCACAAATTATAACGAGCTCATTATTTACGTATGTGGGGTAGGTTGTCACAATTTTATTTAGGCTAAATAATATGAAGAAGTGGTACCTAAGCAAAGGCTATGAACAAATGGATCATTAATGCATTAAAGATACATAGCATTATCTATTAAGATGAATAATATTGTCTTATGTGTGAAACATACGTTCAAAAATTTTAAGGTGGTGGATAATACATATATATATGTATATAAAGATTATGACTCACATTAAAGTGCCAATAGCAATATAATCACGAAGAAACCTAACAACAACCGATCGTGCTCCAACTTCCATCAAAGAGGGTACCATTTGTTTAGGGTTATTTAGAATTTCATAACTCCGATTAATCATGGCATTTGCTGCAACCATACCAGCCTGCAAAATAGTGAAAATCTTGTGAGACATGTATTTTTATATTATTTTCTTTAACTCTATAAGTGCAACCACCGTCGAAGTGAATTTCCTATAAAAAATTGAACCAAAGTGTCTACCGAATACATTTGGCTCTATGCGTTGAATAGCAACCTACTTAGAGCAAATCTTATTTTAGGCAAATGTATTTTCTTTTTAGAATATCACTTTATTTTTCTAACTAAAAATTGTATATTACCTCAAATGCGCATTGTCCAAAGGTAGGTTTTGATCGTACATCTAACCAAATAGTTTTATTTACTATTAAAGAAAAGGTTTACTTGCGATATTAGTTTACGAAATGAGTTACCTTTAATCCATCCTCATGGAATCCATAACCTATATAAATAAATAAGAGTTAGAAAAGCCTAAACAGTAATCAGATGAAATTGGACGTAGAGGAGTACACTTACGGTTATAAACATGATCGAACAACGAAACATATATATAATCATGAATTCAAGAGACAAATGTTGATACAAGGGGTGACTACAAGAAAAGTAGGCACCCGTTGAGTCAACTTATGACAACTTTTTAGATCTTGTGCATGGGAGTAACTAGGAAGGGATGATAATGTAGAGGGGAACTCCATATTAAGTTTGGAGAAATAATTGATCGAGTACAACACAAAAACAAAGCCCAACGCCACTTTTAGTGCGACTAAAGTCTCTTGAAAATTCGCGTTCACCACTAGAAGCTGGTGCGGGTTTCCACCAGACTTAACCCGCCCCACAACTCACACCGTTGACCAGTTGTTTTGGATTTTCTTCTTTCTTTACTTTATTTATTAATCTAGATAATCCTTAATCTTTTGTTTTCCTAGATTCTATTTCAATTTGGTTAAAGGAATGACCATATATAACTTTCAAAAGGACGAAACCTACCTCGGTATGATCCACAAAACCAAATTCCACTCTTCCCTTGAATGTGATCAAGCTCAACTAAAGCCTTTGATGCTGCAACAGTTGGCATTGGTTGTCCCATTGACTGCTTAAGCAATGTGCTTTTCGGTGGTCGAGATGGATTTAGAGTAAGAAGAAATGGTAGCCCATCATCATCAATTTTCTACATTTTATATCAACAGTCCAAGAGTCAGCAATATCTATAGTAATAGTCAAAAGCTACCTAGGAGTTTGAAAATATGTCATTATAAAGTAAAAAAGTCAACTTATAAATGACAAAAGTTACCTAGAAGTTTCAAGGGCTCTTTTGGAGATTAATACAGAGGTTCCACATATTCTAACAATGAGGATATCAACACAACATCAAGAAATCACATACAAATTTGCATGAAGGACTGTTTGTCCAAGTGGTCGACATTCAACAAGGTGTGATAAACATTGTGTTAGAAATTGTTGTTAGTTGTGTCAATTTGTAATTTACTTAAACTTTGTTTCCTTTATTGTAAATTGTGGATTAGGCCCATTGTTTAGGGCCCATCCATTTTAAAGTCTTTTAGGCCTTTTAGGAGTAATATAAACAGGAGTGTTAGACTTCATTTGTAGTTGGGATTAGATGCATGTCTAATTTCGGTAAATTTCTTACTTGGGAGAACTGGTGTTGTAACCCTATAAAGGTTGTCTCTCTTTGTATCGCTCTAGCCCCTCGCTAGTTTTTAATAAAATTCTCTTTCCTTGCGGTCCAAAAAAAAAAAAGACTTCATTTGTAGTTTCCTCTCTTTTCACTCCTTCCTCTCCTTTCCACTTCCCATTCTATATATTTGAGAGTTAATCAATCATGTGGTGACTTTTACACTTAGTATATTTTTCATCATGATCATTACTCCATCACTCTTAGATCTTGTACTTAATGTTTACATTATAAAAATCTAAGTGTTCATTGTGGTTGATTTGGAACCTACACATTGTGAAGGTAATATAATGAGCTAGGTTGGTGGAATCGAATATTTGTATTGAGGAGTATCGAATTTTAGTATATTTCCATCAAATTAACAATGTACACTTAAGCAATGGGTTGGTAGCCAAGAGTTTGAAGAAACATACTTAATGTATTTTTATTAGGATAGCACAAGGATTTGATTCAACAGTGAAACAAGATAAGCTATGATGAAGATAATATTACCTATCATTTGAAACATGAATGAAAGTCTCTTTGTATTCCTAATATAATCATTAGTTTACAAGGAAAAAAGAAACTATACATACTTTGGAGTATTATTACACAAATGGTATAAGGTATACATCATGTCAAACAAACATTAGAAAGATAGCTCAAAATTAAAAATCTGTATTTACTATAGTAATACTCTCAATGTAAAGCCAATGTGATTCCATCAACAGTTCAAGTGAACCAGATGCAGAACTAAAAAAATTCACATCATCTTGATTTTTTAACAGTTAAATTTTTGTGTTTCATTAACAAGATCTACATTAACATATATATTAAAGTTAGGATTCTAGTCTCCAGAGTATTACCTGAAGTACGTTTAACCAGTATGTTAAGCATACTTTATTATCCTTGGTTCCATGAAAATTCAATGCACCCCATGCTCTCTGGTTTTTGGGCATTAGATCTTTGTCATGATGTAGAAAAATGTCACTGGCATAAAAGAGTTGTTAAGAAATTATGAGAAGTGGAGTTTGTAAATCAACAGAAAAAATATGACATTTATACTTAATTACTCATTTGTTGAGTTGTGGAGCATGGTATATTTGGCATTTGGACAAAATAATAGTAGGGAAGATATTCTAGAATTTTTGGGCCTGGCCCACGTAAAAGTTAACCTAATTTCTACTCTATAAATATGTTAGGACTAAATTGTCCTAATTAGAGAAAGTTTTATAAAGAAAACTTTGAGATAGATTAATTAGTGTTTAGCTAGTTGTTGTTGCTTATGGGCTTGGGCTTGGGCTTGATGTAATGGATCCTATATATAAAGGGTTTAGGGTTTGGGAAGAGTGGGAGAGAGCCATTTTCCAATGAGAGTCAATTAAGTGAAGTGTGTGTTCTTGTAGGTGTTCTTGAGAGCTCTCTAATAAATGAAGAACTTCTCATTTCATCTTCTTGATTTTCTCTCCTAAATCCTCTTATTGTTTGATTGTTTGGGATCAACAAGTGGTATCAGAGCCAAACAAATCATCATATTTGTTTGTTCCTATGGAATCATTCCAAAGAGCTTACCTTGTTGAAGGACTTCCTATCAAAGTTTGGAATGAAACAAGAAGATTGTACGTATATTGCATTGTGATAACCAGAATGCAATTGACCTTGCCAAGAATCCAGTGTTTCATAGCAGAACAAAACACATCAAAAGGAGGTACCATTTTATTAGATAGTTAATAAGGGATGGTACCCTAATTTTGAAAAATATGCTTCGTACAGAAAATCCGACAGATATATTACCAAGGTTATGGCAACATAGAAAGTGAAGCTATGCATGGCTTCAACTGGCCTTCTAGAACCTTGATAGGAAGGTGCGAACTAGAGAAAGATGGGGTTTATAAGGTACACGCTTTGGATGAAGGCAATTGGCTGATCAATCTCCAAGTCGACTAAATATTAAAAAAGGAAATATTCTAGAATATTGGGCCCAACCCACATAGGAGTTAACCTAATTTCTACTCTATAAACACATTTTTTTGTAACCTCGTAACCCGAACCAAAACAGAAGCAAAAGCGTATGTGACGGTAGTAAACCTAATAAGAAAAACCTCTCTAGTTTGTTGTGGACTAGCACAATCACCTTATCGTGTGAACCACGTAATTTTGTTCTTGTTTTTCTGTCACGCGTCTTTATTTATGTGTTTATTGTATTCTTAGCCTAACACCATTGATCTTGATGAGGTGTTGTGTTTAGCTATTTTATAAGTATAAATCACATGGAGGATAACCATAAATTCACAGAAAAACCTATCCATAACTAATGAGATCATTGAGGATCATGCATCCATATCTATTCCCTACTCAGTTGATATGGTAACAGAAAGCTAAAGCACATAATTGCAAATATATTGCAATTTAAAGCAACATACCTGTACACGTAACTAAAAGCTCCAAGTATTCTCATTTCTTCATGTGTAGCTTCTTCTCCTAACATTCTTAGGGTATCTGGGGCATCTGCGTCTATTATGCATCCATGATACTTTTCTTGAGAACCATCTTCACAAAGTACTAAACAACCTGTTCATAGTCTACAACATTAATATGTATAGAAGAAAGGGGTAACTTATTATCCGGTCTAAAAAGCAATTATTTACCATTCTCAATTTTGGAGACACACTTAACCGCACAACGTGTTCGTATTTGGCAGCCTCTTGACTCCAGTTCTTCTTTCACCTGTTACTCATTCTTGCATATAGTTAGGGTGATCCAACTTCGAAACATAGGGAATATATTGAATAACAACGTGTTGCAGCGGATAAACCAAACAACATATTAGCACATTGATTCTACGAATACTCGTGCCTAATTTCTATTAAGGTTTATTGTTTTCTTGAATACCAAACCTTAGGCTTTAAACTCTAATTCACAAGAAGTCAAAATTTTGAAGCGCTTGAAATTTATAGATTTATACTCTAACCATCCAAAATACCCAAACAAAGTTTAAATAAGAAGGCTAAAACAAAATAAGCCTTTTTTGTCGTGGGCTGAACATAAAAGCCCAACCGAGAACGATAAAAAAGGGTCAAAAAACATACTTAAACAACATTTTGGGGTTCAAAGGTCAATTAGGCCACTTGGGTCTTAACTCTTTTTTCTTGAAATGACAATTCATTAAGAAGCTAGACGCTAACGATTTGGGTCCTAACTATGTTGTGCATCTTGTTCCAGGCTTCAAATGGATTGGTTGTGGGCGTGAAACGAAGCCCCATGTATAGAGTTATGACAATTTAAGCACGACCCCCTTTGGTGGCCAGATCATGGGCTTTCCAAAATAAAAGGACGTGATCCTCCATGCCAAGGCCCACATCACAATGTTAACCAAGAAAATAGTTAATACATCACCTTTTTAATGTAAGTATGTGAATGGTTCCTCACAGTAAGCCATTGAGGTCCATTGAAAAACTACAGAAGATAGAGGTTACGTTAATGACAAGAAAAACTCATGTCCTAATAGAAGATGTACTTTCAGTATGTCTGAACAAATATGATCAATGGATAAATATACCTGAAACAAATGGTGATTGCGAAAATATGAGAGAATAGAAGAAACAGAGAATTTCATAACTTCTTCTATAGGGGAAGGCCAAATAGAAGAGCATATTGGAACCTGTGGTTTACATTTACATTACACATTTCAATGTAAATTTGATTAAGACATATTTCAAATTTTCAAGCTTACACACGTGAAAGGATACAACTTCGAAGTTTTCTTACAAGATAAGCCTTTTGAAATAACTCAGAATAACCATGTGATTGGATGAAATCCGACAATGTTTCACTGTAGCCATTGTTTTGGTTGTGCTCAACCTCTTGAAGGTACCTATAGTGGTTATAGTATCATAAGTGAACTGCTAGCTAGCCTATTTCTTATATATAAATGGATATTTGACTTATATAATGTAGTAATTTATTAGTTTCACTCGTATGATTATGTACCTTAAAACATCATCTTTGAAGTTGGTTAATTCTCGAAGAATCTTTAAGAAGCAAGGATTTAGTACGTTCATCTTTTGCGCAAACAAACTGGAAAAACTGTTTCGATTGCCCCATTCATAGCCATGGCCTTCATCTAAGCTCACTGAGAATGACATATTGGAAATCTCCATATCAACTCCAAGTGTCTCAAAGAACTCAATTATGTTGGGACATGTAACCTGCATGTATATCCATTATACTTATTTAGATAAGGCTTAACATTAACCTATCAATTTAAAGAACAACCAAGTTCAAATTGAGCATTAGGTTGGGTCATGGTGAGAACACCGTTATCATAAGAATTTGAGAACACATGAATATTAATGTACCGTTTTATTGATGCACAAGGAAGGCATATAGCACTTTCATGGTTCTAATTATTAAAATTGTATATGAAGGTTTTGTTTTTTATTGTAGACACATGATTCATATATAATAGATTAAGCATGCAATTATCACATCCATAAAACAAACATATTAACGAAATGAGAAAAAAGATTATAAATCACACCTTTTATATACAATGTCTTAGAATAGAATTGAAAGCACACGCATCCATAATAAATAAAGCATGCAAACATACACATACAATAGTCTACAAATCAAACATGTTCATATAATGTATAGCAACATAACAAAAGGTTAATATATAATGTTCTACCACAAACAATTCATGGTTCAAAATAATCTCACATATAGTTATAACGTGGATATTCAAAATAACCCATTTGAAATCTAAAATCTTAAAAGTATGCATGTGAATACAAGAATTATAACATGATGAACTTCAAATTATGAATAAAATACTCGTTAATTAAACAAAATTCAGAATTTTATTGTATTTTAGATATTTTATATCAAAATTTGGGATAATCCATTTGAGTTTTGAATATAGAAATATAGTGAATAAGAAATATTTGTGCACCTCGTTTTGCTTTCCATATGAACTCTAGTCATGGAACTTGGAAGTTATATTAATCGTATTAAAGGTTAGTATCGCTACTCGATTTTTGATTTATTTAACATTATTTGAACCTTTGGATATATAGGTCATATCCAAAGGCTCAAATGAGAAGTGTTACATAAATGAAGAGTAGAGATCCTACCATTCATATGGTCAAGATCGGATTTGACTAGTCAATAATTATGGCTTTGACTAGTCAAAATTTGTGAGTATGTCAAAAATAGAATGATAGTTTCGTAATTTTTATAAATAGGTGGCAAATGGGTTCATGTGTGAATTCGTGTGATTCACCTATGAACTATATTTTCATATGTAAACCCGTGTAATTCATATATGAATTATTTTTAACTCATTTACATATGAACCCTTGTGATCCAAAGATGAACTAATCAACAAGTTCACAAATCACATCTAATTTTATAGTAAAATTAATCATACATAATTTAATCGTTCTTGTTTTTTTTACTTCCTATTTACTAATATTCCATTAGGAGCATGGAATTGATTAGAAATCAGACAAACACCGACAACGTGATACATATCATATTTATTACTAATGTGGACATGCATCTTATTAATCATGATGAATAAGACTTAGTATTCATGGCATATTCATTATAATTTTTTTTGTTGTTCCTTTAATTATTTATAGCTTATTGTATATTAATAAGCTTACGTTAAGCAAACTTAATTTTCAATATGTTGTTTGCATATTTCAAATTCCCAACCCAAATAGTATAATATGTGAATTTATCTTGATTTTCTTTGTTTTTTAAACTTATATTTTTTATGGATAAGTTTTTTAAAGACTTTAACAATTTTTAAATAATATTTCAATGGTTAATTTATTTTAATAAGTTTTACTTGCAATTGGATATTATAAAATAAAACTAATAGATTTTAAAAGAAAACGTGAATTAATTATGGTTTATACTAGTTTATATTTTTGGTCCTTATAGTTTGTTTAAAAATCAATGCTACATATTATTTGGTAATAGTTAAGTGGTGAGATGAGTGTTATAAAAATTAAAAATTAGGGATCACTACTATGAATAAATTGTTTTAGAAAAAATCTAAACAAACCAATTATCAAATTAAACCAATTACCATATTTTATGTTCTGTTTGTGTATGGCAACCATTTTCCATTTGACTTAGGAATATATCTTCATTTTTCGTTATAGTATGTTTTGCATGGAAGGTATAAACCATGATACAAGAACGACATCAATTTAATAGAATACGAGAATAATTTTTAGCCATCAATTTTTGTATTCAAATACATAACCCACACCACCTCTATAGCCACCACCACCATCCATAGCACCTCCGCCTCCGCCTCCGCCACCAGCACCACCACCACCCACACCACCTCTACCGCCGCCACCAACACCTCCACTACTATAACCAACACCTATGCCCGCCACCACCACCACCTATGCCACCACCACCATCACCGGCACCGGTGTCGGCACCACCGACACCGCCGCCGGTACCTTCGAAACCGCTGCCGGCACCATTGGCACCACCACCGGTAACTCTGAAACCATCGCCGATACCTCCGGCACCATTGGCACCACCACCGGTAACTTTAAAACCATCGCCGGTACCTCCGAAACCACCGCCGGCAACATTGAAAGCACCGCCGGTACCTTTGGCACCATCGAAACCACCGTCGGTACCTCCGGCACCACCATCGGTACCTTTGAAACCACCACCGGTAGAACAAGACCACCTCTGCTGGTGGTGGCGGCGGAGGTGTTGCTGCTGTTGGTGGTGGTGGTGGCGGGGGTGGTGGTGGTGGCGGTGCTGGTGGCGGTGCTGGTAGCGGTGGTGGCGGGTAGTGGTAGAGTTAGTGTAAGTGGCGATGGTGTTGTAGGTGTGGGGTTGGTGGTGGTGACAGAGGTGGTGGCGATGGTGTTGTAGGTGCTGGCAGAGATGGTGTGGGTGGTGGTGGTGGTGGTGGCGGTGGTGGTGGTGGTGGTGGTGTAGATGGTGGTAGCAAATGTGGTTAACATGTGATTTCAATGTAAAATCATATGTGATTTAATATAACTTTGATTGGTTAATATCATGTGTGATAACAATATCATATGTGATTTCAATGAAGAATCATATGTAATTTCAATGCATAATCATGTGTGATAACAATATCATATGTGATTTCAATGAAGAATCATATGTAATTTCAATGCAAAATTATATGTGATTTAATATAAGCTGATGTGTTAAGTTGTTATTTTAATGCATAATCATGTCTGATCACAAGATCATATGTGATTTCAATGTAGAATCATAGATGATTTCAATGCAAAATCATATGTATAATGACGGTGGCAAAGGTGGTGGTGCTACTGCTACCGGCGGCGAAGGTTATACTAGTGATGGTTTTGAAAGTACCGATGGTGGTGCCGGAGATACCGGCGGTGGTTTTGGTGGTGCCGGTGGTATCGGCGGTGGTTTCAATGGTGGCGGAGGTACCAGCGGTGGTTTCGGAGGTACCGGTGGTGGTGCCGGTGGTACCGGCGGTGGTTTCGAAGTTACCGGTGGTGGTGCCGATGGTGTCGGAGGTACCATTGGTGGTGCCGGAGGTATCGGCGGTGGTTTGGGAGATACCGGCGGCGGTGTTGGTGGTGCCGACAGCGGTGCCGGTGATGGTGGTGGTGATGGTGGTGTGGTGGTGGAGGTAGTGGTGGTGGTGGTGGAAGTGATGTGGTTGGTGGTGGCAGAGGCGGTGCTGACGGCGGAGGTGGTGGTGGCGGTGGCGGCGGTGGTGGTGGCGGCGGCGGCGGCAGCGGAGGTGGTAGTGGATGTGGGGGAAGTGGTAGCCATAAATGTGGTGTGAGTGATGTATTTAAATTACAAAAATGAGTGGCTAGAAATCATTTTTGTATACTCTTAAAAAATTGTCATTCTCGTTTAAACCTCCCAATATATATCATCAATTTTTTAATTGTACGGTTCTTTTCCATGGTTAACATCCGTCTACACATCTTTAAAATAAAGAAAATAAAGATTTAAGGTATTTAGATTATTAGATTTGTTGTTCAATCCTTTTCTCCAAAATGGAGAGAGTAATGAGGTTGTGTAAAATTTTTAATTTTGGAAAACTTCAAAAAGAAGTTATTACAAGAGAGAAATCTTTTATTAATATATTTCCACCAATATATAGGAAACTTTGGAAATAAGTTTAAAATATAAAAATATTATTTTTTTAAGTAGTAGTATTTAAAATAAAAAATATGTTAAAGTTGGAATATTTGTTTCAGAGACCATTATCTATTTTAAAAAGAACTTGGTAAGATTAATCAAGAAATCATTCATGAACAACTATTACAACACATGTTTTCCAAAAGAAATTTTGCATGTGTTTTTTGTCCAGGTCCTTGACAAGCAACTCAGCTCCATACATAATAAATTAAAAGACAAATAAATAAATGGTCTTATTATCTATACCTTCTTCTATAAGGAGGTATGGAAGAGAACTTCTAAATAAAATGAATCCATTATAATTTATAAAACGTAAGGCGTATTAAATTTTATTATTGTTATTGTCGTTAAAAGTATAATAACTAACCTCGGAGATTAATTCGACAATAGATGTATATCCATTAAAGAGAAGTATGTTTTGATAAACAAGCCAATAATGTATAGTTAACTTCCATGTTAGAACGTTGGTGTTTATTAGAAAGTAGTGCATGAAGGAAGGGAAGATGTACGTAGTTATACCTGATTGAAGACCATGAAAGCCAAGTCCAAGTCCACGCCTTGGACAGTGGTGGTTTTAGCAAGACCACCGAGGTAATCCTCCTTCTCGTATAAAACCACATTTACCCCTGCTTTTGCCAAAACGTATGCTGCAACCATCCCGCTGATACCCGAACCAACCACTGCCACTCTCATCTCAGACATCTATCAAATGTTTATCTCTTACAACATATCTATGGTCTTATATATACATATAATGTGTATAGCTATGGATACGCTTACATACATTTATATACACATGATGCATGTGTGTATAGTATGCGTGTTCAAACGATCGAGGCGGCTATATTTTATCTAAATAGGAGTGTTTTATTATATTATTATCTATTGCCCAGTTGTAATATACAAGTGTTTAATTTCCTGACTCTCATTATTGATAAAACATGCAAATGGGGCCGAAAATAGTACTATGGTGGCTATATTAATTATCTACTCTTTTCATGTGACACTTAAATATAAAAGTAATTTAAAACCTGAGTTGAAAACTTATGGCTAAATCATTATATATATAAAAGTAGTACGTAGTTATATAATGTTTATTCTGTTTTTATTATATGGCTAAATCATTATATCTAGAGAAAAAAACCAGATGAGTTGAAATATCTAGAAAAAAATAGAGGACAAACAAATATCAAATACTAAAACATGAAGAAAAAAATTATAAAATCAACCAAAAACCAAATAAGTTATCAATAACGACAGAAGTCGACTAAAACTACGTCGGGTATAAGAGTAGTGTGTCTTTTACATAAGGTATCAAAACCAATTCACACCGAAAAACTATATTGTTCCTGAATCGACATAGTTGTCTTTTTTCTTGGATCAGACTACATTGATTTTTCCTTCTGGCCAAACCCGCTTTTGTGCGCCTTTGATCCACCTTAAATGATGCACCCGCTTAAAAAAAATCTTGGGCTGGTCACTGCTTGGAACTCCACAAGTTTGATTTGTTTGGGCTTAATGTCAATTTGGGTCTAAGAACATCAAAGAAACCATGAAAAATTAGTCGTTTTTTGGTATATTCATGATTTTAGCAAGTGGGTTAGCATCACAGATGGAGTTATTTTCCAACTAGGTTTATTGCTCTATTTGTGTGTGCGTGCGCACTGTGTGTAAACGAGTGAGTCTATCCGCGCTTTGCTGTGGGGAATTTTGTTAATATTGTAAAGGTTCGTTGTTGTGAACAATATTTTAGAGAAAGCTACATATTAAGAGTCAGGGGCTTCACGCCGGGTTATAAACTGTGGTAGATTTGATCCTAAGTAGTAACATGAATTCTATGTTAATATTTTAGAGAAAGTTACCTATTAAGAGTATGGGCTTCACGCCGTGTTATAAACTGTGGTAGATTTGATCGTAAGTAGTAACATGAATTTATATGAAACATAAAGTTTGTACAAATGTTGTGATACAAGGTTTCATAAAATAAATAAAAGATTCAAAAAATCAAAAAAATTAATTTTAGGAGATTTTAATAATACTAACAATTACCAGGAAGCCAAAAGAATGTTCATGAACAGTAGGTACCGATACTTTAACATATTTCAGCCAATATACGATATATGACTACAACGCAAAATGAAATATAGAAAACTAAAAGATATAAAATGAATAAATATTATAAGTTTAAGGGGGTAAAATGTAATTTCTACAAATGTCAGTAGCTGTTGTTCATGAACAGTGTTTTGGCTTCATATAATCGTACTATATATAGTATATAATAAAATAATTACATCAAAAAATATTCAATATTAGGCTCATTTCGATCATATCGACGATACGATTATCATTGCGTAATTTGTTAAAAATAAAACGTACTTTTTAACATATTTTCGCAAATATACGATATATGAGTAAAACATAAAATGAAATATTGAAAAGTAAAAGGTATAAAGTGAACAAATATTATAAGTTTAGGGAGCTAATATGTAAATTTGAAAATGGGTATAGGATTTGGGTCGGTTGAAGCGTATATATAGTATATAATAAAATAATTACATCAAAAAATATTCAATATTAGGCTCATTTCGATCGCATTGACGATACGATTATAATGACGTAATTTGTTAAAATTAAGATGTATTTTTTAACATAATTTGGCCAATATACGATATATGACTAAAACATAAAATGAAATATTAAAACGTAAAAACGTATAAAGTAAATAAATATTATAAATTCAAGGGGCTAATATGTAAAATTAAAAATAAATATAAGTTTGAAGTTGGGTTTGGGTTTGGGGCAGGTCGCACCGGTGGGTCGGAGCCGGTGCGCCTGCTATATGTATAAGTACTAGTTGATAAGCCCGGGCTTCGCACCGGGTTCATGAACAGTAGCTACCGACACTTTAACATATTTCAGTCAATATACTATATATGACTGAAACGTAAAATGAAATATAAAAAACTAAAAGATATAAAGTGAATAAATACTATAAGTTTAGGGGCGGATTTGTAAGTTTAAAGGTGGGTATTGGATTCGGATCGGTTGGAGCGTATATATATCGCATATAATAATATAAATACATGAAAAAATATTCAATATTAGGCTCATTTCGATCTTATCGACGATACGATTATAATGACGCAGTATGTTAACTTTAAAACGTATTTTTTTAACATATTTTCGATCGTATCGACGATACGATTATAATGGTGTAATTTGTTAAAATTAAAACGTATTTTTTTTAACATGTTACAACCAATATACGATATATGAGTAAAACGTAAAATGAAATATAGAAAAGTAAAGGTATAAAGTGAATAAATATTATAAGTTTATAGCGCTAATATGTGAATTTGAAAATGAGTATAGTATTCGGGTCGGTTGGAGCTTATATATAGTATATAATAAGATAGCCACCTCAAAAAAGATTCAATATTAGGCTCATTTCGATCGTATCGACGATACGAACATAATGACGTAATTTGTTAAAATTAAAACATATTTTTTAAAGTCTTTATGCCAATACACAATATATGAATAAAACGTAAAATGAAATATTGAAAAATAAAAGATGTAAAGTGAATAAACCTTATAAGTTTTAACTTTATGGGGCTAATATGTAAATTTGAAGATGAATACAGGATTTGGGTTAGTTAGAAATTGGAACATATATATAGTATATAATAAAATAGCTACGTCAAAAAATATTCAATTTTAGGTTCATTTTGATCGTATCGACGACACGAATATAAATGCGTAATTTGTTAAAAATTAAAACGTATTTTTTAACGTTTTTTAGCCAATACACGATATATGACTAAAACGGAAAATGAAATATTGAGAAGTTAAAGGTATAAAGTGAATAAACCTTATAAGTTGAGGGGGTCAAAAGTGTAAAATTGGAGATGGGTAAGGTGGAGGACGCGCGGGTCTAGGGGGTGGGTCATGGGCGGGTCAATCCGGGTTTGGGTCAAAAAATGTGAGAGAAGATGGTGGGTCTGGGTCACGGGTTGGGTCGGATCTGTGTGTGGGTCGGGACGCCTGCTAAATGTATATATTAGATAATATAATATATGTGTTGGAGATGGAAAAGTACGTTGGTGACAAGATAAGCCGGAATGGTGGCTGAACATTTTAAATGGGGTGCATGTGAATGGATTAAGAAGAAATATGGTGGCCGAGTTACATTGTGTTTTTTAATATGGAGAAAAGAAAAACGAAATGAAAGGAAATTATGATGGTAAAAAAGGGTTTTGCGGAAACCCAAACGTAAGGAAAGAGGGTCAATGGAGAGGAGGAAGGATGGGTGGGTTTTCTATTTTGTTTTTGTTTGAAAGGCTTGTAGACAAGCTTATAACATACTTACTTGTACATTACAAAACTTAGGGAGGGTTTACTTCAAAACTTACATGGTAAGTGTTTACCGATAAAATTTAACACTATCACTTACCGTATCGGATAATATTTTAGGGTATGCTTGGTTCATTTCAGTGATTGAGAATGGGAATGAAAATGAAAATAGGAATGCAAGAGAATGAGAATAAACATTGCATTGTTGCTGCATGGTTAGCCAAATATAATCGATGAAAAATTGTTTCATATTAGAAAAATATTTTCTTCGACTTGAAAATACAAAAGTTGTTTAATTTAACATCAAGAGATAAAATGACATACAGATAAAAGAATTGAATAGAAATAAAACTTTTATTCCCCCAATTTGGCCAGGAATGAAAATTAATGAATCTGCAGGAATGATTCCATTATATAATATCAGACCAAACATCAGTTTTCATTATCATTTCCATTTTTTACCCATCAATACCTCCAACCAAGCGGCTCCTTAGTTTTTCAAAATGGTATTGCATGCAACAATTTACACGGTAAACGCTAATCGAGTAAGATTTGTTGATCTCACTTACCGGGTAAGACTCTTGGTTCAAGACATCGCTTTAAGATTGTTAGAAATATTTGTTAGTTGTGTCAATTTGTAATTTCCTTAAAGTATTTTTCCTTAATTGTAATTTTGTTAATTTGGCCCATTTGTTTAGGCCCATGCTTTCAAAGCCTTAGTCCATTATGTTAGTAGTATAAATAGATGTGATGTAATTCATTTGTACTTCCCACTTACTTATCAACTATTTGAGAGAGTTAAATTGTGTGTTCAATCATTGTGTGTTGATTTGGAACCTACAATTGGTATCAGAGCCTACCACTCCTCTTGATCCATTGTGTGGTCACCATACATTCATTGACACCATACTTGCATATTCTCCAGATTTGATACTACACTACACCTGTGGTGTCAATTGATACTACACCACACCTGTGGTGTCATCTGCCTCTACACCTCACCTGTGGTGTCATTTGTCATAACACCACACCTGCGGTGTCATCACACTTGGATCATATTTTTGTGGTTTAAGATCCACAATCAACATCATCATGAACACACGCGATGCACTTGCTATAGGGTCCGATACCCGACCTCCTGTTCTCTTCCGCGGTGACTTCTCACAATGGAAGTCAAGATTCCTAGACTTCATTGAGAAACAACCTCTTGGCAAAGACATACTTGAATCTTTAAAAAATGGTCCAGTCAAGTTCTACATGACTATCCCTGATGTTCCTGATGGTAACCCACCTGTCGTAGGTGGTGTGGTTGAAAAGGATGCAACCTGAGGAAGCAAACCGCTTGAAGGGAGATCAACTCTCCAAGTCATATCTCATTCAAAGTCTTCTGAACGACATCTATGCAAACATCGATTGCAACGACACGGGGAAGGCAATGTGGGATGAGATCTACAATTTGATGCATGGCACGGAGAAGGGTATTCAGATGAAGAGATCAAACCTCCTAACAAAGTTTGCCACTTTCAAGGGACGTGAGAGGGAGCTACTTGAAGACACCTACTATAGGTTCTGTACGATGATCAACGAATTGAGGAAGAACAAGCTAAAGAAGTCACAATTGGAAATCAACATCCAATTCATCAACTCTCTGCGCTCTGAGTGGAGGAGATACGCCTCGAACATCCAACAAAATCGCAACTTGGAGGACATAGACATCCATGAACTGTATGAGCTGCTTAACCACAACCATGATGAAGTGTTGGAGACTATGAACAACATGAAGAAAGTGGAAAAGTATGCTGATCCACTTGCATTAGTGGCGGACCGAAGACAGTTTACTTCTGGGAGATCACCCCGCTACGAGGATGAATATGATGTACCGTCTGACAACGAAGAGAAAGGGAGTGACTCTGATGAGGAGATGAATGACATGAAGAAGGCTCTTGCACTAATCACAAGGACCTTGTCTAAAAGGAACTTGAGGAAACCTATGTCTTCCAACAATCATAGGTACTACAGCGGTAAAAGGTATGAAACTAAACCAAGAGGTGAAGCGAGAAGGTACGAAAGGTCAACTGAGTTTGATACTAGGAGGTATGAAGAACCTAGGGAGCGTAGATATGACGAGAGGAGGTATCAAGATCGACGTTATGATGATCAAGAAAGAAGGTATGATGACAATGAAAGGAGGTATGACGAACCTAGAAGGTTTGATCAAGAGCTAAGGAGACTTGAACAAGGCAGTAGAGCTGTCTATCACAAGCCGGAAGAGAAAGCAAAGACAGATGACAAAGGCAAAGAGCCCAAGAAGGATGGGATTCCAACATGCTTCAAGTGTGGGAAGCCGGGGCACTTCGCTAAGAATTGCATCAACCATGTCTCCAAGTACGACTACAACAAGAACAAAATGAACTTGGCGAAAAAGCAAGATGATGGATTAGCACTGCTTGCTGAAGATGAAGCCTGGTTGCAAATGTCAAGTGATGATGAAGAAAGAGGTCTTGTCTGCATGCTAGCTCAAGATGACGCATGGAATGTGGATAGTGATGAAGGAAAAGATCAACTATGCTTGATGGCAGATGTGGATGAAGAGTATTCCGAGGATGATGATCGTGACTACAATGATGTCAACTCAGACCATTCTGATTCATCTTCTGAGGTACTCCCTGACCCATACTCTGAACTTGAAAATCAAGTAAAAGGTCTTGCACAAAAGGTTTCTGAGTATGAAAATAAGATTAAACAAGCTAATAAACAAACCACAATTGCTGAATCCAAATTAGCTAGTGAACATGCCTTAGTTGTGAAATTCAACATAGAATTAGCCTATTCAAAAGACAAAGTTAACATGCTCACCCTTGCAAACAAAACTCTTGAAGATAAAGTCACAAGCTTAAATACTAATATCACTGATCTACAAAAGAGACTAAATGAGGCCGAAAGAGTGAGTAGTGAGAATGTGAAGAAGTATGAATTTATTTTTGCTCAAAGAATTAACTTGTTTGCGAAAATCAAAGATATGGAGGACAAATTTTTAAAGAGAGGCCAGACTGATCAAACCATTCACATGAATCAACCCAAAGAGTTCAATTATTACAATCCAAAGGAAGGCATTAGATATAAAAGTCCATGCTATCTTAAGCGTGCCATATCCAAGACTCCTACCTTGTATGATCTTAGGTACATGAGACTTGGATACAAAATTGTTTTCATGAAAGAGTCTGATGATCCTGAACAGTTGAAGGAAATTGAGAAGAAGGAAAAAGCTAGAAAAAAACAAACAATCATTTCCCTTCAACTATTCATCTCTCAATGCCAGTTATGCAACGCGTGAGATTCCTTTGTCTAAGGACTACACGCCTAGCTATACTGAGGCTGAGATGAATCAGGAAGTTCCAATCCTTGAAAAAGTTTACAAAGATAACCAAACCTTTTATGAGAAAATGATTGCTAAACTTGAGGCTGAGCTAGAGGATGAGAGGCGCATGAGCCTTAGGGAAAAGGACCTATTCTTGAGTAAAATCAATGAATTGGAGAAAGCCCTCAAATCCAAAAGCACACCAACAGCAAGTCAATCCACCTTTGGAACTCGTGATAACTCACGTCATCATCACCATAGATGGAATGTGAATGCGTTAGATTTTAGACCTTCAAGTACCTCTTCTACAAACTCTAAATCCGTGGTACTAAGGTCTCCAATCTGCACCACCATTTCATACATGGAAGACTTAACTTACATGGCACCTAAATCAACGATACAAATTTTTGAAATTGTATCAGATGATTGTACCAATAGGGTTGGTGAGAACGGTAGATCATCAGGCCAGACTAAACCAGGAAACAAGGCTCTTCCTAAACTATCTCGAAAAGACAAAGGGAAGGACAAATTGGTCACCCCTGAGTCTGAAGTTGCGAGTTCATCTCGTACCAATGTGAATGTTCCTAAGAAAAACAAACGTTTTCGAAAACGAAAGAATGCTACCAAACCAAAGGAACACTCACACAACTTTACTCCAAAGAAAAACTCCTCACATACTCATTCTCCAAATGTCAAAGGTACTAATCGTGGTTCTCAAAATGTGACAGATCAAAATATGAGAAATGGTAAGAGTAAGAACAAGGAGAGTGGATCAAAAGAAGGCAGTCGTCCGAAGCCATTTGCACATAAGCCTAGTTTTATGCAAAACAAATTTTCCAATTTTGTATATCATAGAACTAATAGGCATGTACCACGAACTCCATTTCAATGTTATGAATGTGAACATATTGTTTATGGATGTCATAGCAATTTTCGTTGTCAAAATCAATTTAGATTTGGGTACTGTGCAAATGCTTTCGTGAATGATTACTTTGTTCCTAACTATCATGGTTTCTACAATAGTGGTTATCATCATACTCATAACAAGAAACCTAATCCAAAACCCAAACAAAAATCTCCACCTAAGGGCAAACAGGAACCTGTATCCAAACCTGCGAATCCTAATCAGAAAGGACCCATTCCCAAATGGGTACCTAAAAATGTTTCTCCGTGATTTTGCAGGACGGTCATGTGTGGTACATGGATTCAGGGTGTTCCAAGCACATGACCGAAAGGAAGGAACTTCTCGCTAACTTCAAACAAAAATATGGCGGGAACGTTCGGTTTGGGAATAAGCTATCAGCGCCAATAATGGGATATGGTGATATCCTTCATCATAAAATCACCATCAATAAAGTAGCCTATGTGGAAGGCTTGAGTCACAATCTGCTCAGCATCGGAAAGTTCTGTGATAAAGGCCTTGAGGTTAACTTTCGGGAGACAAGGTGTTGTGTTAGGACATTTGAGGGACAGGAACTCATTGAGGGTACTCGCAGGTCGAATCTTTACACGGTCAATTTCCAGAAACAACGCCCATTCACAGAAGTATGTCTTCTTTCAAAAGCAACATTCAATCAGAACGTGTTGTGGCACCGGAGACAATCCCACCTGAATTATGCTACAATTAATCAACTAGCTAAGACAGGATTGGTGACCGGTCTCCCCTCCTTGAGGTTCACCAAAGAACAATTATGCTCAGCATCTGAGATGGGGAAGATCAAGAAATCTTCGCACAAGCTGAAGGTGGAACACAACACCTCCAAACCACTCCAGCTCCTCCATATGGACTTGTGCGGACCAATGCGTGTACAAAGCATCAATGGGAGAAAGTATGTATTGGTAATTGTGGATGACTTCTCAAGGTATACATGGGTGAACTTTCTCAGAAGTAAGGATGGTGCTTCAGACATCATCATTTCTTTCATCAGAAATGTGCAGGTCAGACTACAACTTCCTGTTCAAGTGATTCGCACCGACAACGGGACTGAATTCAAGAATCACAAGCTTGACTCGTTTCTTGATTCTGTCGGCATCACTCACACCTTTTCGGCTGCCCGAACACCTCAACAAAATGGTGTTGTTGAGAGAAAGAACCGTACCCTAGTGGAAGCTGCACGCACCATGTTGGCATTCTCCAAGCTTCCGTTACACTTCTGGGCTGAAGCCGTTGCGTCTGCCTGTTTCACCCAAAACCGGTCCCTTATTACCAAAAGGTTCATGAAGACTCCATATGAATTGGTGTACAATCGACCTCCCAACATCAAATTCTTCAGAGTTTTTGGTTGTGAATGCTACGTGAAAAATGATAAAGACAATCTTGACAAGTTCAGTCCGAAAGGTGATGAGGGTGTTTTCATCGGGTATGCCATGGACTCCCCGTCCTACCGCGTGTACAACAAGAAAACAAGACGTGTGATTGAGAGGACAAATGTGGATTTTGAAGAAGGCATTGAAGAAGACTCTACACCAACACCAGTTACACCAGGAATCTCTGGTGTTCTGGCTTCTGATCATCTTCATGGAAATCCCATGATCTCTTCTTCATCGACAAACAAACCATCTTCTTCTAACTTCAAGTTCTACAAAAACCGGATGGCATTTTTATTAATCAATCGAAATACATCGGTGATCTTTTAAAACGTTTTCACATGGACACTTCTTCCGTTGCTAAAACTCCCATGGCCTCGGGCACTTTGATCGGTGCTGACCCAAAAGGGAAGCCTGTCGACCAAAAGACTTATCGAGCCATCATTGGTTCTTTGTTATATCTGACGGCAAGTAGACCGGATATTATGTTCGCTACTTGTTTTTGTGCTCGTTTTCAGGCAAACCCAAAGGAATCACACATGATGGCGGTCAAACGTATCCTCCGGTACCTGAAAGGCACACCCAACCGTGGGTTGTGGTATCCAAAGGAGTCTGGATTTGAACTCGTCGCATTTTCGGATGCGGACCATGGAGGTTGTTAATTGGACCGGAAGAGCACATCAGGACACGTCCAGTTCTTAGGTGACAAACTGGTGAGTTGGGGCTCCAACATTGTGTCTCTACATCCACTGCGGAGGCAGAGTATGTCGCTGCTGCCAGCTGCTGTTCTCAAGTATTGTGGATGCGGACTCAACTACGTGACTACGGCTACAACTTCAACCACATACCCATCTACTGCGACTCCAAGAGTGCCATTGCCATCTCTTGCAATCCGGTTCAACACACTCACACTAAACACATTGATATAAGGTACCACTTTATCAAGGATCATGTGGAAAGAGGTACGATCGAACTCTATTTTGTCAATACCGAGTATCAACTTGCGGATCTCTTCACCAAGCCCTTGGATGAGAAACGGTTTAATTTCCTAATCTCCAAGCTTGGCATGTATGATCCTCAAGAGTGATCATCTCTCAACAATACAGTCCTTCATAATCATGTCACTGTTGTCAGAATTTTATTTCTTGAACACAGTGTCATCGTTGTCTTGGACTATGATGTTGAGTGATTAGGTGTTTGTCTTCTTGTTTCTTTCTTCTTTCCTTATATCTTTGTAGTACTAATCAATTGTGAGTGTTGTCATTTCAAGGGGGAACGTCTCCCTGAGGTGCATGTCACCCTGAGGTGCACGTCACCCTGAGGTGCACGTCACCCTGAGGTGCACGTCACCCTGAGGTGTATGTCACCCTACGGTGCACGTCACCCTAAGGTGCACGTTACCCTGTGATTCATACAAGAAGGGACGTCACCCCGCTAGTGCTCGTATCTAGGGGGAACGTTTTTCAGCGTTGCTTGCTCCGAGGGGGAACATCATCGGGTAAGGTGTTGTCACTCAAACACCAAGGTAAGTATATATATATATAAATATATATAAAAAAACAATTTCTTTTCTTTATTTCTCATTTCTTTGTGTTAACAAAAAAAAAATTAAAAAAAATCCGAAAATCAGCCCTTTTTTTTCCTTTTCTTCCACCCACTCCTTCTTCCTCCTCATTTGCCTTACTCTCCAAGTTTTTACCCAAATTCTTCTTCCATCCCAAAATTCTTCAACTCTTCAATTTTTTTTAAGATTTCTTCTTCTCTTTAGTTTGATTTCAAGGTAATAAATGCTTTTCTCTTCAACCTTACTCATATTATTGCATATCATTGTTGATTAATGGATTGGTTTTGAAAACCCACTTTTGATTTCAAGGGTTTATCAAAAACCCCAAAACTCAAATCCTTGGATTTTGAGTTATTGGGTTGGTTTTTTTTTTTAACTTAATGCCTTTATTAAACTTGTTCATCTTGCTTTGAGCTTTCTAAATATGTATCTCTTGTGTAGATATGTGTTTGTTCTTGAAAACCCACTTGAACAATTTCTAGGGTTTTTCAAAAACCCAAAACTCAAATCTTTGGATTTTGAGTTCTTGTGTTGTTTTTTTGAAGCTTAATGTCTTTATTATTTGTATAAATCGGAGTTGGAGCTTTTCATTAATATAAATCTTGTGAGTTTTGGTAGTGTTTTGAAGTTTTCTCCAAAAACTCCATTGTTATGTTCTTGAAGAACTCATAAGAGTTCTTCCCAAAGAAGTTTTGTCTTATTTGATTTGATCCAAAAATGTGTCAAGTTTTATAAATTTTGAGTTTTTGGGTTATATCAATGGTTTTTGATATTGAAAAGCTAAGTTTTTGTTTGGGGGGTTAAAGGTTGCGATATTAACTTGTTTTCGGTTGAACTATTCGACCCTCGTGGCTCGAACCGGTTGGCCCTTGTGTTTGAACCGTTCATCCCTCGTGGTTGAGCCATTCGGACCTTGTGGTTGATCCATTCAGCCTGAATGGTCAGAATCATTTCGGCCCTCGCAATGTGTCACTCAAAACAGTGTGTTTTTAAGGCTGCTCCACCCCCTCTGTTCGCCCTTTGCGCCGCGAGCATGCCCCCTCGCGCCGCGAATGCTCTTGCGCTGCACCACTTTTCGTACCGCGTCGCGCGCCGCACTCTGCTCCTACTTCGCGCCGCGAGCATGACCCCTCACGCCACGAAGGTCCTCTGCGCCGCACCTGCTTGCGCCGCGCGCCTCACCTCTGCACCGCGCCTCGTCACGCGCCGCGCCCTGCACACCTCATGCCGCGAGCATACTTCTCGCGCCGCGAAGGCCCTTGCGCCGGGCGCCGTGTCTCGCATTGCATCTGCTCTGCACCGCGCTGCTGTCCTCCTCGCACTTCACCTTCGCGCCGCGAGCACCAACCCTCGCGCCGCGAAGCTTGTCTAGTGACTGCTCCACAGTCTTGTGGTCTTCACATTCTGTTTTGTGTGCCGTTTGAAGTGTCTATTCATCCATGTAGGTCATGTGTGTGTTGTTTTGTGTGTGATCGATTACTTGCATGTTGATAATTGTGTGTTTACATTTTGTGTGGTACCTCACCCTCGAGCTTCGGATGATCCTTCTCCCTTGAGCTCGGGTGAGTGTTGTTCGGTGTGTGGTACGCATGTTAAGTTAATATGCTTCAGACGTTGAAAGCATATTAACCTTGGTTAAAAGCATGTTAAGTTAATATGCTTCAGACGTTGAAAGCATATTAACCTAGGTTAAAAGCATGTTAAGTTAATATGCTTCAGACGTTGAAAGCATATTAACCTTGGTTAAAAGCATGTTAAGTTAATATGCTTCAGACGTTGAAAGCATATTAACTCATAACTGAAATGTAAAAGCATGTTAAGTTAATATGCCTTCGATGTTAAAAGCGTATTAACTTCGGCCCTTATAAAATGCTTTTGTTTTGGTGATTTAATTTGACCCGTTTGAAACCCGACCCGAAACATACTTCATACTTCATGGATCTATGCATCTCATCATACTTCATGGATGGTATTTCTTGTTGGTAAGGTTACCTTGGGTTACTCTCGTATCGGATCATCGTCCCTCACCCAATGGAGTGCATTTCTCTATACCAACACCTTGGCCTTGGTACATACAAATGCAGTTCAATGCTGTGAGGGACCTCATTTCTAGCAATGCTATCTACATACTAAATGTTTTTTCTTTCCCAGGTACCATGGTGAGAACGTGGCCTCCACGTCCATTCCATAAAGCTCTCAACCCCTCCTCACAACCACCTCCCCCACATGCATCCCAACAACCTAATCCTTCTAGGCCATCATCTCACCCACCTTCACAACCCTCATCAAGACCATCCGCTCAACCATCATCCATACCACCAACTCAACCGTCCTCATCTAGACCTTCAACCAAACAACCTTCCAAACCAAGATCTCAACCCTCCACCAAGACGAAACCTCAACCTGAAAAACCGATTACATACGAGGATCTTTCTAGTGACTTCCAAGCCGAGCATGATGAAACCTTTCCTCGTTCCAAATATCTTCTAGACACACCAAACAACCATTACCTTGACTTCGCAACCATAGTCACCCATCACCCCATCATACTTGAGATCCTAAAACATCATCCTCTTACACCACTCATCACTCGACACACCGAGGTACCCGAAGTCTATCTTCAACAATTCTACCACTCGATGAAATTTGTTGAAGGCCGAACCACCTCTCAAGAATCCATCACATGCTCAATTGATGAAGAAGCTCTGGAAATCACCCCAGACTTATTTGCAAGCATCCTCCAAATTCCGGGTGGTGACATGCATGAGGATCATTTTACCGACGCCGAACAACTTAATCACTTCATTGCTCTCAGCTACACAAAGCCCCTCACCAGACTAAGCGACATCAAACGCCGTGACCTCCCGGGTGAATGGTCTACTTTGTTTGGCATTTTAAACAAATGCCTTTCTTCTCGCACACGGGGCGTTGATAAAAGCAACGCCGAATCTAGACAGATATTTATTGGATGTGCACTCGATGATCCAACAACCGACTACAAATTCTTTTTGTGGAAAGAATTTTCATCCGTCATCAAGGACAAGGACATAAGATCGCGCGCCGGAACTTTCTTCCTTACCCCAGATTCTTGGGACTTCTGTTCGAGCACTTCCTTAAAGACGCCGAATGTCCTTCTTCAATGTCAAACATGCCCAAGCGCATTGCCACTCCTATGACGCGATTACTTGATGTAGCATCCGAGTCCCAGCACATAGCTCCCACGGTGATTACTCCATCACTTCTTGCTAGAGCCGATCAGAGTTCACCCATTGTGATTCGTTACTTAGAACTTCTACCTCTACCAGTTCCTCCAGAGCCGGAGGCTGGCACCCAGGAGGTACCCCTTAGACGAGAGAGTGAGGGTATTGAGCGTGGTCATTCACCTGGGGGTGATGATCAAGGGCTTGAGGCTGAGGTGTTGGGGGGACATGACGGGGGTAGTCTAGATGGTGACTCTGATCGCTCCGGAGATGCTACTACACATGTTGATAGATCCACTCTTCTTACTTTATTGGGTCTAGAGTCTGATGACTCCGATGATTCCGATGATGACCACCACGTTGATGGTGCGGGAGGTATAAGGATTGAGGGAGACACTCTAGTTGAAGAAAGTGAGTTGAGTGTGGGACGAAAAAGAATTGATGAGCGTGTGACAGGATCCGAGGTTTTAACCGATCCTTCCCTACCCTTAGGAAGAAGCCGGGCACCCACATCCGCTACCCGTACGCATTCGTTCGATGCGGGTATTGAAGCAGACACCTCCCACCCAGAGGTGCAATTGCACGCCCCCTTAGCCACTCACTCACCTCTCAACAGGTGCGTGTTTCATTCCACGGGGATATAGCACAACGGCTATCGCGCCCTCACTTGGAAGGTAGTGATATTGAAATAGGAGGATCCCTGCCCCGATCCCCAACCTTCCTTGATGCGCACGTAAGTCTAGAGCCTATTGATACACATCTAGGTACACATACTGCTAGTCTGAGTGACGCAGTTTCGGCTCCACCTCTCACGATTCTGAGTGACGTGACTGGAACCCCGAGAGTGGCATCCATGACGGGTGTTTCACGAGGACTGGCGGGAAGACCTACCACGGCTATCATCACGCCAACCGTGAGCGTAGGCCACACCGTTGATTCAGCGGTCATGCAAACGGGTACTCTATGTGAGCCCGGTGTTACTTACCCGGCATCTGTTGTCAGGGAAATGATCGAGAGCGCCCTAACGGCTCAGATCGATTGTGTTCGAGCGGAGTTCTCTGGCAAGATTGCCGCCCTTGAGGCCCAAGTTAAGGGCAAGTCGACGGCACGTGCTACTACACCTCCTCCTCCTTCCTCACCTCCGAGATCTACCATACCCGCTCCCTCTACTGATGAGTTGCGGGATCTACTCATGGCATCGTTACTTTCTCGTGGGGATCTTAATGACAAAGAGGTGCATCTCCTTGGGTCCTTGAAGCAGTTTTCTGATCCATCCATTCCCGCGATCCGTCCCGAGCCGGCTACCGCACCCTCTCATGCGGTAGGCCCCTCCACCCAGTGGCTCGAAGGGAAGTTCAGTGACCTCAGGGAGGAGGTCAAGTCCGACATTGGGAAGGTCAAGAGCTCCCTGCTAGCTATCCGTAGAGCTCTTTCAACCTCTTGCCGCGCCGCAGCCGAGCCAATCAAACGGGGGCACGACGACCGTGAGGATCCCGGACGCCGTGAGGGGGAAAACCCCAAGAGGGCTCGGGGCATTACTTTAGCTCTGGCAGGCAAATCTTCCGGCACCGCCTCTGTCCGTACCTCCGGTACTCATACGGACACCGGTGCCGATGATCGTCGTCGCTCAAAGCCTGATCAGAGCACCGTTGCTGTTGTTGAGATGGCTCGTCAGACATCTCCTTCGTTATCTTTTGGGACACCTCCGCCCTACATGTCTCCTCTTCCACTTACGCCGTCGCCTACTAGTCATGCTTCGAGCAGACCTCCACCTCGCACGCCTTCGCCGGTTCCGTCTGTCTCTCCTCCTCGAGCATCACCTACTGTACCGGACTTCTCTGCGTTTGGCACTCCGTCGCCACCTCCTCGCTCCACAGACAGAAGCCGTGCACCAATCAACCCGGTGTCTCATGGCCCTCAGCGACCGATTCATGGTCAATGGAGGCAACCATCGGTATCACCTCCCAAGGTGATCTATCATAATGAGAAGGGTGCTCTTTCTAACCGGCGTATGTATGTGGAACCACGGGTACCAGTTCGATGGGATAGAGAAAGGAGACGCGGTTGATACCTTGAGGACTCTCACTGATCCATATTTACTGATAAGGTATTTATCTTGCCCGTGGAGAAGTACCTTGGGATTACGAAGTTGTCAAAATCTGATCAAGTCAAGCATATTCATTGGATGAAGACTCAAGCCAAACCTCAAGGAGATGTATTTTTCTACAACAACTTGATCGTTCTTCTTAGAGAAGTTTCCTCCGTGCGCTTTCATGGATTATGGTTCTCTGTCTACACGGTCATTCGTAGGAGTACCGGAACATATACGTTCACCGAAGCCGACTTCGACAACGTACATATTGACGACATTGAGTCACTGTATACTGATCTGAAGACGCTTACTAGACGACCTCGAGCTTTCTTCAAAGGGATTGAAGCCGTCAAGCGCTTCATCGAGAGAAATCGGAGGAACTCGGAGATATCAGACTTTCAGATTGGGTTGGAGAGTCATCAGAAAACCATCAACCTTACACCGCCAAATCAGGATCTTCCCAACATCGATCGCTATTCTCCCTTTGATGTTCTTGAGAAACCATCCTTTGGGGTAGTCTATCTGAATGAGAAGGGTGAAAAGAAATTCATGCGGTGCGACGAGGTCCACAAGTTCAGCGATGGTACTCTTCACTACATCAACTTAGGATTGGCAACAGAAAAGAAAAGACTTGAACTTGAGGTACAGAAAACGGGGCATTGGATCAACCCCACACTCCTTATTGACAAGGTGTTCAGGATCACCGAGCATCGTCTAGAACACCGCAACGTTCTACGACGTCTCGAGTCCTTTTACGGGTTGAGGAAGATAGAGGGTCCAGCTAGAAAGCGTGAAGAGATACCGCCATCACCACGGAGATATGAGGGTCCTTCCAAGAGATCCAACTTTACAAGGAGGAAGACTTTGAGCAAACATCAACGGCGACGAAGAAATTGACACAAAGGAGGAAATTGTTAGAAATATTTGTTAGTTGTGTCAATTTGTAATTTCCTTAAAGTATTTTTCCTTAATTGTAATTTTGTTAATTTGGCCCATTTGTTTAGGCCCATGCTTTCAAAGCCTTAGTTCGTTATGTTAGTAGTATAAATAGATGTGATGTAATTCATTTGTACTTCCCACTTACTTAATCAACTATTTGAGAGAGTTAAATTGTGTGTTCAATAATTGTGTGTTGATTTGGAACCTACAAAGATCGGTATAACAAAAAAGAATTTATAGGATACTTTTTTAGAACACCTTTCATAGTCCGTCTTTTAAAAGAGCTAATACGGCACATTGCTATATGAGTCCCAGGAGCAGATCTGTGCTTTAGTTTGAGGGGTCTGTTGACCCCATTAAATTTCCAAATTAAGTGTTTTTTATATCTATCTATTCTATATTGTATAAGCTTATTTTGCATATTGACCCCTAACTAATTTTTATTTGACTCTCACTTTTGATCAAATTCTTATTAAAATCCTCATGTCTATAAAAAAGTTGACCCCAATAATTAACCATTAAACAATGCATGTGCTTTAGTCCTTTGATAGTTTAGTTGATTTAGAGCATCTCCAAAATCTTTATAAAAAGTATAGGGTAAATTATATATTTGATATATGCGGTTTATATTTTATTATACCGTTGATCCCTATTTTAAAATAATTATAGAAAAGCTCTTGTGTTTTATATTATATTACACTGTTGGTTCCTGTGGTTTACACTATATTGCACTATTGGTCCCTAACCCTATTAGTAAAATAGGGACAAACAGTGCAATATAATGTAAACCACAGGGACGTTTTCCATAATTACTTCAAAATGGGAACCAACAGTACAATAAAGTATAAACTGCAGGGACCAGATATCTAGTTTACTCAAAAATATATTCAATTTCAATAGATTTTCCATTTTGAAGATAACATCATTACTAACTTTATTTGAATATTACATATATATCTAATAAAGTATTAGATAACATCTCATTAACAAATAGACGTTAACAAGAAACAATACCTTAAATATATATCTAATAATATTTAATAAACTACATCTTAATTCTTAACTCTAGAATATTTCTTGTTAATTGTAAGGTATTGTTTCTTGTTAATGTATATTTTTTAAGTTTTTGTTAATTGTTGATAAACGAGGGGATTTGTCCGTGCTTCGTTGCGGGGAGTTTTTAATATTGTAAAAGCCCGTTATTGTGAATAATATTTTAGAGGAAGTTACCTATTAAGAGCCCGGACTTTGCGTCGGGTTATAAACTGTGATAGATTTGATCGATAAGTAGTAACATGAATTTTATGTTAATATTTTATAGAAAGTTACTTATTAAGAGCCTGGACTTCACGCCGTGTTATAAACTGTGGTAGATTTGATTGTAAGTAGTAACATGAATTTATATGAAACATAAAGTTTGTACAAATGTTGTTATACGAAAGGTTTAATAAAATATTTAAAAAATCAAAAAAAAATAATTTTAAAAGATTTTAATAATACTAACAATTCCCAGGAAGGCAAAAGACTGTTCATGAACAGTAGGGACCGACACTTTAACATATTTCAACCAATATACGATATATGACTAAAACGCAAAATGAAATATAAAAAACTAAAAGGTATAAAACGAATAAATATTATAAGTTTAAGGGGTAAAATGTAATTTCTCCGAATGTCGGTAGCTATTATTCATGAACAGTGTTTTGGCTTCATATAATTGTACTATATATAGTATATAATAAAATAAGTACATCAAAAAAATTCAATATTAGGCTCATTTCGATCGCATCACCGATACGATTATAATAGCATAATTTGTTAAAATTAAAACGTATTTTTATAACATATTTTAGCCAATATACGATATATGACTAAAACGTACAATGAAATATTAAAAAGTAAAAGATATAAAGTGAATAAATATTATAAGTTTAAAAGGCTAATATGTGAATTTGAAAATGGGTATAGGATTATATGTTTTTTATAATCGTAATATATATAGTAGAGTTAAGTTCCGGTGAGACCAAGCTTTTTTGGTGAGACCGGTGAGACCAACATATTTTACTCGAAACTTCACATCAAAACATTTGTGAAGGTAAAAAAAATTGAACATTCATCGTTAAAACATACTAAAAAACACTATTGGAAAAAAAAATTCCAAAAAAAGTGTTAAAAACGAAACCTTCACAGCAGTTTTTTTGTGAAGGTTTGCATTATATATATGTAACCTTCACAGAACTTGAGCTGTGAAGGTTACGTTTTTTAGCTTGTTTTCGATATTTTTTTGCATCGAAAGTGAATTTTAGGTCTGCGTATTCTTGTTTTATGTACATTCACGGTGTTTTTTTGTGAAGTTTCATACGTTAGGTATTGGTCTCACGCGGTCTTACGGTAACAGCTTGGTCTCACATGATCCTAAGACTATATAGTATATATAATAAAATAATTACATCAAAAAATATTCAATATTAGGCTCATCTCGATCGTGTCAACGATACGATTATAATGACGTGATTTGTTAAAATTTAAAACGTATTTTTTAACATATTTTTTTAGATAATACACAATACGTAAAATGAAATATTAAAAAGTAAAAGGTATAAAATAAATAACTACTATAAGGTGAGGAGGCTAGAATGTAAAATTAATATTATAAGTTGGGTTTGGGCACTAGTACAAAAATGGTTATTTGTGACGGTTAAAAACCGTTACTGTAGGTATACGATAACGGTTTTCGTGAACATAAAAAACGTTGTCTATTCTGCCGTCACTTTTGATATACCTTTTGTTACGTTTAAAAAATGTTACCAAATCACATCAAAAACCTTTACCATTAACTAAAACCGTCACCTTTGATATGTTAAAAAAAGTAAAATATTTCCTAAAACCATCACTATAAGATAACATACAGTGACATTTATTTATCAAAACCGTAAAAATACAATGACATTCTATGACTTTTCTTTTTAAAAATCGTCACTGTAAAATTACATAAGGCGACGCTTATTTTTCAAAACGTCACTATAGATGACATACAGTGACGTTTATATTTTAAAATCGTTACTGTAGCATGACATACAATGACATTTATATTACAAAATCGTCACCGCAACATAGCGTATGGAGACGTTTATTTTTCAAACCGTCATCGCAGCATAACTTATGGTGATGTTTGTACATGAAAACCGTCAATACAGCATGACATACGATGACGTTTAATTTTAAAAAGTGTCACCGTAGATTGAATTATGGTGACGTTTAATTTTTAAAACTGTCACGATAGTATGACATACGCTGACGTTTGTATTTCAATTTGTTACCATATCGATGTGGTTTGCCCCATATCCCGAACGACACTGGAATGACTCTGATACCACTTATAACACCCCGCCTTCCTTGACCCAATATTGTCTGCTTTGCCACACTAACTCACGACTTTGTTTCTATTGACCTGGTGAGGACTTCCCAGGGGGTCACCCATCCTGGTACTACTCCCATTCAAGCACGCTTAACTGCAGCGTTCCAAGAACATGTCGTGCATGTAGCCCCAAGTCGCGTTGTTGTTAGGAATTGCAAAGTATTACTTATGAACCGAGCATCACTCATGTCCACGGTGATATGGGATTTAAAACCGTTACCATAAAAGGACATATAGTGACGTAAAATTTTCAAAATCGTCACCGTAGCATAACATATGGTGACACAAATGTAGTTGAAACCGTTACCTTTGAATGTCATTCGGTGACGTAAGTTTTACAAAATCGTTACTATAAACTATTTTTTGGTGACATAAAATTTAAAAAACTGTTACCATAGAACCTAGTGATTTACGAAAACGGTTTTCAAATAAATGTTGCGATATATAGTGATTACAAATGGTAATAAAAAAACCGTTACCATAGAATGACATATAGTGACGTAAAATTTTCAAAATCGTCACCGTAGCATAACATATGGTGACACAAATGTAGTTGAAACCGTTACCTTTGAATGCCATTCGGTGACGTAAGTTTTACAAAATTGTTACCATAAACTATTTTTTGGTGACATAAAATTTAAAAACCGTTACTATAGAACCTAGTGATTTACGGAAACGGTTTTCAAATAAACGTTGCGATATATAGTGATTACAAATGGTAATCAAAAACAGTTACCATAAAATGACATATAGTGATGTAAAATTTTCAAAATCGTCACCGTAGCATAACATATGGTGACACAAATGTAGTTGAACCGTTACCTTTGAATGCCATTCGGTGACGTAAGTTTTACAAAATCGTTACTATAAACTATTTTTTGGTGACATAAAATTTAAAAACCGTTACCATAGAACCTAGTGATTTACGGAAACGGTTTTCAAATAAACGTTGCGATATATACTATAGTTTTGGCAATGGTTATTTTAAAACCGTTACAACATAAAACAACGGTTTAGACAAAACTCATTACTAAATGGTCATCTATGACAACGGTTTTTAAAAACCGTCACAACATAAAATGACGGTTTTCAAAATCATTACCGTAGGGGACTTTTTAGTAACACTTTTGTCTAAATCATCACCTGATGTTTCTAGGTTTTTGGTAGTGGTAACGATTTTAACAAACCGTTAAAATATAACTACTCTTTAAATGTTTATGTGACCTTTTGTAATGGTTTTTTAACAAACCGTTACAAACCAGATTTTCAAAACCGTCACAAAAAATCATTTTTGTACTAGTGGGGAAGGTCGCACCGGCGGGTCGGAGCCGGTGAGCCAACCATTTGTATAAGTATTATAATAATATTTTTTTCATTGTTTCACTCGGAAACAAAACAAATTGTATAATTATTATACATTTATTAAATACTTTATTAGCTAGGCTTTGACAAATAATAGACAATAGATATAGCCTTCGTGTTCAAGGTGTTAATTGTTAGCTATTGCTGCATTTGAATGCTTCAACGATAATGAGACAGAAGAAATAGAAACCAATTTTGGTATACCAATTTTGGGGGAGCTTTACCGTTATGCCCATAACGGTGCTCTTCTTTGCACATACACTCACATCGTTACGCCGTTATAACGGCGCTATAACGGCGCCATAACGGCCCAAAACGCCGTTATAACGGCGCAAAACCCCGTTATTTGACTGAAAGTGCATAACGGCCCTTATAACGGCCTTTTAGGGGTATTTATGCAAAGTGGGGGTGGGGCTTTGTGTTAGGTCTTAAAGACAGATAGACTTGGCTATCAGGGTTTTGTAGAAGGGGGGTTGAATGCAAAACCGTAAAAATTTAAAGACAGAGGATTACTTTGTAAATTCTTTGTATTGAAAAATTTCAACTAAGAATTACACTAAGTTCACAAAGACTGATTGTTGCGGAAAACAAATAACTTAAGCTACTCGAACAATCAAAACACTAAGACACTAAGACACCAAAACTACAAGAACACAAATATGGAACACTTAGTAACACAATGAACTTGAAGGTGGTGGAAGCACTCTTTCACTCTGATTGCTATATTGCTCTGAATCTGAAAGCTAGAATGCGTGAAGAAGACTAAGACCAAAGACCTGTATTTATAGTCCCAGCTTCATCAAGTACAACGGACGCGTGTCAAGATTTGTCTTGCTGCATGAGGATCTCCATAATGGGTATTGTAGCCAAGTCAAATGTTCAAGACCCCTTTTTGCAGATATTCATTCTTTAGTGAATATTTTGCATTAATGGAGATATGCCAAACCTCCTGCAAGGGAATCTCTCCAAGAGGTATGACACAGAGTCAAAATCCCTTGACTCCTTTTTGCAGGTAGACAATGTTCAATGAAAACTTTGTATTCATTGAGATGACCATCTTCAGACAAATTTCTAACCAAGCATTCTCGATCCACGAGCCATCCTTGGTCCATTGCACAAAGAGTTATCCAGATGATTTAACTGGGTGGACTCATCTGAATGGCCTCAAACAGATGGACTTGTCCGGATGGCTTGCCCGGATGGACTTGTCCGGATGACTCGCCTAGATGTACTCCTCCGGAAAGACTCCTCAGATACTTAGCCAGAATCACCTTTGTTCCACATTATTGACGATTTCAGCTGATATCAATTCTTCTTCGAATAATCGATTTATTTAGTACCTGAGAGAAGATAGATTTACAATAAAGAATATAGAATGACATCGGAGTATATCTTCAAATGAAGTATTCCAACACTTTGTGCATACACATCAATTACCGCAATTTTGGTATCTACACTTATAAAGTTGTTAGGTGAACCTTAATAATTACATTTTTTTTGTGTGTTTTACCATTTTATTGTCTATTTGTTTTAGTTTTATATTTTATTTTGATTTCATTATAAATATATAGATTAAAACATAACATTATTTTACTAATATAACATTATTTTAATTTTATATGGAATAGAGTTTTAAATATAAAACAAATGGTATTTTATTTTTAGTATGCCTACATAGCCACGATTTATATACATAAATGTTTTTTAAAAATAAATAATTATAAAGTATACCAACTTATAACAAAATCAAAATTATAAAATAAAACAAAAGTAATATAATATAATAGATAAAATTAGGTTCAAACAAGAACAAAACCAAATTGCAAGAATGAAGGAACCAACAAAATCACACGTGATTTTGTGCATGGACGCCCACTCGCCACTCACCCACTCGCGTTGTCACAGCGTGGCCTACACACGCTTTTTCCATTGCAGCACAAAATCACAAGTGATTTCTTTGGTTCATTTGTTCTTGCAAATTGGGTTGTTCTTGTATGAACCTCTCTTATAATAGATATATAGATATATATATATATATATATATATATATATATTTAGAGTCTCCTTATTTTGGAAACCATGAAATCTGTGGAAACTTTGGAAACTCGTTATTGTCCATTGATTAAATAAGGGACAAGTTCACCAGAGTGTATCCAACTTGTCACCAAAAGTTATTGTATGTACTGAACTTGAAAAATTACCTTTTGACGTATCAAACTTTTAAAAAAGTTCTATTGTATGTATCCAACCTGTTATAGCAGGTTACCTGCTGATGTGGCACCGGTTTTAGTGACTTGGCAGTGACTGGATGCTGAGTTGTATTTTTGTGTTATTAAAATAATTTTAAATTAAATTAATATAAAAAAATTAAAAAAGAAAAACCTAAGATGATGCTTCTTCTTCCTATGCGTGCGACTTCCAGAAACCATTCCCAAATATTATGCTTCCTTTGCTACTTCGCCGGCCGGCCACCTCTACAAACCATCGCTGCCATCACCGCCGGCCACCTTTACCACCATCATCAAAGGCCGCCTCTACCACCATCACCGCCGACCACCTCTACCACCATGCCGCCATCACCGCCGACCACCTCTACCACCATCATCACAGGCGGCCTCTACCACCATCACCGCCATAACCGCCGGCCACCTCTACCACCATCGTCACACGCCGCCTCTACCGCCATCGCCGCCATCACCACCGAACACCTCTGTTATCATCATCGCAGGCCGCCTCTTCCACCATTTTCGCCATCACCGCCGTCACCACAACGTCGCCATCATCGCAGGCCACCTCTACGACCACCTAAATCGTCGTCGCCGTTGCCATCGATCTAGGCTCATTCATGGTTTTCGATTTAGGGTTCATATGGGAAATCAATGTAAATCAGAACCCAAATTGGAGATAATCAATCTGGAAATCATGGAACCATCTGAAAATCGATTTGGGTTTTCACCATATCTCGAATCGATCTAGCATCTGGTGTCGTTTTCACGATTGAAAATCGATCTACGGGTTTCGATTTAGGGTTCATATGAGCACAGGTATGTTTCAAGTCAATTTTTCCATGGTTTTCCAATCGATTAGGTTTTGATTTTAGGACCTAATCTGGGTTTGTTCATGGTTTTACATCGATTAGGATTTGATTTTCTTTTTCATCTTCTTCATTTGTGGGTTTATTCATAATCATCATCATCTTCGTGTTAAAAACCATAAATTTGTATCATCATGTTTCTGGGTTTGATATGCATCTCCTGGGCTTGTTCTTCATCTTCATGTGTATTTAGAAAGATATGACAATTACCGGTTACCTGTTGAACAGGTAACCGGATACATACAATGAAGTTCTTTTAAAAGTTTGATACATCAAAAGGTAATTTTTCAAGTTCGGTACATACAATAACTTTTGGTGACAAGTTGGATACACTCTGGTGAACATAACCCATTAAATAATTGTATGGGTGAGATTGCGTTTGAAATTCAAATTTTGAAATCCTAGGTTAAGGAGAAGTGTTAGAAATATTTGTTAAGTTGTGTCAATTTGTAATTTCTCTAAACTTAGTAGCTTTGATTGTAATTTGTAATTAAAGGCCTAAGTGTTTAGGCCCATTCAATTTAAAAAGCCTAGCCCTTTTTAGGTAGTATAAATAGGAGTCATTTACTTCACTTGTACTTTCCTACCTTTTGATTCTCTCATCATTTGAATGGAATGCAATCTATCCTAACTCTTTGTACTTAGCATATACATCACAATATCTAAGTGTTCTTGATTTGATTGATTTGGCACCCACAATTGGTATTAGAGCCTGCCACTTGCTCTTGATCCGTTGTGTTCTGGTTCTGGTGAAATCGTTTCTTCAGGTCCAGACTCAAGCTTCGGGTACCGAGTCTTCTCTTCAGACTTGGATTTTTGGGCGTCAAGTACTTTCTTCAGACTAGAGTTTCCAGAATTTCTCTAAGTCTTCCCTCATTACTCGGCACCCAATACCCATCACTACACTTAACCTTCAGATCTGAACCTAACCTCCAGATCAGACCCCGACCTCCAGAACTGAATCATTTTCAAGATTTTCACAAGTCTTGAGACCTTTCACCAACCAATTCACCTGATCATACTAAGTGGTTTAAGATCCACAATCAATCTTTAATCATGAACACACGTGATGCATTAGCGATCGGGTCCGATACCTGTCCTCCGGTACTGTTCCGTGGAGACTTTTCGCAATGGAAGTCACGATTCTTAGACTTTGTGGCAAAGCAACCTCTTCACAAGCAAATCATGGAGTCCCTCAAGAATGGACCCGTGAAGTACTACACTGAAATTCCAGCAGTCCCTGATGGTAATCCACCTATTGTAGGAGGTATAGTAGAAAAAGATGAAACAAACTTCACTCCTGAAGAAGCCAACCGAGTCAGGGGTGACAATCTTGCCAAATCCTATCTCATTCAGAGCCTGCCCAATGAGATATATGCTAACATTGACTGCAATGACACCGGAAAGGCTATGTGGGATGAGATCATTAGCCTAATGCATGGGACTGAGAAAGGCATACAGATGAAAAGAACTAATCTTCTGACTAAGTTTGCTACCTTCAAAGGTCGAGAGGGAGAATTGCTAGAAGATACCTATCACAGGTTCTGTACCATGATCAATGAGCTCCGGAAGAACAACCTCAAGAAGTCTCAGTTGGATATCAATATACAGTTCATCAACTCACTCAGGTCTGAATGGAGGAGATTTGCTTCCAATCTTCAACAGAATTGCAACTTGGAAGATCTTGATATTCATGACTTGTTTGAATTGCTGAATCATAACCAAGATGAGGTACTTGAAATACTTGGTACCGAGAAGAAACCAGAAAAGTATACCGATCCACTTGCCTTAGTCGTTGACAGAAGACAATACTCATCTGGGAGATCATCAAGATATGAAGAAGACTATGATATTCCTTCCGACATCGGTGAAAGAGGAAGTGAATCTGATGAAGGGATGAGTGATATGAAGAAAGCATTGGCATTGATCACCAGAACAATGGCCAAAAGAACTTCAAGGAAACCTTTGTCTTCCAACAATCATAGGTATTCCAGTGGCAGAAGGTATGAAGCTCGGGATAGGTATGAACCAAAGAATGATGCTCGAAGGTATGAGAGGGCAACTGAGACAGATAACAGGAGGTATGAAGATTCTAGAGAGCGGAGGTATGAAGAACCGAGGGAAAGAAGATATGAGGAAAGGAGGTATGAGGATCCCAGAGATAGAAGATTTGATGAACCAAAGAGGTATGAAAGAAAACCTGAGCCAAGGAGGTATGAACAAGGTGGTAGAACTGACTACCAGAAGCCTGAGGAAACTGCTAAACCAGAAGACAAGGGCAAAGAGGTGAAGAAAGCTGATGGAGGACCAACCTGCTTCAAGTGTGGAAGGCCTGGTCATTTTGCTAAGAATTGTACCAATCATGTTTCAAAGTATGACTACTACAAAAACAAGATGAACCTAGCCAAAAGACAAGACGAGGGACATGCCTTGTTAGCTGAAGATGAAGCCTGGTTGCAGATGTCCAGTGATGATGAGGAAAGAGGACTTGTTTGCATGCTAGCTCAAGATGACGCGTGGAATGTGGATAGTGATGAAGGAAAGGAAGATCAACTGTGCTTGATGGCTGATATAGATGAAGAGTATTTAGAAGATGATGATCATGACTACAATGATGTCAATTCATACCACTCAGATTCTTCTTCTGAGGACGGTCATGTGTGGTACATAGATTCAGGGTGTTCTAAGCACATGACCGGAAGGAAGGAACTTCTTGCTAACTTCAAACAAAAATATGGCAGGAACGTTCGGTTTGGGAATAAGCTTTCAGCACCAATAATGGGATATGGTGATATCATTCATCATAAAATCACCATCAATAAAGTAGCCTATGTGGAAGGCCTGAGTCACAACCTGCTCAGCATTGGAAAGTTCTGTGATAAAAAACTTGAGGTTAACTTTCGGGAAACAAGATGTTGTGTCAGGACATATGATGGACAGGAACTCATTGGGGTACTTGCAGGTCGAATCTCTACACCGTCAATTTCTGGAAACAACGACCATTCACAGAAGTATGTCTTCTCTCAAAAGCAGCCTTCAATCAGAACGTGTTGTGGCACCGGAGACTATCCCACCTGAATTATGCTACAATTAATCAACTAGCTAAGACAGGATTGGTGACTGGTCTCCCCTCCTTGAGGTTCACCAAAGAACAGTTGTGCTCAGCATGTGAGATGGGAAAGATCAAGAAATCTTCACACAAGCTAAAAGTGGAACACAACACCTCCAAGCCACTTCAGCTCCTCCATATGGACTTGTGCGGACCAATGCGTGTACAAAGCATCAACGGGAGGAAGTAAGTACTGGTAATTGTGGATGATGTTGGTCCCAATAAGGTGACCTTCAAGTACGGATAGTGTTTGGGATTATAGAAAGGGGGGTTGAATATAATCACACAAAATTTCACTTTTAAATTCTTTGTTATATTAACAATATGAATTTACAGATTGTTGCGGAAATAGAAAAGACAATAAGTCTAAACTAAACAATCTAAGCTTTCTTTCACTATGCACTAAAGTGAGAAGATAAGAAAAGAAAGAAGATAGAGGAAAATAAGAAAGAAAGGATTAGGGTATTTTTAGGATGAAGAAGAAGTATGGAGAACATCTCTTCAAGTCATATTTATACCCAATGCATTAAATGCATGCAGACTCACTTTTGTGTACGTGTCACAATGTAAGTGGTCCTTTGTACTATTTACTATAAACAAATACTCTTTGCATGGTGTGCAAAAGAGGAAGTGTGTAAACAGTTGCCTTGAGGTCTGATAAGTACGGAGGGAACAGTAAAGAGACTGTCCTTATGTACTTTTGTGTCAGTAAAGGCGGATAATCCTTTTGTGCATTAGACTAAGACATTACACTAATCCTTCAGGATCAGGATACTGATCAGTGAGTAGAGTCCTGAAACTGACGTTTTCAGGGTCACTTGTATCCTGATGAATCTTCAGGATGTCATACGATATTGAGCAGCTTGCTATCACTAAGTTCCGTCTTCAGATCACGAGCATGTTGGTCCTGTCATCAAGTAATTCTTCGACGTCGCTGATGGTTCTTTGAGTATGATCTTGATGTCTTCAGGAGGTCTTCACTTCAGTGGACAGGATCAGTAGACTGTAGAACAGACTCGTTCGTCTCCTGATCCTGATCCTGATCATTATAAAAATAAGTTACAGCATAAGTAACATGGAATAACACAGAACAGATTCAGTGATAAATCCTCAAGCTATAACAGAAGTAAAAACCTATTCACTAAGTAAAGATTCAGGATCATTATCATTTCATCAGGTCTTAGGAGAGCTGGATCAACAATCTCCCCCTAAATGATAATGATAAGACAATGGAGAAATTGTCTAAGTCTAGAAAGAAAAAAATTTCTAAGTCTAGATGAAACAGTACGAAATAGAACTCATAAAGGTACATGTCCCATTTACTGTTTTGAGGGATCTTTTTCAGTACTATGATGGAGTAAAGTACAATGCACTGAATTGCGTTTTCATTAATCTTAATAAGGTTACAAGAGTAAAGAAAATACATGAGTACATACATGAAATACTGAAAGAAAATTTACAAAAATTCTAACTATCAGAGTCTTCACTAATTTCTTCAGTCTTAACTTGAATTGGAACAGGAGTATCACTGAAGGCAATTCTATGATCGAGGATAGCTCTGACAGTGCGAATGATTTCTTTATTATCTTGGTTTTTCTTATCCTTTTGAGCGATGAAGAGAACTGATACCAAGTGTTCATATGGTGCTTCGTGTAGCTTGCTGAAACGCTGAAAGCGGAGGATTTTGGAGTTGTCGCTTACACAAATACCATGAACAGGTTCTCTGATGACTTGACCTTCAGAGAGAGAAACTTCTGGAGGAAAAGAAAGATCAAGCATCGAGAGATCCAGTGGCTTGATAACAGTCCTGGGCATGCAAGGAGTGGGTCTCCTTGTTGAAGTGCCTTCTGATCTTCGAACAGGAGGCTGAGGCAGTGCTGAAGAAGGTTGGAGTAAGTCATCAGGAATTTCAGTTGTTCTTCTGATGCGTGCTATAAGTCCATTTATGACTTCTTCTACTTCAGCCCTTTAGTTTCTATTGGCTTTTGGAAGTAGGCTTCTGATTTCGTTCCACTCTACAAGTTGTATCTGTCCAGCTTGTCAAGAGTGTGTTGCACATCCTTAACTCCTGAGCGTTTAACGGTGATCCAGGTTTTTGCTCTCTTGCCGCGCTTTCGGCTAAGATGGATTCCAGAGATAGCAGCACCATGTTTCCTGAGATGTAGACGATCTCGGCACCAGTCAAGCTCTGAATTCACTTCTTCAGTCTGTTCCTCTGCATTTATGTTGAAGACCTTCAGCGCGGCCTTTTGTGCTAGTAGAGGATCAGCACTTATTTCATCGTCTTCTTCTACAAAATCAGACGCGAGCCGTCTTGCGGCTTGGGCAGAAAGGAATGCTTCCTTTTGCTTTTTATTATGCTCCTCCTGAGCCTGCAACGCGAGGTCGTACTCCTCCTGTGATAGATAGGCGAACTCGGAGTCCCAAGAGGTACGAAGAAGAATATTTACTCTTGTACTCTCGAGTCGCTCTATCACGGCGTCTAAACGCCCATCCCTGTTCATAGTAGCAGAAGTGTCAGGGTAATTCTCTCCTTCAGATCTAGGAGAATTAGAGGGAGGAGATCTAGGGGAAGAAGCAGGGGTAGAGAAGTCATCAGAGATGAATTCATCATCTGATGATAGGCATATAGTTTCAGGAGGGGCTCGGATTTCAGGGGTTCTGGAGGAAGATGCTTCAGAGTTAAAGCGGGTTGGTTTTGAAGGAATGGATTCATGGTTTAGGGGAGTTACTCTGAATGTCATTCTGCTCAGTTCGGCTCGTGTCTGTTCTGATGGACTATTCTCCATAAGGCGAACAATCTCACCAGTGACAGAACCAAAGTTAACATCCTGAAATTCAGAGTTAGTTTGATTTTTAGGTTCAGGGGTTGGTTCAGGAGTAGATTGAGGTGTTGGTTCAGGGGTAGGTTGTTTGGGTGGTTGGTAGATAACCAGTTGTAGGTTATTTGTGGGTGAGTCTTCAGAGGAGGTGTCGAGAGTGATGGTTTCAAGGGTAGGTTTAGATTTAAGAAGAGTGGAGATGGGTTGGTTATCAGAAGATGAGGGAGAAGATGGAGGAATGGACATACTAGGTGCACCGGGGTTCTCCCCCTGAGAATGTGCAGGCCCTGGAGTGGGCGTTGATGCAGGAACCTTCTCGACTACGAAGTCGTCGTCCTCATCATCATCTTCATCATCATCCTCGTTCGTTCCCCCTTCTTCAGTTGTTCTCCAGTTAGTGGAGGGGGAATAAACGGAATGGTCTCGCTGCAGAGGAGGCTGTCTCTCCCCCTCAACAGGTGCCTGAGCCAGGGCGGCTGTTGAAACACACCTTTGAAGGAGAGAGGCCATATCGGTTTGGAGTTTGCGAGTGATGAATGAAGAGGTGATCAGGGACTGTAGAATGTCCCTGTCCGCGGTTGTGAACGCTGGCGGTGGTGGAGGAGCTGTGGTGATGGCGTTGACAGCAGAGGGGAGTTCGGTGATCTTCTCCTGAAGAGCGCGGAGCCCCGCCTCCTGAGCATCCAACCTCTACACCACTATACTTTGGAAGGTGGTGAGAGAGGTGGAGCTGTTGTTGACCGCAGTGGAGAGAGCGGGCAGGGCGCTAGCCTTCAGGTCGTCAATGGACGCCTAAAGGGAGTTAGAGGAGGTAGCCACTTGGGAAACCTTGTCATGGATAGTATCCAGACAAGGAATCGTCAACGTTACGGCCGTTGGTGGCGGAGTGGTGGCAGTAGCAGCAGCAGTGGTAGAGGCGGCGGCGGCTTCAGCGGCAGTTGCAGCAGCCTTTGCTGAGGCAAGCTCCAGCTCCAAGGCCTGGAGACGAGCCTGGTGCGCATCCTCCTGCTATTGGAGTGCTGCGCGGGCCTCCTGTAGCTGTCGTTCAGCGGACTGACGACGAAGTTCAGCTGCACTCAGCTGTCGTTCGGAGTCCGTGAAGACGAAATCATTGAAGGGATCATCCTGGTGTAGTTGAGGATGCCCTTCAGCTGCTCCTCCTAAAGAACCTGTAAAATTAGTAGCTAAGTGAGCACTAGAAGACTCAATAGCTTTCACAGAAGAAGAAATGGCAATAAGTTGCTTAAAAGTATTACCTGAGGCCAGGAGGGTATCAGAACGATTACCCTCCACATTCTCTGAGTGTTCGAGATGAACAACCTCAGGTTCTTGTTGTTGAGGTGCAAGAGTATCTGCGGGTAGCGAAGATTTAGATAAACGAGAGGTTCTATTAAAAATTGCAGGGAGAGTGAGGTAATATTTCTTACCAGCAGCCTCTTCTTTTTCTTCTGCGCCTTAGATTTGGCGCGTTTGGGTTGAGGTGGAGGAGTGGATCCAGAGGGAGGTGGGCGCTTCAGGAGCGCCGAAGAGGTGTTTGTAGCTGGGGAAGTCAGTAATAGGTTAGCTACTGACCTAGCATGCAGAGAAAGAGAAGAAGATGGTTTGGATGAGAGGGAAGAAATCATACCTTGGACAGGAGGAGAGGTGAGTTGCTCTTCTACTTCTGGTTGTGGTTCAGGAACAACCAGAACAGCAGAGAGAGGAACGTCGTCAGGTTTTGGAGAAACCTGGTCCAGGAACTTTACGCCTAAGGCGTAGTTGTTGAAGTTGCCTTCTGTGGGGTAGGCAGAACCCATGTGCAGTGCCAGGACGGCAGAGAAGAACCTGGTGTAGGGGACGTTGACCACCCTGGTTCTGTGCTTGATTTTCTTGATCATGTCATCCCAGATGCAGCGAACATAGTCAAACTTGCGATTTTTGATCGCAGAGTAGACCATGTTTTGGATGACAGTGGGGAATTGTTCTGTGCTCCCCGTCTTCCCTGTCAGACAGAGACCGAACGTGTTCCATATATAATAGAACGTAGCGTTCAGCCCTGTCTTGTGGACAGTAGCAGCAGTCTTGACCAGAGGGAGGCCTTCTCTCACAGGCCAATTGTAGCCTATGGCGTCCAGAAGCTCGATGACTTCGTCAGTAGAGGGAGGAGGAGGAAATTTCTCCTTCTTGGGAAATTGGAGGACATTCCGCAGGGTCCCAATGCCAATTGAAATGATGTCGTCCTTAATCTGGAACTTGATCACTTCATGCATTTTGCCCTTAGAGTTCATCTCCTGGGCAGTGGTAGCAGTGGACAAGAGTTGTAGAAGCAGAGGTTTGTTTGGCGCTGGGTTGAGAGTGAAAGCCGTCTTCAGGGGACTGTTCAGAAGAAAGTCCCTGGCTGGCTTCAGGTAGTCCTTGTTGGCCGGTATGTCGAACTGGCCAATCAGATTGTTTGGCTTGAATTGTAGGTCATGCTGAGGGATGACCACCGGTAGGCTTCCAGAGGCGGTGAGTAGAGTGGTGGCCTCAGTGGAGAGCTGAGCGTCAAGAGATGTAGAAGTAGTAGCAGCCATCCTGTCAAAAACAAAAAATAACATATGTGGATGATTAAGAATCCAAAATATGCATTTTTCTTCACTTTTCAATGAACACATAATATGTTCATAAAAGTGGTGAAATTCTTTATACTTGGAATGGATTAGATACCAAAATACACAAAAGGAATGTGTTTTGGTATTAAAGAGAACTTCTATTTTGATGAAGATATATCAAAATAGGAGTTTATGATTGTTCTTAAAAGAAATAAGAAAAAATCATATAAACTGTTTTAACAAAAATCGTAGAAGATTTTGGGAAAACTAAGATCAAACGAAGTGATCTTAGGGTTTTTGGAAAAACGTTTATCAAAATAAGTTGTTTTTAGAGAAGAATGTCAACTTAGATTGAGGAAAGAACAAAGAGTAAATACACTTACGATGATTCTTGAATAAGAATGTGGTGAGTGTGTGTTCTTGGTGTTCTTGAGAATGCAGATTAGAGAGTAAGAGCTTTCCTTGCTTTGAGTTCTTTGAGAGAATTGTAAGCGTAAAGAGAAAAATGGAGTACGAGTGAGGTTTTTATACCTCGTGGTAGGAGAGAGAAAATGGATGAGAGAGAAAAGAGCGGCTAATTTCTAACGTAATGATGAAAAAAGAAGTTCTACGCGCGTTCACGCTCCTGACACACGTCGTGGGGAACAACAAACGTCTCATTACGTGTCAGTGCAGATGAAAAGTTTGTTTTATTTGAAAAGCTAAAAACCACCTTTTCAGGGGATAATTCCATTTTGATGAAAGAAGAGTTTTCTTGGAATTAGAGTACTTATCAGATAAGTACTGTTTTGGGAAAATCCTCTTATCACATTTAATGCGATAAGGTTTCAGGAGCAGAGGTACTTACCTGAGAATCATCAGTATTCGGATTTTGAACAAAGATTTTGTAAGTACTGAATAGAGTTATCTTCTGATGAGAGTTTCGTTCAGGAGTTGTTAAGGAAAGAGTCCTGAGAAAAGTTATTCTATAGGATTTAACAACTGTTTGTCCTGATAAACTTCAATCATCAGGATTTAACATCCCAAGTTCACTGATGAGCATATTAAAACGCGTTACATCCAGTGGTTTGGTAAAGAGGTCAGCTAGCTGATATTCAGTAGGGACAAAATGGAGTTCAATATCACCATTCATCACATGATCCCTGATGAAGTGATATCTCACTTCAATGTGCTTTGTCTTGGAGTGTAAGACAGGATTGTTAGCGATGGCTATCGCTGAAGTATTGTCACAGTAGATAGGAATTTTCGAAAGTTGTATGTCATAGTCCTGAAGTTGACTTCTCAGCCACAGGACTTGAGCACAACATATTCCTGCTGCAACGTATTCAGCTTCAGCAGTTGATGTAGACACAGAGTTCTGTTTCTTGCTAGTCCAACTCACCAACTTACCACCAAGTAGGTGACAACCACCAGTGGTGTTTTTCCTGTCGATCTTACATCCTGCAAAGTCACTATCAGAATAAGCTGTTAGATCGAACCCTAAGTCCTTGGAGTACCAAAGACCCAGATTAGGAGTTCCCTTCAGATATCTGAAAATTCGCTTTACAGCGGTCAGATGGGATTCTTTGGGTTCAGCCTGATAACGAGCACATAAACATGTAGAATACATGATATCAGGACGACTAGCTGTGAGATACAACAGAGAGCCGATCATTCCTCTGTAGAGGGTCACATCAACAGGTTTCCCTTTGGAATCCTTGTCAAGTGATAGAGGAGGAGCCATTGGAGTCTTCATCGGTGTACATGATGTGAGATCGAATTTCTTCAACATATCAAGTACATATTTACCTTGATTGATAAAGATTCCCTTTTCAGATTGCTTGATCTGAAGTCCTAAAAAGTATGTTAGTTCACCCATCATAGACATTTTATATTCAGTTTTCATGAGCAACTCAAACTTTTCGCAGAGTTTGGGATTGGTTGATCCAAAGATAATGTCATTGACATATATCTGGACAAGAAGGATATGCTTAGGATATTTCTTAAGAAATAGAGTGCTATCGATCTTACCACGAACAAAACCTTTAGAGAGAAGAAAGGTTGAGAGGGTATCATACCAGGCACGAGGAGCCTGTTTTAACCCATAGAGAGCCTTGTTTAACTTGTAGACGTGATCAGGGAACTTAGGATCTACAAAACCAGGAGGCTGAGCCACATATACTTCTTCATTGAGTTTTCCATTCAGAAAGGCATTTTTGATGTCCATCTAAAAAACTTTGAAGTTCATATGTGCTGCATAAGCTAGGAAAAGTCGAATTGCTTCGAACCTAGCTACAGGAGCAAAAGTTTCATCGTAATCAATGCCCTCTTCCTGCCTGTATCCCTGAGCCACAAGGCGAGCCTTGTTTCGAATGATCGTACCAATCTCATCAAGTTTATTTCGAAAAATCCACTTGGAACCAATGATAGTACGTTTTCGAGGCCTAGGGACGAGAAGCCAGACATTGTTTCTGATGAACTCTGCTAGCTCTTCCTGCATGGCTGAGACCCAGGCAGGATCACGCAAAGCGTCATCTATTTCTTTAGGTTCATTTTCAGAGATGAAATTAACATAAAGACAGATGTTACCAGATTGACGTCGAGTCTTAACACCAGAGGAAGGGTTACCAAGAACTTGATCAATAGGATGATCCTTGGTCCATCGAAGAGCAGGTGGTTGATATATCTGTCCTGAAGTGGAGGCTTCATTTACTGATGGATCAGGGAGAAGATTAGTAGGAGCAGGTTCACTGACAGTGGTTTGAGAAAAGTCTTCACTGTTAGTGGGTTGATCAGGTTCAGGTGGTGTGACTTGGGTGATGGGGGTGGCATTTATTATAGGAGGTATGGATATTTGAGAGGGTGGAGTAGGAGGATCTTCTTCAAAACCATCAGGAAGGTCTTGAGGAGTTGGATCAGCAATGGGAATATCAGGGACTTGAAAGAAAGAGTCAGCCCACTGATTTATTTCAGAGTTATCATGAGGGTGAGGGAAGGTAGGACCCGATTCATCAAATCTAACATGAATCGTTTCCTCTATGGTTTGTCTTCGTTTGTTGAACACACGGTAAGTTTTGGAGATAGAGGAGTATCCAAGAAAGATTCCATCATCTGACTTGGAATCGAACTTTCCAAGATTGTCTTTGTTGTTCAGGATGTAGCAGACACAACCAAAGATATAGAGATGTTCGATTGAGGGTTTCCTGTTACGAAAGAGTTCATAAGGAGTCCTTCTGAAGCGTTTGACTATCAGAGATCTATTCTGGGTGTAGCAAGCAGTGTTAACAGCTTCAGCCCAGAATTGAGTGGCAAGGTTGGCTTCACTCAACATAGATCTTGCAGCTTCGATCAGGGTTCTGTTACGACGTTCAACAACACCGTTTTGCTGAGGAGTTCTAACAGAGGAGAAGTTCTGGGAGATGCCTTTCATATCAAAGAAGGTTTCCAGAGTACTGTTTTTGAACTCAGTACCATGGTCACTTCTGATAGAACGAACGGAAAGGTTGTTGAGCTTTTCCATCTTCCTGACGAACAGGATGATTTCTTCAGGAGCATCACTCTTGGATCGAAGGAAGAATACCCAAGTATATCTGGAATATTCGTCAACAATTACCAGAGTGTATTTCTTTCCACCAATGGATTAGACATTGACAGGTCCAAATAGATCCATGTGGAGAAGTTGTAGAGGAGAGCTGATGGAGGAGATCTGCTTGGACTTGAAACTTGCCCTGGTCTGCTTTCCCTTTTTGCATGCAGAACAAAGAGACACCTTTGTATAGCGAAAGTCAGGAAGACCAACAACAAGATTGTTGATGCAGAGTTGATTCAGCGTCTTGAAGTTGAGATGAGAGAGACGCTTGTGCCAAAGCCAATTTGTATCAGTAGAAGCACGTGATACGAAACAGAAGTTATCAGTGGAAGTATTCATGTTGATGATGTAGATATCAGCTTGTCTAACACCAGTGAGAATAACTTCCTTACGTCTGTTCTTGACTTTGCACTTTTTCTTCGAGAAGGAGACTTTGTGATTCTTATCACACAGTTGACTGATGCTAAGAAGATTGTGCATCAGGCCTTCAACATAAGCAACTCTTTTGAAGGTAGTTACTCCGTTGGTCAGAGTGCCATAACCTCGGGTTTGGCCTTTACCGTTTCCACCAAAGGTCACTGCAGGACCTCTTTCTTCACGATAGTTAGAGAGGACAGATTTAGAACCAGTCATATGTCGAGAGCATCCACTGTCCAGATACCAGATGCCCTTATCCTGTAAAATTTAGAGTTTAAGTTTTTCTTGGTACCCATAGAACTATGGATCCAGAAGTATCAGTAGGACTGGTGGAGTTAGTGGCAGCCTTTACTGAATTCCCAGTACTAGAGGCTGGAGTCTTGACTGCAGAGACAGTCTTGACAACCTTCTTTCCTTTGACTGAATTATCAGTCTTAGGAATTTTCTTTACCTTAGCTGATTTTTCAGCTTTGGTAGCATCAGGACACTTACTCGCAATATGGTCATTTAATCCACAGTGATAACATTTGCGATATTGAAAGCGTTTAGTGGAGTCCTTGAAGTCTTTGAACTTCAGATGAGCAGGACCAGTACCAAGTATGCCTTTAGCATTGGTCAGAGGAGGAATTGGTTTCTTCTCCATGGTCCTTTGCTTTAGGTCAATCTTCAGTCTAGGAGCAGGACTCTGAGAAAAGGATTTTGATCCTGAGACTGAAGGACCACCACCCAGAACTTTGTTCTTGGGTTTAGGACTCTTGGTCTTTGAAGGTGTAACATTCTTGGCTTTTTCCTTGCCTGTATTCTTTTTGCTCTTAGGAGCACCTTCAGTGTGTGTATTGGAAGAAGAAGGGATGTTTTCAGGGGCATTAGGATCAGGAATAGAAGAAACAAACATTCCAAACTTAAGCATGGAACGGTCAGGTCGAGTACATCCACTAGTGAATCCAAGACCCTTCTTGTTTTTAACATTTCTCCCTGAGGCTAATATTTCATCAACCTTCTCAGAGGCGTCACTCCATCCCTTGATGGTGACTTTTTCAGCATTAAGCTCAGCCAAGGCTCTTTCTTTGGCAGCAAGAGCCTTTTCTCTCTCTATACAGAGAGTCTGATTAACAGTGACCTGATCCTTATAACTTTCTTCCAGAATGGTAAGTTGTTTTATCTTTTCTTGACACTCTCTGAGTTGATCACGAAGATCAATGTTCATTTTCTCAGCAGAGGTTTTACCATTCAGGGCTTTATAGAGATCAAGGGTTACAAGGTCAAGCTGAGTTAATCTTTCAAGAGGGACAATAGGAATTTTTACCTGACTGGAAGAATCAGTCGCAGAGGTGGAAGCTTCAGGGGCTTCAGTAGGAACCTCTTCAGGAACCTCTTCTATCTTAGCCATAAGAGCTAAGGTAGGTTCTTCAACAATGGCCATCAGTGCCACTGGAGTAGAGTCTTCCTCATCAGATAACTCATCAGAGGAGACGTCATCCCAATCGCAGTCTTCTGCGATAAGACCTTTACCTTTGCGCTGAAATTTCATCTTCTTGTATTTTTCTTTCAGGCGCTGGTATTTGGGGTTCTTAGAGGAAGATTTGGCAGAAGAGGGAGCAAACTGACTTTTCCTGTACCTGCAATCATTAGCAAAGTGTCCTTTGCCCTGACAGTTGTAGCAGATGGCAGTAGCCTTATCAACAGGTTCTGATTTAGGCTTGTCAGTTATAGATAGAGGTTTCTTTTTATGGAAGTTTCCCTTTTTGGCAAACTTTTTAAAAGATCTAGTTAATAAAGCAAGAGATTCATTGAATTCAGGATCTTCTGACATGTCAGAGTCAGAGGATTCTAATTCAGTAATAGTTACAGAAGAAGAAGTGGCAACAGGAGTAACTGAATCAGAGACCAGTGCAACAGTGTTACTTTTGGGCTCTTTAGTATCTCTTATAAGATTCTTTTTCAGTTTCTTCTGTTATTCTCGGTTTAGAAGAATACCGTACAGCTCACTTAAAGTGAGTGTCTTTATGTCTTTGGACATAGTTAAGCAGGAGGTGTAAACTTCCCAATGTTCAGGAAGAGCTTCCATGAACTTGGTAACCACCTCAGAGTTGGGATAGATAGTACCGATAGTCTTCAGGTCAATCAGGAGACAGTTGAATCTCTGATGTAGCTGGGAGAGAGTTTCATCCTTCTGATGAATAAAGCTTTCATATTGGCGAACCAAGAAAATTTTTCTTGATTCCATGAGAACAGCAGTACCTTCGTATTGGACACAGAGAGTGTCCCAAATCTCTTTGGCAGAGCGTAGGTGACAGACAGAGTGGAAGACGTCATCAGGGAGTGACATGGCAATGAGAGATCTAGCCTTTGTGTCAATGTTGACAAGGCGCCTATCTTCCTCATTCCAGTCAGTCACTGGTTTCACCAGTTCCCTGGCGGGTATAGCAGGTTGACCGTCAGCAGCAGGAATAGCATGGACAGGCTGTGTAGGCACATGTGGTCCATTTTCCAGAAAGAATGGAATCTGGGGATCAGAACCAGATAGAAAGAGTTCCATCCTGGTTTTCCAAAGAGCAAAGTTGTCTTTGTTAAACCTAGGAGGTTTTCTAGAAGAGCCGGTATCAAAGTAGTTATCCTTAGCTTGAAGAGCCATGGATTAAGAGAAGAGAGGATCACAAGATTTTTCTTAGGGAAGAAAATGAGAGCTTGTATCTGCTCTGATACCACTTGTTGGTCCCAATAAGGTGACCTTCAGGTAAGGATAGTGCTTGGGATTATAGAAGGGGGGGTTGAATATAATCACACAAAATTTTCCTTTTAAATTCTTTGTTATATTAACAATATGAATTTACAGATTGTTGCGGAAATAGAAAAGACAATAAGTCTAAACTAAACAATCTAAGCTTTCTTTCACTATGCACTAAAGTGAGAAGATAAGAAAAGAAAGAAGATAGAGGAAAATAAGAAAGAAAGGATTAGGGTATTTTTAGGATGAAGAAGAAGTATGGAGAACATCTCTTCAAGTCCTATTTATACCCAATGCATTAAATGCATGCAGACTCACTTTTGTGTACGTGTCACAATGTAAGTGGTCCTTTGTACTATTTACTATAAACAAATACTCTTTGCATGGTGTGCAAAAGAGGAAGTGTGTAAACAGTTGCCTTGAGGTCTGATAAGTACGGAGGGAACAGTAAAGAGACTGTCCTTATGTACTTTTGTGTCAGTAAAGGCGGATAATCCTTTTGTGCATTAGACTAAGACATTACACTAATCCTTCAGGATCAGGATACTGATCAGTGAGTAGAGTCCTGAAACTGACGTTTTCAGGGTCACTTGTATCCTGATGAATCTTCAGGATGTCATACGATATTGAGCAGCTTGCTATCACTAAGTTCCGTCTTCAGATCACGAGCATGTTGGTCCTGTCATCAAGTAATTCTTCGACGTCGCTGATGGTTCTTTGAGTATGATCTTGATGTCTTCAGGAGGTCTTCACTTCAGTGGACAGGATCAGTAGACTGTAGAACAGACTCGTTCGTCTCCTGATCCTGATCCTGATCATTATAAAAATAAGTTACAGCATAAGTAACATGGAATAACACAGAACAGATTCAGTGATAAATCCTCAAGCTATAACAGAAGTAAAAACCTATTCACTAAGTAAAGATTCAGGATCATTATCATTTCATCAGGTCTTAGGAGAGCTGGATCAACAATCTCCCCCTAAATGATAATGATAAGACAATGGAGAAATTGTCTAAGTCTAGAAAGAAAAAAAATTCTAAGTCTAGATGAAACAGTAGGAAATAGAACTCATAAAGGTACATGTCCCATTTACTGTTTTGAGGGATCTTTTTCAGTACTATGATGGAGTAAAGTACAATGCACTGAATTGCGTTTTCATTAATCTTAATAAGGTTACAAGAGTAAAGAAAATACATGAGTACATACATGAAATACTGAAAGAAAATTTACAAAAATTCTAACTATCAGAGTCTTCACTAATTTCTTCAGTCTTAACTTGAATTGGAACAGGAGTATCACTGAAGGCAATTCTATGATCGAGGATAGCTCTGACAGTGCGAATGATTTCTTTATTATCTTGGTTTTTCTTATCCTTTTGAGCGATGAAGAGAACTGATACCAAGTGTTCATATGGTGCTTCGTGTAGCTCGCTGAAAAGCTGAAAGCGGAGGATTTTGGAGTTGTCGCTTACACAAATACCATGAACAGGTTCTCTGATGACTTGACCTTCAGAGAGAGAAACTTCTGGAGGAAAAGAAAGATCAAGCATCGAGAGATCCAGTGGCTTGATAACAGTCCTGGGCATGCAAGGAGTGGGTCTCCTTGTTGAAGTGTCTGCCTGAGAGCTGGATCAACAGATGACTTCTCAAGGTATACATGGGTGAACTTTCTCAGAAGTAAGGATGGTGCTTCAGACATCATCATTTCTTTCATCAGAAATGTGCAGGTCAGACTACAACTTCCTGTTCAAGTGATTCGCACCGACAACGGCACTGAATTCAAGAATCGCACGCTTGACTCATTCCTTGATTCTGTCGGCATCACTCACACCTTTTCGGTTGCCCGAACACCTCATCAAAATGGTGTTGTTGAGAGAAAGAACCGTACCCTAGTGGAAGCTGCACGCACCATGTTGGCATTCTCCAAGCTTCCGCTACACTTCTGGGCTGAAGCCGTTGCGTCTGCCTGCTTCACCCAAAAACCGGTCTCTCATTACCAAATTGGTGTACAATCGACCTCCCAGCATCAAACTCTTCAGAGTTTTTGGTTGTGAATGCTACGTGAAAAATGATAAAGACAATCTTGACAAGTTCAGTCCAAAGGGTGATGAGGGTGTTTTTATTGGGTATGCCAAGGACTCTCCGTCCTACCGCGTGTACAACAAGAAAACAAGACGTGTAGTTGAGAGCACAAATGTGGATTTTGAAAAAGGCATTGAAGAAGACTCTACACCAGCTCCAGTTACACCAGGAATCTCTGGTGTTCTGGCTTCTGATCAACTTCATGGCAATCCCATGACCTCTTCTTCACCGGCGAACAAACCATCTTTTTCTAACTCTAATACTTGTGATTTGGATGAATTATTTGAATTCTTTTATAAAGATTTGCCTGCACCTGCTAATGTTGCTTTTCCTATTCCTGCAGTTGTACCACCAGCACCTAATGTCATGGTCTCTACCACTGACATTTCCTCATCCATCCTTCAAGGCAATTCATAATCGTCTACAACAACATCACCAAGTTCTGAAGTATCTCCTGCATCTGCTGAGGGGGAACCTCCCCACATCATTCAGCAACAGGCTCCGGCGGTAACTGTTCCAAGTCCTCAGAGTGGTGCCTCATCCACTATGCGTATACAAGTCAACAACAAGGCATTCCTACTCCTGCACCACAAGTGGCAGTTCCCAGTACGAGCACCACTCAACCTGCTTCACAAATTGCTGGCCCCTCACATGTCTCTACAGACACACCAGCAGCTCCTGGTCCCATTGTGGTACAATCTCAAGTGCCACCTACTGCTACCACTCTAGCAACAACCAGACGTGAACCTGAGTTCTATATCGATCTGAGGATAGAAACTTTACCCCCTCCAACCTTACCTCATACAACTAAATGGACACGAGCTTATCCACTCCATCAAGTGATAGGCAGCACGTCCGCGCCAGTCAAGACAAGGTCTGCAGCTCAAAATGAGTGCCTATTTGCAGCCTTCTTATCAAGACATGAACCCTCGAACGTGACGGAAGCCCTTGATATCTCTGACTGGGTGACCGCCATGAAGAGGAATTGAATCAGTTTGAATGCTTGGGTGTCTGGAGACTTGTACCTAAACCAAAGAACAAGACAATCATCGATCTGAAGTGGATCTTCAAGAACAAGAAGGATGAAGATGGGATTGTAACCAGAAACAAAGCTCGTCTAGTAGCCAAGGGATTCAAGCAACAAGCGGGAATTGATTATGATGAGACATTCGCACCGGTGGCCAGAATTGAGGCCATTCGGATCTTCTTAGCCTATGCCGCTCACAAGAACTTCACTGTCTACCAGATGGATGTGAAAACTGTCTTTCTCAACGGCGAACTGAAAGAAGAAGTTTATGTCTCTCAACCTGAAGGCTTTGTTGATCGTACCAAACCCACTCATGTCTACATCCTAGACAAGGCTCTCTACGGGTTGAAACAAGCTCCCCGTGCCTGGTATGATCATCTCTCCAATGCGCTACTAGAGAATGGTTTCTACAAAGGTAAAATCGATCCTACTCTTTTCATCAAGACCGAAGGTAATGATATCTTGTTAGTTCAAATCTATGTCGATGACATCATATTCAGCTCTACTAACTCAGGTATGTGCACGTGGTTCGGTGATCTCATGACCACTAGGTTTGAGATGAGTATGCTTCGGGAGTTGTCTTTCTTTTTAGGACTTCAAGTCCTACAAAAACCCGATGGTATTTTGATTAATCAATCAAAGTACATCGGTGATCTTTTAAAACGTTTTCACATGGACACCTCATCCGTTGCTAAAACTCCCATGGCCTCGGGCACTCTGATCGGTGCTGACCCAAAAGGGAAGCCTGTCGATCAAAAGACTTATAGAGCCATCATTGGTTCTTTGTTATATCTGACTGCAAGTAGACCGGATATTATGTTCGCTACTTGTTTTTGTGCTCGTTTTCAGGCAAACCCAAAGGAATCACACATGATGGCTGTCAAACGCATTCTTCGATACTTGAAAGGCACACCCAACCGTGGGTTGTGGTATCCCAAGGAATCTGGATTTGAGCTTGTCGCATTCTCGGATGCGGACCATGGAGGTTGTCAGTTGGATCGGAAAAGCACCTCAGGGCACGTCCAATTCTTGGGTGATAAGTTGGTTAGCTGGGGGTCAAAGAAACAACATTGTGTTTCCACATCCACAGCCAAAGCGGAGTATGTCGTTGCTGCCAGTTGTTGTTCCCAAGTATTATGGATGAGGACCCAACTACGTGATTATGGCTACAACTTCAATCACATCCCCATCTACTGCGACTCCAAGAGTGCCATAGCCATCACCTGTAATCTGGTTCAACACACACGAACTAAGCATATTGATATAAGGTATCACTTCATCAAGGACCATGTGGAGAAAGGTACAATTGAACTTTACTTTGTCAATACCGAGTATCAACTTGCGGATCTTTTCACCAAGCCTTTGCATGAGAAACGGTTCAATTTCCTAATCTCCAAGCTTGGCATGTATGATCCTCAAGAGTGATCGTCTCTCAACTCCTAAGTCCCTCATAACCATGATCCAGTGTTCAGTCATCTGTACTCAACCATTGTGTCATCGTTGTCTTGGACTCAGCTGTTGATGGATTTGGCATTGATCTTAGTGTTTTTGCATCTATCTTTTTCTCGTACTTGTATGTGTTACTAATCTTTTATCATGAGTGTGCATCTTTCAAGGGGGAACGTTCCCTACATATGCTTGTTCCGAGGGGGAACGTTGCCTGCCTTTGCCTGAACTGAGTGGGAACAGGTAAGCATCTCAGGTAAGTTCTCTATCTCAATTATATATATGTGTGTATATATTTCTATAACTACTAGTTTTGTTTTTATTTTTATTTTTGTTTTAAAAGCCAAAAAAAAAAAGATTTATTTTCCTTTTCAACCATTTTTTCACCATTTATCTTTTACACCCATTTTTTTTCACCTACACTATTCATCATCTTCAACCTCAAGATTTTTCATCATCTCCAATTTTTTTCTTCATCACCATTGTTGTTCAAGGTTAGCTAATCACTCTCCATCTAGTTTTATTCATCTTCTAGCATATTTTATTCTCATATAGACTAGGTTTTGAAAACCCATTTTTGAAAATTTTCAAGGGTTTTTCAAAAACCCCAAACTCAAAATTTTTGGATTTTGAAGGTTTTGGGTTGATTGTTTGTGCTACTTGTGTTTATTAATTGTGTAAATCGTGATTGGAGCTTTCTTTTCATATCAATTGTTTGTGATTTGGTGATGTTTTGAGGTTTGGAATGATTTCCACCATTGTTGGAGCTCTTGAAGAACTCATGTGGGTTCTTTAAGATTCTTGAGAAAACCCACTTTTTGATCCATATTATTTTGAAAATCTTTGTCAAAAGTTGTTTGTGAGACTAATGTGTGAATTAGTGAAGGTTTGGAGTCCTTACGGGTTTTTACACCATTGTTGGTGTTCTTCAAGGTATCATAATGTTCTTCATGAAGAACACAAGAAAAAACCCTTTTTGATCTTTAAAAGATAAATATTTTTGGGTTTTTGGTGTTTATGAAAGTTGGATGTGCTTTTGTTTGGAAAATATTATCTCTTAAAAAAAATCCTAAGATTTGTGTTTTCGTTGGTCATTCGTTGAAAACTTTGTGACGTCCGGGATCGAGATTTTAACTTAGTGGCATTTCGTCAAAATTGTTCGTGTTTGTGGGTTGAGGTTCCGGGTTTACGAACTTGTAGTAGGAGAAACTTAGGTTGTGTTTTTACATGGTCAAATTTGCTCACATATGGTGGAACCTTCGTTTTCTCGAAATTTCGATTTTTCGAGTTCTTGAGAAGCCAAGTGTCGGAATTGGGGTTGGTTTCAAGGGTTTCTTATACTTAGTTTTTTTTAACCCAACATCTTGTTCAAGGTTTTTTTTACTTAGTTTTTTTTAACCTCAAAACCCGGAGCCAAGAGTGTGTATGAACGTTCAACTCCGTCACTAGCTTGTATATTTCTTTGTGTGGGCACAAGTGCCGTTTCACGCAATTAGCAAATATCGGAACCATGATCTAATTTTTTGTGTGATTGTTAATAGCAAAGAGAAGATTTTTTTTGGCTAAGTCTTGTTTGATTTTCCGGAATGTGGCTCTTTTACTTTGTTTTTTTTTTATATGTTAAGTTTTTTAATTTCCGGAACCCCTTCCCTTTATTTTTTCTCTCTTTTTTTTACTTAGTTTTTTTTATGGAGTATGAGTTATTTCAGAATCCCGAAACCACAATCCAAGTCCAGAATCACCAGATCTGTTGCGTGTGTGTATGCTTAAAATTCCGGATCTGTTGTGAGCTTATGTGTGTGTGAAAGAAAAACCCTAAACAGGGTCGGGATTAAGAAATTGATGTGTTTGCAAAACATCAGACCACAGATTCCGATCAGAAATCAAATCCCGGAGCTTCATCTTGTATGGTTGAAAACCCCGAAACTCGAATTCGTAAGTGTGTATCAGATCCAAATCCCGGATCCGAGTGTGTTTCTGGAATCCCGGAGCTTCAAATCCCGGACCTGAGCTTGTCCTTATTACCGAACCAAAGACTTCGTTCCCCACCCTCATCACTCAGCTCCGAAACCATTTTTCTTTCTTCTATTTTCAAATCCCGGAACTGTGAGTGAAACCCGGATCTGATCACTCTCTAAGAATAGAAAAAAAAATGTGTGTTTTAAGCATCCAAGATCAAAGGACCAAAACCCGGAACAAAGCAATTCCCGGATGTAGAGTTTTTTTTAATCCTGGAACTCACCTCGCCGGAATCTTCATCGGTGGTGTTTCAAATTCCGAAACCCCCGCTTTTCGGTGTTTGGTGTTTTTTGTGTGTCTAGATCGTCTCCCGAACCTGTTGTGTTGCCGGAATCATAACCAGAAGTGAAGACCGGCCTGAAAGTTGGTGAGTTTGGATGGAGAGCTTTCCGGTGCGTTTTTGGAAGGACAGATGGAGGAAACCGCCGTGAACCACCATCTTCTACTACTGTATCCCGGATTCTTCTCTCGACGGCGACCGGACCGGCATCCCACCGGTGTTCGGATCGTTTCCCAAATTCCGGAACTTTTTTCTTTGTTTTTGTTCTTCTTCTACTCTTTTACTTAGTTTTTTCTTTTTGGTGTGTGAGGATGAGAGTTTGTAGAATCCCAGATTTGTTTGAGGAAAAAAAATAAATAAATGAAAAAACGTGGCTGCATCTCAGCCTTTCACCACCATCACACGTCTTCCTCATGCCAAACTCACGCACACACACTCTAACACACGCCACACACATGCACAACACACTCTCTTGGTCCACATCAGCTCCACTTAGGCGCCAAGTGGACTCTCTCCTTTGGAATTTTCGGTTAGAGCTCGTTCAGAGCTGCTGACCGACGTCTGACCGCGTGCTGACTAAGGGTTGGAGCGCTGACCGAGCTCTGACCCCGCCCTCTGACCGAACCTCCCTTGCTGACCGAGCCATCTGACCACCCTTCTCCCTCTGACCGCGCGTCTGACCGGTCCCTTTTCTTCTGACCGTGTGCTGACCGCTGAAGGGTGTGCTGACCAGCTCTTCCTCCTTCTGACCAAGCCTTTAACCCCTCACCTGACCGTTTTTTTTTTTCATTTTTTTCTCTTTTTTTTTCTTTCTTCTTTTCACTTACTGTTTGTGTGTCTTTTTAGTCTTAGTATTTTTTTTTTTTGTTGTTGTTCTCATTTTTTTATTTTTTTCTTGGTTTATTTCTTTTGTTCTACTTCTTGTTGTTTGGTTTTTATTGGTTTTACCTTAGTTTTTTTTTTATATTTTTCTTAGTTTAATTTTTTTTTTTGTGCTCCTTAATTTTTTTTTCTTAATTGTGGGCTTCATAGAATTTTTCGGAATTGGTTCTTTTGCAGCAACTTTTTGAAAACAAGTATTTTCCGGAATATCTTGCATGTGTCGATGCCATGACTTGTTTGATTACTTGATGAATTCTTGTTTCCCTTAATGAATTTTGTGTGTGCAATTAAAGGTTGTATGTGTGATTCGAGTTTACTCACTTACTTGATTACTTGAGTACTTGTGTGTCAATATTACTTAAGTATATATATGTTGTGTCTACTTGTCTCACCATGCCATGGTACCACCTCATCAAGAATATCACAAGTGTTCACTATCTTGTCTCGGGTTGGTAAGATTGTTGATGGTTTTTGGATTTTCACAACTTGAGAAAAAATTCACACTCAATGTGTTGTGCTATTCTTTACCAAATCTCGTGACTTAGTAAACAATAGCATATCTCAATGCCGTGTGTTTTATTCTCACATCACTCACTTTTGCCTTTACCTCTTTACTAACCGCTTATTTTTCAGGTATAATGGCGAAATCGAGCTCCTCCGCTCCCCGTTAGTCTCATGACGCTCCATCCCAACCCATCACTTACCAAACACTTACACCCGAAATGCAAGCCATCTCAGACAGTATCTACCCTTTTGCCCAATACCGATCTTCCGCACCTAATAACTTTTACCTCGACCTAGATAACTTCTCTTGTCGTCACCCGATTATAGTTGAACTTCTTCGCAACCACCCACTCACCCCACTTCTCACTCGCCGAGTAGATGTCCCTGAAGTTTACATCCAACAATTTTATGACTCCATGACATATGTTGAAGAGAAATCTTCAAAACCGGAGCACTTCCAATGCATGGTTGAAGTTATTGAGTACGAGCTGACTCCAGAGAAATTCTGGCATATCTTACAAATCCCTGGTGGTGACTTTGAACCTGAACATCTGTCGATCGATGAAATGATTGAAATGATCTATTGCCTCGGATATGCCGACCTACTCCCTAGCCTTAGTAAATTCACACGCAATTCTCTCGCGGGAATCTAGGATAATCTCTTCACTATTCTCAACAAGTGTCTTTCTTCCCGTACTAAGGGCTTAGAACAATGTGGCAAAGAAATGAAGCAAGTATTTCTTGGTTGTGCCTTTGACAATCGGAATACTGACTACCGATACTTGCTTTGGAAAAAGTTCGTCGGCGTGATCACAGACAAAGGGAATCCAAAAAAAGGCCAGGAATTTTGTCCCTTATCCCCGGTTCTTGGGTCTCATCATCCATCACATCCTCGATGAACGCAACTTTGATCCAAGAACAGATCTCCCTATGTATCCTACTTGGTCTATGACTAGACTGAACGACCGCTCAGCTGATCCAGCGGACGTGATACCTATGGCGATTCCACAGTCTTTACTTGATGAAGCTAATCTATTTTCACCGATTGTGAGAGCTTACTTACAACTTTCACCTCTACCAGGTACTCCAGAGCCGGAGACTGGCACCCCGGAGGTATCCCCTAGACGAGCGAGTGAGGGTTCTGAGAGTGGTCATTCATCTGGGGATGATGATCAAGGGCGTGAGTATGAGGTGTCGGGGGGAGATGACGGGGGTAGATTAGGCGGTGAAAATGATCATTCCGGAGCTGATACTACACATGTTGATAGATCCACTCTTCTCACTATGTTGGGTCTTGACTCTGATGACTCCGATGACTCAGATGATGACCACCATCCTGGTGGTGCGGGAGGCATAAGGATCGAGGGAGACATACTAGTTGAAGAAAGTGAGTTGAGTGAGGGGAGTAAAGAAACTAACGAGTGTTAGATAGGACCAGAGGTTTTAACCGGTCCTCCCCTACCCTTAGGTAGTAGCCGGGCAGCCACATCCACTACCCGCACGCATTCGTTAGATGCGGGTATTGAAGCAGACACCTCCCACCTAGAGGTGCAATTGCACGCCCCCTCAGCCACTCACTCACCTCTCAACAGGTGCGTGTTTCATTCCACGGGGACTTAGCACAACGGCTATCGCGCCCTCACTTGGAGGGTAGTGGTATTGAAACAGGATGATCTCTGCCCCAATCCCCAACCTTCCTTGATGAGCACATGAGTCTAGAGCCACATGATACACTTTTAGGGACACATACTGCCAGTCTGAGTGACGCAGTTTCGGCTCCACCTTTCACGATTCTGAGTGACGTGACCGGAACCCTGAGAGTGGCGCCCCAGACGGGTGTTTCACGAGGACCGGCGGGAAGACCTACCATGGCTATCATCACGCCAACCGTGAACGTAGGCCACACCATTGATTCACCGGTTGTGCAAACGGGTACTCTATGTGAGCCCGGTGTTACTTACCCGGCATCTGTTGTCAGGGATATTGTGGACAGCGCCCTAAAGGCTGTCCGAGAGGAGTTTGCAGGCAGGATTGCAGTACTTGAGGCCCAGTTAAAGGGCAAAGGGAAGGTGGTTGAACCCATGCGAGATCCATCCCCACCTCCCCTCTGACATCACCTCCGAGATCTACCGTTCCCGCTTCTTCCTCCGATGAGTTGCGGGACCTTCTTATGGCGTCCTTACTCTCCCGAAGTGACCTTAATGACAATGAGGTCAATCTTCTGGGGTACTTGAAGCGGTTCACCAACACATCACTTCCCGTGAGCCATCCCGAGCCGGCTACCTCCTCTTCTCAAGAGGTAGTCTCTTCTATATAGAGGCTCGAAGGGAAGCTTGATGCCATGAAGACGGAGGTCAAGTTTGATATATCCTTGGTCAAGGGCTCTCTCTCCGGTATTCAGACTCAGATTAGAGACCTTCAGACCACCTGTCGTGCAGCGGCCGAGCCAGCAAGACGAAGGCACGACGACCGTGATGACCCCGATCGCCGTGAGGGGGAAATCACCAAGAGGGCTCGGCACATCTCCTTGGCTCTGACAGGCACATCCACCGGCACCGCACCTTCCGGTACTCGCACGGACACCGGTGCCGACGTATAGCATTCTCAGCCTAGTCAGAGAACAGTCACTGATGTTGAGATGGGTTGCCAGACATCTCCTTCGCTATCTTTTGGTTCTCCTCCACCATACATGTCTCTTCTTCCACTCACGTCGTCGCCGACATGTCATGATCACGACAGACCTCCGCCCCGCACGCCTTCACCTGTTCCGTTTGTCTCACCTCCTCGAGCATCACCTACTGTACCGGACTTCTCCGCGTTTGGCACTCCGTCGCCACCTCCTCGCTCCATAGTCAGATGTCGTGCACCAATCAACCCAATGACTCATGGCCCTCAGCTACCGATTCATGGTCAATGGAGGCATCCATCGGTATCACCTCCCAAGGTGATCTATCCTAATGAGAAGGGTGCTCTTTCCAACCGGCGTAGGTATGTGAAACCGCGGGTACCAATTCGGTGGGATAGAGAAAGGAGACCCGGTCGATACCTTGAGGACTCTCACAGATCTATATTCACCGACGAGATATTCGACTTGCCCATAGAAAAGTACCTTGGGATCACTAAAATGACAAAGTCCGATCAAGTCAAACACGTCCACTGGATGAAGAGCCAAGCGATACCCCAAAGAGATGTATTCTTCTACAACAACCCAATCTTTCTCATTAGAAAGATTTCCTCCATGTGCTTTCAAGGGTTATGGTTCTCTGTCTTCACAGTCGTACGTAAGAACACCAGATTGTATACGTTCTTCGAAGCCGACTTCGAAAACGTACACATTGACGACATTGAGACTTTGTTCACTGACTTGAAGACGCTTACTAGTCGACCTCAGGCTTTCTACGAAGGGCTTGAAGCCGTAAAGCGCTTCATCGTGAGAAATCGGAGGAACTCGAAAATATCAGACTTTCAGGTTGGGTTGGAGAGTCATCAAAATACCATCAACCTTACTCCGCCGAATTAGGATCTTCCCAACATCGATCGCTATCCTCTCTTTGATGTTATTAAGAAACCATCCCTTGGGGTAGTTTATCCGAATGAGAAGGGTGAGAAGAAATTCATGAAGTGCGATGAGGTCCACAAATACAGTGATGGTACTCTCCATTTTATCAACAAGGGGTTGGCTATGGAAGAGAAAAGACGTGAACTTGAAGTGCAGAAGACTGGTCACTGGATGGATCCCACCATGTTAATTAAGAAAGCCTTCAGGATCATCGCACATCGTCTAGAACACCGCAATATTCTACGACGTCTTGAGTCTTTCTACGGGCTACGAAAGATAGAGGGTCCGACCAAAAAGCTCGAGGAGAGACCACCACCACCACGAAGAGATGAGGGATCATCAAGGAAAACCACTTATTCGAGGAGAAAGACTTTGAGCAACCATCAACGGCGACGAAGAAATTGACACAAAGGGGGAAATTGTTAGATTTATTTGTTAGTTGTGTCAATTTGTAATTAATTCAAACTATGTTCCTTAAATGTAATTTTTGATATTTTGGCCCATGCTTTCTAAGGCCTTTTGGCCCCTTTTAGTTTAGTATAAATAGGAGCTTAATTCTTCATTTGTACTTTCCACTTCCTTTACAATCATTTGAGTGCTAGTAAATCATTTGATGACTTTTACACTTATTATATTTTTCATCATGATCATTACTCCATCACTCTAGATCTTGTACTTAGTGTTTTTATCATATAAATTCTAAGTGTTCATTGTGGTTGATTTGGAACCCACACATTGTCTGGCCATACAACTACCCTTGGTTTAAGCTAGTCCGTCTATCTATTTGATAGTTGCACTCCATCCTATTATTTATTAGTTTTAACTTTGACTTTTAATTTATCCATACATTAAAAATAATCATTATTTTTATTTAAATAGTTATTTTTTAAAACAAATATAAAACAAAATTTTGCTATCAATTATTAACGGGTGTTGCTATTGAGACATCCGTCTATAAATTATAGACCTATTAGTTACTTTTTGACTTAATTCTAACTGATTTTGGAAATATACATTTTATACACTATTAAATGCACACCACATTAAATACATATCTTAATTGCTAGTAATCATTAAGTTTTAAAAATTTTTATTTTCTTACCTATAAGAGTAAATTATGGATTTGGTCCCTGTGGTTCTTGTTTTTTTACTACTAAGGTCCCTAAACTAAAGAAATTAAATTGGTCTCGTGGTATCAATTTTGCACTCTAGGTTCCTCTCCTTAACTTTGTTCGGACTCCTTAACTCAAGGTATTAAGTCATTTTATTATTTTTTCTAATTCTTTCAATTTTATCTTTTCTTTTTTATATAATCTCTCTCTCCCTCAAGCTTTCTATTCTTCTCTTCATCTCTCTCTTCTCTCTCCTCTTCTCTTCTCTTATTTGGATCTCTCCTCTCCTCTCCCTCCTCTCTCCTCCTCTCTCTCTCTTCTCCCTCCTCTCTCTCCCTCTCTCTCCCTCTCCTCTCTCTCTCTCTCCACGTATCATTACCTACAACCCTGTGTCTACCATCATCGTCATCCTTCAACCCTCAACCTACCCTCCGACGACAACCATTCTCCGATGGCAACCCACCCTTCAACTCATCCTCCGGTCGTCTTTATCACCATGATCCCCTCCCTTCCTTACCTTGATACCCTGTCTGATTCAAACTAGAGCAAAAAAAGGAACCTGCAGATCTGAAAACCCCGTCTTCCCAGACCGACCTGTGACAACTCTCTCTACCTCTCTCATCAAACACTCAACCGACTTGCGATTTTCGGCGAATCCTCGGAGATTCTTCGACACAGATTCTGGGACAAAGGCTCTACGCTTCTTCAAAGCACTACAGCTCAACAATTATTTTGAGGGTTAAAGAATGACGATGATGGTAGACATGGGGTTGTAGGTAATTATACGTGTAGAGAGAGAGAGAGAGAGAGAGAGAGAGAGAGAGAGAATCCTTATTATATAAAAAAGAAAAAAATTAAAAAATTAAAAAATTAAAAAATTAAAAAATTAAAAAAATTAAAAAAATTAAAAAAATAATTTAATATAAAAATAAATAAAATGACTTTAACGCCCCTGAGTTAACGGAGTCTCCGTTAACAAAGTTAAGGAGAGGGACCCTAGTAGTGCAAAATTGAATACCACAGGGACCTAATCCATAATTTCTTTAGTTTAGGGACCTTAGTAGTAAAAAAACGAGAACTACATGGACCAATTCCATAATTTCTTTATTTTGTCTTTTAGTTTTTATTATAATAGTAATTTTAACTAATGGTTTTTATATTTTTTTCATCTTTACTTTTTTTATTAGTTTTTATAATTTTTACATATTAAATAATGCAGTTTTATATTTTAAGTTTAGGACAATTGTTTTTAATAAATGCACAATCAAAATTATAAGATTATAATATCTTCAATTTATACATTATTTCGATTTAGAATTGGAATTTAATTTAATATATTTATACCTTATTATAGAATATGAACTTAAATTAAAATAGGTCGATTAAATAACTTTTATAAATAACAAGTATACACATCTCTACACATATATATTATAAAATTTTAATTGTATAAAAGATTTTTAAAAGATTTTTTATTCTTATATATATTTTTTACTGTTGTTAGAATAGTGTAAAATAATAAAAGAATAAAAAGGAATTGACTACAAAATTTAGTTTAAATAATATGATAATATTTTTGCACAATATGATAAAAATAATAAAAACTTAATTATTACTATAAATTAAATAATAATATTTATCTAATAACTATTTAGTGGCATTGGAAATATAAAAAGTGATAATTATGAAGGGAAAATATAAATTAGATAATGATTAATAGGTAGATAGGTGTCTAGTTAGTAATTAGATAGGTGTCTATTCTTTATGTAAAATTATTTTAATCTTGCTTTTTAGCCTATGAAATGACATATTTTAAAACTTTTAGATAACTTTTGTCATAAATGAGTTAACTGTATTGGTCAAAATCTACAATTTTCAAACTTCAAGGTACCTTTTGACTTTTATTATAGGTATAGCGGGTGTCATTAACAACACCCATCTGTAAATTGGAACCTACAGGAGAGGTTTGGCTGTTAATTTGTAAGTCATTTCATTCTATTTTTACTTCATTAGACTTCTCATTTTGAGCTTCATACAAGGTTGACCCTTTTAATCTTACTTTCATCTTTTTGTTTCACTTCATGATTGGTCTCATTTGATATGTTTTGTTCAATCAATAAGTGAAACCATTTTGAAAATGACCTCTATTTCAAATTCTAGATGAGTAATCCATGCTATAGAATGCTGAACTAGCTTGGAAATATTGTTTATTTGATTTCAAGAATCATTAAGTGAAAACCTTTTCAATGTGACCTACACTATTTTATTGTAAAAGTTGTTTCATTAATTTCAAGATACCCTTTCAAGATGACCTGAAATCTTGTTTATTTTATTTTTGCAGGTTGGACCTGATTATACAAATATATTGTGGGATTGAGGCGCTTGAGCGATTATGAATATATTTGTTTGGTGGCATTAATTTTCCAAGTGGTGCACTCCTTGATTGAATGTGTTTTCCTCCTTCAAATTGTATGTAGTTTGGTAGAACCAAAGAGGCAATTAGGATTGACCAGATGTCATGGAATTTGTTCATTTGGTTGATAGTTTGGAACAAAAGTTTATTTGATTTTTACATATGTAATGTTTTAATTTATTGTATTTCTCTTATTGGGGACGCATATGTTATTTCTAGATGCATGTAATATGCATGATGAAATGAGAAAGAAATAAGAGTTGGTGGAGTGATTTTTAGGTTCATTGATTGTTTTTATCTATTTAAAAGTTTCGATGCAATTGTTGGTTAATCTATTTGTTAGGAAGAAGAAAGCAAGGGCGAATTTACCTATAGCTTAGGTAGGTTTCGGGACCTACCTAATTTTTTCATTTTTACTAGAAGTTATATAGAATTTTTTTAAGACCTACCTTAAAATTAAATGTCTTTTTAAATGCAACAAGATAACAACTCGTGAAAAAACCAACATTAAAATTTAAATGTCTTTTTAAATGTCTTTTTTATTTCATTATTAAAGCGGCTATTTAACGCAACAAGATAACAACCGGTTAACTTAATCATACAGGGTACGTAATCCATGCTTAAAGATAAAACAATCAACAAAAAACGGCTATATATGTAGTATTGAAATATAGTAAACAAAAAAACAATATATAAGTTCCAAACGTATATAATTATTTTTTAAAACAAATATAAAACAAAATCCCCTTCGTCAATTTCTACACACCAGAGAGATCGAATTCTCACCTCCATCATCTGACTGCGTCTCCATAGATCAATTGGTTCATGCCAGATTTCTCGCGTCCATCGTTCAACTTGTCTCCTTCGATCAATTTCTTCACTCCAAAGATCGATTTCTCGCCTCTACCATCCTTTTCGTCTCTTTCGATCAGTTTCTTCACGCAAGATCGATTTCTCCTCTCTATCTCGACAGGTAAAATCCCTAATTACTTTTTATTTTCAAAGAAAATGGATTAAGACATGTTGTTTTTCAATCGATTACTATCAACTCGATTAAGACTTGTTGTTTGTTTCTGAACATCAACTTCTTTCAACCCGATTTCTATTTTGTTTTTCTCAAAACTAAAAAAAATGTTAGCCAATTTAATTCCAGATACTATAATGCCATATGAGAAATTCCCATGAAAATCACAATAATTTCCTTTTGTAATGCCCTATGAGAAATTTCAAGTTAGTGATTGCAATTTTCATAGGAAGGCACATTGAGAAACAATCTCGCAGGAAAAGTTCAAAGAATTTCTATGTATGGTTGCAAAATTGTTGGAATGTTTGTTGATTGTAGTAAGGCACTATTCACATTTCAACTTAGATGATATGGATTTGATTTTAAAGACTGAATTATAACGAAGCTATTTGTTAGTCCATATATGTTTTGAAGACACTGTGACATTATTCATGGAGTGGATACTCCACTTGATTGGTTTACTTGAAAGCCAAGCTATAATGAAATGGTGATAGTCCGACACGGTTCATTTAATAACATTTGTTGTTCGAAAAAACACCTATGAACATCTTTCTAACTTCTATTTAGAATCCATTCCTTTGACAAATGTGTTAAAATCTTCCTAACTTCTAGCTATTTAGAATCCATTCCTTTGGTATTTTGGTTGCTTTTGAACTTGGATGTATTTGCTTCTGAAACTTGGTTGTATTTTTGGTATTTTGGTTGCTTTTGGATGTTGTTTAGTTGTTTTTATTTGAATTATATGAAGTATGAGCTTTGACCCGTCAACCCGTTTATAACCCACCAACCCATTAATGATCCGTCAACCCATTTATGACTCACCAACCCGCCAACCCGTGGCACGACCCATTACACGACCATTCGTGGGTTGGGTTGAAGAACTCGACACGATTAGCTAAATGGGTTGGGTTGGGTAGAGGTTTTCTGACCCTCCAACCCGCCAACCCTTCATCCCGCGAATTGCCACCCCTACTTGTGATTTCCTTTAATTGTTTTTTACATATTGTTTTATTGATCTTGAGTGTTTAATCTATCTTTGTATCCTATTGTTTATCTTTATTGTTAATATTACTAAAAAATTGCAACTTTATCGGTTTGAGGCCACATAACCCAATCCTAACAACATTTATATATCTATGTTTGTTGTTATAGTATATAGTAACTGGGGTTAAAATTCAAGAGAAATCTTAAAGAAAAGTATCATTAATTTGTTGCTGAAGCAAAAATAAGAGCTCGACCAGAACTTACCGTAAACTTACATGTGACTAACAAATCAAACCAAATGTACCTGGTATATTCACGCAAAAGTACGTTATGAGTAATAGGATGCACACATACATTACATATATCTCAAGATAGAGAAGTTTTTTTTTCATTAGTTTGACGACGCAATGTTTCATTATTAGCAAGTCATTATGATAAGTAGACCCAATGACACGTAGACACATGTTTCACTAAGCTGAAAAGACACCCTTGTTGGGATCTCCAAACGGCTATGTGACAACGTTTCCAGGCCGCGAGAACACAACCTTTAATCAATAAGAAAAAAGAAATATTGTGAAGATTAAGTGTTCTTCAATGATGATGAATGCAATAATGATAGGAAAGTATTGTGTGCTTTTGTGTTTGTCAAGGATGATGCTCTTGCATTTTGCAAAAAAGTACCTGATAATCCCCCAGTGTCTTAGTTTTAAAGCCAGCAGCACAATAATCAAAGTAGTACTCCCAAGTGAGGATGAATTCATGGTTGAATCCCAAGGAAAGGATTTTGCTAAGAGTGATATAGATAAAAACGCAACTTTCAGATAAAATGATAGGATTCATGAAAGGGATGATCACTTGATAAAAGGTTAATATCTTTATTTACCTTTTATTTTTCCTGAAGTTTGTCCTCCAAAGTCTTAGTGTTCGATAATAATGCGTTCCTATATTTTCAACATGATCCACCCTGCAAGTTTAAGCATTTCACGTGTAAATATAATAATTTTTATTGTCTTGTCCTCCAAATTGATTCGATCTAACTATTATACTTACGAGAGTCTCGAAGATGCAGCCATGGCTGATGTTACTCTACTAAGCGAAGGTAGGCACCCTCCAGGAAATATATATTCTTTAATAAAGTTCGGGCCCAATCTGAGTTCATCATACCTTCCATCTGGAGCCGCGATAAACTAAGGATATTTCAAATATTGCAATTGTAAATTAGTATTCTTCTTAAATATAAACATTTTTGTTAAATTGGCACATGCTTATTCTTTTTAGAGACTCAAGAAAGATCTATTTACTTTTCTCCTTTTTAAAGCTAAACAAAGTCCGGGTCATACCTGTAGGACAAAAACGCCATCTTCTGCCAATAATGATTCACAACATCTGAAAAATTCTTCATAGTATTCGTGGCCAACATGTTCTATCATCTCACTAGAAATAGACGTCGGTTAGATAACCATATACTATTATGAAAGAATCATAGAGGTGTGACATACTTTAACTCACCAGGATATAATTCTATCGAACTTGAAAGTGTCCAGCAGTTGCCTATAGTCGTACAGTAGAAATCTAATGTGTTCCTGAAAAGTGAAGTGCATTAAGGAACTTGAATAAGGAAGACAAAGAAGCTCAAATGAGCATGGAAAGAAATACTTCGTTCCAAAATACAAGGAATGATGAATTTTGCTTTTTAAAAGTAACATACTTGTAGGCCACATTCCTTCACTTTTCTTTCTGCATATTTGAGTTGCTCTTCTGAGAGAGTGATGCCAGTGTATTTACATCCGGTTCGTTTGACTATTTCGATAGCTAAAGTTCCCCAACCACATCCTATGTCAAGAACTTCGTGGTTCTTATCAACTCTTGCCTAAACATGTTTTATGGGACAAAATCACAGATTTTTTATGGGCATTTGCTAAAAAATGAAAAAGATGAAAAAATGATACGCAAACACTCACCTTTTCAATCAAGGAAGATATTTTTCTCATTTGTGCTGTTTTCAAGTCTTCATCCTCATTCTATAGGAAATTTCATGAAGATGAGTTATGCTTGAATATGAAACAAGGAACACAACTAAAGATTCATTTGAAATACTTACCTTGAATATTCCACATGAGTATGACATGGTCTCATCCAGGAAGAGAGCAAATAGTTCGTTACTCTAAATATATATACACACACACACACACCCATGTTAAATGATGTTTTAACAGATGATTTAGAAATATGAATGTTATTTAAGATGTAAAACTTTCACACACCAAGTCATAGTGGCGAGATATGTTTCTGCGTGTTTGAGTAAGAGTGTTTTGCCTTGAAACATGATAACAGAAGTACTTCATAGATGCTAGTATAGCTGTTGAAAACATGGGTGTCCACCAACCTCTGGAGGAAAAAAACAATAAATTCTTTTAATAGTTTGAACAACTATGCACCATATAAGATAAGGGGTTGATATGAAAACTCAAATTACCTTTTGTTAGACTTTGATGCATACTTTTTGAAATCACGGTTAAAAATGAAAATCTACAAAATAGGCAACGTTCAATAAGGAAACAGAAGAACCATGCAAATCCTTTAATATCAATAAAAACAATGACTTCCTTACCATAAGCATGTGTAAAAGGCCATCTGTTTTATCAATGAAGGAGAAGTCTCCATTTATGTATGCATCAGCAAGACCTATATCATCTTCTGTAACAATCTGCATGAAGATTCAACATGACAAACTATTTAGCAAAGGAAGGATTTGTGGCTAGAATTAAGCATTGGCGGATGCAAAGCATAAGGATAGGGGCCACGGGCCCCCAATAAACCCCCATGAATTACACATATTAATTCATATGCTATAGGTAAAAAAGAAGAAATATGCTTAAAATCATTAATAGGCCCCCAACAAAATAAGGCAAGATTTATCTGCCATAGTGCCATTTCATTTACAATTCGTTTTTAAAAGATTACTTTAAGGATTAATTAAATTCTAATTTTTTTCTAACTTTTAATTCATTTAATTTGTGTAATTCTCTTTTATTTACAAATACTAATTATTTGATTAATCACTATATTTTTTCTAGCTTTTTTTTTAATTTATTGTTTTATAGATTTACATTTTTGTTATTTGTTAACTATTAACTTTCTATTTCTTAGTTGTTACTTGATTTAGGTTCTTGAGTTTGTTATATAATTTAGGTTTGGAATTTTGGTTTAAGGTTTGCTACAAATTATCTTTTACTTATGACTTTTTAGACCTTTTGTTATTTGATTTTTTTACTGAATATATAAGTTACTGAGCCTATACCACTAACTATTGATGGCTAATGTGTCCATTTGCTTCTTCTTTTTTGAAATAGTATAATATGAATATAAAAGTATAATTATGTATCAGATTATCCAAAAATGGTAGAAAATAATTGAAAATTGGACCTTAAAAGTTTATATTTATCTGGTTAAACTGAATCGTTTAAGCTGAAACCAGATAATCCAAAATCGTATTGGTTTGAATGAGTTGTTCAGTTTCAGAATTTTTTTTGACATCCGTAAATGTGCCCCCAATAATAAAAGTTTCTGGATCCGCCACTGGAATTAAGAGAGAAAGTTGTTCATAGATGTTGACTTGATTTTCTATGCCAAAATAAAATCTTAATAACAAAATAAGCATGCAAATAAAATGTGAAGAGCACTGACCTTCCAATAAAATTGGGGATTGTGAATTTTCAAGTAAACTTTCAAAGGGCTCTTCTGTGTGGTTCCTTCAAATGTGAATGTTGTGCCACCATCTTCCATTAAGCTGAAAAAAATAGATTAATGCATATGCTTACACATCTTCTTTTGGTGTTGGAATACACAAACCACATATATAAATTAATTCACATACACGAACGGCTCAAGCACCTAAAACCATTGTGGATGGTAAATGGTAGACGGTAGTCCATAAATTATAAAAAAGCTCAAAAACCTTGCTATTTTGACCAATGTGGGACGGGTTTCCACAGTTTTATTTGAGGCCAAGAAAAATGAAAGAAATGGTACCTAAGGAGAGACTATATGAACAAATGTAATCATGATTAATGCTTATAAGATAAATAGCATTATATACTAAGATGAATTACTTGGCTTATGTGTAAAAGGTACCCTTAAGATTTTTTATAAGGTTATGGATGATATATATATATATATATATATATAAGAATGTGACTCACATTAAAGTTCCAATAGCAATATAATCTCGAAGGAACCTAACAACAAAGGATCTTGCTCCGGCTTCCATCAAAGAGGGTACCATTTGTTTTGGGTTGTTCAAAATTTCATAACTCTTATTAATCATGCCACTTGCTGCAACCAGACCAACCTGCATTACAGTGAAAAGTGTGAGGCCTACGTGTATTTGTTTTCTCTAAATGTATATGCATTGTCGTAGTGGATATCTTACGAATAATTGAAGCAAAGTGTCTATAAAATAGTTTTGGCTATATACATTAAATAACAACTTAGTTAGAGAATTCTAATTATAGGCAAAGTATTTTCTTCTAAGCAAAATAGCATGATCACTTTACTTTTCTACCTAAAACTTCTATACACATACACTCTCTAAAATGTCAATTATCCAAAAGGTAGGTTCCTATTTGGTACATATAACCAAATACTTTTCTCTGCTATGAAGCAAAAGGGTTTTATGAGACATCAGTTTATGGAAGTAGTTACCTTCACTCCATCCTCATGGAATCCATAATCTACATGAATAAGAAAGAGTTAGCAAAATTAAAGTAGTTAGAGCCAGAACACAGAGGACCATACTTATTGTTTTAACAATGAACAAATGCTCCTATAATTAATCATGAATTCAATGAACATTGATACATGGAGGTGAGCTCATGGAATCGTTGATTCACTTATGGCGACTTTCTAGATCTAGTTCATAGGAGTAGCAAGGAAGGAATGATGGAAAACAAAGTTATAGGAACCCTTTTATGTTCAATTCTTCACAGGAATGACCATATACAATTTTCAACACTTAATAGGACAAAAACTACCTTGGTATGATCCACAAAACCAAATCCCTCTCTTCCCTTGAATGTGATCAAGCTCAACAATAGCCTTTGATGCTGCAATAGTTGGAATTGGTTGTTTCATTGAGCGCTTAAACAACGTGCTTTTTGGTGGTCGCGGTGGATTAAGAGTAAACAGAAAAGGTAGCCCATCATCATGATCATCAATTTTCTACATTTAGCATTAACAATCCAAGAGTTAGCAATATATTTTGTGATCATAGAAATGCAATGGCAACTATAAACCCTTAAAAATAGAAATGAAGTCCAATAGTCATGTTAATATGTGGAATTTGGCAATGAAAGTAATTCCTAGGTACAATCTACATGCTACTTTTCCATTCTTTCTCAAGACATTGTTTGTTGTTATTGCTAACCTTTTATCATGTTTTGTTCATCTAAAATTCATAAAAGATGCAACTCCATAATTACTTATGCTATAGCAACATTGGAGTACCTTTGAAATTCCCCCATCATTTTGCCTTTTACAGGTTCAACCATTATTTCATCTATAGGATCTTTGTTTGGGTTTACGTTTTTGTTGTTTTCCAGTTTTATTCCATTTTACAGTCCGTTGTAAAAAACACGAACTGCTAGTAAGTTTAAATGAACTATTTCCAAAGGTGCACCACCTAAGTGAAGTAGTATATTTATGACGAAAATCTACATTTTTTTATCCCAAACTGTATATAGATAAAAACTAAAGAATGTTTTCATGTTAAGAAGGTAAATAAAAGTTAACCTTTTTTGGTATATATATCTTAAGACACAAGTATTTTAGTTTTATCAAAAGAGATATATATGTCCCAAACTAGAATGTAAAATATTCAAAGAATTATTTGAATGAGAGGATGCAGAAACAATAGTAAATGCATAACATTGAGGTATGCAATGCATTGTAGACCAACTTGAACATCCATCCTGCTTTACAATATATCCCAAAAGATTTATTTGTCCTAGATCTTGTACAAAATGACTATAAGAAGAAAATGCAATAACAAACCCATATATAGTGGCTTCTAGAAATGATATATGTAAGCTTAGGTACTCTCAAAATGACCAAATATAATCTTTCTTTATGATAATGGTACTCTCAAAGTAAAGGCAATGTGTTCCTTGGTAAGAAGAAACCCTTTTTGGCTTATAGTGATGGTGAGGTTTTAAAAGGATGAAAGGATTAATATCTACATATTTATACTTATACATCTATAGATATTTCCTATCAAGATTTTTCTATGTTCTTCCACAATATTACTCTAAAAGCTTCCTTATATGGATTTGGGGCATAGGCAACTATTACGGGTAATCCAATATTAATTGGATTAAATCAAGTTTATCATCCAACATTTCGGTGATTAGTTCAAGTGAACAAAATGCAAAACTACACATCATCAGATTTCATACCAGATTAAGTTTCTATTTTATTTACAAGCTCTACATATATATAGGGGTAGGTTCAAACGAGAAGTTAAATATTTTGCAAGAAAGCGAGAAGTGTGATATCTTCTATATGATACATGTACAAGCTTAATCATATATGATTAAACACATGTTACATTGACCATACATAAACGCTTAATTATATATGATTAAAGACACCCAAATGGCGTGTAAGAGTATATGATACTAAGACTACTTGCATTCTCACAAAATGTTTAACTTATCGCATTATCCTCCCCCCCCCCCCTCTCTCTCTATATATATATTTATATATATATATATCGGGATAGTTCTCCGAAATGTATTGAACTATCCCCAAAAATCTATTGTGTGTATCCAACTACAAAAAATGCTATTGTGTTACAAATGACTTGTAATTTTGGTAAACTGATACACACAATAGAAGAAAAAATAGAGTTTGATACATTAAAAAAAAATTGATACACACAATAGCAAAAAAAATAAGCTTTGATACACACAATAGCATTTTTGGTAGTTGGATACAAACAATAGATTTTTGGGGATAGTTCAATACATTTCGGAGAACTATCCCCTATATATATATATATGTGTGTGTGTGTGTGTCAAACTTGGGATGTAAGAGTAATATATTACCTGAAGTATGTTTAACCAATATGTTAAACATACTTTATTATCCTTGGTTCCATGAAAATTCAATGCACCCCACGCTCTCTCGTTTTGAGGCATTAGACTCTTATCATGATGTAGAAAAATGTCACTGCCATAAAAGAGTTATTAAGAAATCATGAGAAGTAGAGTATGTAAATAATCACAAAAAAGTATGAGATTTATAAATCACCCATTGATCTTGGTCTTGTGTTGTATTCATGTATTTTATAGGTACAAGTAGGGGCGAAGCCAGAAAAATCATTAAGGGTGATCCTTCTAAATAAGGGCAAAGTGTATTATAATGATATTTTTATTTGGCTCTTATTTAGTATAACGAATAACTTTTTTCTCAAACAGCATAACAGGTGTTGAATATTTTTATTTTCAAGTTCAATAATCTACTACTGATATTGATGTGGATACCCATGTTTACATAATATTCACAAAAGAGTTACAATGAAAATGTATGAAAATTTTAGCATTCGCATCATCAAATGTTACATTAAAAAAAATTCACACTTTATTTCACAATAAATTTTATCACATTAAATAGAAAATTTTGTAATTGTTGCGTAATTAAAAAAAAATAAAGCAGATTTTATTAGAATTTTAGCATGTAAAACACATTATTGATAGAAATAATATAAATATAGAATGCTAATAATACTAGTTTCATTGTTAGGACTTTAAAGAAATTTATACACAGAGGCACGTGAAGTGAAGCGTTGCTAAAGGAAATTACCCTACTTTAACTATATATTTTATATGATTTAAAGCTTTCAGGGGTTGCCCAGGATAACCCTGGGAATGTGCTCGCTCTGCCAATGGATACAAGTTACATGAAGGATATATATATATATATATATATATATATATATATACTAAAAATATTGGTTTACAATTGAAAATGTCTAATTATATATATATATATATATATATAGAGAGAGAGAGAGAGAGAGAGAGAGAGAGAAAGGTTCAAACGAGAAACATCATTTTTTTTAAAAACGTGAAAAGCAATCTCAGCCACTTATCCGGTCAATAAAGGCGGCTTTGACCGGTCCCCCTTCAATAATTTTTACCCTACCATGAATTGCGTCAATCCTCCGTGATCACGTCCACCGTAACCAAAGATGAGTGGCTGAGATTGCTCCTCACGTTCTATTAAATTGATATATTTCTCGCATGAACCTTCCCTCTCTCTATATATATCCATAATTAAGGAGATCATTGAGGATCATGCATCCATATCTGTTCCCACACATAGTGGATATGGTAACAAAAAAGCTAGAACTGAAGCACAAATGCAAATATATTCCAATTTAAAGAAATATACCTGTACACATAACTAAAAGCTCCAAGTATTCTCTTTTCTTCATATGTAGCTTCTTCCCCTAACATGCTAAGGGTATCTGGGGCATCTGCATCTATTATGCATTTATCATATTTTTCTTGAGAACCATCTTCACAGAGTACTAAACAACCTGTTCATACTCCATAACATTATAAATATAGAAGAAAATGGTAACTTATCAGGTCTAATAAGCAATTATTTACCTTCATCAACTTTAGAGACACACTTAACCGCAAGTGTTCGTATTTGGCAGCCTTTAGACTCCAGTTCTTCTTTCATCTGTTGCTCATTCTTACATATAGTTAGGGTGGGAATATTTATTCTATAAAAAATGCTAACCGATAAAATAAATAATACGTTACCCTTTTTATGTAATTATGTGAACCACGCCTGATAGTAAGCCATTGAGGGCGATTGAGAAGCTAACAAAAGACGGAGGATATGTTAATGATCAAAAAAATTAACAAAAGATGTACTTTCATTACGTCTAAACAGATATGAAAAGATATACCTGAAATAGATGGTGATTGCGAAAATATGAGAGGACAGAATAAGCAGAGAATCTCATAACTCCTTCCATAGGGCAAGGCCAAATTGAAGAGCATATTGGAACCTGCGGTTTACATTTACATCACACAGTTTAATGTAAATTTCAATGATATATTTATATATATATATATATATTCGTTTTTCAAAACATGTATCGTAAGGATAGAATTATAAAATTCTCTTACAAGATAAGCTTTCTGAAATAACTCGGAATAACCATGTGACTGGATGAAATCAGACAATGTTTCATTGCGACCATTGTTTTGGTTGTGCTCAAGCTCTTGAAAGTACCTATATCATCAATTATCAATTATAGTATAATGTAATTAATTTCACTCCAATATAATGTATGTACCTCAAAAACATCATAATGTAATTAAATGGACATTTAACTTATATATGTAATGTATGTAATCAACTTCACTTCTATATAATGTAATGTATGTACCTCAAAACATCATCTTTGAAGTTGGTTAATTCCCGAAGCATCTTCAAAAAGTAAGGATTTAGTATGTTCATTTTCTGCGTAAACAAACTTGAGAAAGTGTTTCGATTGCCCCATTCATAGCCATGACCTTCATCTAAGCTCACTGAGAATGACATATCAGAAATCTCCACATCAACTCCAAGCTTCTCAAAGAACTCCACCATGTTGGGATATGTAACCTGCATATGTATCCATCATATATACATATTTGGATAAGGCCTATCAATCTAAAGATCAATCAAATACATATTGAGCATCAAGGGGTTATGGTGAGAACAATCCATTATTGTACGAATTTGATGAATGTACCATTCTTTTGGAAGGGTTTCGAGATTTTACCCCGACTAATCCTGGCAAGGTTCACCGACAGCTAAAGCATGTTGCCATGAATTAATCACAGTGGCCATAATATGGAAGCGTCTGGATTCTAAACTTGTGGTAAAAGGGTTAACAAGCCACTTTCCCACAGACATTAACCAGTACACCACAGCCTTGTAGTTATGAATGTACCATTTTATTGTGTGAATGCTTGTCATGAAAAATCGTATGCGATATGATGACAACAACCCATATACAATGGTCCACATGGAAGGCATATATATAGCACTTTCACGGTTCTCATTATTAAAATTGTATATGGAGGTTTTGTTTTTGATTGTAGACACATGATCCATAATAGATTAAGCATACAATTGATCACATCTATAAAACAAACATATTAACGTAATGAGAAAAACATTATCGTGACACCTTTGATATACAATGTCTTGGTCTTGGGCATAGGATTGAAAACACACGCATCCAAAATAAATTAAGCATGCAAACTTAACAATCAAGATATAGTCCACAGATCAAATATGTTCACACACACACATATATATATATATAAGGTTCAAATGTGAACCACTTTTTGATTGTGAACGTGAGGACACTTGAGAGTGCGACACGTGGCGGATGACTAGGCGCCACGTCAGATCCACGGCGGATGACTAGGCGCGATTCATGGGAGGGCATTGAATTAAAGGGGGGACCACACTCAAAACCGCCTTTATTGACTAGTCTCCGCCACGTGTCGCGCTCTCGGTTGTCCTCACGTTCACAACCAAAAAGTGGTTCACATTTGAACGTTTCTCTATGTCTATATATATATATATATATATATAGTATTAGGTTCAAATGAGAAGTGCTAAAAAAATGAGAAGTAGAGAAGTGATCTCCACCACTCATCCGGTCTATAAAGACGGCTTTGACCGGGTCCCCTCCTTTAATAATCTCTACCCTCCCATGAATCGTGTCAATCCCCCGTGATCACGTCCACCGTAACTGGTCAAAGCCACCTTTATTGACCGGATGATGGTGGAGATCACTCTCTACTTCGTAATTTTTTAGCACTTTCTCATTTGAACCTCTCTCTCTCTCTCTCTCTCTATATATATATATATATATATATATTATATATTGATAGTAGAAACATAATAAAAGGTTAATATATAATGTTTTATCACAAACAAATTCACGGTTCAAAATAACCTTCACATTATAGTTTATAACGTGAATGTTCAAAACAACTCATTTAAAATTTGAAATCTTAAAGGTATGCGTCTCAATAATTAAACAAATTCAAATTTTTAATTGTATCTTAGATATTTTACATTAAAAATTGGGATAATTCCATTTCAGTTTTAAAATTAGATATATATTATATAGAGGAAAGTGCAAATACGAACTCAATTTTGGTTGTGAACATGAGGACAAATATCAACTACTCATCCGGTCAATAAAGGTGTTTTTGAGCGGATCCCCTCCTTTAATAATTTCCACCCTCCCATGAATCACATCAATCCTCCGTGATCACGTTCACCATAGCCGAGGATGTATGGCTGAGATTCGTTCTCACGTTCACAACCAAAATTAAGTTCACATTTGAAGTTGTCCCTATATATCTATATATATATATATTGAAATTAACAAATATTAGTGCTCTCGTTTTGCCTTCCATATGAACTCCAATCGTCAAAGTTATATTAATTGCATAAAAGGCAATGATCACTTTTTTTTATTTTTCATTTAGTTAACATTTATGTATATATAGGGAGGTTTAAATGAGAAACATATCAATTTAAAAAAACGTGAGGAGCAATCTCATCCACTCATCTTGGTCAACAAATGCGGCTTTGACCGGTCCCCCCTTTAATAATCTTTATCCTCCCATGAATCGCGTCAATCCTTCGTGATCACGTCCACTGTAACAGCAAAATAAGTGGCTGACATTGCTCCTCACGTTTTCTTAAAATGACATGTTTTTCGTTTAAACCTTCCCCTAATATATATATATATATATATATCCAAAGAGTGTTCAAAACTTGCAGCTATATAGAATACAAAAAGTGGTTGATTATCCCCTTTTTTTACAATAGTAATACATCTAAAAGTGTGGAAAATTATAATAAGGCGTAGATATATTTAACATTACAACTTTTATCAAATCTTGACATTTGAAAGTGTGAAAATTATAATAAAAATCACATTTATTAGCGTGCACAAATTATCTAAATTTTCACATTTCTAAGCATGGAAAATTATATATCCATACAATTTGCAGAAAAAACATACTTTTGGCCCTACAAATTGGATAAATTACAATATTGCCATTATGATTAAACTACAAGATTGCCATTGTAATTAAATTACAACACTACTATTTTAATCTCTATGGTTTGATATTTATAACGACTTTTGGCCCTGCAAATTGGACAAATTACAATATTGCCATTACGGTTAAATTACAACACTACTATTTTAATCCCTATGGGTGATATTTATAACGACTTTCGTCCCTGCTCTTTAACAACTGCTTTTTTCATCTTTGTGATTTTTATTTGCATTCCATTTTTATTCATCCATTCAACTTTGTTAAATTAAGTGGTTAACTCATCCAACAAATGTTTGATTAAATTACATATTTGGTCATTATAGTAGACCATTCTTCATATTTTGTATTCTCAAATTACATAATTCACATTTTTGCTTCTTATTTTATTTATTTTATCAATGCATTTTGTTTTATTGATTAATTATAAACTATTGTCACTTTAATGCATTTTGTACATAAAATTCAATCATTTAAATACAATTTAGGGGGCGTTTGGTTTATTTCAGGGAATGAGAATGAGAATGAAAATAAAAATGGGAATGCAGGAGAATCGGAATAGGAATGAGCATTGCATTGATGTTGTTTGTTTAACTTAATATAATCAATGAAAATTTATTTCATATTAGTCAAAGACCTTCCAGCCTAGTGGTAAGGCTTGGGCATGGCATAGTCATGAACCCGAGTTCGAGCCCTGGGAAAGGAGTGTTGGCGACATTCAAGTGAGGCCATGTTTAGCCTCCAAAATTGTCGGGGATTAGTCGGGCTTTGGCCCGGACACCCTTCTAAAAAAATTATTTCATATTAAAATAATATGTTTTTCCAACTTGAAAATACAAAAGATGATTCATTTAACAATTAACATCCATAGATGAAACAATGCATGTAAAAAAGAACCAAGTAGAAATAAAATTTTCATTCCCCCCAATTTGGTCAGGAATGAAAATTAATGGATCTGCAGGAATAATTTCATTATATAATATCAAACCAAACAGCAGTTTTCATATCATTCACAGTCTTGACCCCTCAATACCTCCAACCAAACGCCCCCTTATTATAATCGGATTATTAATACGTACTTCACGTTGCAACATGCACGAGTACATATCTATCATGTTAAAGATTTTCGTAAGATTTGGTTAACTATGTTTCAGTTTACACATAGAAGTGTGAGGCAAAAACATTACAACACATGTTTCTCAAAGGAAATTATGCATGTATTTTTGTCCATGCCCTTGACAAGCTAAGCAGTGGCGAATCTAGAACGCAAAACCATGTGGTTCCCTCTAATTACTTTTAGCCGAAAAAGATAAAAGTGTCAACTATATGTTTGTCGGGTCATTAAAATTAAAAATCACATATTAAAGCCATGGTATCTTTTGTTTGATATTTGGGGTAGACTTAAAATTGTTGGGTTTTTTTTGTTGGTATTTGGGCCAGAGTTAAAATTGTTGAGTATTAAACAAAAATAAATATTTGAACATTATATTGTAAACAAGAAGAATTGAACCCATGACCTCCTCCATATTGGTTTTCCAACATGCCACCAAATCTTGTGTTTCTTTTAAGCTGCAAAATAAATTTTTAAGGTAGTTCCTTTAAACTTTTTAAGGTAGGTACTAAAAAAAATTCTATACAACTTCTAATAAAAATTAAAAATTTAGGTAGGTCCCGGGACCTACCTACACTATACCTAAATTCGCCCTTGCAAGCAAGTCAAGTACTCCAAAATAGAACAAGTAAAAAATGTAGATCCATTCTAATTTATTAATTTGAATGTGTAATTTTTTATTTGTATAAAGATTGTAAATCTTATAAATTAATCTTAATTGTTCATCTAGCATAACAAATATTTGATTTCATAAATACGTACATTGTTTTTAAATATAGAACATTTGTCATAAGTCATAATTAATAAACTGTAATCATTTTTATAAATATTTATATCGTAACAAATAAAATTTGAACATTTTCATAAATATTTGTTTACAAGTTTTATAAGGTTTATATAAAAATATGATTCTTATAATTTATAATAATGTAAGGCATCCTAAAATTTATTATTTATTATTAAAATATAAAAATTTAGAAACTACCTTGGGAGATTAATTCAAGAATGCATGTCTTTGGCCTTGTTTAAGCTAGCTTATTTTCTATGTACATGTTTGAATAGACAAAAACTAGCTGATAAGCTTGCTTATAAGTTAGTTTTTTGATAAACTACTTGGAGGTAGTTTTTTGTGCTTTTTGTACCTTTTTCCAACTATACCCGTGTTAATATTAAGTATTATATCCCAATATACCTTTTTGGTCATTTTACATACCCATAAGCTAGTTTTTGCCGAACAAATCGGCTACTAGCTGGCTTATCAGGTAGTTTGCCAAACATAGCCCTATCCTTAATAGATCCATTAAACAAAAATATGTTTTGATAATCAAGCAAAAAATATATAGTTAATTTGCTTGGTGTTTTCAAGAAAGTAGTGCATGAAGGAAGATATATAGTTACCCGATTGAAGAGCATGAAAGCCAAGTCCAAGTCCACGCCATCGATGGTGGTGGTGAGGTAGTCTTCCTTGTCGTATAATACCACATTTACCCCTGCTTTTGCCAAAACATATGCTGCAGCCATCCCACTAATACCTGAACCAACCACTGCCACTCTCATCATTTCACACATCTAGCTATCTAATGTTTCTTACTTATCTCTTATAGCATACTTATGTAATATGCAGTATATAGCATTGTATATTTTTAGATGTACCTATATATAGACACACATAAATCCATGTGTGTGTTCAATAGAGGGCGGCTATATTTATGAGATAGTGAAAAAAGTATGGTACAACAACCATTTTATCTAATCTTTATTGTCTGATTTTGGACACTAAATTTCGGCAATCATTAGGCCATCCACTATAGTAAACGTTCAACCCAATTGCCACATCAGCGTCACATTAGCTTTCTAATACCTTACCCAAACCAACCTAAAGAGCTAGCAAGGACCATGAGTCTTACCCGGTAAGTGACGGCGAAGACTCTTACCATGGCTAGCACTTATAATGAAAATTGTAGCATAAGATACCGTTTTGTGGACTTAAATCTTACCCAGTAAGTAAGTGATAGTGTTGAATTTTACCAGTAAGCATTTACGCGGGTTCCGGGTAAGCGTTTGTACATGGCGCCTTAGTTAGTTTAGTTTTTAGCTTATTGAAAAAAAATTGTTTGGTTCGTGATAAGTTAACTTAACGTTTTAGGTTGTGTTTGGCAAACTAGTTGATAAGTTAGCTGATAGCTAATAAGCTAGTTGTTGATTAATAAGGTAGCTAGTAGCTAACAAACTACCTTATGAATAAATTATGTTTGATAAAAAATAGCTTATACGTATATAAAATGACCAAAAAGTGTATACTGCGATATAATAATTAATATTTAATAAAATTATAGTTGAAAAAAGTTATAAAAAGCTCTTAAACCACTACTCCAGCTAGTATTTTAATAAGCTAGCTTTGATCCATCCAAACATGTACTAATTTATAAGCCAAATTATTTTTACCAAAAATACCCTTGATAAACCCCAAAAGCTTTTCACTTGTTTCAGTTATGCTCTTTATTTTAAATCTAAGTTTTTTTTTCCATTCAATTTTATTTACTTTTAATTTACTAGAATTATTATAATAGTGACTATATTAAAACTATTGTTATTATTTTTAATGATTATAATTAGGTTTTGTTAAAACATAACAATCGTAATATTTAAGTTAACAATGAAATAAAACGGTAGTCATTATTAAACTTTTACATAATAATACCTTACAGTTTGTATTACAAAAACTTACTGATTACTGAAATATAAATAAATAGATTTTTTTTAAGAAAATGGGATTAATCAACATATTATATCTTTTAATTTTAACATATCATATCATTACATTCATAATTTTATCAGCTTAAATAACTAGAAAACTATTTATTTTATTTTATTTTAACGGCAATTTAACTCACACACATTCCGGGGTATCCGGATCCATACGGGCACCGACTAATCCCCGCGCCCATGAGCCGACCCGAAGGCCAACCCATGGACTCGCTCCTAAACCGACCCGAAAACCGGTCAAGAGCTGGATACCGCAGAAGAGGTCTATAATGTTATTCGTTAGGCTATCCGTATCGCCTATACGTGCCCAACAGGCCTGTTAGGTGATTTGGGCGGGTTTCTTGAGCGGTTTGATGATTGGGTTCAGGAAGCCACTGAACCCGCTCTCTCTCCCTCTCTCACACTTTATTTTTTTTTAAACTGAAATGTATATACACATTGAGTATTCGGTTTTGTGGGTTATGGTACTTGACATAGTGGACTTGTTGTGCTTTGTGGGTAAAACTGATGTGATGCTGATGTGGTAGAATGGGCTTGTAGGTTGAGTGGATTACGCTATCGATAGCCTTATATGGAAACATATTTTTTGGTGATGTCTTAGAAATATCTCCAACAAATCATCTAAAATAGAAAAAATATGGATTTTTGGTAATTGTTTTCTAAAAAAAAATTTCTTAAAAAAAAAAATCCTATCAAAGAAAATAGGAGAGATGGCACGAAAATCTTGAAATTAAATTACATCGTTGGTCCTTTGCTTAGTGAGAATCTGGATACGGTCCCTACTATAAAACAAGTACACTAGATATTAATGTGACACTAACACCGTTAAATCCATTTCACTAACTCTAGAACTAACGGTGCAATTTAACAATATAATGAATATTGCAATCTTCAAAATAAAGAAGTTATTTAAAATTAAATATAATTTATTATAAATATCTATCATCCAATTTCTGGCATAAATGATCCATCAAATCCATTGCTAGCTAACTTCACCATATGATCAATTAGGTGAAACGGTTGTGCAACATTTATTTTTGAAAAATTTTAAAGAATTCTTTTAATATGCTATGTATAATTTAGATAAAATTGCCAACGGGCTTTTAGTAAAACGGCATTTAGAGTGGTGTTCAAGGTGTTTTTTTTTTTTGTGGTTGTGGGTTCAAGTCCCATTATGGTTATGGACAATGGAGTAGATTTTAGGAATAAGTTAGTTGGATGTATGAGTATTTTGCAGTTCAAAAAAAAATAATCTAAATAAAATTATCTCTCTCCAATAACAATATTAAAGTGTTTATTTTCCTCACCCTCATCATTGATGAAGCATTCAAATGGGGCCAAAAATTAATATTACCATAAAGGCTATATCTATTATCTAGCAAACTAGTCTTTAGCCTCGTGTGTTTATATATATAGACACACACAACGATAACAATAGGGGCCATTCGAATTTTCACCCATGCGATATGATATGACCTTAACAAACTTCAATATATTTTTTTCATTGGTTACTTTTACTTTTACATTGGTTTCATTAAATTTCGATCAACAAGCTAAATTTGACATCTTCAAGCCACGCCCTCTAAGTTAGAATTCTAGTTACACAATTGTACAAATTAGTTTTTTTAAAGTAAATCCTGAAAAGAATAAAAATAAACATTGGAAAGAAATATATTAAGTTTGTTAAAGTTTTTTTTTAAAGTAAACATTGTGGAAGTTATATTATAGATTATAATAACTAATTTTGAATAGTTGTTGTCATCAAAATTCTAAAATACTGACAAATATATAATGAATTAACAAATGTTGTATATATAATAACTGACTTAGGATCAGGTGAGACCAAGCTGTTACCTTGAGACCGCGTGAGACCAATACCTAACGTATGAAACTTCACAAAAACCACCGTGAATGTACATAAAACTCGAATACGCAGACCTAAAAATCATTTTCGATGCAAAAAAATATCGAAATCAAGCTAAAAAAAGAAACCTTCACAGCTCAAGTTCTGTGAAGGTTACATATATATAATGCGAACCTTCACAAAAAAAATACTGTGAAGGTTTTTTTTTTAACCTTTTTTTTGGAAATTTTTTTCGATAGTGTTTTTTAGTATGTTTTAATGATGAATGTTCAATTTTTTTTACCTTCACAAATGTTTTGATGTGAAGTTTCAAGTAAAATATGTTGGTCTCACCGGTCTCACAAAAAATGTTTGGTCTCACCAGAACTTAACTCATAATAACTGTAATTAACGCCAATTACATAAAAGTATATGAATATTATGTAAACAACAACTATTTTTTAATTGATGATGGTCATTTAATAATAATAAAATATGTGATAAATGGTTGTAAATAACAATAAATGACATGTTTATTCACTTATATATATATATATATAGAAGTATTATATAATAATAATCAATAGTAAATTATATTATATTAAATTATTATAAGTATTTTATTATATATATTAATTGCGATAAAGTTTTTAGGTGTAAATTTAAAAGAAATAAATTGATGTTATTAATCATCATTTTCTTTTTATTTTTATTATATCAATTATAAGAGAGGAGCAACAAGGATGGCTAGAGCTTCGAATTGTGACAAAAACGGATTGGCTGAGGCTTGTAATCGAAGAAGAATCGAAGACTCGATCCATAGTTTGCTTTTTGGCAATAGAAAGCAGTATATATAGGTTCCCGTATCTCCTAGATAGGTTAAGGTAAGTTATGAAAATAATGGCCAACTTAGTTGGTCTGATGCAAGAGTTATAGTTCCTATATGGTATAGGTGCTCGACTACTACTAGACTCTATTGTGGGAGATTTTTCCTGAACGGATGCCGAGTTTGAATCTCAGCTGGTGCTTTGAAACCCTTTAAATAAAAACTGAATGGCTAGACTGGGGTGGTTATTCTTCTTGAAGAGGTTTTGAACTCAGGTCATCGTGACTTAGTGTCATGGTGGCACGATGATACTCCGTTGCACCAACATGTCGTTCAAAAAAAAGGTTAAGGTAAATTCTATTCATGCCCTTCTTAGTTATGTGAGTAAGAGGGGATATAGATTATGTGTAGGGATGGAGCTAGAACATTTATTAAATGATGACGTCATATAATTAAAATTTTCTTTGATTTTGATAGATTTTTTTCAATTTTTTTTTGTTGATTTCGAAAGATTTTTTAAGTATCTTTTAGTTGATTTCAATAGATTGTTTTTTTTTTGTTGAATCGTGAGAACTTCTGGGGTCTTCTCTAATTGATTTCTAGATTTTTTTTGGTAGTTTGGTTGATTTCAAGATTATTTTTTCGGTTTTATGGTTGATTTCCAGAGAATTTTTATGTTTTCTGGTTCATTTCAAGAGAAAATTTTGGTTTTTAGGTGCTATGTAATACCATCATCCCCAAACTAACATCCAACATTAACATGTTTGCTTTTCTCATGGAAGATTAGATTGTGAGCACTGAGCAATGTATTAAGCTAACAGACTATAAGGCTACCCGCAGCGGTAGATTGGGTTGGCAGCGGGTTTACCTGCCGGGTTGGTTGGGTTCGAGTGGGTTGGGTGCGTCGGGGAAGGAAGCCGGCGGGTTTAGAGTTGGGCGGTTCCGGAGAGCCGTTGCCAAACGGCTCTCCAATGGTCAAAATTCTTATTTTTTTTTTACTTTTTTTTTTCATTTTTTACTCCTATATAAATACTCATTTATACCCAACTTATTTTTTCACACCAACTCTAAACCTTCAATTCTTCAACTCTTTTCCAATTCTTCAAACCTCCCACTCTTCAATCATCATGAACCCAAACGATCAAAACCTCGGATCTTCATCACGTCGCGCGAAATGTAAACGTCGGGCGGAACCCGAGACCCCTTCGAAGCCCTCTTTCAAAGTCGACGTTACGCACACCGGGTTCCCTCCACAATATCCACCCGATTACGGTGTCGAAATTTCGCCGAAAGGTTTTTGTATCACAATTACTCATCCTCAAGCTCCTCAACCCGGGAGCTCTTCACAAGCTCCTCAACCGTTTCCTTATCAACCGTTTCCTAATCCACAATTTCCTCCAACCGATTGGGGTGCTCCTTATCAACCATAATATGTACCCAATTACCAACCTGTACAAGAGGAAGACACTTCCGATGAGGGAGAACTTTCACCAACGACCCAACAAGAGGAAGACATTAAGTTTTTCACCGCCCCGCACGGCTATCTCCGGGGTAAAAAGCTCAAGGATACTATGAAACGAAAAGACGAGATCAAAGCCAAATATGACTTATAATTTTTAGTTTATTTAATGTTTTAGTTTATTTTATTTAATTATGTAATGTTTAATTTTAATTTTTAGTTAATTAATTATGTAATGAAATTTTTAGTTAATTAATTATGTTTTATTTAATTATATTATTTATTTATATAAAATAAATAAAATAAATTGAAAAGTGAGAGGGTTGGGAGGGTTGGGTGTGTGTTGTAGAGGGTTATGGAAAGGTAAAGAGAGGGTTGGGAAAAAGCTGATGTGGCAGCTGATGTGGCATTCAAAAAGTGAGTGGGTTGATTGGGTTAGGTGTAGGTAGCCTAACAACATAAAGGCATCGGATTGGGCCGATGAATACTAAAACTTTTGAGCAGCTCTTTTAACAATTTTACATCTCACGGAATAACAATCATATTCCGCTATTTAGCTCCATCCCTATTTAAGTCATATCAAAGAACGATATGTTGCTTCTTAAGTTTCCAACTTGACAAAGAACATCATATAAGACGACACGTTTCCTTAAGTCACATCAACCCGAAAAGATAAGTTCACTATCAGACGATAACATATAGTGCCTTGGAGTTCCGTTTCTTGTTTATATAGGTCTTGGGAGAAATGTAAAATGAGCCCTTGATAACTACCAAAAAAAATCAATATGTTTTATTTACATTAGAAAAATAACATTGAATTCAAAAATAGTGATAATTCTTATAAAATGGTTTTTCTTCTGATAAGCCTCACAAAATCAATCAATGTTATTTCTTATGATAAATAAAATAAAATAGTTTTTCTCCCGATAAGCCTCACAAAATCAATCAAAATTTATTCTAAATTAATATTATCTTAAAAATCGTCAAATTGTTTCATTGACAAAAACATATTATTTAGATAACATCATAACAACACCCTTAATATTTAAATAAACATCATTTTAGATCAATCTCTCCCTTTTGAATCTCCCACTGGCATCACCACATGCATAGATTGTTGGGTTTACCTTGATAGATATCATTTTGCATGGTTGTTGTAGATTGTTAGAGATACTCTATAGAAGGTTAAATCTAAATAAAATAAAAAAATATATAAAAAAATAAAATAAAAAAATCATTAGTGTTTTTACATTATTGTATTTTTTTATTTCATCAATTAAAACATTAATAATAAGTATTTCTTCCTTTGGTAATTTTATTTAAAGCTTTGCAAAGTGGAAAAAGTCTTTGTATCTATTCTTTGATTCAATGGAACACTTGGTAATACATTTGACACATGAAGCTATAAACAATGGCGTAGTTCAATATAGGAAGATACATCTCTACAAGAGGTTAATTTTAATTTTATTGAAAGTTAGTATAATATATTCACATAAAGCACTTTTGGTAATGGGGGTCGGAGTTAGGTAGCGTAGTATAAATTTCAAAGTCGAGCTGCATAACACTAATGTTCGACTCGACTCTTTTAAAAACTCGATCAAGTTTTCAAATTGAACCAAACAATTCAAGCATACACTTTTTCGAGCAAAACATATTCTTTATTTACATAAATCATACATTCAAGATATAAAACCATTGAGTTAGAGTAAATAAATAAGTTAATATATCTAGAGTATGAACCCGTATACAAACAAAGCTTGAATATTGCAGTTCGAGCCTTACTTTGAATATGTTACTCAGTTATGTATTAATTTTCAAGGGGAGCTCTAGTAACTTTCTACTCAACTTAACTAGACTCGTTACCCGTAAGAACTAAAGAAATTAAGAATTAAACATCATTAACAAAAACACTAACAATTAACAATTAAAATCTAACAATAAACAATAGAAAAACAATATTAATACTTAAAAAAATAACAATAAATAGAAAATAGTAATAAAAGAAATCTATTAGGAACTTGGAAAAAAGTTGGGTTAAATGATATGTTGGGTCAATACCTAATTTTTGGGGTGTCAAAGTTGTATATATAAACATGTTTTTATAAACCAAAACTTATGATACAAAAACAATAACTTTGCAGAGTTTATGGGGGTCATTCGACCCTTATACAAGTAGATCCGCCTATGGAAATAGAGTAAGGGTTAAGGGTTCTATTGTTGAATCGTGCCTTGTAAATGAAATGTCTACCTATTGCTTCTTGTATTTTGATCCACAGACAAAAACAAGACATAATCATGAGTCAAGAAATTTCCCCCAAATATTCCAAGTTATTCACGAAGCAATGATCAACTAATCATATTTAAGGTAGGGCTGGTACTCTGAGACACGAACCCGAAACCCGATCTGAACCGAACACGAAACGGGTCGACACAAACCTGATTCGAAATTAAAATGGGTATAAAATGGGTCGACACGAACATGACACGAAAAAAATAGGTCGGGTTCAGGTAAAACCTGATTACCTGAAAATGACCCGATTAACCCGAATTATTAAATAAATATTTAACTAACTACTAAAATAAATATTACATCAAATTTTTAAATTTCTAAATTAAACTACTAAATTTATATTTTTAATTATTAATAAAGTGGTGGGAACTTCAAAATTTTGTTTTGTTTTCGTTTTCAATTTGAAAGAAAAAAAATGTAGGAATTGAATCCAAATATATTTTTAAGTATTAATAAAGTGGTGGGAATTTGAAACTTTTGTTTTGTTTACATTTTCAATTTGAAAGAAAAAAAAGCGGGAATTGAATCAAAATATATTTTTAAGTATTAATAAAGTGGTGGGACTTTGAAAATTTTGTTTTGTTTTCGTTTTCAATTTGAAAGAAAAAAAAAGTGGTAATTGAATTTTTGGATTTGTTAGCTTAAAATATTTATGTGCTTTCAAGTTTTAAAGTCTAAATATGTATGCATTTTTTTTCTTCTTGAAATGGGTCAACCGGTCAAACCGAAACCCGACCCGAATACCCCCCTCCAGCAAGAAAACTTGACACAATTTTTTTCTCGGTAGTAAAATGGGTCGACACGAAACACGACCCGAACCGAACACGAATGGAAGTGACACGAACCGAACCTGACACAAAATGGATTTGGGTCAAAAATGGGTCGACACGAAAGTAACTCCAAAATGGCCGACCTGAAAGTAACACGACCCATTTAACCTGAACCTGATTTGAATTGCCAGCCCTAATTTAAGGTTCCATCTCGTCCACTATTCGAGGAGGGTGGCAAACAGATCATCTTGATTGATCATGTAATACATAATCCACACATGCTTGTACATTTGTGTAGAAGTTACGTGGTTCAGGTGAATCTTCCATGAAGGGATCGACAAACAAAATCAAATATTAATGATGTTGCACTTGAACAACTACGGTATGTGACCAATTGAATTGACTAGCTCGTAGACCAGGTTGCTATCCTTGGTCGCATCAAGGATACTTCATCAATAGTTACAAGCTAAGCAGTTAATATCGATGATATATCGACGATATATCGGCAATAAATCGGATATCGGTCCTTAGAAAAATGTCGGTGCCCATATATCGGTTAAAATATTGGTCCGATATACCAATATTTTGTTTGATGACCTAATTTTGGGTTAAACTTTAAAAAGAATTGGGCTTTCCTTAAGGGTTTTTTTTTTTTTTTTGCGTAGGCTTTAGTTAATTAAGTCTAGAGTAAACTACAATTTTGGTCCCTGCGGTTTATCGATTTTTTTGAAAAAGGTACCTAATGTTTCATAATTCAAAAAGTGGTCCCTGTGGTTTGGATTTTGTTTTGAAAGTGGTCCCTGGCCATTAACGACGTTAAAAACCTTCATTAGTGACAGGAGTATTTTCGTCCTTTCATGTTCTATCCCTTTTTTGTACTTTTCTTTTGTTTTTTTTATATTCATAAAAACAATAAAAGTTTAGGGACCTGTATGTAATTATCTTCTTCCCCTTTCTTCCTTCTTCTCAATCTTCTTCCCCTTTCTTTCCTAGCTTTAGCTGTATCAAAAACCCACAAAGCCCATGAATTCCAACGAAACCATTTCTAAATCACAAAAACATCTAGTTAAAATGCGCTGACAACTTATAAGCCACCACCACCACTTGCTGTCACCGGCGACGTAGGAGACCACCACCACTTGTTGAGGCCGGCGACGTACAAGACCACCACCACCTGCTGTCGGCGACATACGAGACCACCACCACCTATTGTCGTCGATGACGTACGAGACCACCATCACCACCACATACTGTCGACGACGACGTACGATACCACCATCACCACCACCTGCTGTCGCCGACGACGTACGAGCCGCCACCACCTGCTCTCGCCGACGACTTACGAGCCGCCGCCACCTACTGTCGCCGACAACGTACGAGACCACCACCACCACCTGATGTCGCCGATTTTGTTTAAAGCCGAACTCAAGCTTTTATAATTTTTGGAACTCATTTGCCACCTTTTAGGTTTTGACTAGGTTTGATGGTGTTCTTGACTTAGATTTAGCTTTTTACTTATATAGATAGTGAATTTTGATGGGTTTTGGGTTTAAGATCGGGAAGATTCACTAGTGTTTTTTGTGTTTGAGGTTGTAATTTGTGTAATTTGGGGGAATTGTGCTGATATTGTGGGATTATGATATTGAAATTGCAATTCTTGTTAGATCTCCCATTTTGGTGCAATTTTGTTTCAGAACTTGAGTCTGCAAATAGAGTAGATGTTTCATTTTGTTAAATCATGCACACCAAGTGTTTGATAAAATATCTTTTGTTTCATTTTGTCATGTAAGCCATTGAGTGCTTGATTTGGTTTATGATCTGCATTTTATTGATTTTAAAGGTTGCTAAAGATCCATCTGGCAACGATATCAATTGCGCTTGAACAACACATCAAGAACCCTACCGACTACTTATCACAGAAGGTAACCGGAGGGTCACCGGAGAAGGTGATCGGAGGGTCACCGGAGAAACAATCCTTTTTTATTGTTAATTACACAATCGTCCATGTACTTTGATGATTTTTATACAAAAATAAGAAAAACAAAAACAATTGCAAAAAGAGAGAGAGACCATGCTTTGATGAAAATACCCTTGGCTCTAACGAAGCTTTTTAACGGAGTTAGTGGCCAAGGACCACTTTCAAAACAAAATTCAAACCACATGGGCAATTTTTTGAATTATGAAACCTTAAGGACCATTTTTTAAAAAAATCGACAAACCACAAGGACCAAAATTGTAGTTTACTCTTATGTCTAACTATAACAAATTTATGAGCCTCTATTCTATCCGATCGATTTCACTCTCTAACTCTCACTGCTCTAAAATCTCGACTCTCTCTAGTCTCTATTGTGGTAGACCTCGACTACAAATCTATAATACAAATCGAGTTCAACAGTTCGATCTACTATGATGTTCCATTATCTAGCCTATTATTGATATACCATATATATATATATATATATATATAATTATATATATCTTTTATGACCATATTTCTTATACCGATATCTCACCGATATAACCGATATTTCATATCAAGGTCCAGACCGAAATTTCCGCTACGGACCGCATTAACTGCTTACGTTACAAGTTTCATACGGTAACCTAAGGTGCTAGTCGTGTTATACATAATAATGGGGTATGTGTAAGGGGGGCTTTATACAACAAGCGTGATGAGTCGTGATGAGTCTGGCTATTATGGAATGTTGGATAACATTTTAAAGGTGGAATATTATGGTACGGGACGGGATGCTGTATTGTTGTGTTGTTCAAATGCACTTGGTTTGATATGCACAGAGAATTTAAAATTTTGGTGGGTGGTTGTTAAGATGAAGCCTTGTGGTGTATATGAAATAGCAGAAACCATTAACGATGTTGAGGTTTGATGATAATATGGATGGAGAACAAATATTTCGAATCAGATAACTTATACAATGTCCGTAGATCGATGACACAAAGCTGTAGGAGAAAATGTCAAAAGGAATCAGGTGAGGCAAAAGTTGTGGTGGTCACGAAAGAGACATGAGTGACCAAGGAAAAAAGACGTAAGAGAATGCTCTTACAAAACCTTTTTGAGCTGCAAGCCATCAGAGTTTGAGGGACCACTGATCCAGTAAAGTGCATGTATTGGACCCGAGAGATGGAAATGGCCTTTGAGGCCAACGAATGCGACAACTCGAAATAGGTCAAATTCGCTTCACACTTATTGAAGGGCAGGACCCTAACTTGGTGGAACTTGACTCGCTCATCCTTTACGCCACAAGTTGGTTGCACTTTCTTGGCCAACTTTCAAGAAGATCTTGGATAATTACTGTAGTGAGGGATCGCTTGACAACATAGAAGTTAAGTTTCGAACTACTCAAAGTAGTTTCTAGAAAAGTCAAGTTTAGTGGAGCATCTGGTTCCTGAAAAAAAAAAGATGAAGATCAATGCATACCAACTATGGTTGCCGGCAGAAATGAAGACGTCGGTGAGAAACGCCAGGGTGACAACCTTACAAGGAGCAATCGAATAATCCTTGTTGATGGAGGACGATGTTGCCGAAGGAATAGAGGAAATGGCCAAGCTAGTGAGAAGAGAAAGTGGGATTGCCCATCAGGGTACATGCGTCAGTTCAAACCATTCACGGGAGGAAAAGTATTGATAATTATCGAAAGGCGAGGTGGTGCACAAGTGCAACAGTAAGCTCTAAGGCCCATCTCAGTAAAGATTCCATTCAAGTCCCCTTGGTTGCACTAAATGAGGGAAGTCGGATCATGCTACCCAAGGGTAGGTGTGCTTCCAGTGCCAAGAACCGGGGCACATGAAAAGAGAGTGCCCGAAACTGATGGGAAACATCCGAGGGATCTAATGCGGTTCCGGTGCAATGAAGAACCATACAAGAAGATCTATGAGTCGACCATTTCAAATGACTACCTAGGAGGCAAGGGAGACGGCCGATGTGGTGTCTTGTACGTTTCTCGTTAACTCGTTACCTACACATGTCTTGTTTGATTCGGCAAACCGGTCCTTTGTTTCGAGGGCCTTAGATTTGAAACCTTTTTAAAGGCTCGAAAAAGATATACAGATAAGATACATGTGCTACTTAGCATGGACAACACGTGCATTCACTACACCTCAATCAAAATTACATTATGCTAATAATCTATGAACTACTTATAATTGTTGGACAAAAAGTAACTAGCGCCAACGTATCTATGTTAAAATACTAAAATTATGAGTCATCAAGTCCAAAGGGAGTTAACATCTAATATAGCATAACAAATAAAGGACCGCTACTGTAACATGTATTCTTTGGAGCAACTCTTATTATACCTTTTAGAGAGCAATATAACCAACCCTATGAATCGATAGTCTTCATCAATGGCAGAGGAATCTGCATCAAGTCCTGGGCTTAGCTCATTATGTACCATTATCTTCTCATCAGCATGAGCTTCATGATCGTCCTTTGTTTTTTTTTTAATGATATAACTGACGTTATAATCTCTAAAATGGAGAACCTGTTGTTGAGAAATGTACTACTTTTGGAGATTCTGATTTTTTATTCTCCTTTTTTACAGAAAAATCGGAGAATCTATTGGAAATGCTCTTATGTCACTCCCCAACTCGACCATAATATCAAACTCGTGGAACCAATTTTACAGAAAAGATCGGAAGTGAAATAAACTAAACATTCTTCATAGCAATTGTTTCACTATCACTATTTGTATACAAATATGGATGGTCATGAATGAACAAAAAAACACTCTTAGATCAAACAAAATGAGACCCTGCCATAACTTTTGAACCTTTTTGGCAACTCAGATCATCTACACTAACAGGTAAATTATTGTTGCTAATGTTACATTTCCAAAAAGTCACAGATACTCTAAACCTTAAATGGCCCCAAAATGTAAAACCACCTTGATGATTCCGAAAACCGTTAATCCTGATTAGGGTTTAGGATTTATGGATTAAAGTTTTGTCAGGAACAAAAGCAGTGAAACGGGTAAGAGTACGATCAGTTTTGCCATGCCTGTAGAGTAAAATCCAATACTCAGTAACAAATACTGCTTAGATAAGAGAATGAAGGAAATATGCATCAAAACAGAAAATACGGTCCATGTTCTAGAAAACAGGTCAAAGAACAATGGAAGGTCAAAGTTCGAAGTTTAAAGTCCTCACATCCATTTGAAAGACTTTAAAGTCTTTGTGATGAGCATGACAAATTATACCAAAGGAAGACTTTAATAACATAAATTTCGGTTTATTGAAATTTTGGTGTAAATAGACCAGGAATTTCATCTGTTGATGAACACAAACTTAACACAACTTTGGATCTCTTTTCAACTACATTCTTTTCACTTTCTGCATAAAGTAGGCAGGCCACAATGACCGATTTACATCAAATGGTCTTAGCAGCTCGACTACCTTATAGAAAAGGGTAAAATAAAATTTCAAATGACGTAAATGAATGGTTTCCATATCATGTAAACCCGTGTATTTTTCTCCGCTAATTTCCACACTTTGTCAAAGCTAGTCAATCAAATCCTACAGGTTTTAGCAAGAAAACTTTGAACTAATCATTTGATAATTATGCATTGCTTAGCACAATAAGAAACTTCAGTAAACCCTTCAAAGATAAACCACCTTACTTACCACCTCATATAAAAACAAGCATGATTCATTTAGAAATAGAAGCAGGTATTCTGTTCACTCCTTCAGCTTCCAGAATGCGACTCAAATTCTTGTCTTCCAAATGTTTCTGTAACATAAGATTAAGAATAAACAGAAAGTACGCAATTAAAAATTAAGACAAATGGGAATGGCCATCAACATATGTATTATGATTATGGTATGTGGCCTTTAATCTTTTAACTACACCCTTCATAAAGGTTTAAAAAAGATGCATCTTGTTTTAGAAAGAAAAACAAACCATAAGAATCCTGGTAAATTGGGACTGTAACGCATCAGCGCTCATAAACTCGGTAGCCACTAGCCACAATTGTTGTAAAACCGATTTGATAGTAGCTATACAAACTTCTAAAAAATCGGGTATTAACCTCATAATTGAGAACTTCCAAATGGTTTTAGGCTGTGTTTGGCAAAAATAAGTAGTACATGTTTGGATACCATTAGCTAGCTTATTGAAACGCTAGTTGGAGTAGCGTTTCACGGTTTCAGTTTCAGGAGCTCTTTGTAGCTTTTTCCAATTACACCCTTATTAATATTAATTATTATTCCCCATGATACCTTTTTTGGTCATTTTACATACTCATAAGCTAGTTTTTGTCAAACATAATTTATTCATAAGCTAGTTTATCACTCAACAGCCAGCTTATCAGCTAGTTTGCCAAACACATCCTCAAGTGAAATTTAACACCAATGAGTTTCTATGAGTAACAGTTCCAATTTCTAGGTCTAATACAAGATGGGAACCAGAAGTACAATCAAATAGACCCCTTGATTGATAACATAACTTCACAAAACAACAATTTCATCATAACATTTGATTTTGTGCTTCCTATTCAAAATTAACAATTCATAGGTAAAGCAAACAAATTACAAAATTCATATAAAGCTTACAGATAAACAATCTTTATACTTGTCCCACTCGGAAACGCATTCTTCTTTATCCCAATGACCCTTCAAGAACTTCTCAGAATACCACCTGTATGTATATGTATGTATACCCATTAAATTACACATATTAGAGAATGAAATTTCTAGGGTTTTTCAGTATGAAATCGATAAAAACACACAAATTGATGGATTTTTAGGTGAAACAACTGATGGGTGGGAGGACCTGTTGAAGCAATTATGATAAGCAGCTCTGAGATCGGCACAAGGAGATGTGGTTGTTGATGAATTTCGCTTTTCCCTTAAGAATCCCATGTATTATGTAAACACCCTTTTGAATCTGTGTATATACTCTCAAATGGTGGAAAATGGATGAATGAATTTAGGGCTTAACATATATGTCCAAGGGCCGGCGGTGGTGGGCAAGAAGAGGGTGGAGGAGGGTAGAATTTGGGAGAGAAGGTTCATGAATCATGAGTAATTCTTATTTTTGGTATCAAGTAAAAACAATATATGATTCAAAGTAATAAAAAGAAAAATAATGAATATGAATACTTGCTTTCATTTCTCCAAAGAGTAAAATTACATATTTGGTTTGTGTGGTTTGATGATTTTAATAAGGGTTTATGACTTACTTGGGTAATTAATTATTTGATTTTTATATATATTACTAATAAATTGTTTTTTGTACTCGATATACCATTGAACTCTTTTTGACTGTATAGATTATATCATTGCAACTGGGGATAGAAGGTAAACCACCACCACTTCCAAACCACCACCACCACACCCACCACCCTCATCACCACCAAAACACCACCACCACAACGACCACCACCTTCAAACCATCATCACCACCACCACCATACCCATCAGCATCATTGTTTCCACCCTACCAGCTCCCGATCACCATCACCATTACCAGATCTGATGAAATTCAAACCAAATCGAGACCAGATCTGGTGAAATCAAGACCAAAGTAAACTAGGTCTGATGAAATCGAGCTCTATAATGGTGGTGATGGTTGTGGATGGCGGTCACTGGCAATGCGGAAACGTTGTGGGTGGCAGTCGCCGGCGATGGGGGTTACCACGTTCACAAGGGTGATGTTTTGGTGGTGATATTTTGGTAGTGGTAGCTTGGTGATGGGTATGGTGGTGGTGTTTTGGTGGTGGTGGTAGGTGTGGTGGTGATGGTTTGAAGGTGGTGGTTTTGGTGGTGGTGTTTTGAAGTGTATTAGTGGTGGTGGTGTTTTGAAGTGTATTAGTGGTGGTGGTGGTTTGGAGGTGGTGGTGGTGGTGGCGGCGACTGTGGTGGTTTACCGGTGGTTTAAGGGCTATACCCGGTCATAATGGTATTATATGTACAAAAAATAAGAGTTCAATGGTATATCGAGTACAAAATATAATTTAATGGTAATATGTGTAAAATCGAATAGTTAGTTACCCAAATAAGTTATAAAGCCTTTTAATAATTGGGTTTAAAAATGAAATATCTATAGGTTGAGTCTTTAAGGTTTGCAATTTATAACACCCTTGTTTATAAAATAATTTCTTGTTACTAGTTATTTTGGATCAAGAGTATATTTGACATTATAAAAAGAACTGAATTCCATTTCATTAAAATACTTGGTAGTTGCTAAGGAATGTTGAGTTCCTTGATTTATGGAATTTGATGAAATTCAGATATTCCTTCTGTCAAAAAGAATGAACCAAACGTAGGAATGGAAACTGGTCAGTGGAATTCAACATTCCAATTCCATCAGATTCCTTCATAATCTGCAAACCAAAACGCTACCTAACTTTGTTAAGATATTTCTATTAAATAGGTTAAGTATAAGGGTACTTTAGTCGATCTGATTTCTTTTATATAAATACTCCTATATAAAGCAGATTTACCAAAACTCTTAAGTACAACCTTATAAAGCTTAGTGTCTTAAAAGTCTTAGAAAAAGGTACAACTCAATTAATGCTTTGTTTCCCCAAATCAACAACTCGTTCAACCACATCCAATTAGACTGGCGATTCGCCCTCCCAAACGACTATTCTCTTTCCAAGAAGTAGGGTTTGTTTTATCTTGATTTCCCTAAATCGATTCACTTCTTTCGGTTTCTACTCCTTCGATTTGTTGCTTGATTTCTTCTTTTGTTCTCGATTAGGTAAGGTTGCTCGATTTTTTCTTTTTCACGATTTCTTCTACCATTTTGTTTCAATTTTTTCTATTGCTTGATTTCTTTTTCTGCTCTGTTGGGTTAAGAAGACAACCCATTTTATATGAATGTTAATGTCGTTGCTAATGAATAGTTGCTTCTATTATGTGGACCATGATGAAAAGATGATTAATATGCATGTAGTTGTTGAAGACACCTCTAGGCTAATGAAAACTTCCCGTTTTATGTTATTTTTGTAGGATTTCAATTAACTTTTTAGGAGTGGGGATTTTAGCATGTCACTGCGATTGGTTCTATTTAGTTTGGTTGTGTTGACTATACAACTTCATTTATGAATTATGATTCTCCCAAGCAATTGTAGTCTTTCGGACGAGTCTCACCTTTCGGTATTTACTTTGTGTTTCCTGTGCAGACCGAAACTTAGAGCATCTACAATGGAGGTTCTTTTTGAGGTTCTTCTTGGAGTTCTTACAAGAACCTCCACTGTGGGACAACAATTCTTACCCAGTCACATGTTCTTATTGGAACCTAGGTGCTTGAACAAGAACTAAGGTTCTTGTAATAGTTTCCTTTTCTGTTATATAATAATTTACATAAATAAAAAATTATATTATAAATAAGAAAAGGGAACTGAGGTTTTTGTAAGAATCTCCATCGTACAGCTTTAAGGAGGCTCTTAATTTGTTGAGATGACAACGATATGGTAGGAAAAAAATATGGTAAGTGAGATTCTTGAAGGTTCCACCACTGTGGATGCTCTTATAGGACATTCATTTTACAAAATGAGAGTCATATTGAAGTCAAAGTAAGAACGTATTTGAGGTTTTCAAGTTAACATTTATTTCTAATGCTATTGAATCCTTAATTAACAATTTAAAATATTCAAAGAATGTATCAGGTTGTAGATTATATGACTTCCTTTAGTTGGGTATCTTTTAACTAAACAATATGGTCGATGTTAGAGTCGTATGATAAGTAGTATGTACCTTTTTTTATATGATGTTTTAGGGGTTGCTTAAGGTTTTATGTTATTGGCTACTGTCATTTTTATACTCTGTCAACGATTTAGTAGACATACTTTATTAGAACCTTATTGTTTACGATATCTTGTATTTTTAAGAACCATGAAAAACCTACCTAATGTATTCAGCCCCAAGACCATTTCATTTATGGCAGTTGCAACATTTAGCTACACTTGCTATACTGAATAACAAGTAATCTCAGTACAAATATCATATTTAAGTTGTTTATTATGCATACTGAATAATAAGACTTATTGTTCAGATTGAATAAAAATCCTACCTATAGTACGTTATTTAGAGAGAATAACAAGTCTACTTAGTGTTATTCATACTGAATAACAAGTAATCTCAATACAAATATCATATTTAAGCAACAATGATGAATACAAACAACAATCATTATTCAAAGTGAATAATGAGTAATCTCAAGCAATGGCTTATGCAAATGTTCAGAATGAATAATGGTGAATACAAATAGAATATTGAATAATGTATTGTTCATTTTTCTTCTTTTTATGGTTTTTGGACTAAGATATTTGAAATCATCACATCAATCGTTGATTTTAATGAATAAAATTCGAATGAATTATGAAACCCTAACTATTCAGATTATAATGAGAATTGTATTTTGTAGATTGTGCTTGATGTAGAAAACGTATGTTAATAGTAAATAAAATATTTTATCTTAATTAAGGATCCACAAGTTTGCTGTTTATTAATCTTATGGTTGGAGCTGAATTGTTTTTATGGTTTGGATGAGGCCACACTAGTACAAAAAGTCACATTGGCCATCAGAATTGGTGTTTTACTTGGTATTAAGGGTGGAGATGGTCTAAATGTACGTAGTTTTTTTTCTAAATTTGTCTAGAGACTTAATCGTTTAAAATATGAAAGTCTATTGTTTTTTTTTTTTCAAATTTTCTTTCTCTTAATTTTATCATATTAACCAGGTTTATAAGCCATAAGAATGTATCTAATAGGTTTTTTAGAATTTTTAAGAATTTATTTAAGAGGGTTTAAAAAGTTGGACGATTTACTTAATTATTCCAAAAAATGGTATAAGGACTTAATCATTTTAAACATAAATAAAAGTCTTTTGTTTTTTCGGACTTTCACTTAATTATAATTATAATAGTGAACTACTTATTTGAATTTAAATATGAAGCATTAAAAAGTTTTACCAATGAATATGACGTAATAGATAATTAACACATAAATGTGATTTTGAAGATTTCATCTTATAAGTTTATAACTTAATATAGATAAACACAATAATTATACAATAGCTTCACATCAAAACAATATGTATAAAATGCAATCATCTAGTATAACAATAAGAGATTTTTCAGACATGCCAGACTTTTAAAGCATGGCATACAACTTCCATTATTACATTAGATAAAATTTCCAGATACATAACAAACAATAACCATCAATGCCAAATTTATAACTAAAAAATTATTATTTTAACCATTTAAAACTAGTGGTTTAATTTTATAACCAAAATGTTATAATAATGTTTAAAATAGTTATCATAGTGGAGCTAATTTTTGGCAAGGAAAAATGAATTGAAAGGATTAAATGACGAAGGTGACTTTTGGCTGAAAAAATTAAATACTGATTATTGGCGGAGGATTAAATGTCATGCCCTCCCAAAAAAGAAAATTAAAAATCATCCTTTTACAGAATTTTCAAATTTCAAAAAAATACTTTCCATCATTGGTGGACACTTTAAAATTTTGATATTTACAATTTATACCTAGATTTGTCAATAAAGAACTTGTGATCGACAAATCCGATGGCTATTTTAGACATTCTTATAAGTTTTTGTTTAGGTTATTAAACCATTAATTTTAAATGGCTAAAATAGTGAAATCTCTAATATATAACTAATATCTTGATTTTGTTTTTGCTTTTCTAAAAGCCAAAACATAAAATAAAACAGAACCAGCGACTAAAAGGAAAATAGAAATAAAAAGAATGACCAAAAGCAGCTTTCGCTTCCTAATACAAAATGAAATAGTTGAGCTCCAACACCTGAAAGTAAGCGGTTTTGTAGGTCCATGATGATTGGAAATCTCAACAACGGTGGCTTCAGTATTTTCGGTGGCTTCAGTGTTTTTGATGGCTTCAACCTGGACGATAAACCCTATATGTTTATTTATGTACATATACTTATATATAGTTAGGTTCAAAGGAAAACCTCAAATAATTGAAAAACCAATATGCACTTGTACATACGAGGTAATTTGTAAAAAAAGAAAACTACAGATGTATAAGTGCATACATAAATATTAAAAAAACAAAAACTAACTTGTATATGGGTAAATTGTGACATGCAGTTGTGCATATGCACAAGTGCACACATTTTATAAAAAAAAACAAAAAAAAAACTATTATTTGTTCATTTTTTGTTTTTTTAATATTTATGTATCCACTAATACATATGTAATTTTTTTTAAATTACTTGTTACGCACAAGTGCATATCGGTTTTCGGGTTAATTATTTAAGGTTTCCCTTGGACCTGTCCCTATATATAAATATTTATATATATATATGGGCAGGTTCAAATGTGAACCACTTTTTGGTTGTGATGTCATCTTCTATCCTCAAAGACTCCTCGATCGCCTCATGCAAGGTAGTGACCCTTGCGATCCTAACCGCCGATCTCATCTCGGCCGGTAACCCACGAGAATAAGCTTTGATCTTTGACTTCTCATCGGGAGCCAAGTGCTCCACCATCCCTAGCTTCTCCAAGAAATCCTTTGCATAGAATGAGATGGGGTTGTTGCCTTTCTTCATCCCTCGAAACTCGTCCTCGATCTTGTCAAGGGCCCGCTCGCTACAATACTTCTCGAGCATCTTCTTCTTGAATTCGGCCCACGAGAGCCTAGCATAGATCTCCGGTGTGAGGGAAGAGCGAGTCAAGTTCCACCACGTTAGGGCCTCGCCCTTGAGGAGGTGGGAAGCAAACTTGACTCGTTGAGAGTCATCGCATTCGCTTGCCTCGAATGCCATCTCCATTTCTCGAAGCCAATATAAGCACGTAATCGGTTCGTTACACCCACGGAACTCGGGTGGTTTGCATCCCAAAAAGTTTTTGTACGAGCACCCCTTAGCCTTAGCCTTCTCTTTCTCTTTGTCCCCGGTGGTCCGGGTTTCCTCGGTGACCACCACTACCTCGGCATCTCCGGAGCCATTCCCGGCATTTTCCCCCACCGCTTCATTTCGGCGTTGGCTAGCTTCGCGATCCTCCAACATCTTCATGAAGGATTCTTGTTGCTTGCTCATGGCCTCGTTCACGGCCTTCATCACATTATCCAGCATCCGCATCTCCGGGGTCACTTCGGTTAACACCGGATTCGGTTCCTCGAGGTTGACCCTTGGAACGTGTTCCGGTCCCCCACCTAGGATAAGGGGTCTCGGTGGGCTCTCGACGGCCTCGACTCGGTTACGTTGGTCGGCGGTCGAAGCGGTTTGGTCGGGTGGTCCTCTTGCGGCGCCCGTCTGACTACGAGTGTTCGCCATACAAATCTGTCACACACAAATGCACGAGAATAGGATAAGAATAGACTATTTTACGAATCTCAACATTTATCATCCTCATAATAACAGTTACTCAAACACTCGCGTATAACACATCCATAGATCAGTAGCTAAGTGATTTATGAACTAATCATACATAAGCATCCTCGTTACCATCACCACAATTTTGAATAAACGTGAATTCGTAACCCTATTACTCTCCCCACCTAAGACTTTACCCAATGTAGGTGACATGTCTACTAATGCACTAAGTTTAAGTCTAGGTATTCTAAAGTCAACACCTAGTTCGCTTAAACTAAAGCTCTGATACCAACTTGTAACACCCCAAAAATTGGAGCAAACAAAAACTTTCATTTCACGAAAGGTGGTACGAGTACGGTAACGCCATAGCGTGAGCTCTTCCCAAAAACAGGGGTATAAATAATATACAATTACAAGGTTCGTAATTTAAATGAAGAAATACAATAACCAACTAGTCTAGTTCCTATTAGGAAGGAGACTACAAAAGGGTTATCGCTATATGATTAAACTCGCGGTCTCACGAACCGGTCTCCCCAACATTTCCCCCAAGCTCACTCTAAGTCCGAAGCCTACTTGGGGACGGCGTCCCGAGTACCTGAGAGACACATCGACACCAAACAAGTGTTAGGCTAAAGGAGCCTAGTGAGTTGTATAAATGACACTATGCAAATAAAATACGTTAAGGCATGCAAATATACAATATCGTACTAACAACGAAAGTAGCATGTTAAACCGGTTTATTATTATCTTCGGAAACAATGGGAGCGACCCATTTCCACCAACCAATGCCCCTACATTCGTTGCTTCCCAACACCTCGATGCCATTTCAACTATGACACCTTCCGAGGCCCGCGCATCTCGGAGCCACCCGAGAGCCGGCGACATAGGTGCGTCCCTATTTCAGGACCTCACAAGACTATTGGGTGTGGACACATTGCGTTGGATCGTCCATGTTATTTACATTCAATCAACCTCGATGCCATTTCTATCATGACACCTTCGGAGGCATATTTGTACTGTCTAAAAAGACTCATACATTCATCTCAACCTATCATAGGCATTAAACGAGGGTCTCAAGCCCTTTGCATCATTCTATGACATATTTCTTTACACGTATTTTATCATGTATACGTTCATCACATAGCCATAAGAACATAACTCATGCATCAATAACATGTCAATATCCACTCAATATATCCAATAATTCAAATCAAATCATTCATACACGAATTCATTATCTATTTACTTCATGGCAAACCGTAAACCTAGAAATTTAGGCATTTCATCCAAAATCACATTCATCCACAAATACCAAGCAAGATATGCAAAATCAAACCAAATGATGAGCTCTCAGTTTTAACAAAATGATTTTAGCAACTCACCTTAGGGTTTTGTGACAAAAACCCCCAATTCCAAGATTTAGGTCAAGGATAAGGAAACACCTAAAATCAAGTAAATTGGAACCCTAGGTTAGTTTCATAACTCCTACACATAGATTAAAACAACCCAACAAGGTTTAGATGAGCTCACCTAGTAATATCTTGAACAAACCCTAGAATGGAGAAGCACCAAGATCCAACAATGGAGGTTTGGGGTTTTGAGAGGTGGAGAAGATGAAGATGAAGGTGATCTAGCTACCAAATCTTGATATCTTGGAACATCAATCCTTTAATGTAGTCTTGAAGAGCTTGAAAAACCGAGAAAAACGCAAGAAGAATCACCAAAATCGGAGTTGTAGAGAGAAAGTTATGAAGAAATGAAGAAGATGCTTAAAATTGCGTTTTCAGGCCTTGAACAGCGCAAACGGCGGGTCCGACCCGCGGATTGACCCGCGGCTGACCCGCCCTTACTCTGAAACCCGCCTGAAACCTGTGCGGTTCACTATTTTGGCCATAACTTCTTCGTTATAGCTCCGATTTCGATTCCGGAAGAACCGTTGGATTCGTAATTCAATTTCCCATTCAACAAGACCATAAAATTCATGTTTTGATCAAAAGTAAAATTATCCAAAAATCATGGATGTTACAATCCTCCCCACCTAGAAAGAATTTCGTCCCCGAAATTTGCTACACCTACGTGAATAGCCGCGGGTATCTCCGTTTCATGTCCTCCTCGGCCTCCCACGTGACATTAGCACCTCGGTGGTGCTTCCATTGGACTTTGACCATCGCCACCTCCTTATGGCGTAGTTTCTTCGTCTTCCTTTCTAAGATAGCTTCCGGCTCCTCTACACATCGGTTACCGGAGTCCACTCGAATCTCCGACAAGGGAATGACGCTTTCCTCTTCGGCTAGACATTTTCGCAAGTAGCACACGTGAAATGTGGGATGTATCCCATCCATTTCGGGTGGTAGTTCTAACCGGTATGCTTGTAGTCCTACCTTCTCCAAGATGGTAAACGGTCCTAGGAAACGTGGGCTAAGCTTCCCCCGCTTTCCAAACCGTATGATACCTTTCCATGGGGACACCTTCAACATCACTCGGTCTCCCACTTGAAAATCTATGGGACGACGCTTTTTGTCGGCGTAACTCTTTTGACGGTCTTGGGCGGCCTTCAAGCGTTCGCGAATACCCTTCACTTTATCCGCCGTCTCTTGTATGATTTCGGGTCCCGCAAATTGCTTTTCACCCGCCTCCAACCAACACGTCGGCGTTCTACACTTCCGTCCGTATAATGCCTCGAACGGTGCCATCCCGATGCTAGAGTGGTAACTGTTGTTGTAGGCAAATTCCACCAATGGTAGGTGTGTGTCCCAATTTCCACCGAAGTCGATGACGCATGACCGCAACATATCTTCTAGTGTTTGGATCGTCCTTTCGCTTTGCCCGTCGGTTTGTGGGTGATACGCGGTGCTCAACTTGAGTGTCGTTCCCAAGCCTTCTTGTAATCCGTCCCAAAACCGGGAAGTAAATCGACTATCTCTATCCGAAACGATCGATAAGGGCACTCCATGTCTCCTTACCACTTCGTTTATGTAGAGCTTGGCCAACTTGTCCATGGGCAAGGTCTCGCGCATCTCTAAGAAGTGTGCACTCTTCGTGAGTCGGTCCACAATCACCCAAATGGTGTCGTGACCCCTTAAGGTTCTCGGTAGTTTGGTCACGAAGTCCATCGTGATATGCTCCCATTTCCATTCCGGAATCTCCAAGGGTTGCAAACTACCATAAGGTTTTTGATGTTCCGCTTTGACTTGGAGACATGTGACACACTTCTCGACGTATTTAGCCACGTCAAGTTTCATAATTGGCCACCAATAGTCCATCTTCAAATCTCGGTACATCTTGGTGCTCCCGGGATGTATGGAATACTTGGACTTGTGAGCCTCCTCCAAGAGTAACTCCCGATTACCACCAACTTTTGGTACCCATATCCGACCTTGAAACAATTTAAGTCCGCGGCTATCTTCGGTCAACAACTCCTTTTGCTTCACCATCACCTCATCCTTGAGGTTTTCTTCTCGTAGGCCTTCCGTTTGACTAGTCTTGATCCTCTCCAACAAGCTTGACACCACGCTAATCCGGTTGAGGGTTACACCGATCCCATCACCATGGTTCTTACGGCTCAAGGCATCGGCAACCACGTTCGCTTTACCGGGATGGTACAATAAGTCGCAATCGTAATCTTTTAGTAGCTCGAGCCATCTCCTTTGTCGCATGTTGAGCTCCTTTTGATCGAAAATGTGTTGGAGACTCTTGTGATCGGTGAATAAGGTACACTTGGTCCCGTAAAGGTAGTGCCGCCACAACTTCAAAGCAAAAACTACCGCCGCCAACTCCAAATCGTGAACCGGGTAGTTCCTTTCGTGATCCTTCAATTGCCGAGAGGCGTAGGAAATCACCTTGCCTCTTTGCATGAGTACGCAACCAAGTCCCATCTTTGACGCATCGCTATAAACCACAAAGTCTTCCGACCCATCCGGTAATGACAAAATCGGTGCTTGGCATAGCTTCTTCTTGAGGGTCTGAAATGCTTCTTCTTGCTTCTCGGTCCATAGGAACTTGGCGTTCTTCTTTGTCAAGACCGTAAGTGCCGAAGCGATCTTGGAGAAATCTTGTATGAATCTCCGGTAGTAACCCGCCAAGCCTAGAAAACTTCTTATTTCGGACGGATTCGTTGGCGACTTCCAACTCATCATGGCCTCGATCTTCGCCGGATCCACTTTGATCCCGTCTCGCGATACTACATGACCTAAAAACTGCACCTCGTGGAGCCAAAACTCGCACTTTGAAAACTTGGCGAACAACTTCTCGACTCTAAGCACGTTCAAAACCTCCCGCAAGTGTCGTTCATGTTCGGCCTCATCTTTGGAGTAGACCAAGATGTCGTCGATGAAAACTATCACCGATTTATCCAAGAACGGTCTACACACTCGGTTCATCAAGTCCATGAATACCGCCGGTGCGTTGGTTAAACCGAACGGCATCACTAAGAACTCGTAGTGTCCGTATCTCGTCCGGAAGGCGGTCTTTGGTATGTCGTCCTCTTTCACTCTCACTTGATGGTACCCGGATCGTAGGTCGATCTTTGAGAAGCACCCGGCACCTTGTAGTTGGTCGAAAAGGTCGTCGATCCGCGGTAAGGGGTACCTATTCTTCACCGTTACTTTGTTTAGTTCGCGGTAGTCAATGCACATCCGCATGGAGCCGTCCTTCTTTTTGACGAAGAGGACCGGCGCTCCCCATGGCGACGAACTCGGTCGGATGAACCCCTTCTCGGAGAGTTCTTCCAATTGCGTCATCATTTCCTTCATCTCGGTCGGAGCCAAACGGTACGGAGCGCGTGCTATCGGAGCCGCCCCCGGCGTAAGGTCAATATGGAACTCTACTTGTCGTTCCGGTGGTAATCCGGGCAAATCTTCCGGAAAGACGTCCGGAAACTCTCGTACCACATCGACATCGGCAACCCCTTTCTTTTCTAGCTTCGTGTCGATGACGTAAGCTAGATAAGAGGCGCATCCCTTAGCTAGGCATTTTCTTGCCTTTATCATAGAGATGGTCGTGCTAGTGCCCTTCTTTTTATCCCCGTACACGGTGATCAATTCCCCTCGAGGCGTTGGGATAGTGACCATCTTCTTACCGCACCCTATGTTGGCGTCGTGAGCGCGCAACCAATCAATTCCTAGCACTACATCGAAACTACCGACATTCATGGGTATAAGGGTTGCGGAGAAAGGTTCTCCGTCTAATTCTATCGAGCACCCTTCATAGCAATCACGAACGGTCACTAGGAATCCCCCCGCTACTTCTACTACTAACGCATCAGATAAGGGAGTGGTAGGCATAATGAATTTCTTAGCTAGAGTGTCATGCACAAAGGAGCGTTCGGCGCCCGTATCAAAAAGAATAAGTGCAGGTATGGAGTTAACGAGGAACGTACCCGATACAAGATCGGATGCCTCTCTCGCCTCCGTAGCCGTCATCTGAAAGGCTCGGCTAGTCACCTTCGGCGGGACTTCACCTCTTGCTACGGACCCGCTCGAACCCCCGGTAGACGCCTTCTTGAATTTCGGGCAACCATCCCGATAGTGTCCCGGCTCCTTACACTCATAGCAAACCGCCACCCGGGGCATACAATCTCGGGTCATGTGACCACGTTTCCCGCATTTCCCGCAAGTGGGGACGCTCGTCGGGAAGTCACGACGACATGGCCCAACGTGCTTGCTCCTACATTTATTGCACCACTTCACTTCCTCTCGACTTCCGCCTCGCTTCCCGTCATGAAATGTCTTGTTCGGCCGGGCCGACGCGGCGGCCTCCTCAAACCTCCTCTTTTGCCCGGCTTGGTAGCCTTCTACCCGGGCTTGGGTGATGTCATCTTCTATCCTCAAAGACTCCTCGATCGCCTCATGCAAGGTAGTGACCCTTGCGATCCTAACCGCCGATCTCATCTCGGCCGGTAACCCACGAGAATAAGCTTTGATCTTTGACTTCTCATCGGGAGCCAAGTGCTCCACCATCCCTAGCTTCTCCAAGAAATCCTTTGCATAGAATGAGATGGGGTTGTTGCCTTTCTTCATCCCTCGAAACTCGTCCTCGATCTTGTCAAGGGCCCGCTCGCTACAATACTTCTCGAGCATCTTCTTCTTGAATTCGGCCCACGAGAGCCTAGCATAGATCTCCGGTGTGAGGGAAGAGCGAGTCAAGTTCCACCACGTTAGGGCCTCGCCCTTGAGGAGGTGGGAAGCAAACTTGACTCGTTGAGAGTCATCGCATTCGCTTGCCTCGAATGCCATCTCCATTTCTCGAAGCCAATATAAGCACGTAATCGGTTCGTTACACCCACGGAACTCGGGTGGTTTGCATCCCAAAAAGTTTTTGTACGAGCACCCCTTAGCCTTAGCCTTCTCTTTCTCTTTGTCCCCGGTGGTCCGGGTTTCCTCGGTGACCACCACTACCTCGGCATCTCCGGAGCCATTCCCGGCATTTTCCCCCACCGCTTCATTTCGGCGTTGGCTAGCTTCGCGATCCTCCAACATCTTCATGAAGGATTCTTGTTGCTTGCTCATGGCCTCGTTCACGGCCTTCATCACATTATCCAGCATCCGCATCTCCGGGGTCACTTCGGTTAACACCGGATTCGGTTCCTCGAGGTTGACCCTTGGAACGTGTTCCGGTCCCCCACCTAGGATAAGGGGTCTCGGTGGGCTCTCGACGGCCTCGACTCGGTTACGTTGGTCGGCGGTCGAAGCGGTTTGGTCGGGTGGTCCTCTTGCGGCGCCCGTCTGACTACGGGTGTTCGCCATACAAATCTGTCACACACAAATGCACGAGAATAGGATAAGAATAGACTATTTTACGAATCTCAACATTTATCATCCTCATAATAACAGTTACTCAAACACTCGCGTATAACACATCCATAGATCAGTAGCTAAGTGATTTATGAACTAATCATACATAAGCATCCTCGTTACCATCACCACAATTTTGAATAAACGTGAATTCGTAACCCTATTACTCTCCCCACCTAAGACTTTACCCAATGTAGGTGACATGTCTACTAATGCACTAAGTTTAAGTCTAGGTATTCTAAAGTCAACACCTAGTTCGCTTAAACTAAAGCTCTGATACCAACTTGTAACACCCCAAAAATTGGAGCAAACAAAAACTTTCATTTCACGAAAGGTGGTACGAGTACGGTAACGCCATAGCGTGAGCTCTTCCCAAAAACAGGGGTATAAATAATATACAATTACAAGGTTCGTAATTTAAATGAAGAAATACAATAACCAACTAGTCTAGTTCCTATTAGGAAGGAGACTACAAAAGGGTTATCGCTATATGATTAAACTCGCGGTCTCACGAACCGGTCTCCCCAACATTTCCCCCAAGCTCACTCTAAGTCCGAAGCCTACTTGGGGACGGCGTCCCGAGTACCTGAGAGACACATCGACACCAAACAAGTGTTAGGCTAAAGGAGCCTAGTGAGTTGTATAAATGACACTATGCAAAATAAAATACGTTAAGGCATGCAAATATACAATATCGTACTAACAACGAAAGTAGCATGTTAAACCGGTTTATTATTATCTTCGGAAACAATGGGAGCGACCCATTTCCACCAACCAATGCCCCTACATTCGTTGCTTCCCAACACCTCGATGCCATTTCAACTATGACACCTTCCGAGGCCCGCGCATCTCGGAGCCACCCGAGAGCCGGCGACATAGGTGCGTCCCTATTTCAGGACCTCCCAAGACTATTGGGTGTGGACACATTGCGTTGGATCGTCCATGTTATTTACATTCAATCAACCTCGATGCCATTTCTATCATGACACCTTCGGAGGCATATTTGTACTGTCTAAAAAGACTCATACATTCATCTCAACCTATCATAGGCATTAAACGAGGGTCTCAAGCCCTTTGCATCATTCTATGACATATTTCTTTACACGTATTTTATCATGTATACGTTCATCACATAGCCATAAGAACATAACTCATGCATCAATAACATGTCAATATCCACTCAATATATCCAATAATTCAAATCAAATCATTCATACACGAATTCATTATCTATTTACTTCATGGCAAACCGTAAACCTAGAAATTTAGGCATTTCATCCAAAATCACATTCATCCACAAATACCAAGCAAGATATGCAAAATCAAACCAAATGATGAGCTCTCCGTTTTAACAAAATGATTTTAGCAACTCACCTTAGGGTTTTGTGACAAAAACCCCCAATTCCAAGATTTAGGTCAAGGATAAGGAAACACCTAAAATCAAGTAAATTGGAACCCTAGGTTAGTTTCATAACTCCTACACATAGATTAAAACAACCCAACAAGGTTTAGATGAGCTCACCTAGTAATATCTTGAACAAACCCTAGAATGGAGAAGCACCAAGATCCAACATTGGAGGTTTGGGGTTTTGAGAGGTGGAGAAGATGAAGATGAAGGTGATCTAGCTACCAAATCATGATATCTTGGAACATCAATCCTTTAATGTAGTCTTGAAGAGCTTGAAAAACCGAGAAAAACGCAAGAAGAATCACCAAAATCGGAGTTGTAGAGAGAAAGTTATGAAGAAATGAAGAAGATGCTTAAAATTGCGTTTTCAGGCCTTGAACAGCGCAAACGGCGGGTCCGACCCGCGGATTGACCCGCGGCTGACCCGCCCTTACTCTGAAACCCGCCTGAAACCTGTGCGGTTCACTGTTTTGGCCATAACTTCTTCGTTATAGCTCCGATTTCGATTCCGGAAGAACCGTTGGATTCGTAATTCAATTTCCCATTCAACAAGACCATAAAATTCATGTTTTGATCAAAAGTAAAATTATCCAAAAATCATGGATGTTACAACTAGTCTCCGCCACGTGTCGCGCTCTCGGCTGTCCTCACGTTCACAACCAAAAAGTGGTTCACATTTGAATTTTCCTCTCTATTTATATATATATATATATAATGTGAGCCACTTTTTGGTTGTGAACGTGAGGACAGCCGAGAGCGCGACACGTGACGGCTTTGAGTGTGGTCCCCCTTTAATTCAATGCCCTCCCATGAATCGCGCCTAGTCATCCGCCACATGTCGCGCTCTCGGCTGTCCTCGCGTTCACAACCAAAAAGTGGTTCACATTTGAACCCATCCCTATTTATATATATATATATATAGAGGGAGGTTCAAATGTAAACTCTATATTTCGTGTAAACTATGTAAACCCATCGTGGCCCTTGATCAAAAAAATCAAAGGAGGATATGGATTCATAGAAAATATGGAAATGTGAAATATATGGTAAGTCAATGATTATGGAAATATGAAAATGTGAAATATGGAAACGTTTTTGAAAATCAATGGTGTGGATTGGTTTACATAGTTTACACGAAATATAGAGTTTACATTTGAACCTCCCTCTATATATATATATATATATATATATATATATATATATATATATAGAGAGAGAGAGAGAGAGAGAGAGAGAGAGAGAGAGAGAGGAGAGTTAATTTGCAAACCACTTTTAGAATACAAAACATACAAACAATAGATTTCGTTGGTTAAATTAATTAAAGAAAAAATCATGAAATTGTTTAATTTGATGAAAATGTTTCATACAAACTTTTTCTTGATACAATTGTTTCATGTATTTGTGTTTTTTTTTTTTTTTTGTAAAATTGAAAACGTTTCATCAGAATAAAGAAAAATACATTAAGCGATTTCATCATAATGAAAAAATACATGAAAATTTTCATTTTTACACAGAATATATATACACACATATATAAGATTTAGGATTATGTAAGACCACGTCATTTTCATGAACCACATAAATTTCACGACAAAACAATGTGAAAGTTATGCTTTCGAGGTTTTGTATGTACCTTTAAAGGAGTATGATGGATCATGTCAAAAGTTTAAGTGTTACTCTATCAATCTGTCTCAGGAAACAGGCTAATACCCAACCTTATATAAGGAAAATCTATAAACTTACTTGGATTTGGATTTTGATGGCCTCCTTAAGTTGAAGTGTAACCTCGTCAATTGTAGGTCGTTTTTCCCGAGTTTCTTGCAAGCATTGATATGCTAAGTCTGAAACCTTGGTCAACACCCTTGGTTTGATATCTCCCTTTATTCTCTCATCAATGATTTTGTCAAGCTCTCCATTGTCGTAGCCGGTGCGGGCTAGACGAACAAGGTGTTGTTGCTCGTCACTGTAATTTGAAAGAATCGCGGGTCTTCCACATAAAACTTCAAACAAAACCACACCAAATGAATAAACATCCACTTCTTTTGTTAAAATATTTCCCTTGGCATGTAACGGGTGAAGGTAACCTAATGTGCCGGCAGGGTTAGTCATCAGCATGGTGTCTTGTTGATTTGCGGGACCCATTCGAGACAACCCAAAATCCGAGAGTTTTGCATTCCGATTGCTATCCAACAAAATGTTGGCGCTTTTTACATCACGGTGTATTATTCTATGATCCGTTGCCACATGATTATGCAGATATTCCAAGGCGGATGCAACATCAATGCATATCTGGAGGCGTCGTTGCCATGGCAATTCGTCCAATAGAGATGCACGACTTAAGTATTTGTGGAGGCTTCCGTGGCTTGCGTACTCGTAGACGATGATCATCTCGGTGTCATCGTTGCAAAACCCTATAAGGGTTATAATGTTCTTGTGTCGACAACTTGAAAGCATCTTGACCTCGATCTGGAACTCATCTTTGCCTTGACCCGAAGCCGTGACATCTAGCCGTTTTACGGCTACCAGTCGGTTTTCATGCTTATCCCAACATAGGATTCCCTTATAGACCCTTCCATATCCTCCCTTTCCAATGACTTTTGTTTCATTGAAGTCTTCTGTACATCTTTTGATGACTTCCAAGGGGATCTTGAGGTGGTTTAGGTGATTCATTTCTGACATGATATATTTGGGCTAGCTAGCTAGATAACTTTAGATAACTCTGAAACACCAAAAGATGAGATACTCATGATGTTTGTGTGTGTGTATATATATATATGTGTGTGTCTATATTTTAATTCTTATCTCATAGAAAGTATAATGGCTTATTGAAGCCATTAAAAGATTAATTAATTAATTAAGGGTATCCCATTGGCCGGCCACCATCCAAAGAAAGATGAAGAGGATGACGGAGATGTTGAAGGGTATCCGATGATGAAGTTGAGCGGTTGAACAACTGTTCATAGGATTGTTTACTCTTATGATAACATTTTCTGTTATCAGCTCACGCTTGGATAGGTAACATTTCTGGGGGTGTGGGGTGAAAGCCATACTATTAGGGTTCGAATCCTACGGATGACATTTATGAGATATCCAGACTTTGGATCTGGTCCTCCGGGACCGGTATGGGAGGATCCAGTTTATGGGATCCACTTCCCTGCCGGCCGGTCGGATTCAGTCATAGGTTGGACCGGGTCGCAGCGAATTAATGGAATTGCCCAATTAAAAGTCCGATATCGATGAAAAGTGTGTGTTAATTTGTCGTTAAAAAAAACATTTTCTGTTATCAAATTGTAGATAAATGTAATTTATATGCTAAACGATTATCAAATTGTTTACCAAGATTCCAGTAAGAACTGGATATTTCTACCAATTCCCCTCATAATATTAGTAATTATTTATAATCTAATAAAATTATCAAATGTAAACTTTTTTATTTTATGTTAATCACTTTAATTTATAATTAAAAAAATATTTAATTTGTTATATAATTAATTATGTACTCCAATTAAATAGTAAAATTTCAGATTTTATAATTAAAATACTTTATTAACGTGAACAGTTTTATTCATAAGTTAATTAAAGATACAATTTAAATTTTCATTGTTGTGGAGTGTGTTAGAGCATCCACAGTGGTGGAACCTTTAACTAAGAACCTCACTTGCCATATTTTTTCCTGTCATATTATTGTCACCACAATAAAGTAAGAACCTCCTTAAAACTTTACAACTGAGGTTTTTGCAAATACCTCACCTGCATTTTCTTATTTATAATATAGTTTTTATTTATGTAAATTATTATATAACAGAAAAGAGAAGTACTACAAGAACCTGGGTTCTGTTCAAGCACATGAGTTCCAATAATAACCTGTGATTAAGCAATAACATGTGTCCCACAGTGGAGGTTGTTGTAAAACCCTAAGATTGTGAATGCTCTTATTTGTTCAACCTTAATTCTTATAGTTTTGTTCTTGTTACATATATATTTTTGGTCGTTATATATATTTTTAGTAAGTTTCAGTTACTTATATACTACTTGAGTATTGTACGTAAAATTAATAGCAAAGTTAAGTACACGCGCCTCTTAGAACACTTGGTCCACTTTACATTTTTACTAGATAAATGACAATATAAAAAAAAATCCATTTTAATAATCAAGAATGTTACTTTATAAGATAAATTGAGACCGTGACTATTTTCTGTAAACGTTTATACGTTAAAAGTTAAGTACACGCCTCTTAGAACACTTGGTCCAAAAGTTAAGTACACGCCTCTTAGAACACTTGGTCCACTTCTTGACTTCATTCGATCGAGAACTTTCAACGTATCCTTCACTCTCTTCAACTTTCCACGGTGAGCCGGCCCCCACGGGCGGGACGCCCTCAATTACGTACATTGACTCAATCTGCAAATACACTTTCCATGAAGTTTCGCATAAAAGATCTAGTTAGATGAGACAAAAGAAATGTGTATATACAAACACTTTGATTTTAGAATTTAAATTCACAAGCACCTAAACCACCTCAAGATCTTTGATCTTTTTTGGTATTTCGGATCGATTCAATCCAAGTTCGTTACCTAGCCCTCCTAAATGTTGTCGGAAATGAAGCACCTAAACCACCTCAAGATCCCCCTCCAAGTCATCAAAAGGTGTACCAAAGACTTCGACGAGACAAAATTTATCGGAAAGGGAGGATACGGAAGAGTCTATAAAGGAATCCTCGATTGGGGTAATCATGAAAACCTACTGGTTGCTGTAAAACGGCTAAACGTAACTTCGTATCAAGGCAAAGATGAGTTCCAGATCGAGGTGAAGATGCTTTCAAGTTGTCGACACAAGAACATTATAGCCCTTATAGGGTTTTGCAATGATGACGACGAAATGATCATCGTCTACGAGTACGCAAGCCATGGAAGCCTCAACAGGTACTTACGTCATGCGGATCTATTGGATACATTGCCGTCGCAACGACGCCTCGATATATGCATCGATGTTGCATCTGCCATAGAATATCTTCATAATCACGTGGCAACGAATCAAAGAATAATACACCGTGACATAAAAAGCGCCAACATTTTGTTGGATGACAACGCAAAACATTCAGATTTTGGGTTGTCTCGGATGGGTCCAGCAAATCAACAAGACACCATGGTGATGACTAATGCTGCCGGCACACCCGGTTATGTTGACCCATATGCAAGAAGAGAAGGTATTTTAACGAAAGAAGCAGATATTTATTCGTTTGGAGTGGTTTTGTTTGAAGTTTTATGTGGAAGACCCGCGACGAATGTTTCAAATTACAGGGACGAGCGACAACACCTTGATCATCTTGCCCGCACCAGCTACGAAAATGGAGAGTTAGACAAGATTATTGATCAAAGAATAAAGGGAAATATCAAACCAAGAGTGTTGACCAAGATTTCAGATATAGCATATCAATGCTTGCAAGAAACTCCCAAGAAACGACCTACAATTTACGAGGTTACACTCCAACTTAGGGAGGCCATCAAAATCCAAGTAAGTTTAAGGATTTTCTTTTATCATATATATATATATATATACTAGGCATGGAGGTGGCCGTCCTTAGACGGCCCTCTGCCCACGAAACGACCCTAGTTCGTTGGGTTTCTCCTTCCCAAAAGGCAAGTATGAGGAAGGAGCCATGTGTATCTTATTTCTTGATTAGGTTAGGATGTAACTTTGGTTAACCATATAATCATCGTACATGTATGTTACTCCCACTGATAAGAATCCTATGCAAATTGTTTCACATGATTATACTTTGTGCTTTGCTATTCTAAACATTGTTGTATCACATTTGATTCAATTGGCCGCTAGCTAATGCGATTAACATTGTTTCAGCTTCAAATAAATGACCGAAGGTTTGAAGATGTTGAAGAAATGGAGAGGGACAGCAGCAATGGTCGCCATTAATGCTTTTGGGAAAGGAAGGTGGTCCTTAGACGGCCCCCGACCTACGGGTTCCATATAGTACCATATTATAGATTAAATACGAAATGTATGAAAGCAAAATAATTATATTTGGAACCTGTACATGCCTATATTATCGTTAACAAAAGACATTCTGTAGTGTTCACTCGGATATTGACTTTATCCATTTTTGGCAAATCAAAGAAATATATAGATTATATGTTATATGTATTGCTAACAAGTTTAGAAATTCTTGTAATTCCTAATATCATATTTTGGGGTATCCACGGCTTTTCCATGCTTCAACATCTCCGTGTCTAACAATAATTTTCATCATCGAAAGTATTTGGAAAACATACAGGGAAGTATAATAAGCATGAAAACAAAATTCACTGTAGAAAGATTATAAACAAATTAATCCGGTAAAAGTGAACATGATTAAAAGTAGATGTCAAACGCCAAAACTTTATGATGAAAGTGATAATGAGTCCTTTGTATGATGCATGTCTATAAGAAAGGAGAAGGATGGTCCCTTTTTACTTCAAATTATTAAGAAAATAGGCGCTTAAAGTAACAAAACTCGCCAACTTGATCGAAATTGTACTCATACCCTTAAGTTCTTCGGGGGGTCGAATATTGATGGAATTAGTACTGTCATCACATCTATAGATATCTAATGGTTACATAATCCACTCTTGTGGGATTACAATATAATAGAACGGAGAACCATATCCATAGAAGAAAGGGCACACGGATTAACGGATTATAAAATAATGCAAGGAGAAAAGAATGAGATCATCTAAAAGGCCTTTCACCTACTCCATATATTAATCCTTAATATTGTTAAAGAAAAAGAAAGACCCATGGTTGACAAGTACCACACGCTGATCATGAAGTTGCTCGATAGTCTGTTGTCATCCCTGAAGCTGCACCTCTAGCAACCCCTGTATTTTCTATTAGAATATTAATAATAAGACATCATCGTAAATAAGAACATGTATGCAAATCTCAGACTTCCAAACAGAAAATTAGAACATACATGTAAAGCATACACACAACATTTTGTATGCCAAAGAAAATAGATGTTATCTATCACAGCTTCAGTAGCAAGATAATTTTCGGTGTCCCTTTAAACTTCAGAATATCAAATTTGAACATCCATATGGTAAATTTAAAGAGCTATACAGTGGATACTCGTTCCCTAGGAAAATCTTGTCTAACTTGGTTATGCATCATGACAAAAAAAATGAGATTTAACTTAAGCTTTCAATATTGCCTTCAGTGATTATTCCGAATCGATCTAATTTCGAACTTTGAGCGACACACTTCAACTGTATTATAAGGTAGTAGATAGCTCATGATAAACATGAATTTACCATGCATAGTATGTTTTTCGCATGACATTCATGGTTCTACTAAACCATTCAAGTAACCAAGTATATAATGGACGTGTTCGTCCTGTAAGACGTACCAAACTACCAATGACAAAAGGTTGCTTATGCTCATTTTTAGTCACTGAAGTTGGTGCCTGCCACGCCTGTGAATTTCTTGCATGCATCCCATCCAAGTGAAATCCGGAAAAAAGTGCCCCTGATGAAGCCTCTATTAAATACTCTACTGGTTTAGACCCCATTTGCAATTGCAACCTGGAGTGATAAGTTGAGCAATCAAAATCTAGGTTATAAAATAAAACTAACTATGATAACAATAGTAGCAGTTCAAAAGAATAACATAAGACCTGTCCTTTAATGTTTACAAAATGCTTACCCGAGTAAGCACTCGCCTTGGCAGCATGACTTCTTAGTGAACCTACATCTTTATGATGCATTAGTACATCATAACCAATAACCAAACAGGATTTCCATCATAGGTAAAATATCGTGTGAGAAGAAGACTTAAGATGAGAAGCATAAGAGGAGATTCCGTGCATCTCAATCTCATTCAAGGGTAGAGAGATACATCATTAACCTTCTCATGATAACTCCACTTCTCATTGAAACCTGTAACTACCCGGTCCCTAAAACTACCAGGGGGCCGTTACTTTCTATAGATAAAACTTGCATGTTAACCAAGTAAACTTTATTTCTTCCACATCTAACGATTACATCAGAGTTGAAACATCAACGGAAACGTAATTTAATAGCTTACAATACAACCAACTTTGTTGTTGACTAGAATAGTACTACTTCATGCTATCCCTCTTTAATCCTTACCTGAGATACATACATGAATACGTAAGCTTTAAGCTTAGTGAGTAGTTATGGTTTCATGATAAAACATACTTCCAAATAGATAAACTTTCACGCATAAAAACATTTCGTTGAGATCTCATGTTACATGTTAAGTATACCAATACCAATCTTCTCATAGGTTCTTTAACCTCGGGTCCACATAAGGGCTCCCCAATAAGGTCCGTGTGCAATACGTTCCTTCTTTCTATATCCCCGTACGTGGGATATTTAACTGGCTATACTTAACATGCATAAAAGCTTTCACATACCACATATGCATCATTTCATAAAACATGTATTTTGCCACATAATCATAACAACTTTTATAAGGAAGTTATGGCAATATTCTTTCATGCATAAAACATTTGCACATATGTATCCCAGTAAAGCACATAAACATACTCACCTTGCTTTAGGATTTCTAACCCACTTCTTAATCCTTGCTTCTTAGGTAGTGTTTAGTCTTTGGGATGAAAAGAATGAATTCCTTAAGCTCCTATTTATAGGGTCTATTGTATGCTTAAGGGTACTTGGTCATATAGGTTTTCAACTTGTACTTTTATAAGAATTCGACACCTCATGCTTCTATGGATAAGATCGACACCTAGTGCTATCATTCATGTGGCTTAAATTGTTTGTCCATAAGTAGCTTATCCACCTACTTGTTGACTTGATGAGAAGTAGCTTATCCACCTACTTGTTGACTTGATGATAAGTAGCTTATCCACCTACTTGTTGACTTATTTACCCCTTTTGACTTCTATACTAAAAGTGCAATTTAACTCTTACATTTGAGGGGTTTTTAGGAACTACTTAATTATATAACTATGATAAAAAATAGGCATATACTTGGCTGAAAATAGGGCTGTTACAATATTTCCTTCTTTTTGGAAATTTCGTCCTCGAAATTCTACTCGAAAGTTGTGGGTACTTTGTCTTATACCTTAGCGTAGTACTTACGAAACACTTAGTTGTATGGTTATATTCACACGTCTTCTTTTCTGTATCTCAATGGTTCTTCTCCGTATCTTTCATACATTTGAAATATAATCATATATAAAGAAAAGACAGAGAATATTCTTAGGACTTAAAAGATCATACTTAATACTTCAAGTCACCTTAGCATAAAATGATATCATTCTTTTAGGCTTGATTTACTTTCCAAAGCCTAATATTGATCGATAATCAACTTACATATTAGATGGTATGGATATCAATACATGTCATTTCTAAATACTATAATTTGCATCATAACACTTACATGGTGCACTTTTTTTTTTTTCAACCATAATAGACCTTATCGTTAATACCCATATATCTTAAGTCATCATGTGACACTTTTAATAGACCAACTCATTTTCAGGTAGTCAAACCTAAATTCCTAAATCAATAATCGGAGGCTTTAACATATATACTTATATTACTTAAAGAGGTACTACAACTTAAACAAATATGTCTCCAAATAAAACCAGGGAAGTCAGTTGCTACAAAAATTATTGTCATTGTTATAGACAAATTTAATGATATCACAACTTAAACACTCATCGGCTTAAGCTCATTTAACTAAGATAATATTCAAGCACCTCAACTTTGTAAAATAATGTACTCATGTGACTTATACCGTTTATCTCATGAATCGTCAACATTCCTAATATTTGAAAACTAACTACACTTCAGTTAAATATTAACATAGCCATATTGACTTTTCCTGTACACCCATTATACCTCTAGGCTCTAGCTTATAACATGTTTCCATGTTCATCGTTACAAAATTCTATTGAAGACTTCTATCTCCAACTTTTCATATATGTTCCATTCTATTTGGCATATCGACGTTTTCAACAATTCTTAGTTAAATAATAGCTTGGTCTTAAGTCGTGTCATGACTTACTTAGATCTAGGTTTAAGACTAGGTTTACAAAACCTAATTCACTTAAACCGTTGCTCTGATACCATTTGTAACTACCCGGTCCCTAAAACTACCAGGGGGCCGTTACTTTCTATAGATAAAACTTGCATGTTAACCAAGTAAACTTTATTTCTTCCACATCTAACGATTACATCAGAGTTGAAACATCAACGGAAACGTAATTTAATAGCTTACAATACAACCAACTTTGTTGTTGACTAGAATAGTACTACTTCATGCTATCCCTCTTTAATCCTTACCTGAGATACATACATGAATACGTAAGCTTTAAGCTTAGTGAGTAGTTATGGTTTCATGATAAAACATACTTCCAAATAGATAAACTTTCACGCATAAAAACATTTCGTTGAGATCTCATGTTACATGTTAAGTATACCAATACCAATCTTCTCATAGGTTCTTTAACCTCGGGTCCACATAAGGGCTCCCCAATAAGGTCCGTGTGCAATACGTTCCTTCTTTCTATATCCCCGTACGTGGGATATTTAACTGGCTATACTTAACATGCATAAAAGCTTTCACATACCACATATGCATCATTTCATAAAACATGTATTTTGCCACATAATCATAACAACTTTTATAAGGAAGTTATGGCAATATTCTTTCATGCATAAAACATTTGCACATATGTATCCCAGTAAAGCACATAAACATACTCACCTTGCTTTAGGATTTCTAACCCACTTCTTAATCCTTGCTTCTTAGGTAGTGTTTAGTCTTTGGGATGAAAAGAATGAATTCCTTAAGCTCCTATTTATAGGGTCTATTGTATGCTTAAGGGTACTTGGTCATATAGGTTTTCAACTTGTACTTTTATAAGAATTCGACACCTCATGCTTCTATGGATAAGATCGACACCTAGTGCTATCATTCATGTGGCTTAAATTGTTTGTCCATAAGTAGCTTATCCACCTACTTGTTGACTTGATGAGAAGTAGCTTATCCACCTACTTGTTGACTTGATGATAAGTAGCTTATCCACCTACTTGTTGACTTATTTACCCCTTTTGACTTCTATACTAAAAGTGCAATTTAACTCTTACATTTGAGGGGTTTTTAGGAACTACTTAATTATATAACTATGATAAAAAATAGGCATATACTTGGCTGAAAATAGGGCTGTTACAAAACCCAACCCTTCCAACGTTATAGTGTAATGTATAACTGTATATAACTATGCTTACTATATATATCGGCGAAGGATCGTGTAAGAAGTTGAGTTTAACGTCAGAAGTGGAACTGAACTGGTATTCACTTGTAATCTCATGCCCTTCTATGAATTGTGGTACTGATTTGTTGCATCATACCTCGGTGCATCTCATTCTCATCCTAATATGATAACCACTTCTCATCCTTCTCACGTTAATCTCAACTTCTCAACAAATTTCACCCCTATATATTTGTATGTTTCTTTATTATTATATTCGCAATACTAAAATGAGAACCACAATTATTATGATTAGTGTGATTACAGAAACTCTTAACATTCAAAATTTATAGTATATATCTTTAAGATATTATTTTACACATTTTTCTTCATTTAATGTTAACATATATTTGCTTCACATGTTTTTGCATGTATTTAGTGAACACAAACATGGAAAAAAGTTTCACATTGGTGAAACAAGTATATGTGAAACAAATATGTGTTAAATCAACATGGGTACCAAGGTCCCAAGATAGATTTGGAGCGTCTGAATTGGAGGAATATTAATGGTCTGTTAGTAGTAATTCAACCTAGAAAACCCAGCCCATAATTATTAAAAAAAAAAAAAATCACAATCAATTCCCTCAACCAGCTTATCTTCAAACAAAACTCACAAAATCAAAATCAAGAACACATAAAATTGAAAACATATAGAAAAGGGGATAAAAAATCGACACCTTATACAAACAAAATTGAAGCATAACTTACCCATGTAGTAGTAATTCAACCTCTTTAACCTCATAATTCAGAACCTGAAAAAAGTCACAAAAATGTTATTAAATAAAAATAAACAAAAAGAGGGCAAAAAAAATCACAATCAATAAAAATAAACCCATCCTCCACATCAACAAACCCACTAACCCCATCAAGAAATGGGTATCTTGAAATTGAACAACTCAACGAATCTTTAGTTGTATTTCATCAAATTTGGTACCCATGGGATTCTAACAGAACATTATAAAACTTACCTGGTTGACGAAGAACAGATGTAAAAGAGAATCTAGGGTTTTGGATAATATGGTAAGAGAGGAGAGGGGGTGTCGCTAAGTCGGTGTTGGCCGATAATATGAGGTAAAAGTGGAGAGGAGGTGGTAGTAAATTGGGTTAGAAGGAATTGGGGAAGAAGGACAGCTGTCGAAAGAGAAGGATGCCATCTGGGTTGCGAGTGGGGAGAGACCAGAGAGGACGCGCCCCTGCGTGACCCGAACGCTCTCTACAAAAGCCCCCTTCAAACTTATAAGATATAGATATATAGGGGTGGGTTCAAATGTGAACCACTTTTTGGTTGTGAACGTGAGGACAACCGAGAGTGCGACACGTGGTGGATGACTAGGCGTCACGTAAGGTTCACGGCGGATGACTAGGCGCGATTCATGGGAGGGCATTGAATTAAAGAGGGGGGCCACACTCAAAGCCGCCACGTGTCGTGCTCTCGGCTGTCCTCACGTTCACAACCAAAAAGTGGTTCACATTTGAACTTTCCTCTCTCTCTCTCTCTCTCTATATATATATATATATATATAGAGAGAGAGAGAGAGAGAGAGAGAGAGAAGTTATTTTGTAAACCACAAATAACGTGTAAACTGATGGTTGTATATGTAAATTAATGAAAAATCTTTTGTAGAGTTGTTTAATATGATGAAAATGTTTCATATCCTAAATTTTTTGATGACATTGTTTCATATGAAGGTGTTTATTTACGTAGAAATGATAAAGTTTCATTGAAATCAGAAAAAAGTTTCATATGAATAAAAAACACCAAAATATGAATCAATTTCATCAAAATTTGATGTTTATGAAACATTGTCATCATATTAAACAACTCCATAAATCAATTTTATTGATTTAATCTATGCAACCATGAGTTTACACGGTTTACACGTTATTTGTAGTTTACAAAATAACTTCCCTCTATATAGATATATATAGATTCATATCTAAACTCAATTTTGGTTGTGAACGTGTAAACCATTGAATTTGCGCCACGTAGCAATATTCACTCTGAATATCCTGCATTATTTAGAGTGAATAAAGCTTAGATGCCTTTATTCACTCTGAATAATGCATGATATTAAGAGTCAATATCATCACGTGACGCCACGTGATGTGATTTTAGTGGTCCTCACATTCACATTGCAAAATGATTTTCCAATTGAACTTTCTTCTCTCTCTATATATGTGTGTGTGTGTGTGTGTGTGTGTGTGTGTGATCGAGTTCAAAGGAAAATCTTAAATAATCGGAAAACTTTGTACACTTGTGAATACGGGGTAATTGGTAAAAAGACAAAATTACGTATGTACAAGTGCATACATAAATATGAAAGAAACAAAAAAGATTTTTTTTAGGTTTTTAACTTTTTATGGTTTTTTTTTCTTGTGCATGTTAAAGATTACCTATATATATATGCATGTTATTTTGTTATTTTAATATTTATGTATGCACTTGTACATTCGTAATTCTTTTTTACAAATTAGCATTTATACTCAAGTGCATGAACCTCCCCCTATATATATATAGTATATAGAGGAAAGTTCAAATGTGAACCATTTTTTGGTTGTGAACGTGAAGACAATCGAGAGTGCGACACGTGGCGGCTTTGAGTGTGGTCCCCTCCTTTAATTCAATGCCCTCCCATGAATCGCGCCTAGTCATCCGCCGTGGATCTGACTTGGCGCCTAGTCATCCGACACATGTCGCGCTCTCGGCTGTCCTCACGTTCACAACCAAAAAGTGGTTCACATTTGAACCCACCCCTAGATATATATATATATATATATCCTCTATATATATTGGGTTCATGTGAGATTACCTTATTTTCATGAGACTAAGGGCCCGTTTACTCAAACACTTACCCGGTAAGTACTTACCGGTGAAATTGAACATTATCACCTACCATATTGGACAACATTTTAGTCTAGAACGGTATAGTACGCAACAATTTACCCGCTAAGCTCTTATCGGGTAAGAGTTGGCGATCTCACTTACTGGGTAAGACTCTCGGTTCATGCTATTTCTACTCTCGGTTCATGCTATCGCTCTTACCGGGTAAGATTCTACTCCTTTTCATGATCGTCTCATAAGGTAAATTGACCCAGTAAGCGCTTACCGGGTAAGCGTCAAGTAAACGGCCCCTAACTATAGAATAACAATGAATTTCATATCACTACCCTCCCCGGCTCCAAATTTTAACATTTACATTGTTTTGATGTGAAATTTAAGTGTACGTAGTATATGCATGTCTTCCAAAAATAACATGATCTCAAGTAAATATACATATATATGTACATGTATATACATAAATAAATATACAGTTTAATTATCGTCCAGGTTGAAGCCACCGAAAATACAGAAGAAGCCATCGAAAACAATGAACACGCGCGCTACCGTTGTTGAGATTTTCAATCTTCCTAGACCTGCAAGACGACCTACTTCCGGGTGCTGCCGGTCAACTATTACATGTTGTTGTAGGAAGCGAAAGCCGGTGATTTTTTTCATCTTTATTTTGTGTTTAGTCGTTGGTGTTATTTTAGTTTTTCTTATTGTATAGATAAAAATCTTAACTATATATGTATATAGGGCTGTAAACGAACCGAACGAACACGAACGGAGGCTTGTTCATGTTCGTTCGTTTAACTTAACCGAACAAACGAACGAACACGAACGGTAAACGAACAAAATTTTTTGTGTTCGTGTTCGTTCGTTTAGGTATTTGGTGTGTCGGTGTTCGTTCATGTTCGTTCGTTTAAGATGCTCATCGAACATAAACGAACGAACGTAAAAGTTAAACGAACATAAACGAACGAACATAAAAGTTAAACGAACAAACGTAAACGAACATAAACGAACAAGCTTACTTGTCATTTCATTAACTATTAGGAGGTGCATTTTTTTAAAACTTAATATAAAACCAAAAGAATAATCAAATTCAAATTTAAAACTAAATTGAATTCTAAAAACATATAGCTTAGATAAATAAGTATTAAATGTTTTAATACAAACGAACATAAACGAACGTAAACGAACGACATAAACGAACGTAAATGAACGAACGTTCATGAACGTAAATGAACGAACGGTGCCTTTGTTCATGTTCGTTCGTTTAACTAAACGAACAAAAAAACTTGTTCATGTTCGTTCGTTTATTAAATAAACGAACATAAACGAACTTCCCGCAGAACGGTTCACAAACGATTCACCGAATGTTCGATTCGTTTACAGCCCTATATGTATATATATATATATATATTTCGTATTGATGGTTATGGTTTGTTATGTAATGTTGAAACTTAAAAGTTGAATGCCATATATATATGCCTTAAAAGTCTCGCATGTCTGAAAAGTCTCTTACTAGATGATTCCCCTTTATAGCATTGAGTAATTGTTTTTTGATGTGAAGGATATTGTATAATTATTGTATTTATGTATATTATTTTAGAGTAGATTATGATTTTGGTTCTTGTGGTATTTTATAAAGAGAAAAAAATTATTATAACAAAAAAAAACACCACTTTACCTCCTACCCAATCTCTCCCTCCGGTAACCAATATACCCACCTACCCGCTCCCGGCCGGCCGCTCTCTAGCGCCGGCAGCCGCTCCACGGCGGTTTCCGGTGAGAAAAAGGAAGCCGGGAAAAAATGCTTTTGGGCCGCTCCAGGCCCGGCCGTGCGGAGCGGCCCAATCCTCGTCACTCCACCCGTCCACGTGTCGCTCGGTGACTGGTCCACGTATGCCCGATATCTCCACGTCAGCCGCTCCAAGGAAAGCCGCGCGGGGCGGCTCCCCCTCCACGTCACTGCCACGTGAGTACCATGTCCATGCCACCTCAGCGCCACCTCCCCGCCACCTAAGCACCACCCGCTCCCCACCCGCCTCCGCGGAGCGGCCCAGTACACGTGGGCTGTTCCCATTGGCCCACGTGTCTACTCTCTAGAAAACCCTGACTCTCAACCCTAAATTATTGTACTCAATGTCACGTGAAAGGTAATCAGCTAGGGAATCTGATTCCCTAGCTGTGTAAATTATTGTACCAAAGATTCACTTTATTACTGTTTGTTCACAAGATTATTATCACGTGATATGTTCACAAGATTATTACTGTTTGTTCACAAGATGATGTTTGTATCTGTAATTTTTTTAGTATAAATTGAAGAAGTGTTATATCAAAAACACAAGTTTTAAAACACACAAATTTCTTTCTTTCACGTAACTCTTTGCTATATTTCTTTCTTTCACAAAGTTTGATTTGTTTCTGAAAATGAGTTCCGGTGGCGATAAAGCGAGGCTATACCTTCGTTCCGGTGGGAAATGGGTTGAAGGAGCCGGTGGATGGGATTACGCTGAAGCGACGGTGAAAAAAGGTGTTCAATTGAAATTAAACACTACATTTCAACATATGCTTGATTATTGTAGCTGGAAATGCGAAATCGACCGATCAACTGGGCAAATGAATTTATTCTACAAGAACGAGGGCCAAATGTATCAGTTAAGCGACGATGAAGATGTTAGCGTCTTTATGCATTTCGCAAAAATGTCAGAGGAACCTCCAGTACTTTACGTTGATGTATACCGTTCTGACGAAGGGGATGACGCTGGTACTTCAAACACTATCAACGAAGAACCAATGTATGTGGATACTCAGTCACAAAACCAACATGAAAGCGAAACATCATATCGTCCAGACTTTGGATACGGTCTTAGTGACAGTTATCCAGAAGTAATTGTCCCAGAGACGCAGCAACATAAACAAGAGGAAGTGCAGGAAGAAGAAGAAGAAGACGAAGACGAAGACGAATACGAGCGTAGAAAGTTCGCCGGATGTGCGAATGATGAATCCCATGTTTTGAACACGGGTTTATCGGATGAAGAAGATGAAGAAGATAAATAAGGTGTGCAACCCTCCATTTTACGACTGGGCGTAGATGATTATTTTGGTATGCCTCATAACTTTCAGCCAACTCCAGATTTCTTGTCGACGCACAATGATGGCGTACTTTATAGACGTAGTAAAAGGCTCAGTGATGGTAAAGTTTTTGATTCGAAAGAGAAAATGATTTTAGAGGTCGGGCTGAAATTTTTGAAGAACAATTTGAGTATAAGACACTAAGGTCCTGTACAAAAAGGTACCACATTGAATGTTCCCGCGAGCATTGTAAGTGGATGATGAAAGCGAAGTCCGTTGGAGATGGGGCCATGTTTATGGTTACAGAGTTGGTTGATGTACACACCTGTTCTCGAACGCAGCTGAACCCTAACCACCGTCAAGCTAACAAAAGGTTACTGGGCAACATTTTTAAAAATAAATTTATAAATGCCCGCAGAGTACTAACGCCAAAAGATATGATCGAAGACTTTCGAGGACAGTATGATGTTACGATCCCGTATCCCACCGCGTGGCGTGCGAGATGGAGGGCGATAACGTTAATCAGAGGCAGCCATGCAGAGTCGTTCACTCGGCTCCCCATGTATTTGTCTAACTTGCAGCGTGTAAATCCAGGGACCAGATCGGCAATAAGGACAGACTCCAGCGGGCGTTTTGCGGAGTTTTGCGTTGCCCTTGGTGTTTCGGTACGTTAATAGACTATAAATTTAACATTATACATACCATTTGGTTAACCCTAGTATCTAAACATCTATTTTTACGCAGATACATACATTCTTAGAAAACCTGCGACCTGTCCTTATAATAGATGCTGCGCACCTGAAGGGGGAATATTTGGGTACTATGTTCTTGGTTGTGGCCATGGATGGAAACAACAACATTGTGCCCGTTGCATTTGGTGTAGGTAGGTCCGAGACAGCAGACGAGTGGACATGGTTCCTGAACACGTTAAAAACATGTATCGGCGAGCCAAGTGGGTTGGTGTTTATGCCGGACAGAGCTTCTTCTATAAACGCAGCCATCACCGCCATATTTCCAAACGCATACCATGCCTTGTGTTGTCGACATTTGCTCATGAATGTGAGATCAAAAGCACCACGGATAAAACGCAATTCAAGACCCCATACTGGAAGGCCTGCAAGGCTTACACCCCGGGAGTGTTTGAGCGAATGATGACTATTCTTCAAGTCGGCATACCTGAAGGTGCTTAATTGATGCGAGACGTTGGGGTGGAAAGGTGGTCAAGGGCTCATTTTCCTGCGCAACGTTTTAACATTATGACGTCGAACAGTGTAGAGTCCATCAACGCACTGTGAAGGAATGCTCGTAAATTACCTATTGTCGGACTAATGGAGTACTTTAAAGAATTCCAACAAGAGTGGTACTTTATTCGTCGACGTAAAGGAGGTATAGAAAAAATCAATATTTTAGTTTTACGTTAGACATGTTTGTTTTTTACTTGAATAGAATAGTTTCTAAACCTGTATATTGTATATTTTGCAGACGAACTAAACCACGAACTAACAGAATGGGCGTAACTAAAGATCAAGAAAAGGATTGAAAAGTCCTATAGATGGACTGCTCATGGAATTGGCTACGACCGATGGGAGGTCCGCATTACGGCAACAACACGGAGGTTGATATGCGTCACCGTTGTTGCACATGTCTCAAGTGGCAGGTGTTTGGGTTGCCGTGCGGTCATGCCATCGCCGTTGCAAAACTTTTATGTAGAAGGGATGTGTTCATTTGATTACGGTGAATTATTACATGTCCCAATTGTACAAGGCAACATACCGTGGGGTAATTAATCCAGTCAGACCTCCAGAAACATGGCAGTCTCCACAAGACCCTCTACCGACAGTACTTCCACCGTTGATAATAAAGAGACCAGTTGGAAGACCAAAGAAGGTCAAACGTCGTCCATCTCGCGGTGAAAGTCGTTCACAGCAGAAGTGTCCTAGGTGTGAAGAATACGGACATTTGAGCACGCAATGTCCGTGGATTCCATCGTCAACTAGAGGTAGCAGTCAGCTAGAGCCAATAGCAACTGTCGATCTTAATAGTGGTTACGAAAATGTACGCTTTAATTAGCCGGTTAATGTGTAACCCATGTCCTTGCATTAATAAAAAGTAACTTATTTTAGCTTCTAACATTTTAGTTATAAGGAAAGATAATTGTATGTGTAACCCATGTCAATGTTTTTAGACTTTCCTTGCATTAATAAAAAGTAACATGATAGTTATAAGGATAACAAACACATAGTACTATAATACATTCATGGTAAACTGATACATAAACTTAGACATAAAAACGGAAACCATCAGAAACATAACATAAGCGTAAACGTGCATACACCATAGACGAAAATACATCTTACTTCCCTATCAGTAATTCGGGTAGACGTCCTTGCATTCCGCAATGAAGGTGTGTAAAAGGCGGAATTCGTCCTCAATGGCAGAACACTCTTCTTCTATAAGCTTTATTGCGCGTTCATCCTTCCTAATTTCTTTTTGGGTGCACCTAACTGTTAGTAATTATGTGCAGAAGTTGACAAACCAGTAATTACACATCCAATGTTACAAGACACTTGAGGGTCACACCTGTGAGGACCTATAAATCGAATAAGTTAAATAAAACCCAGAAATAGAGAGATCGGATTTATAATAGTTAGTTATAAATCTTTTGGGCAATTTCAGTTAGAAATCCCAAAGATTAAGGGTTATTAATTAATTAGGTGAATTATATATTTAAGCAATTAAATATATAATGGGATAGCTAGTTAATTAAAGATAATTATCTAGAAGATTCTTTCTTAAAGAAAAAGAAAGAATCAGATAATTAAGGAAACTGTATTAGATGGAAACTCTTCCATTAAATAAGCTATATATAGGCTTTAGAAGTAATTGATTCAACATTCATTCATTCATCAGTTTCCTGAACACCTCCCTCGTATCTCTCAAAATCGCCGCCCCCTTCCCACCTACAAACCAGTTCGGTTTTCGGCAAACTCGGGTTTTTAGTTCTGCTAGAAGAACATTTGTTCGGTCAATCACCGGTGGATTAATCTCAAGCTTTCCAGGTAAATATTCTTAGCTTTTAATGTCAAAAAATTATAACTAACAGATCGTGGTGTTTAGGGTTTTTACCAACAATCACTTCCGCATCTTTAGTGTTCTTCGGATCAGTTTGGTTCAAAGACCACAGAAAAACCCAACAGTGGTATCAGAGCCACAGGTTTTTGTTGGTTATAATTATGTTACTAAAAGATCCGTTAAAAACTGTTTTTGTTACGTCTCAAAGTTTTATTAAAAATCAGTTTTTTTATATCAAGTTTTTCAATTTATCGTAAAACTTAAAATCACCAACACCCATCGGTAATAAATTGACGATCGGTAGTGGAACGGCGGCAGTTAGCCAGCCGAACCGCTAGGCCGACCGCCGGTAAGACCGCATCGCACGAAACAAGTCGCCGGTCGCACCACAACTCGTGGTGGCGGCGTCGGTTTTTCATTCCCCAAATCGCCGGCCACACCACCGTGAGTGGTGGTGGCATTCGGCCGTACACAATCAACGCCGGCCGCACCACAGACGGTGGTAGTGGCGACGGCGATTTTTGATCTACGGTTGCCGGCCACGGCGATGGTGGTGGCAACGCGCTGCTGCTGTCGTCGTTAGGCCGTAAGTAATGGCGGTGGCCATGGGTGGATCGCCACACGACTGTGGTCGAACCCACCACGGGCCGTATTCGGTCGAGACCCTCGAGCCAAACCACCTAGCCGCAAACCGGCGATGGTGGTTGTGATTGTTTTCGATCGACCACCGCACCACAGCGGCGACGGCAGCCGATCGCTGCTGTTGTAACGCCGGTGGTGGCGGTGGTTCTGGTTTTACGACAGCCGCACCACACGTTAGTGGTGGCGGCGCACGACTGCTGTCCGTCGAACAACCAAGCCGCACCACAGACTTGTGGGGGCGGGGTATGGTGGTAAGACAAGAGTACCGCAAGCACCAGAAGCTGTGGTGGCAGCGGTGGATGGCGGTTGTCTGATTCGACGATGGCCGAAGCCTGATTCGGCTAAGGCCGATCAATGGTTGAACGCTGACCGAACAAAGAAATCGGCCAAGGCCGAGATTCCTGCGGTCGAACCCCGTCGCACGTAAGCACCGCCCCACCGGTTCGGTGGTGGGTGAGCGATGATCACCGGCGCGATTGCCACCAGATCGGTGGTAGTCGACGACCGTGGCATTAGATAGGCGACGGTGGAGCCACGGTGGTAGTTCGATTCGGAAACCGGAAGAAGCGGTGGTGGTGGCCGATAGCTATCACCATCGCCGGTGAAGGCGTTGATGGATTTTTGGTTCGCCGACCGCCGACCAAGGCAACGGTGGCGGCTTTGATCGTTTTGGGTCGCCAAACCGGCGATGGTGGCCGATTGCTACTGTCTTCGGAATGGTAGTAGTTGTTTTGCGAAATCCGAAATAATAAACAGGGATTAGGGTTTTTTCCGATTTTCGATTGTTTTTCGAACAAATCACGCAACCCTAACAGACCCAAAATTGCCAGTTTGGTAATGGGCCCATGAGCCCAGTTTTTGGACCAAGATTATGGCCCAAAAGTTTGTGTTGGTTTTAGTTATTATTTTTATCCAAGTTAATTAATTTTTCTTTTTATTATTAAAATTAAAAGTAACGTTTTTATCAAACCAGTTTTTCTGACCCGTTTGGTCAAATAAGTGTCGTGCCGGGTTCTGACCAGTTAGTCAAACCACGACACAGTTTAAGGTCTGTTTATTTTAACGATCAGTTTTGGCCGATGGGCCTGGTTTGATATTCTTGGATAAAAAAAACGGGTAATATTTTAAGAAAAGCTGATATTTTATAAAATAATTTTTATCGTTTATAAAAATTAACCTTATAATTCGAAACTTTTCAGATTAAAATATTACGTTTAGATTTATAAAATAGCTTGTGTTTATAAATCAATTAAAACCAATTTTTCTTAGATAAATGAGACAAAATGTTTTTTTAACGGATCTAGGTTCATCCTTTGCTTTTATTGCTCATTTTATGCTTTATATAAATATATGGTTGCTTAAAATCATATATATATATATATACCTGTTTATATATATTATGTATATTATAGAGTTTGCCAACTTAGACCCTCAGCTTATTTTTGGGGAGGCCTGCGTGCCACTTGCAACCCCTTTGTAATAATGACCTTAGGATAGGTGTTTCATTTTTCTTTCCGGAGTTCTGACAAAGATGGCGAGGCCAGTGGGAGCTACTGGAGTTCTTCCCCTTTCCGGAGTTCTGACGAAGGTGGCGAGGCCAGTGGGAGCTACGCAAGTTTTGAAGCTTTTAGTAAAATAGGTCATTATTGGTCCCTAGGAACAAAAGTTGGCAAAACCTATAATTAGTTGCTTTGAAACTGCGTGGTTGCTATTATCTGTGTGATTGTAATCATTAAACTGCGTGGTTGGATTTTGCTCGTGATAGTAAGTTAATCAATATGTTTTAAAAAATATGAGAGAGTTTTTAAAACTAGATTAAATCACGAGATCAAGTAGGTTTTAAAATCAAAATCACCAGCTTTTTCCTAAAACCTTTTACGGTAGATTTTATTTAAAACCAATAAAATTGTAAAATAGATTGTTTAAAGGCAAGTTGACGAAACAGTTACTTTTGGTCAACTAGTATGCTATCAAAACAGCTAGTTTTGATTAGCAAGTATGCTTTTAAAAACAGTTAGTTTAATTAGCAAGAGCCTTTTAAAACAGTTAGTGTATGTTTAAAACAGTTAGTTTAAACATCAGTCTCTGTTTAAACAATCAGTTTTCTAAAAATTACAATTTTTCTAAATAACTGGACATTAAAAGGTTTTTCAAGAAATTAACTAAAAACCCCGAAAAAAAAATCATAGATCGGTAGTGCAACCCATCTAGGGCCACCTCTGGCGTAAGGTACGCGGGCGTTGTAAGTGAGCACACTTTGAATGTCCGCGTTCAAACCGAAGCTGGAGGGGATTAACAAGACTCTGCGAATTATCTCCGGGTGGTACCGGCCAGAGTAAAGTGTCCAAGTCCCGAAATGGTGAGATCTATTTTGGTTCTGTTAAGTTCACCGGGTGGTACCGGGCCAAAAAGCACTTAAAGGGACTGAAACATGTACGGATGATTACCGTTGTCCCGAAAAGATCTAGGAGTCATGTCAGTTAGATATGATTGGTAAAAGTCCTTACCTACTGAAATAATACGTGGGCCTGGTGGAGCAAGAACATTACGCACATCAGGGCGTATGAAATAAGGATCCTAGTCCAATAAAATGATCATTTAAGGGTTTATTGATTTTTATTGGAAATTAGTCTATTCACAGTTGCTAAAAACCAAAGTTTTTTAAAATGTGTAGATGGCAAACACAGTTACCAACACAAACAATCTTTCCCTCCGCTCCATCCTTGAGAAGGATAAACTCACTGGCTCTAATTTCCTTGACTGGGAGCGCAATCTGATGATTGTGCTCAGACACGAAAGGAAATGGTATGTCCTTGAAGAGCCTCTAGGGGAGGCCCCTCCAGCAAATGCCCCGGCTGCTGCCAGAAATGCTCACAAGAAGCATTCAGATGATTTGCTGGATGTCGGTTGTCTCATGCTTGCAACTATGATCCCAGATTTGCAAACAGGGCTCATAAACACAAATGCTTATGACATGATCCGCCAGTTGAGGGACATGTTCCAAACGCAAGCTCGCACAGAACGTTACGATGCCACGAAGGCATTTAACAAGTGCAAGATGATCAAGGGGACCTCAGTGAGTGACCATGTCATGAAGATGAAACGGCACATGGATCACCTGGAGAGACTCGGTCACCCAGTTCCGTTGCAGCTAGCAACGGATACTATACTCAACTCACTGTCAGAAGATTTCAAGCCTTTTGTAATCAACTACAACATGAACAACATGGAGAAAACAATAGCCGAATTGCACTCCATGCTTAAGACTGCTGAGTTGAATATGGGGGCCAAGAACAAAACCAAGGATGTATTGATGGTGAGGGACGGAGGAGTAAAGAAGAAGCATGTGCATGGAGGCACCAGCAAAGGAAAGGGTCGAGTTCAGGCCATCCAGAGTGCACCCAAGGTTCGTGAAAACATCAAGGGCAAGGGCAAGAAGGTTAAGCCTAACAAAGCCAGAATCGAAAATCGTTGCTTCACATGCAATGAAATCGGTCACTGGAGGCAAAACTGCCCAAGGCATCATGAAGCAGGTATGTAAACCTCAGATATTTATGACTGCTTAGTTTTGTCACTTTTTACTTGTGTGATATACAAGTATGCTGATACCTAGTGCAAATGCTTATTGCAGGTGGTCAGAAGTGAATGCCCGAGATTGCAAGGATCTGAAGCACATAGTTATTTTATCAGATTACTATCAAGACATTTTTAGATTTCAATTTTGAAACAGTTACATATTTCTTATGGTTACATGTTTTTGGGAATATTTAAATGATTTTATAAGTTTTAAAATTATTGTCTTGAAATATCTGTTGTGCTGTTATGAATCTGATAAAGTCAAGTTTTGACTTTATTCAAATTTAGATCCTGAATGTTGATGATTACACTACCACTTTGATGATGAAAACTGTCAAAAACGCACGAAGTACTATGGCAAATAGGAATGTGTTTTTGAATAAAACAATCATGAGTAAAAGATTATGAAAGTATTTTATGATCAAAGATTAATCGCTCATGTGTTTTAAAGAATTTAGGATATTATCTTACAGATCGTTGATAATATCTGTTCATATATAAAACTAGGAAATAATTCCAAGTTTTGGAATTGGGATCTAATTAGAAGATCCAGTTAAGTTTTATATAAACGCAAAAATTGTGATTACATAAAATAGAATTGACTAAGTAATCAAGCTTTGACTAAGTCAATAATTAATTTTGAGTAATAGCTAGTTTTCATAGAAGTCAGTGGGAGCCCAATTTATTCTATATCCAGATTTGTGATAAAGAATAAAAGATATATATGCTGATTATTGATTAGATAGATTTCGGAATTTTAATCCAGATAGGATATAAATTCATGAGATCTAAGATCTACCTTTTAGTTAAAAGGAAATAGGATATAGTTTCATATCTTTGAAACAGTACAAAGTAATAATTAACTTTAATCAATAATTGTGTTGGAGAAATTAATAAAGATATTAATTAGCTTTTAGTGTTATAAAAGGCTAAAATAAATTTTCTAAGAATTTACCAGTATGGTAAATAGAAATTTGTTTTCAGATAAAAACAATCATCTATACTGCAACTAAGGAAAGTTGCAACTTAACTTTACATATTCAGTGAACTCAGAGTTAGTCCAGATCTCCAAGTTCATGGAAATATGATAAAGTGAAGTCTAATTTTTGTTTTATGGTGTTTGCAAAACAAAATTAGCTGAAACAAGCCAGTAGGTATTAAACTTGTAATATTTTTGGTTATAACTTTGATTAAACCGGTAAACATTAATCAAAGGGTTTAAACTGAAGTTAGGTGATACTTCATTTAGACCAGTATTTAACAAACGTTGAGTAGACACAGTAAAAGGTAATTAAGAGATGCTATTAATTTTAGTATTATTACAGAGTGTAATATGGACTATACAAAAATTAGTCTCTTAAAATTCGCTTTTATGTTTTGCATGTTTTGTCATCCAGGAATGAGACTAGTTCCCAGTCTTTCATTCGAAAATTGTCCGTGACAACTTATTGTGGTGGGAACCCAATTGGGTGTTAAAGTCACTGTGAGTTTTTGGGCAGTTATGATCAGTGGGTTGAATAACAGATTCAAGCGTTGTAGACCAAAAACTGCATGGATATTCGATAGAGTAGCGAGTATCGGACGTGATCCGCGGTTGAGACTACTTCTTGGATTTTGTCATAAGTAGAATCTCACAATGGTTTTCCCTATCACCTGAGGTATCTGGTTTGATATCATGAGGACTGCTGGATACTTAGTGCGTTCAACCGCTACGCCGTAACAGGGTGGTTATAAAGGGCGTGACTAGATTCAGCGGAAGCCGTGGTGTTAAATGCAGATATGCAAGATGGGATTTGCACCTCTTCTCTGAAGAGAGATATTTCTGGGCCCCTTGACTGACTGAATATACTGATGAAGTGCATGGCCATGCCCAAACGAATTGATTAGTTCTTTGTCGTTTACCTATCAGTAGAGGTCAGATAGTCGAGAAACAGAATCTTGAGTATTTAGAGTTGACTTAATCCAGGCTCATACTCATAGATGAAATATCGTGTTGCAAAGGGAAAAGCCAAGATATACCCAATTTATGAACAGTTGCTTCATAAATGTTATTTCCTTACGGAAATGTTTAAATCACCTATCTGGGTATAAGAGTTCTTGTAACCTGGTTAGCCTAAGTGCCTGTCTAGGGGCCTCCTTAGGTCCGTGTAATCAAGACGGTATTGCCAACTTGCACAAGTGGGAGTCTGTTAGTAATTATGTGCAGAAGTTGACAAACCAGTAATTACACATCCAATGTTACAAGACACTTGAGGGTCACACCTGTGAGGACCTATAAATCGAATAAGTTAAATAAAACCCAGAAATAGAGAGATCGGATTTATAATAGTTAGTTATAAATCTTTTGGGCAATTTCAGTTAGAAATCCCAAAGATTAAGGGTTATTAATTAATTAGGTGAATTATATATTTAAGCAATTAAATATATAATGGGATAGCTAGTTAATTAAAGATAATTATCTAGAAGATTCTTTCTTAAAGAAAAAGAAAGAATCAGATAATTAAGGAAACTGTATTAGATGGAAACTCTTCCATTAAATAAGCTATATATAGGCTTTAGAAGTAATTGATTCAACATTCATTCATTCATCAGTTTCCTGAACACCTCCCTCGTCTCTCTCAAAATCGCCGCCCCCTTCCCACCTACAAACCAGTTCGGTTTTCGGCAAACTCGGGTTTTTAGTTCTGCTAGAAGAATATTCGTTCGGTCAATCACCGGTGGATTAATCTCAAGCTTTCCAGGTAAATATTCTTAGCTTTTAATGTCAAATAACTATAACTAACAGATCGTGGTGTTTAGGGTTTTTACCAACAATCACTTCCTCATCTTTAGTGTTCTTCGGATCAGTTTGGTTCAAAGACCACAGAAAAGCCCAACACTAACCATCACTTTTTTCTCTGCAACTGACTTTTCGAGTGCTTGTTTTTCCAGTTCCTTAGCGTTCATGACCTCCTTTAGTTTGTTCAACTCAGCTTCTTTCTCGGCGTCTGTTGTGAACTTGGAGGGTTGTTTGTAGAAGTGGATGGACGAGAACTTTCGGCCATTTCAAGAGACTTTGTTGAAATTTTTGTAATAAACAAGTAAGAAAGAAGAGTTGGTAAGGTGTGAAGTTTACGTTGAGATCTAACTGCTATTTATATAGCCTTGGAGCCGATACACTCTTAAGCCTTTTTTCAAACCCATCAGGCATCTTTTGCTTTTCAGATAAATCAACAATGCTTTTTCAGCCTTTTTCAGACCTATTAGACGTCTTTTGCTTATTAAATTTATTCACGTGAAAGGGAATCAGATTCCCTACACCCGTGAACACCTATCAAACATTTCAACAACGACAACGACAACTCAGTATTGCTGAAATAGTCTGAAAAAGCAAAAGCATTCATGACTCAGTATCAAACATTTCAACGTCAAAATGCTTTAATTATGTTATTTTCCCGTTGTCTTAGGTGGCGTTTGGTTTGCTAGAATCCGGCGGAATTTGAAGGAATTGGAATGGTCAATTCCATTGACTAAATTCCATTGACTAAATTCCATTCCTGCGTTTGGTTCATCTTTTGAATTTTCACAAGGAATTCAAATTCCACAAATGATGGAATGTAGATTCCTTAGGTTTTAGCAAGGAATTTGAATTCCTTCCTACCGACTTTTAAGGTGGTGTTTTAGCAAGGCATGGCACCACCTTTACCGCCACCCACCCGCTACCATCGTTACCGCCACTGCCACCCGCCACCATCGTTACCGCCACCAGCCACCACCGTTACCGCCACCCGCCACCAGCCACCACCGTTACCGCCATCCGCCACCGCCACCACCGTTACCGCCACCCGCCACCGCCGTTACCGCCACCTGCCACCACCGTTACCGCCACCACCGTTACCGCCATCCGCCACCGCCACACCCACCACCGCCGTTACCGCCACCCGCTACCGCCATTACCGCCACCCGCCACCACCGTTACCGCCACCGCCACCACCGTTACTGCCACCCGCCACCCATCGTCGCCGTCTCCACCACCTCCTCCATCCCTCACCAATACCATATATTCAATGAACTAAACATACATATTCAATTTTTTTTGACAAATTCCAATTCCAATTCCTCTCAACCAAACGCATGGTCAAAGATTGTTACATTCCATTCCAATTACTTCAGATTCCAATTCCTTTGACAGATTCCAATTCCAACAGATTCCATTATGCGAACCAAACGCCACCTTAGTTTCCAGTCATGTTTGTTTTCCGCTATGTCAGTTTCCCGTAATTCTTAATGTTCAATTTTCCAATTGATAAACCTAACTACACAACATTTTTTAAAGTCACTTCAAAGTGAGATAAAGGAGCTAGGAGATGCACAAGCTCAACTTCAAATACAAGCCTCACGCACGCATAGTCCTAAATTCCTACCCGTAGTCGAGTAACTTCGGTTCAGATACATTGTACGTTCTACCAAGGCCCTGGAAACATGCCTGCTGGTCCAAGTAAAGATAGGCAACCAGATAAATGATAATCCTACAAATGCCAACCATTAATTTTATAAGGTCTCGGTGCAACCATAACGACCGTATAAAATGATGTTTGGCATTTGGCGGGTCTTATATCATGTTGCCTATCTTTACTCGGACCAGCATCCATGTTTCCAGGGCCTTGGTAGAAGGTACAATGTATCTGAACCGAAGTCACTCGATTGCTAATAGGAATTTAGGAATATACGTGTGTGAGGCTTGCAGAGGTTGAGCCTGTACACCTTCCAGGTCCTTTATTTCACTGTGAAGTGACTTTAAAAAATGTTGTACAAAAAATGTTCTAACAAAAAAATGTTGTACAAAAAATGCTGTAAAAAAATGTTGTACAAAAAGTCGCCTTAGTCGCCCAAGTCGGACACGTCCACATCTATCCTCAACGCATAGAACTGCTCCACCATATGTCTCCTCCACTCTCTAGTCGCAGCAGCAGGGTTATCCATCATCCTGGGGGCTATACCGCTTACCAAATCTGATAGGAAGCGACACAACCTCACAAAGTATGAATGATAAATTAAATTGTATCTCTCAGGGGGTAAAAGTGTATGTATGATACGTGATCACACCAATACTCGACTAATTTCCGCATGCATAAGCTTGTTACCAAATCTAATCTCCACCACTGAGAAGTTGTCAACTGTCAAGAGGACTTTAGGGTTGTAATGTTAGGCTAAGGGTAAAGGGTAGGATAAAGGATATATAAGTGACTAAGAATTGCAACAAAAACTCAAGAAACTCAATTAGTAATGATCCAAACATTTTTGAGAAAAATCTGACTTTTGAAATTGTGCACTTTTCTTTTCGGGATAAGCTTTTTCTTTCTTTTAGCATCGGCCTAAGCATATTGCTTATTTTGGCTTGGATTTTTTTTTCTTTTCTTTGCACATTCTCTTTCTTTAACTTCAACTTTGACTCTTTTCTTTTGATATTTATTTCTTTCTTTTCTTTGATTCATTATTTTCTTTTCTTTTCTTTTCACTCAAAATCGATCCCGCTTTAATTGTCAGATATTAAAAATATGGATCACAACATCTCAAGTTCTCAAATTTAAGTCACGGCCAAAAGATAGATAAAAAGATAGGTTAAAGGATATATGGTATGGGTAAAGAAATGAAAGGCTAAGGCTCAAAATGGTTTCAAGGGTTAAAGTACTAAATGTGAGTAGTTTCAAAAATTCGGCTAGACAAATTAAATAACCTTAAGATGAGTTTATCTAACGAAGGCTAAAAGAGTTAGAAATGAAGGCCTCTATCAGTGCAATGGTGATAAATACTTCTCTTTTGTGGTCTCGACAAGCATTCAAAGTGACAAGTTCTACCTTGGGTCAAAGTCGGTATTCCTCACGAAATAAATAAACAATTAGGCTCAAACTCTCTAAGGAATAGGGTGAGGCACTCATGGTAATCGGTATTCCAAGGTATCATTTTACTCAAATAATCTCATTCAGTGTTCTCCTACGCAAGCAACTAAGTTCCAAAAACAATCTCAGATGAAAAAAAAATTGGGGTCAAGTCTCAAAGCTTTCAAAAATTTGAAAAACGACAAATCAAAAAGCAAAAAGTGAACCCATTTAAATAGATAAGTCTACATAACCCCCCTCCCCACACTTAAAATTTGCATTGTCCTCAATGCAACAATCAGAACAATTAAGGAGTAATTGGGAAAAAGAGAAACTTCTCAGGTTATGTGACGTGATCTGATCTGAGAGAGAGTATTCCAGAATCGTGCTCGGTTCAAGATCATAGATCGCTGTATCTATTACCAAAAAGAAAAAGAAAAAGTAAAAACGAACAAAAGAAAATAAACCAAACTAAGCAAACAATTAAAAGTTTTTAAGTCCTAAGCAAACCAAACAAAAAATAAAAGATGTCCAACCAAACAAACCACACCAAACAGAAAAATAAAATTGTTTAAACAACCATATTGAATGATAGAGATAAAAGAGATAGAGATCAATAAGGGCCACGAGGTTGGTTGCGCCAATCCTCGAATGTAGGGTAACCGGGCGGTGCGTCCTTGGACTACGGCCAAAACGGTGATGGAGCATAGGCGTATTTGGTTGAATATCGAAGTGGGAGGCCATTTGGTTCATCACTCCACTTTGCCAATTTTCTTGGTGGAGAGCCTCCGTTGTGTTGTACTCCATGTGTTGATGATGCTGGCCGTAGGACAAAGACATCTCCGAGAGTCGGGTACTTAAATCTTGATACCCCGAGTACGCCGTCCAATCCGCCGGTTGTTCTCCCTCGTTCACCCCACTCATGCCACCGGTCTCTTGCGTGCTTTGCGTCGCTCTCCTTGTTCCATAGGCTTGGGGGTTGTGAATCCACGTGTTCCTATCTCCACCGATCATATGATCCACCAATGCTACACCCATTCCACGGAGTTGGTCCATATCGATCAATCCCATCTCACCAAGGTTTGTCATCGAGGCAATAACACCCTCGGTTAGGATACCGAAGTGGTTGGCAAGAAGCGTAACGTATTGGCCACTAACCATTCGACTTCCCTCTCGATAACCACCCCCTTTAGCGAGTTGCACGGCAATGATGTATGGGGCGTTCGGATACTTGTCATCCGTGGAAAGTTGCTCAAGAAGCCAAAGATCGTACGTAGAGACCTTTTCCTCACTCGAGGAACGAGCGTTTACCGCGTGAACGAGCATGCGGTGCAAAAGTCGGTCCGAAGAAGCAAGAAAACCCTTCACCTTGAGATTGTTGCCATAATCACCATCACCAAGAATCGCCCAAGCCAACCAAGGATCAAAACCGTCTTGTCTCTTCGCGCTAGCCCACATGTATTCCACAAATCTAGGAGCATCGACCTCATCTTGGGTATATATTCCCAAAGCCATGGCAAACTCGACCAAAGAAAGCGATCGCCAGACTCCACCGAGTCGAAATGTCATGCACGATTGGTAAAACTCCTCACGGGCCTTTTCGGCGTCGAAACGGAAAGTGGCCACTAACTCGATGATAAGCTCGCGGTAGAGGGTCTCGACAATGTCAAAATCACGCTCTCAAGCATGGCATATGTAGTACTCGGTGCCATCCTCATCGTAGGCGTGCTTCTCGAGTATCGCCTTGATGTGGTTCTCAACTCCCATGGATCTAAGGAGGTTCCAATCGACTCTCCTTGGCACGAAAACTTGACGGGGGACAAGCCGATTAACTATGTCCTGGTACTCTTGACGCTTTGGATTGTTCAACGTAGGGTCGTTCATAAAATGGATGAACGCATGGCTCCCATCCGGTGCACAAAAGGTAGGAGCGGTGGAGGTCGACGAACGGGTCATTTGTCTCTACAAAAAAAAAATTTAAAACGAAATTGTCTTAGCTATATGCGATTGATAAAAGCAAGACAAGATTCATATATAGCAAAACCCAACGAGACAAAACCTCCATGACTAACAAGTTCAATCTAACGAATGCATGCGTGAAAATCAAAATCAAAGGGATGTGAAACATGCCCACACTTGAACTTGTAGTCCATCTTCCATTAAAAACAAATCTAGAAAGTTAAACAAGAGTGAGGGATTTTGGTGCAAAATCCCCACACTTATCATCAAAGCACAATCACTAGATTCAACAATTAAATCGCATGCTAGATTGAAATCTCAATCAAAGCTCATAGCATGCATTAAACAATAATCACTAATCAATCAATGGAGCTTCAAGAATAATCTTAAATCTATGAAAGCATGAAAACACCATTGATGCCCAAATTCAAGATCCAATCTTACCAAATCAAGCTAATCCAACGAAATCAAGTTAGGAAACATACCTTTGATGCCATGAATGAAGAATTTGAAGCTCACGAAATTCGATTTTCGCAGGTTCGTGAAGAAAAGTAGTGGCGCCTAGAGAGAAATTAGGGTTGTGTTCTTTGAAAAAGTGAGAACGAAGGGTTTAAAAACCCGTCTGCACCAATTTCGCGCCGCGAAACGAGCGGTTTTTGAAAAATTTTGCCCTAATTTGAAAATCTCGCGCCGTGAAGCGGACCTCTCGCGCCGCAAGAATCGAAATTCTTACCTGATACGAAGGAAGGCTGACTTCGCGTCGCGAAAGTTGAAAACTCGCGATCGCGAAAAACCTTCTGTTCCCAAATTCCAAAATTTTCGTTGCGCGTCGGATTTTCTCGTCTTTGGCTTTTATCCCCTCCGTATGGTTATCTAAGCAATAACAAACAAAAATATTAGCAAAAACACACTTGAAAACACTAAAAATGAAAAGAGAAAGAAAATGATCGGGTTGCTTCCCGAGAAGCGCTTCATTTTTGAATGGGTCTAGAGCTCGACCCCATTTTCAGCTTATTTCTTGGCGCGTCGGGCTGACGAGCCCTTCTTCTTCCTATGCTCTTTCTTGAAGGGTCCCGACCCGTTAGGTGTTTGATTCTTTTGGTGTATCGGGTTCGGATAGTCCTCCGTTTTCGTCATATGCTCGTGAGGGAGTAGTGGGCGGCTCGTGTCCTTCTTGAAGGTTTGAGAAGGGTCCTCGTAAGGTTCATCGAGATGGGTGACCGGCTCTCCATAGGGGTTGAAATAGATCCGCTTTTCTCCATACCCCAAGCTTGATACTTGATTGCGCATATCGACATTCACTTGGGCGGTATGTAGAAAAGCCCTTCCGAGAATAATCGGGATCTTCGTATCCTTCGGAAGGTTGGCTATGATGAAGTCCGTAAAGTAGACGAAATTTCCGATTCGAATCGGGACTCCTTCCACTATCCCCAACGGTTTAGTCATGTATCCATTCACCCCTCGGTATTGGTAGTCCGTCGATACAATCTTTTTGATCCCCATTTTCCTGCAATAACAAACAGGCATCATGTTAAGTGCAACACCTGTATCTATCAAAGCAAGACCTTCAAATTTAGAACATGAAATAGGTAAACTGTAACTTCCCGGATCATGCTTGATAGGGGCAACGTAGGTGTGCTCGTCTTCCGCCACCTTCTCTTTCTCCTTTTCTTTACCTTTATCCTTCTTTGGTATCACAAACTCCGCATATCCACCTTGCTTACCGTCTTCCTCCTCATCGTCGCTTGAAGAAATGGGTCCTTTAAGTCCTAGATGCTCGAATGATATTGTGAACCCCTCCGAATCATAGTCCGTGGCATAATCAGGTTCACTATCGCTGTCGCTCTCCACGTACTTTTTCGTGTAGATATCAGTCAACTTCTTCTTTGATGTTTCTCCGACCATCATGAGCATTAGCTTCGCGTTTTCTACCTTTGGGTTGACTTGGGTTTGCGTTGGTAGCTCCCCTTGAGTCCTTTCACCTAGCAATTGCGAGACACGACCAAACTGCATTTCCAAATTCTGGATAGTACTTTGATGGTTATGTAAATACGAACCTACTACATCATTGAGCTTCTTTTGTGCATCCATGAATTGGATAATTCGGTCCTCGATAGAAACGCGCGGCTCTCCATCCGTTCGTTGGTTTGGTTGGTTTGGTGCAAAGAATCCGGGAGGTCTCGGGATGAAGTTACTGTTGTTGTTCCACCTCCCTTGGTAATCTCCTCGATTGAGGTAGTGTACCTCCTCAGGTGTTATCATCGGACGGTTTGGGCAATCTTTCGTTAAGTGTGGTCCCTTGCACTCCTCGCATCCAACCTACAAAGCATGAACAGATTTAATCAGTTCTTCAATTTTACGTTCAAACTTTACCTGTTGGTTTTTCATTGCGGCTAGTTCATCGGATGGGTCGAAGTCGGTTGAGATCTTCCCGACCATTCTCGGGGTTTGCAATCGCTTGTCCGTCCTCCAGTCTATGTTGTGAATCAGCATATCCTCAAGAAGCCTATACCCTTCCGTGGGTGTTTTGTACATGAATACACCTCCGGCAGATGAATCTAATGTAGCTCGAGAAGAATAACCAAGCCCACTATAGAAAGTTTGGACTTGCTCACTCTTACTTAGGTCGTGACTCGGACACGAATTTAGAAGGTGTTTGAATCGCTCCCACACTTCGGATATTGTCTCCCCGTCATCTTGTCGAAAGGATCGGATCTCGGCTCTTAGCTTGTCGATTTTAGATTGTGGGAAAAATCGGGAAAGGAACTTTGAGCGAAGTCCTTCCCAAGTGGTGATCGAACTCGGTTCCAAAGATCGTAACCAAGCTTTTGCTTCTCCGGTGAGTGTAAGAGGAAAGACTCGGAGGCGAACTGCATCATCTCGGCCTTCCTCAGTTTTGAACAGATCACATATGTCCACGAAGTTCTCCATGTGTACGATAGGATTGCTATCGTTTTTCCCGTCGAAAGTAAGGTCCTTGATCATGTGAAGGAGCTTCCCCGGGATCTCCTTGTTTAGGTCCGTCTTCGTGATCGGATTGGTGGGTACGGTTGAGCGGTTCTCCGGGCGGTCCATATCGGTGCATCGTCTCCCATTTCAAAATTCAAAGCTCTCGGGCGAACTTTGTTAACTTTTGACTTCTTTTTGTTTCTTTTTTTGATCTCCCTCTCTGGTTCCTCAAACGGCTCTAACAGTTCCGTCGTGACTGAAACCACAACAAACGGTTACGGGCAACTTGCGGGAAACAAAGAGATAAAACAATTAACTAAAACTAGAAAGCGAAAAACTTGCAAGGGAAAGAATCCCTCACAAGGATCGATTAACAAAACTAATAAAGACTAAAAATCTAACAACTACCGTTCCCCGGCAACGGCGCCAAAAACTTGATGCGGTAATTATTGTATATAAAAAGCGAAACAAGTTTTAACCTCTAAAGCCTAGCCACTGTTACCACATTTACAGGCAAGCGTACCTGATCGTGAGTAATATAGTGTAGGAAAGTCCAGGTATCGTATCTACCACTGGGAACGGTCAAGTTATGTAGACTAACAATCTTAGCTAGTTTAATTAACCTAAAGCTTTGGGGGGTTTTTATAAAAATGGTTTTGATTAACTAAAAGACAACTAATTAAATAACTATCTAGGTCAAATAGATACACCCAACCAACGAATTCAAATATCCATACAATGTGAATCAAATCGGAACCGTAACACACATTCAATAAACCAAAACAAACCAATAACCATTAAATCACGAAAACATCATCCACAAGGTTCATCTACCACAATAAGTACCACTAAAGAAAACTACTCACTAAACATCATGAAAACAGCAAACAAAAACATAGAGACAGACATTATACCGACTGTACAACGATAGATGATTGAGAACCAAACTCCGTAGCGTATCGACGCAACAACTCTCTCTCTCTCACCAACTAAGACTCTAATGATTTATGCTTGATTAACACCAGATGAGAGATGAAGATGATAATAGGGATCATTTTTTAGACGGAATGAGGAGATTAATATTTAAAAGGAGGAAACGGAGCTCGTTTCGCGATCGCCAAGCTGCGGTCTCGCGGCACGAAACACTTAAATAAACCCTAGGTTTTCCTTCTTTGCACACTTCGCGACGCCAGACTTTAAAACTCGCGGACGCGAGATGCCCACTGGATTGAGTTTTTCCAATTTCCACGTTTTTTTGCCTTTTTCCGTACTTTTCCGTTCCACGGCCTCCAAAACCTACAAAAGTAATAATCAGTCCAAAACATGAGTTATTAGCTCAGAAATGGGTGAGAAATGGGGTAAAATCAGACAATCAAGTACAACCAAAACATGTATAATTTTGGTGTTATCAATCATCATCGGAAGGGTCCCCTCCAACAGGGCCACGTCTAGCCCTCTTTTGCGGCCGATGGCTACTAGGGTGCTGAAACCACTCGACGCTACTTATGTACCACTGCTGTTGCAACTCGAACGCATCTGGTACAAGTGCCTCGCGTGGGAGCCTATGGCGCTATACTCGGAGAAACAACTCATCATAAAGTTATCATATTAAATGTAAAAAAAACTCTATCTATGAATACATTCATAATTTACTATCTATCAAAATAACATACCGAGGAAAGCGAAAGAATGGGTCAACCTCTGTTTTTAGCAAAGCCCTAGGAACGAGTAAAACGCCTATGGGAGACAGGGAACATCTCTAAAATCCATATCTATAGTTAAAGAAACAACAACAACGAGTAAGTATATGAAGTAGTACGAATGGTGATTGTAATAAATATTATAAATAATAATGCAACTTACGTTAAAGGCGAGCAAAAATCCAGATAAGGACATTTTTCTGCTAACTTGGAACCGTCTGCTAAATGCACCTTTCATGTGCCTATATGTGAAGCTCCATATATATGATCCCCATGGATACTCAGAAAACACATCAAGCTCCTCGACAGCCCTGATTACCTCATCGAAAGCATAGCTTTTTGGCTGTTTTCCTAGGAAAACAAGCTCCACCATCATAATAAGTGCTATCTTCACTTTATCCTCGTTATTTAAGCTGAAAAATGATTCGTCCCAGACTTTGACAACCTCCTTGACCCTTATACGGAAAGGCTAGCCTCGTATAGGTCATGCTGGAACGGACCTTGGGAATAACCTTGTAATCAAGGTATCACCAAAGGCATGACTAATGTTGGGAAGCAGACCAAAAGGGAGTCCTGTAATAAGCATGAACTCCTGTCGGCCGAAAACCCGTATGTGACCTTCGATATTGAAGGTTAACTACTCAATTTCGGCATTCGGAACCGAAACCTCCCGCTGCAACATTCGGGTCACAAGAGAAGCGTCTCCAGTCTCCAAGGGTAGGTCGAGCCAAGGACCAAATGGAGTGGTCCTAAAAAGATTCACCATCTCCTGGTTCACCTCATACAATCTTTCCCTCATGATTTTACAATACGACAGCTTACTCCGAGCCGTCAAAGACGGTGGGTCATCCTAAACCATATTAACGTTGTTACTTTAAGGGGGAAAAAGAATTTGTATGTGATTTACACTACACTAGTCGCATATGATAGTACTTTTAAGCATATATTGATACATTGAACCATCAAATCTGTCGGTAATTCCACTTGTCCACACAAGAGGCGGTGAGTTTGGTGATGCCAAAAGTGCATTTTTCTAAAGTTTAGGGACTAAAAGTGTCAACTCCTAAAGTACAAGGACCAAAACTGCATTTCACTAAAGTTCATGTGCCAAAAGTGCATTCATATAAAGTTCAGGGACTAAAAGTGTCAACTCCTAAAGTACAAGAACCAAAACTTCATTTCACTAAAGTTCATGTGCCAAAAGTGCATTTTTCTAAAGTTCAGGGACTAAAAGTGTCAACTCCTAAAGTACAACGACCAAAACTGCATTTCACTAAAGTTCATGTGCCAAAAGTGCATTTTTCTAAAGTTCAGGGACTAAAAGTGTCAACTCCTAAAGTACAAAGACCAAAACTACATTTCACTAAAGTTCATGTGCCAAAAGTGCATTTTTCTAAAGTTCAGGGACTAAAAGTGTCAACTCCTAAAGTACAAGGACCAAAACTGCATTTCACTAAAGTTCATGTGCCAAAAGTGCATTTTTCTAAAGTACAGGGACTAAAAGTGTCAACTCCTCAAGTACAAGGACCAAAACTGCATTTCACTAAAGTTCATGTGCCAAAAGTGCATTTTTCTAAAGTTCAGGGACTAAAAGTGTCAACTCCTAAAGTACAAGGACCAAAACTGCATTTCACTAAAGTTCATGTGCCAAAAGTATCTGTTAAAATTCAAACTCAAAATTTCAAAATAAAGAACATTTTGTTTTCTTCATATTTTTCTTTGAATATTTTACTTTGATACTGAAACTTTTTATAATGGTAATATGAAATTAGAAATTATTGTTTCACATTTTGCGTAAATAATACTGCATACTTTAATTTTGACTACAATAACATGATTTTCTATAGAATTATATATTGCTTTCTATAAACTATAATGAAAATCAAGCGAACTTTATAACATAAATAAATATGTAAATTTAGATCTTGTATAATAAAAAAGATGGTTATTTATCACAAACAAAAACTAATCTCTTTAAAGTATGATCCATAAATTAGTTTTCTATAAACTAATCTCCTGCCATAAACTAATTTATATTAACAAACCATAAAAATCCCTATATACAAAATTTCTATAGCATTCATCTAATAAACCACAAAAACTTAAAAACACAAAAACTAATTGCATCTTTTAACTTACAAACCACAAAAACTTACAAACAAAACTTACTTGGTTTGCCATGAAGAACAACTTGACAAGATAAACCTTCACCACTAATAGCCGACAACTTCACGTGCATGGAATGTATAACCTTTTAATTAAACACAATTAATAAACACTTTGGTCCCCTCCCCAATTTTTCTACTACTAAATTAACAAGGAAAAAAAATTGGTCCCCCTATATTTGTTTAATACAGACGCTGAAGTGAAGAAGAAGAGGAGGAGAAGAAAATCTTGGATGCATGTGCTGAATGGGGGGGCTTATCGGCTGTTTTTATAAAGAAAAAAGTGATTTTAGGGTTAGGGTTTTCTACCGTTCCGACACGTGGCCGAATGGGGGAGACCTACCTATACTGGGCCGCTCCGCGAGGGCCGGTCGGGAGCGGGTGGTGCTTAGGTGGTGCTGAGGTGGCAGTCACGTGGCAGTGACGTGGAGGGGGAGCCGCTCCGCGCGGCTTCCCTTGGAGCGGCTGACGTGGAGATATTGGGCCCAGGTGGACCAGTCTCCGAGCGACACGTGGACGGGTGGAGTGACGAGGATTGGGCCACTCCGTGCGGCTGGGCCTGGAGCGGCCCAAATGCATTTTTTGCCGGCCTTCGTTTTTCTCACCGGAAACCGCCGAGGAGCGGCTACCGGCGCCGGAGAGCGGCCGGCCGGGAGCGGGTAGCTGGGTATATTGGTTACCGGAGGGAGAGATTGGGTAGGAGGTAAAGTGGGTGTTTTTTTTTTGGTATAATAATTATTTTCTCTTTTATAAATTGCTATTTTCAGTTATGTGTGGTTTAAAACTTGTCATTTTGGTTGTAATGATTTGTAATTTAATTCCATTGTAGTCCCTACTACTTTTTAGGCTAATTAATACCTTTAAAGTCAAAGGGACCAAAATAGTAAAAAAACATAAACCATAGTGACCGAATCAACAATAAATTGTAAGAGTAAATTACATATTTGGTAACCGTGGTTTCCACAATATTGCATTGTTGGTCCTTTATTTCAAAAATAATTATGGAGAAGGTCTATGTGATTTACATTATATTACATTGTTGGTCTCTAACCCTAACTCTGATCGAAGACAATTTGTTAAGCATAGGGACTAACAGTGCAATATAATGTAAATAGTTAGAATTAACAGTATAATATAGTATGAACTGATGCTGGGCAGAATGCGTGAAACGGATCGACAAACGTCAAATCCAAAATAGAAAGAACTTTCAAGCGAAAGAACTAAAAAAACACAAGAGATGAAACTCTTAATAATCTCACAAAGAGAATTATATTAAATTGAATAAGCTGAACCGATTACAAGGAAGCTTAAACCATCATATTTATAATCTAGACAAAACATAATTAAGGAAAGTAAATAATCCTAAATACTAATCCTAACTTGGTAAAAAAAAAACTAATATTTAGTAATAATCTTATTCTAAACTAGAGCATAATATTTACGTAATAAAATATTTAAATTAACAAATCATGGCTGGTAAATTGTATTATAAGTCTAAGAGGGTAAAATGTATTGACACTCACACCATTTTAATGACTGGTAAATTTTTTAATTCCAAATTTCTTGCATTTTTCCCTCTATAATCTCAAGATGACGATTATATACATATTTTAGCGTATTAAGTGTCTTTTAAAATTACACGCGATACCTTTATACTTATTAAGTTATTTTATTTTTTACTTTATGTTTTTCGATTTTTAACATAATTGGATCAAAAAGTATTTAATATTGGGGGGCTCCTTTCGAAAGTATCAACGATACGATTATAATGGTATCATTTGTTAAAATCAAAACATATTTTTTAAATATTTTAGCTAATATACGATATATGACCAAAACGTTTTGTAACACACAAAAGAGTTCCAAAATAGTTGTCTTCAAATGATGGGTTATAATATCGTGTTTATAATGGTTTAGTCGACTTCTAAATTTATAAGTCTAATAAATGGATCGTTTTTGTTTTTGGATGATCCCTGAATGGTGACATCGACCGTTCTTAACCATATTCCTACTTTCAATTTAGCCAACCCACCACATTATATACATGTATCTTATCACATAACGTCAATACCACATAATATCCTATAACTAAAACCAATAAATCTCAATGACCCTACATATAAACATAATAAAAGACAGTGAAGTTTATACCTCCAGCAAGGTTTCGTGGCGAGGATTGCGAATATGTAACTGCATTGATAGTTTATTTAACAATTGAAGAGTAATCTTAGTGAGAAAATAAGAGTTTTAGATAATATATAGACATAATAAAAGAGAGTGAAATTTTATTGAGAACGATTTTTTCTTATTATTATAAAAGTTTGATTAAGTGACGGTTTTAACACCTCAACTATTTTTTTATACCAAGTAAAACCACCGTGGATTGTCTAATAATAAACAGTCACCATTGTTATCGGCGGCTACCGTCGCTCCCAAATTCATCTTCCTTATAACTCTGACGAGGAAGGTCGAAGCTCAAATCCAGACCGACCTGCAACTTCATCGAAGATCAAACCAAACCATAAATAAAGTTTAATCTTCTTCTCATGATTCATCTCCAAATCTAGGTTTAATGGCATATTCGATTTCATTTTGTCAATCGGATTGTCCTTTGTCCTTGAGTTTTGTTTACTTAAAGAGACATTTCTCTTGTGATTTGTTCAAAAAATGAAAACCCACAAACCTGGAGCTTGCAGATGTGATGAGTTCTAACAGATTTGGAGCTTCAAGAACCAAGATTAACACATGTATTAAAACAAAACTTGAACAAATTCGATGATTTAAACTTGAACAAAACTATGGTTTTTGTTGGAGTTGAAGCTTCGATCGGAAACCCATTGAATCCAATGATTTGTTTGAATCCTTGATCAATACTCGGAAAGAGTACAAAAACCAATGTTTTGAAGATGAAGAAGAATCTCAATCTCTCTGTGACAAGAAATTAATACAAATTCGGAGAAAGAAGACAGTGATACAGAAGATTTTGTATTCGGTTCTTGTTACAACGGTGTTTCCTCCCTTTCAACGGAAAATATGTGCAACATTGATGAGGTGGTCTTCTTCCTAGGTCAGATTCTACCGTTATGACACTCGATTAGCTCCGACACTGCTGAGTTTGGCCATAAAATTAAACGGTCGCCATCGATGAGCACTATTGTTGACATTAAAAGCAACATAACCGACGTAAAACTCCAAACCCATAACCAGTTCCATTCACACCCGAGTCCACCACTACAGATATTATCCCAAAGTTTCTGGACTCTTTCACATGCCAACCCGAAAACATCTTCGTTTATGGAACTTTTTACAGGCGGATTAAATGAAACGACGTTGAAACTGCAAGAAACCGGGTTATCAGATCTCAAAAATCGTAGCAAGAGATTTAGAAGCCATAACAACAAAACGAATGAGGCGAAGTGTTACGGGAGGTTATCCGCCTTCAACTTCACTAAATCCAATTTTGCAACAGTTAGAGCAATTTCTACATCTTCAATCTGCCATGATTCTACAATTTCACTAAATCCAGTTTTCAGTGATTGTATTTTTCACTGTTTACCTGATGCATCGGATTAGTGATTCAATTAAATGACTTAATTCTCCGTGTTTTTATAATTTGATCTGCTATAACTAGTGTACTTAATTAATCAGAGCTAAACCATTGAGTGACTACTGATTGTTGCCAAAACTTGATTAATGTATATCCATTGAGACCAAAACTCACCACCACCATCTCCCTTTCTTCTGTAACCATAACCACCGCCAGCAACCACAAGTCACAACCACCACCATTTGCACTTCCACCACCTTCTCTATCTCCCACCACCACTCCTCACTTGCTACGATCCCATTATCTCCACCCACCATCTGATTCGATTCACGACAGCACAGAGACAATTGAATGCCACCATCGCCGACAACCACCACCACCATTTCCACTTCCACCACCGTCCGCCACCATCTATCAACCACCACCACCAGAGAACATGACAAAGAGTCAATAGATCTGATTTTGGTTTTTCGTTCTGCCGAAGAAGATCATCGGAACCCTTCTCTTATCCACCACAGCAACGCACATGATGCGGTAATATATATATATATATATATATTAAAACAAACCAAATTTTACCCTTAAAATCAACCCAACTAATATTACCACATTCATAGGCAAGCGTACCTGATCAGTAATAATATAGTGTAGGTAAGTCTACTGATCGTTCTTACCACAGGGAACAGTGAAAGGTAAGGGAGGTTGATTGATAACTCCAAAATTATACATGTTTTGGTAGTTTCGTTTTGCAAAGTTTAACCCCATTTTAGCTCATTTCTTGGATGTTTTACTTACAAAAGCTACTGAATCTTGGTTTTACAGGTTTTGGAGACCATTGAGCGGAAAAGTACTATTAGTTGTGAAAAAGTGGAAAAAAGTGCAAAAGTAGAACAGAGAGCTTTCGCGTCTGCGAAGCCTATACTTTCGTGTCGCGAGGAGTGGAAGTTTTAGAAGATTCCTGCTTTTTGGTGGATTTCGCGTTGGAGTTCAGAAGTTTAGCGCCGCGAAGTGTTTGAAGACCCTAATTGGAATATTCTAGAAGGAGATGAAAAGGAAAAGTAGGGTTCATTAAGTGTTTAGCGCCGCGAAGCTGCTGCCTCGCGATCGCGAAGTGGGCCGAACAACTTTTATAAATACTGGCTTTCACCCTGATTTGGAGATATAGACTCATAAATTAATTAGCTTTATTCCAGAGTCAGTAGTCAGTCGAGGTGAGAAAAAAGGAGAGATTTTATGAGTGTTGATCGTGAGCGGATTGTTATCCGGAGTCTCTTGTCCGGTATTCGATCATCTCCAGTTTCACGGTCGGTATAAAGTCTGTTCTTTTATTCTTGTTTTTTTTTATAATGTCTAGTGAGTAGGTTTATTTAGTAGTACTTGTTATGGTTTTGAAGAACCTTGTTGGATGATGTTTTGGTATTAATTGATTTATTAGTTTTGTTTGGTTAATTGAATGTTTGTCTTTGATTCTGAAGTTAGTGTTTTGACTGTGGCTATCTGAACTTGTTGGTTGGGTGTATCTATTGTTAGATAGGTAGAGTCCTTCGGGTTAATCAACCTCCTTTACCTCTTATTCCGGTGACGTAGAGTAAAGTGGTAATTAGTGTGCTTGGACCAAAAGTAGACTATTTAGGAAGATCTCACGACCTAGCATTAGTTAGGGTGACTTTTGCTAGACTACTTGACAACCAGTCCCTGCATTTGGGCCGAGAGACCAACCTGGTTTATAATCGAAGATAAAACATGTTAGGGTGCTTTTAGCTTAAATTCTTACAATAACCAAATAAACTATGCTTTTGTGATTTAGTTAACTCATCCACAAGGGGATTCAACCTACACCATAATAAATACTATTTTGTCTAGTAATTGTTTTAAAGTAAAGTTTTCATCTTTTTAGTGTTTTAAAATAACTTTCAAAAGAAAACCCCCTTTTTGGTTAATTGAACTTTATAAGGTTTGTCTTGAATAACTTGACTGTTCCTAGTGGTAAGAACGATACCCGAACTTTCCTAAATTATATTGCTTTCGATCAGGTACGCTTGCCTGTGAGTATGGTGATTGGTTAGGTTATTTTGTGGTTAAACTTGGTTTTGTTTTTATATATACATTTTACACCATCAAGTTTTTGGCGCCGTTGCCGGGGAACGGTAGTTATTCAATTTAAATCTTTGTAGTTTGGTTAATCGATCCTTGTGAGGGATTTCCGCAAGTTGCCCTTGATCGTTTGTTGTGTTTTCAGCGAAGGATTAGTGGAGCCGTTTGCGGAACCGGAGAGAGAGTTGAAGAAAAAGAACAAAAAGAAGTCAAAAGTAGGAAAAGCTCGTCCGAGAGCTTTGAATTTCGAAATGGGAGACGAAGCACCCATGTGGAACACCCGGAGGACCGCTCCTACCATGCCAACGCAACCTATCACGAAGCCGAATCTAGAGACGGAGATTAAGGGTCAATTTCTCTACATGATAAAGGAGTTGACCTTTGACGGAAAAAGCGATAGCAATCCTATCGTTCACATTGAGAGCTTCGAGGAAATTTGTGATCTGTTCAAAACCGAAAACAATCAGGATGCAATCCGTCTTCGGTTATTCCCATTCACACTTCCGGGAGAAGCTAAGTCTTGGCTTCGTTCTTTGGAGCCTAGTTCGACCGCTACTTGGGAGGACTTACGATCTAAGTTCTTGTCCCGATTCTTTCCGTCGTCAAAGATAGATAAACTACGAGCCGAGATCCGTTCATTCCGACAAGATGAAGACGAGACGATTTCCGAAGCATGGGAAAGATTCAAGCATCTTCTAAATTCGTGCCCGAGTCACGGATTAAATAAGAGTGATCAAGTCCAAACTTTCTATAGTGGGCTAAATTACTCTTCTCGTGGTACTTTGGACTCATCCGCCGGTGGTGTGTTCATGTACAAGACCCCCACGCAAGGATACAATCTTCTCGAGGATATGTTGATCCACAATATAGATTGCAAGTCGGATAAGCGCTTGCACATTCCAAAAATGGCCGGAAAGATCTCTACCGAATTCGATCCATCCGAGGAGTTAGTCGCCATGAAGAATAAACATGTAAGGTTTGAACGTAAAATAGATGAACTAATCAAAAGTGTTCATGCTTTACAGGTTGGATCCGAGGAGTGCAAGGGACCTCACCTTACAAAGGATTGCCCAAACAAGCCGATGATGACACCCGAGGAGGTGAACTTTATCAATCGAGGACACTACCAAGGGAGGTGGTGTTAGTAATTATGTGCATAAGTTGACAAACCGTTTGATCGCACATCCAACGTTATAATACAGTTGAGGGTCACACCTGTGAGGACCTATAATTCGGATAGTAAATTAACCCTAGTTTGGAGAGTTTGGTTTTATAATAGTAAATTATAAAACAGTTGGGTGTTTTCTGTAAAAACTGCAAAGTAAAAGGTTTCTAATAATTAATTAATGGTTATATATATTTATTAGTTAAATAAATATATAAAGTTAATTAATTGGTTTATAATTATCTAGAATTAATAATTATATAGTTAATATAATAATAGTGTATATTCTTCCTTAAGGAGAAAAAAAGAATAAAGATAATTATGGAAATTATTCTTTCTTAGAGAGAAAGAAAGAATAAAGCTATCTGATATATGGATGTTTTTCCATATAAATAGATATGCTAGGCTATTAGTTTATTCATTCATTGATTAATAGCTTTCTTACCAAGAAACCTCTCTCTCTCTCCCTCTCTCCATTCTCTCTCTCTTTCTGTCGATTTAGACAAAAACCCGAAAACCAGTTTCGCTTTTTCATGTTTTATTCGATCGTGTTCTTCGCGTACAGTTAGTCCGTGAACGTTCGGGGTTAGATCCAGCTAGAAAGAATTTCGTTTGGTCGATTACGGGTGGATTTATCTCGAGCAATCAAGGTAATAATCCTAAACCTATTATTATTATTAGTTGTGTTACTTAAATAAAATAAACAATATAGATCTGTGATGTTTTCGGGATTTATATCATTATTGCTTCCGCTTAATCAAACCAGTTAGGTTTGATTGTTTAAACCTTTGGGAACAGTTTGTTTCACATGGTTTTGTCGTGTATCTTGATCTAGTTAGGTTTGAGATCACAATTTTTCTCGTGTCAGTTTCATACGAGGATTGCACAAAATCCCTACAATGGTATCAGAGCCACAGGTTTATTTGTTTTATTTTATCTGTTTATAGATCCGTTAAATAATTGATTCTTGCAAATAAAGTTTGTTGATAATCGTTTAGCATAAAAATTCGTTTTTATCGGTTTGAATAAAAATCTGATTTTTATCAGTTTGAGTAAAATCTGATTTTTATCAGTTAAAATCTTTTTCAGTTTCGAATTAAGATTTTGAGATTATTTGTTACTGTTTTTCCGTTTATCGTTTTATCAGTTTGTTTATCTCGTTAAAACTGAAAAACATGAAAAGAACACATGGTAGCGTGATCGGTGGCGGAACGGTGCCACATAGCAACCGGACCATTTCACCGATCGCCGGTCAAACCACGACGGCGGCGGAACGGCAGCTGTGGCCGACCGAACCGCTAGCCGGATCGCCAAAGCCACACCACTAGATCGATGGCGGTTGTGATCGGCGATGATGGCCGAACCGCGCACGGTGGTGGCAGTGATGGCTAATTCCACCGGCTGCCATGGAGAAACCCTAGGCGACGCCGGTGGCGGTTTGTTGTTTTTGAATCGCCGGCCGTGAGCGGTGACCAAACCGTGGCCCGAACCATAGCTGCACCACCGTTTGTGGTGGCGGCTGTGTTTTTCGACGATGGCGGTTGTGGCCGCAGTTGTCGCAAAGGTCGACGGCGACGGTGGCGATGCTTTGGCGTTGCCGCCGATCATCGCCGGAGCCGTGCGATCACCAGCCGTAGTGATTGGCGGCGATGGATGCGACGGTGGTGATGTGGTTGTTTTCTGCTCGTCGACAGCGGCGATGGTGGTGGCATCCGCCGCTGCTGTCGTCGCCGGTTGGCAGTAGTGGTGGTGGTTTGTTGTTGACGACCGTAAGACGGCAGCGACAATAGCCGTCTGCTGTCGAATCGCCGATCGCCACCTGTGGGTGGTGATCACCGACGTTGGCAGCGACGATGGTGGTGTTGTGCTGCCGCCGTCATCGGCAAAGGTTAGTCACCACCGATAGTGGTGATCGACGGCGATGAATTGTCGGTAAGTCACAAGTTGCGTAATCACGGGTTTTTCGATCAAATTAGGCCACGATAAAAATGGGCTCAAAGCCCAGAAATTTTTTGGACCCAGTTTGAGGCCCAAAGGGGTGTTCATTGGTTTGAGGATTTTATCCATTTTACTCCAATAATTTTATTTGTTTTATAAAATTATTTGAAGGGTTTTTAATAATTATTAAACTTGTGTTTATGGAACCAGTTATTTGACTCAGTTTTAGTCAAAAGGGCCGGATGTCATGTTTGACCAGTTGGTCGAACCACGACACAATTTTTGGGCCAGTGTCTAAAATTCTGACCAGTTGGTTCGGAATGTCCGGTTTGATATATTCTTGGATAAAAGCGAATATTTTAGAAAATTGGTTTTATTTTATAAAAAATAGATTTATAGCTTATAAATCGTAGGTAATTTTATAAAACCAATTTCAGAATAAAATATTAGTTTCGATTTGTAAAACAGTTTGTTTTTGTTAATCAGTTAAAATCATGTTTTGCGATAAACCAAACGAGACATTATTTAAACGGATCTAGGATTTGTTTTATGCCATATATATGTTGCTTGTTTATTTGCTTTATATAAATGCATAAACTGTTCTTATACCTATTGTGTATATTATCTGCATGTCTATTATAGTATTTGCCAACTTAGACCCTTGGATTATTTTGGAGAGGCCTGCGTGCCACTTACAACTCCGTTATAATGTAAATGACCTTAGGATAGCTTTTAAATAATTTTCCTTCCGAAGTTCCATGAGAGGTGCCGAGGCCAGTGGGAGCTATGCGAGAAAATTGAAGACTTATAATTAGTAGGTCTTTTTGGTCCTTTAGGAATTAGTTGGCAAATCTATAATTAGACGTTTTAAGTGCGTAGTTGTTAATATTTAACTGCGTAAATATGTTTATCTATTTGCTCATGATTAGTTGATAATTATTGCATGCTTAGCTTTTATCAAACGTTTTAAAATTAAGAGAGAGTTTTAAAACTATTTAATCATGAGATCTAATAGGTTTTTAAAATTAAAATTACCAGCTTTTCAAACCTTTTCAAATGGTAGATTTTATTTTTAAACAAACCTTATATTTTTTATAAGATCGTTTTTCTTATAAAGGCATGTTGACAAAACAGTTAGTTTTTTTAGTCAATAGGTATGCTTTCAAAACAGTTAGTTTTGGTTAGCAGTCATGCTATTAAAACAGTTAGTTTTAATTAGCAAGTGCTTTTAAAACAGTTAGTTTTAAATAGCGTGTATGTTTAATAACAGTTGGTTATAAAACATCAGTTGCCTTTTAAACAGTTAGTTTTAAATAGCAAAGTTTTTCAAAATACTGGAAATTAAAAATGGTTTTTCAAAACCCTAGAAAATCATAGATCAGTAAGTGCAACCCACTTAGGGACCCTTTTGGCGTAAGGTACGTGGATGTTGGAAGAGAACAAGCCTTGGGCACTCACGTTCAAACCCCAAGTTGAGAGGGGTGTGATAAGTACACCATTCCCAAGTGGTGCGATCTATTTTGGTTCTATAATGTTTATCGTGTCGTATCGGGCCAAAGTGCACTTAGAGGGACTAAAACATGTACGGTAAAAACCGATGTCCGAAAAAGATCTAGGAGTCATGTCAGTTAGATGTGATTGGTAAAAGTCCTTACCTACCGAAATAGTACGGGCCTGGTGGGACGTGAACAAGCCGTACATCAGGGCATATGAAATAAGGGTCCTAGCCCAAATATTTATCATTTAAGGGTTTATTGATAGTTATTGGGAATCGTCTATTCACAGTTACTAAAACCAAATCTTTTAAATGTGTAGATGGCAAACACTGTAACCAACACTAATAACCTGTCTCTTCGCTCCATTCTCGAAAAAGGACAAGCTCACTGGAGCTAACTTCCTCGACTGGGAGCGCAATCTGATGATTGTGCTCAGGCACGAGAAGAAGTGGTACGTCCTAGAAGAGCCTCTAGGTGAGGCCCCTCCAGCAAATGCAGCTGCCAATTTGAGAAATCCTTATAGAAAGCATTCTGACGATTTGCTGGACGTTGGCTGTCTCATGCTTGCGACTATGAGCCCAGATCTGCAAACAGGGCTCATAAACACCAATGCCTATGACATGATCCGCCAGTTGAGGGACATGTTTCAGATGCAAGCACGCACAGAGCATTATGATGCCACCAGGGCACTGAACGCGTGCAAGATGGTCAAAGGGACCTCGGTGAGTGATCACGTCATGAAAATGAAAAGGCACATTGATCACTTGGAGAGGCTATGTCACCTAGTTCCGTTGCAGTTAGCAACATATATGATACTCAACTCACTGTCTGAGGATTACAAGCAGTTTGTAATCAATTATAATATGAACAACATGGAAAAGACAATTGCTGAGTTGCATTCCATGTTGAAACCGCTGAGTTGAGTATGGGGACCGGGACCAAGACCAAGGATGTGCTCATGGTCAGAGATGGTGGGGTAAAGAGAAAGCGTGGGCATGGAACACCAGCAAGGGCAAAAGCCAGCCTCAGGCTAGCCAGAGTGTGACGAAGGTCGAAAATATTGACAAACGCAAGGGCAAGGGCATTAATGCCTCAGGTGGTCAAAAAGTGAGGTGCCCATGATTGCGAGGATCTACATGCAAGTTTATTAGATATTTATCAAGACAATCTTATTTTATGTTTGTGGTTTTAAAACAATTTTTTGAATGGTTGTGATTTTTGATAACTATGGTTTCTTAAAATTGTTTTTAAAAAATTGTCTTGATTTAATATCTTGTGCATGATAATGTTTTGAATCTGTTCAAAGTCAAGATTGACTTGATTCAAATAGTAGATCCTAGATGTTGTCTATTACACTAACAGAATTACTTCAATGTTTTAATTAGTTGATTTGAAGTAATAGTTATATGAAAACTGTCAAAACACACGAAGTACTATTATTTTAGGAATGTGTTTTGAAATAAAACATACATGAGTAAAAAGGATTATAAACGTATCTTATAGTCAGTGTTAATTGCTCATATGTTTTAGAAAGAATTTAGGATGTTATCTCAGATGACGTTGATAACATCGGTACTTATAAAACTAGGAAATTCCAAGCCTCGGAATTAGGATTTGATAAAATCCAGTTAACTTTTATAAATACTAAAATTCTAGCAGAAAAATCTAACGACTCTAGATTTATTACTTAAAATAGAATTGACTAGATAGTCAAGTTTTGACTAAAGTCAATAGTTAATTTTGAGTAATGGTTAGGTTTTCATATAGGTTAGTGGGAGCCCAGTTTATTCTATATCTAGATCTGTGATAAAGAATAAAAGATATATATATATATATATATATTAATTATTGATTTATTATATCTCAGAATTATAATCCAGGTAGGATATAAATTGATAAGATATAAGATCTACCTTTTAGTTAAAAAGGATAGAAAGATAGTTTCTTAATTTTGAGACAGTACAAAGTCATAATTGACTTTGAGAAGATCAATAATTAAATAGTGTTGGAATAATTAATAAAGATATCAAGTATCTTTTGGACTCCGAAGTGTTGTTAAAACACTAAGATAAATTTCCTAGATTTACCAGTTTGGTAAATAGAGATTTAGTCTGATTTCAGGTAGAAATCATTCATCTACACAGCAACTAAGGAAAGTTACAGTTTGATTTTACATATTTAAGGAAACCAGGAGTTATTCCAGTATCTCCAGGTTCAGGGAATATGGTAAAAATCTAATTTTGTTTTAAGGTGTTTGCAAAAGCAAAATTAGCAGAATCAAGTATTAAGTATCAGTTGATATTAAACTTGTATGGTTTTGGTTGTTTTCTTTGATTAAGTACGGTAAACACTAATCAAAGGGTTTGAACTGAAGGAGGGTGATACTTCGTTTAAATCAGTATTAGTATTCGTTGAATAGACACCATAAAAGTGACTTAGAAATGCTATTAATTTTGTTATTATTATAGAGTGGAATATGGACTATACAAAATTAGTTTCTTTGTTTACTTTTACATTTAGCATGTTTTTGATCCGGGAATAAAAACTAGTTTCAGTTTTTATTTGAAATTATCTGTGACAACTTATCAAGGTGGGAACCTGAAAGGCTTATAAAGTCATCGTGGGTTTTGGGTTAGTTATGATCAGTCGTTGAATAACAGCTACAAGTAATGTAGACCAAAAACTGCACGGATATTCGATAGAGCAGCGAATATCGGATGTGATCCGCCGGTTGAGATTACTCAATGGATTTAGTCATGAGTAAAACTCCCAGAGGTTGTCCTTAGCACATGAGATATTTGGTTTGGCATTACGAGGACCGTTGGATACTTAGTACGTTCTAACATCACGCCGTAACAGGGTGGTCATACGGGACGTAACTAGATTCAGCAGAAGCCGTGGTGACAAATGCAGATATGCAAGATGGGATTTGCACCTCTTCTATGAAGAGAGATATTTCCGGGCCCCTTGACTGACTGAAAAGACTGATAAAGTGCATGGCCATGCCCAAACGAACTGATTTGTTCTTTGTCATTTACTAATCAGTAGAGGTCGGATAGTCGAGAAACATAATCATGAGTATTCAGAGTTGACTATATCCATGCTCATACTCATAGATGAAATATCGTGATGCAAAAGGAAAAGCCTAGTTATACCCGATTTGTGGACAGTTTGTTCATGAATGTTGTTTCCTTCTCGGAACCTTTTATCACCTACCTGGGTATAAGAGTGCTTATAACCTGGTTAGCCTAAGTGCCTGTCTAGGGGCCTCCTTAGGTCCGTGTCATCAATCTGGTATTGCCAACTTGCACAAGTGGGAGTCTGTTAGTAATTATGTGCATAAGTTGACAAACCGTTTGATCGCACATCGAACGTTATAAGACACTTGAGGATCACACCTGCGAGGACCTATAATTCGGATAGTAAATTAACCCCAGTTTGGAGAGTTTGGTTTTATAATAGTAAATTATAAAACAGTTGGGTGCTTTCTGTAAAAACTCCAAAGTAACTTAATCAAATAACGCAGCGGATAAAACGAACCCGAACAGAGATCCATCCGTAACTTAATCAAATACAATTATCAAGGGGGTTTTACGCGTTTACCTTTAACGATAGAAAAATTTCTCCGAAGGCTAGTGAGGGATACACAGCTACTGCACCACCATTGAGACTGGCTGCTAGACCGCCTAGGATTGATCGGAAAATTCCGCGAGTGTGTGTGTGTGTGTGTGTACGGCCGGCGGCCAAAAGAGGGAGAGAGAGATTTGGAATTTCTTGGTGAGAAAATAACAATGAAATCAGATGATTATCTTACTGCCTTAACCCTATATTTATAAAGATAAATATGGCAGTGTGATAAGGAATCTGAAACCAAAAATAACTCCCCATGATTATCTTTAATTAATTAAACTTATTAATTAAATAATCATCTTTAACTGATAAATAATAAATAAACAATTTCTTATTTCTTATTTTCTCTCTTTTAAATAATTAAACTTAATTAATTATTTCCACACACTATAAATCCAAATGGTCTCAAGTTGGGTGTGTAGCAGTGTGACCCACTAGTGTCTTATAACATTGGACATGATGATCTAAATTATTGTCTTGCACATAATCCCTTCAGACTCCCACTTGTGCCAGACAAGTAACTTAACTGTCACCATTAGCCTAAGGAGGTCCCTAGCCAGACATTTACGTTAACCGGGTTATAAGATCTCTTATAGCCAGAGATACGATTCATATTTGAATTGTACACAGGTTCATTCCTTTTACACACGATATTTCTAAAATGAGTTTTAGACATGGAGCTGAGATTGTTCAATCATAAACTCAAGTGTTTCCTGACATTGATCTCGATTGCCTGCAGTTACGAAACTTCCCAAATAACTAATGTTATTCTATCCGAGCGTGGCCACGCATTTCTGCCAATCTTAATCGCCAGGGGACCCGGAAATATCTCTCCCATAAAGGAGGTGTAAATCCCATATTGACTACCCGCATCTGTAACCATGGCTTCCGCTGCATCTAGTCATGCCCCTTATGGCCACACAGTTACGGTGCAGCGTCAGAGCATGCTAAGAGTACAGTAGTCCTCATGCTTATAGACCAGATATCTCAGGTCTAAGGACAACCTATCATCAAGTCAACGCTTATGACATAGGCTACATGAAGCAGACTTGAAACTGGTCACCTCCAATACTCATTCACTCTGATAAGTACTTACGAATGTTCAATCATATCAACTATATATAAAACATTCATAATAGCGTTATAACCCTACTGAGGTTCCCACCTCAATAAGTAGCTACGGAATTTAGATTTTTCAAACTTGAGAAAAATCATGGATAACCTTATATATGCAAAAAGTAATTTCTGAAACATTTCATAAATAATATCTCTTTATTTCAAACACATTGTGAAATAAACTTTTATAATGTTTCAAAATATTACATTAATAATCGATAACATAAACTAACTACTAGTATCCAAGTACTGCATTCCTATGGAACTAGCATGCCCCTCATGCTTAGCTCTAGCTAGCGGCTTTGTTAGCGGATCTGCAACGTTCTCGTCCATCGAAATTTTGCATATTCTCACATCTCCTCTTCCAATGATCTCTCGGATGAGGTGATATTTCCTGAGTACATGTCTCGACTTGTGATGTTCTCTGGGCTCCTTTGCTTGTGCTAATGCTCTAGAGTTATCAAAGTAGATATCTATGGGTCTAGAGATACTGGCTACAACTCTTAGATCCGAGATAAAATTCCTGAGCCAGACTGCTTCCTTTGCTGCATCTGATGCTGCAATGTACTCTGCCTCTGTAGTGGAATTTGCTATGGTGTCTTGCTTCGAGCTCTTCCACGAGATCGCGCCTCCATTTAGGGTAAATACATATCCTGATTGTGATTTAAAATCATCTTTGTCGGTCTGAAAGCTAGCGTCAGTGTAGCCTGTGACACTAATCTTGTCCTCAGATCCTCCAAAGACCAAGAACATTTCTTTTGTCCGTCTCATGTACTTAAGAATGTTCTTGACAGCCACCCAATGGGCTTCACCCGGGTTCTGCTGGTATCTGCTAGTAACACTTATCGAGTAAGCAACATCAGGCCTCGTACATAACATGGCATACATAATCGATCCTATTGCTGAAGCATAAGGAACTGATTTCATCTTGTCCTGATCTTCACTAGACATAGGACATTGTGCTTTACTTAGCACTATGCCATGCTGATTGGGATAAACCCTTTCTTGGATTCATCCATCCTGAATCGTTTCAGGATTTTTTCAATGTATGTACTCTGACTAAGCCCAATAAGCCGTCTAGATCTGTTTCTATAGATCTTTATACCAAGTATATAGGCGGCTTCTCCAAGGTCTTTCATTTGGAAACACTTGCTTAACCAACTCTTTACACTCTGTAAAGTTGGTATATCATTTCCAATGAGTAGAATATCATCTACATATAAGACCAAGAAGGTTACTACGCTCCCACTGAACTTTGTGTAAACACATGGCTCAAACTCACTTTTAGCAAAACCAAATTCCTTGATTCGTACATCAAAGTGTAAGTTCCAGCTCCTGGATGCTTGCTTTAATCCATATATGGATTTTAGCAGTTTGCACACTTTATCAGGATTCTTTGGATCTACAAAACCTTTCGGTTGTTGCATGTAGACGTCTTCTGTTAACTTCCCATTCAGGAAAGCCGTCATAACATCCGTTTGCCAAATCTCGTAGTTGAAATACGCTGAAATGGCCATTAAAATCCTGATAGACTTTAACATTGCTACTGGTGAAAAGGTTTCATCATAGTCGATACCATGAGTTTGCATAAAACCTTTTGCAACCAGTCTAGCCTTAAAAGTGTGCACGTTTCCGTCCATATCAGTTTTCTTCTTGAAAACCCATTTACGTCCAACAGCTCTACAGTGTTGTGGTAAATCTGTCAACTCCCATACTTGGTTGTCGTATATGGACTGCATCTCTGCCTTCATAGCCTCCTGCCATTGTTCAGACTCACTGCCTGATACAGCTTCTCCATAGGAGGTTGGTTCATTCAAGTCTCTACCATCCTGAGAGACTAGGAACCCAAGATACCTATCTGGTTCTTGCCTTACCCTAGTGGATCTGCGAAGGTCCTGTGTTTGCACTTCCTCAATCGTTTCCGGTTGAGTCTCAACATGTTCTTGTTGAGTGATTGGCTCAACTATCGGTAAAGTGACATCTTCCTCTACTACCTGTAGGTCTACATCATTTCTGGTATTTTCAGTGCTGAGAAACTTATCCTCCAGAAATTCTCCAATCCGAGCTACAAAGACTTTGTTCTCGGTAGGATTGTAGAAGTAATATCCCACAGTGGTCTTGGGATAACCTACGAAGACGCACTTATCTGATTTGGGCTTGAGTTTTTCAGAGGTTGGTCGCTTGACGTATACCTCACAACCCCAAATCTTCAGAAAAGACAATTTAGGTTTCTTACCCGTCCAAATTTCGTATGGTGTCTTTTCTACCGATTTAGTCGACACTCTGTTCAGAATGTGGGCCGCTGTTTCGAGCGCATGTCCCCAAAATGATACTTGCAGCGAGGAACGACACATCATTGATCGTACCATATCCAGTAAAGTACGATTTCTCCTTTCTGACACACCATTCATTTGAGGTGTATACGGAGGTGTGAGTTGTGAGACAATCCCACATTCCATCAAATGATTGTCGAATTCCGACTCAGATATTCCCCACCTTGATCTGACCGCAAAAACTTGATCTTTCTGTCAAGTTGATTCTGTACTTCATTCTGAAATTCCTTAAATCTTTCAAAGGCTTCAGATTTATGTCTTATTAGGTAGACATAACCATATCTACTGAAATCGTTAGTAAAAGTGATGAAGTATCGGTATCCTCCCCTAGCCTCATGACTGAAAGGACCACACACATCTGTGTGTATTATTCCTAACAATTCATTTTCCCTTTCATTGTCTTTATTGAAGGGCTGTTTTGTCATCTTGCCAGATAAACAAGATTCACAATTGTCAAAAGGTCTAAAATCGAAAGACCCAAGAAATCCTCCTTTCTGGAGTTTTTCTATGCGTTTCTTGTTTATGTGACCGAGACGACAGTGCCAGAGGTAAGTCTGATCCTCAATCTCTTTGGATCGTTTACTTATATGATAGACTTCCTTATTTTCTTGTAGATTTAAAACATATAGACCATTAGAAGGAGTTGCTTTGAAATAAAAGACATCATTCTTAAAGCAAGAGATAAGTTTATAATCATATTTATAACAAAAACCTTGGTCTACAAGTAAATCGAAAGAAATAACATTTTTGATCATTTTAGGAACATAGTAACAATTTTCAAGTTCCAACACTAGACCCGAGGGTAAACTAAGACTGTAAGACCCTACAGCTTCAGCTACAAGCATCGCGCCTTCACCGACTCTTAGGTTCGAACGGTCTTTCCTCAGTGTCTCCCTTCTTTTGAATCCCTGTAAATGATTACAAATATGGTTACCACTGCCTGTATCAAGTACCCATGATTCATAAGAAGTGATCAAACAGTCTATCATAAAGATACCTGGTGCATCGGGTAAACCGATGTCTAGCTGGTCGATGTCCATCGAGTGAGCACAAATATCCTTTCTACCGCATTCTGGGAATCTCAGATCTCCCAGCTCGTCAATCCAATCTGTGTCCATGAGTTCAGCAGCTGCTGCGGTTTCGGCTCTAAACTGGCCAAAATATCCTCATGAAGCTTTGCCACGTCTCTCTTTGGTTCTCCGATGTATGCACTAACTGTAGAAGATCAAGTTGATCAAGACATGATTTATTTATAAAACTTAGGGGGAGATTGTTAGCTTATTTATAAGCTAATAATTACAAGTTTTATAAATGAAAGCCTTTTACATTGTATGAATTGTTGGTTTCATATTCTACAATTGGTATCAGAGCCGGAGCCAATCGTTTGATTCGTTTCGATCCTTCGAAATCAACAATTCGAGATGTTCTGGAAAGACAAGACACGGGGATACAAGTTTGTAGTTTTGAGATTTTATAAATTTTGAGTGAATATTGGTCGAAATAGACCTTGAAGTCGTAACAATGTTGCTGGACAGAAACATTGTGTGCTGATTGTATATTGAAGACGACAAGAGGCAAACGAGAGAGGTTCTTCGGAATTTCATAGAGGTTCTTCGGGATGTCACAGAGCCTCTTCGGACCATAGAGGGTTCTCACAGAGGGTGCTCACAGAGGGTGTTCACAGAGCTTCTTCGAGATGTCACAGAGCCTCTTCGGACCACAGAGGGTGTTCACAGAGGGTGCTCACAGAGGGTGTTCACAGAGCCTCTTCAGAATGTCACAGAGCCTCTCCGGTGTCACAGAGCCTCTCCGAGATCACAGAGACTCTCTGTCTCATAGAGCCTCTCCGGACCACAGAGCCTCTTTGGATCTTCATAGAGCCTCTACGGACCACAGAGCCTCTCCGGACCAAAAAGCCTCTCCGAACCATAGAGCATCTCCGATCATCTTAGGACCTCTGTTGTACTTCAAGTTATAAGACGACCTTCTTGTCATTCTTCTCAACTTGCCACAAGCATAGCTCACGAATCTCTTTGCTCACTGCTTGCTCTCGTTGAAAAGTTTTGCAAAGGGTGAACTTATGCATTTGATTACAGAGATGCATCTACCAACAAGTGAATGTGCGGTGTTGAAGTGTCACAGATCTTCATGCAAGTTTCAGTTTATGTTCACTTCGAATTTCCCAGTGCTTAACCCGACAAGTGTCATTTCCGTTTGTACGATGGAGTGTATTTTCCCCCGAAAGCCCATGATTATCCCGAAATTAATTTTCCTTATTGAAATTAATTTTCTCTCGATCCCCCACTGTTCACGATTCTCAATGACAAGTCGGTTTTGTATACGTCATTTCGGATTGTTGATGATCTAATGTCGTATTTGGTTGGATTATACAGAATGACGGTTGCATTCAGAATTATGGAGTTTTATTCGATGGGATTATTCCTCTTGGGGTAGAGTTGAATTTATCCTTTGGATGCTATGTATGATGTTTGGTACACTCTTTTTGCGCTCAACTTATATACAGTTCATCGTCATAGAGGTTCGATTGTGATCTAGAAGTCTGAGTGTCGGTTGTCATCTGTCTGGCTATGAAGACCAAGTCGAGGTTCGGTTGTCTTCATTTCTGGACGCTTTCTGGAAAACGGCTATATTTTTGGACAGTGAGTGGTGCATGTTTCTCCCAGTACTTTGAATGTTGATGGTGTTGGTACGAGCTCGCTTTGAGGGGGAGCTCGAGATCATTTTGATTGCCGGCATCTACTTTTGCTTTATAAAGAAAGCAAGGGGGAGAAGATTCAACATGCTTTATTTATAAAACTTAGGGGGAGATTGTTAGCTTATTAATTGAGCTAATAATACAAGTTTTATAAATACAAGCTCAAATTGTAACATTTGTTTATTATTATGTATTTGGGCTTGTAAGTTGTTTGTATGGGCTTGGGCTTAGGGGATGGTCTACATAGTATATATAGTGGGAATGCCTTGTATTCAAAATCGATCTATCATCTTTGTAATTGACTCAAGAGAGCATCAATGAGAGTCGACTTCCATTAATTGTTTGTTCTTCATTTCCGCACTTTACATTCAATAAAGTTGATCTCATCTTCATCTTTTACATATGAATTGTTGGTTTCCTATTCTACAGGTACGTATCTCGTCCGTGAGAGAACCACATGAGATGTACTAGCTCCTCCTGAACCATCTTATATCCCATGCGTGACAAACTTTTAAAGAGTCTTCTCATTTCTAGGAGATGATCTATAACGGATTGACCCTTTTCCAGTCTCAGAGAATAGATCTCTTTCATGATCAGATATTTCCCACTTTTCTTATAGAAACCTACCTGGTTTTCTATATTCTTCACGACCTCATGGCAGTATCTAACCCTTAAATCAGCCGTGAACTCAGGTGAGGTAGAGAAAGATAGAATCGACATCACATTAGATTCGTCAACCATGAATTTAAAGTATTCAGCAAAATCCTTTTCAGGAGAATTGCATTTGGGTCGTGAAATGGGTTTCTCTATCACGTACCGCTTACCCTGTGCATCCAAGACATTGTCAAGGTGCATTTTCCAGACCGGAAAAATTTGGCCTGTAAGCTTCCATTTCCCCATTATAAGGCGGAAAGACTCCTCAGGTGAATAAAAGGTAATAGCAGACATCTACAGAAAAATTTAAATTCCAATTTAGTTATCTGATTATATCTCTAATAAATTATTACCTTAGAACAATAAATTTACTAGACTAGAATCCATATTTCACATGAATTGACAAGCAGTTTGGTCACACAAGTCAATCCATGCTATTTCTGGTAGGTAATAACTTATACCAATCGTGTCTTTAATCGAAGACATGACTTCTAGATCGTCGGGACATCGGATACTCAAATCCGTGCATATTTAGTCCCTCTAGTGTGTTTTGGCCCGGTACCACCCGGTGAATTGTAACAAAAACCAAAATAGATCGCACCATTTTGAACTGGATGTACCCTGGCCGGTACCACCCGATTATCGCAGAGTCTTTTCACCCCCTTCAGCTTGGGGTTTGAACATGGGTGCCCAAGGTTTGCGCTCTTCGAGCCCCAACGTACCTTACGCCAAAGGTGTCCAAAAATGGATCACACTAACTGATCTAAGATTTTTCCTAAGGTTTTTAGCCAGTTTTAATTTTAAAAGAACTGGTTCGAAAAACAAACTGTAATCGAACTCTTTTATCTGATTTCATAAGAATAAAAATTGTTTTATCTAAAAAAAGTGACTATAACAAACCGCGCAGATAAAATAAGACAGTGTCATAGCTTTGCCCAGATCTATTGTCAGTTCCGTGAGCCAACACGAGAACTGACGGTCCAAAATCCTATGTGACTAATCAACCACAAGGCATGAAATCTTGGTGCTCCCACTGGCTCCAACATCTTTGGTTGCGTCTCTGTGAAACTCCATCTTCAAGCTTTACTCCTTTTGAACTAATCTAATTTAATTATTACAAAATTGGGTTGTAAATGGCACGCAGGCCTCCCATCTAAACTATTTAAAATTAAAGTACAAACAAGGTTGTAAATGGCTCGCAGGCCTCCCTTACCAGAAACAACCATAGGTCAACGGGCTCAGCTATGACAACAATAACTAGCTTTAACAGATTAAACTAACTAAAACTGTTTTGATAAAACTGGTTTTTCGTAATAATCCAAACTGGATTAAAAACAAGGTTTTAATAATTTTCCTTAAAATAAAATTTATTATAATCAACTAAAACTTATCTTAATTAGAAAAATAACCCAATTCGAATTTGTTGATTATCCCGAGTTAATTTAACCGATAACGATTATCACAATCCCGATCAATTTTTTTTAAAAAAAATGGTGATTACCAATTCCGGCCACCACCGACGACGAGGAAACACAAAACCACCGCCGTTGGCAGTTTATCCATTTATGGTGTTCGGCCGGCGACGGAGGTAACGCAAACGCCACCGCCCATCGTCGCCGCTTGGTTGATCGAGGCAGCGGCCATAACCGCCGCCACCACCGTCGTCTTTAATCCGGCGGCAACAGCAGCGCAAAGCACCGCCATCACCACCGGTGGCCATCGGCGGTTGTGGCAATCGGCAACTTGCACCGCCGTGGCCGGCGATCGATGCAAACCACCACCACCATTGCCGACAACCGCCACCACCAAAACAGCAGTAGCAATTGGCCGCCACTGTCGTGGCGTGGCCGATTGATGATTGTCAAAAACCGGTGTACGACGGCGACGCCAAAACGCCACCGCCGCCGCCACGCCGCTGGAACGAACAAACACCACCATCGCATCACCGGCGACGATAACGGCACCGAAGCACCGCCATCGCCACCGACGACCACGGACGACAGCAGCGGCATCGAAACCGCCACCGTCATCGCCGCGGTTACGAATGAAACAATAAACCGCCGCAACCACCGCACGGCTTCTGCCGCCGCGGTGGTGCGGCTCGCGGCTGTGGGACGACCATCACCACCATCGCCGATCGTGGCTTTGGTAGCACGGTGGTGTTACGGTTGTGATCGGGGAAACGACCACGACCACCGTCGCCGATCGCGGCTTCGGTGGTTCGGTGGTCTTCGGCCGTGGAGAAAAACAACCACAACCACCGTTCGGTGGTTCGGTTGGCTGGGACTCGTCCGGCGATCGACCCGGTGGTTCGGCCGGTTATCACCGCCGTTCCGCCGCCGATTGCCACGAGTTTCTGGAATTCGATAAAAATCAAAAATTTAACGAAAAACATAAAATTCAGATTTTTATAAAAACAAAAATACAATTTTTATCAAAACTAACTTAGCAATAACAGATCTGAAAAAATATACGGAAGTGGCTCTGATACCACTGTTGGGGTTTGTTCGGATAAACAAATAACGCAGCGGATAAAACCAACCCGAACAGAGATCCATCCATAACTTAATCAAATACAATTATCAAGGGGGTTTTACGCGTTTACCTTTAACGATACAAAAATTTCTCCGTAGGCTAGTGAGGGATACACCGCTACTGCACCACCTTTGAGACTGGCTGCTAGACCGCCTAGGATTGATCGGAAAATTCCGGCGAGTGTGTGTGTGTGTATGTACGGCCGGCGGCCAAGAGAGAGAGAGAGAGAGAGAGATTTGGAATTTCTGGGTGAGAAAATAACAATGAAATCAGATGATTATCTTACTGCCTTAACCCTATATTTATAAAGATAAATATGGTTGTGTTATAAGGAATCTCAAACCAAAAATAACTCTCAATGATTATCTTTAATTAATTAAACTTATTAATTAAATAATCATCTTTAACTGATAAATAATAAATAAACAATTTATTATTTATTCTTTTCTCTCTGTTAAATAATTAAACTTAATTAATTATTTCCACACACTATAAATCCAAATGTTCTCGGGTTGGGTGTGTAGCAGTGTGACCCACTAGTGTCTTATAACATTGGACATGATTATCTTAATTACTGTCTTGCACATAATCCCTTCACGCGAAGTGGGCCGAACAGCTTTTATAAATACTGGCTTTCACCCTGATTTGGAGATATAGAGTCATAAATTAATTAGCTTTATTCGAGAGTCAGTAGTCAGTCGAGGTGAGAAAAAAGGAGAGATTTTATGAGTGTTGATCGTGAGCGGATTGTTACCCGGAGTCTCTTGTCCGGTATTCGATCATCTCCAGTTTCACGGTAGGTATAAAGTCTGTTCTTTTAATCTTGTTTTCTGTTTTTATAATGTCTAGTGAGTAGTTTTATTTAGTAGTACTTGTTATGGTTTTGAAAAACCTTGTTGGATGATGTTTTGGTATTAATTGATTTATTAGTTTTGTTTGGTTAATTGAATGTTTGTCTTTGATTCCGAAGTTAGTGTTTTGACTGTGGCTATCTGAACTTGTAGGTTGGGTGCATCTATTGTTAGATAGGTAGACTCCTTCGGGTTAATCAACCTCCTTTACCTCTTATTCCGGTGACGCATAGTAAAGTGGTAATTAGTGTGCTTGGACCAAAAGTAGACTATTTAGTAAGATCCCACGACCTAGCATTAATTAGGGTAACTTTTGCTAGACTGCTTGACAACCAGTCCCTGCATTTGGGCCGGGAGACCAACCTGGTTTATAATCGAAGATAAAGCATGTTAGGGTGCTTTTAGCTTAAATTCTTACAATAACCAAATAAATTATGCTTTTGTGATTTAATTAACTCATCCACAAGGGGGTTCAACCTACACCATAATAAGTACTATTTTGTCTAGTAATTGTTTTAAAGTAAAGTTTTCATCTTTTTAGTGTTTTAAAATAGCTTTCAAAAGAAACCCCTTTTTGGTTAATTGAACTTTATAAGGTTTTTCTTGAATAACTTGACTGTTCCCAGTGGTAAGAACAATACCCAAACTTTCCTAAACTATATTGCTTTTGTGGTTAAACTTGGTTTTGTTTTTATACATACATTTTACACCATCATTGATTAACCAATAGGAGTCTGTTTATTAATTGTCAGATAACCAACACACTCAACCAACGAATTCAAGTAGCCACAGTTAAGACAATAAAGTAGGAATCAAAAGATAAACATTCAATAAACCATAAACCTATTAAATAAAACTATAAATCAAATCATCTTTCCAAGTTCATCAAACCATAGTAAGCACTAAAAGTAAACTAGCCAGTAAACATGATTATGACTAAGGAAATCAGTAAACATGAACACATTATGCAGACCGTGCGACAGTTGATGATTGGACACAAGCAAGACGACTCTGGGTTTTCATCGACGAAGTTTCATCGTGTTTAAGCACCACCCTCCACTGTTGACTCATACAACTCCTCCTCCCAATGGCTAATCTGAACTTCCCAAGCTTTTCTGAATATTTTTCTGTATTTTTCTTGATGATCTAAATTACTGGCTTGAAGGTTGTATTTAAACAGATGGAGACGACGTACCTCGCGATCGCGATCTAAATTACTGCCGCCTCGCGACACGAGGCACTTGCTACACCCTAAAAATCCAATCTTGAATATTCTAGAATCTTCTAATTAGGGTTGACTTTCACTTCACGAAACCAGATAGACTTTTCGCGACGCCAAGTGAGCAGCATGAAGGAATGTTCTAGAAAATTGTCACTCTCGCGACGCTAGACCAGGGTCTCGCGATCTCGAGATCTTCTGTTTTCAAGTTGTCTCCAATTTCATACTTTTTCGCCTTTTTTCTTACTTTTACGTTCACGAGCCTCCAAAACCTGCAAAACTGAAAAGCAGATACTTTCGGGTGAGAATTGTACCAAAAAGGGATTAAAATGGGATAAAACATTACAAATCATAACGACCAAAACATGTATAATTTTGGGGCTATCAGCACACCACCATAATCACCTTCGATTCGTTACAAGATCTTCTCAAATAGGCGTTGGTTATGGTTGATCTTCAACGGACGTTGGTTATGCTTTCCAGCAAGATGGTGGTAGGTTGGTGGTGTTAGGTTGTGTTAGGTTTTTGTGTGACCTCAAACCAAACTGGTTAGAGTTACGGTTCTAGAAAAACAAATTGTTAATCTAAACATCAAACCAAACTGGTTTGATCAGCGGAAGCAAACAAGTGTAAAAACTCGAAAGCGCACATGATCGTTTATTGTTTATCTAAACTACACATAATTTGGAGTTAGTGAATTTACCTGAATTGCTCGAGTTAGATCCACCCGTGATGAACCTTACGAACGGACCTTCTAGCCGGTCAGATCTCCGAACTCCCAAACGAACTCCCGAACGAAAACCCGAACTGGTTTTGGCTTGTGGTTGAAATCGGCCAAGAGGAGAGAGAGAGAGAGAGAGAGAGAGAGAGAGAGAGAGAGATTTTTGGTTTCTATGGATTGTGTGAATAATTGAATGAATGAAAAAGGATTAACCATAACTGAATATTTATATTTGAACAAACAGTATCTGTATCATATTCAGTTTCCTTTTTCCAATAATTATCCATAAATAAACTCTTTCTTTTTCACCAAGAAAGATTAATTCCATATATATATTAACTAATATATATTAGTCAGGATAATTACTATTATTATATATATTTATTTAACTAATAAATATATAATTCCTTTTAATTAATAATAGAAACCTTTAACTTTGGAGTTTCTTACAGAAAACACCCAATAGATTTATAATTGACTATTATAAATCTAATCTCTCAATACCGGAGTTATTTTACTTGTTCGTTTTACAGGTCCTCACAAGTGTGACCCTCGAGTGTGTTATAACATTGGATGTGTAATCTTTGGTTTGTCAACTTCTGCACATAATTTCTAACAGACTCCCACTTGTGCAAGTTGGCAATATCGGCTTGACCACACAGACCTAAGGAGGCTCCTAGACAGGCACTTAGGTTAACCAGGTTACAAGAACTCTTATACCCAAGTATATGATGTAGTCATCCCTTATAGGGATATAGTATTTATGAAACAACTGTTCATAAATCGGGTATAACTAGGCTTTTCCTTTTGCAACAGGATATTTCAATTTTGAGTATGAGCATGGAAAGAGTCAACTCAGAATACTCAAGATTATGTTTCTTGACTATCCGACTTCTAACTGATAGGTAAACGACAAAGAACAAATCAGTTCGTTTGGGCATGGCCATGCACTTCATCAGTTTTTTCAGTCAGTCAAGGGGCCGGAAATATCTCTCTTCATCGAAGAGGTGCAAATCCCATCTTGCATATCTGCATTTATCACCACGACTTCCGCTGAATCTAGTTACGCCCCGTATGACCACCCAGTTACGGCGTGATGTTAGGACACACTAAGTATCCAGTAGTCCTCGTGATTCCAAACCAGATACCTCAGGTATTTAGGACAACCTACTGTGAGATTTACTTATGACAGAATCCACGAAGTAATCTCAACCAGCGGATCACATCCGATATTCGATACTCTATCGAATATCCGTGCAGTTTTTGGTTTACATCGGTTGTAGCTGTTATTCAACACTCTGATTATAACTACCCAAAAACTCACGATGACTTTAAAACCCTATCAGGTTCCCACCTGGATAAGTTGTCACGGATAAATTTCAAATAAAACTTAGACTAGTTTTATTCCCGGATCAAAACATGCAAAATTATAGAAGTAAACAATGAAATTAATTTTGTATAGTCCATATTAGACTCTGTAATTAATTAAAAAAATTAATAATACTTTCAAAGTTGCTTTTATATTGTCTATTCAATGCGTACTTATCTGATTTAAAAGAAGTATTATCTTTTCTTCAGTTTAAAACTTTTGATTAGTTGCTTACCTTACTAATCAAAGTAACAACCAAAATTAACACAAGTTTAAACAGTGATTTTAACTTGGTTATGCTAGTTCTGTTTTTGCAAACACTTTTAACAAAACTAGACTTATCCTTACCATATTCCTTAAAACTTGGAGATACTGGAATAACTCCGAGTTTTCCTGGATATGTAAAGTTAATTCCGCAACTCTCTTAGTTGCTGTGTAGATAAAGATTTCTACCTGAAAGCTGACAAAATTTCCATTTACCAAACTGGTAAATTCCAGGAAATTAATCCTAGTGTTTTACAACACTTGATGGTCTAATAATAATTCTATTATTTATTTCAACACATACAATTATTGATTTTCTTAAAGTCAAAACTTTGACTTTATTTTGTTTCAAAACTTTGAAACTTTTGATCTTTCTTTTATAACTTAAAAGAATATATCACTTTTCTTATGAATTCTTATCCTTTCTGGATTTTGAATTTCTAGAAATGTAAATCAATAATATATCTTTTATTCTATATCAAGAGCATAGATAGAGAATAAATTGGGCTCCCACTAACCTTTATGAAAACTGACTATTACTTAAAATTAATGCTTTATTTAGTCAATTTTATTTTAAGTAATATGTTTAATACTTTAAACTTGAATTTTACTATTCATAAAACTTAACTGGATTTTGTTAGATCCTAATTCCAAAACTTGGAATTTACTAGTTTTATAAATACTGATATTATCGACGTCATCTGTGATAATATCCTAAATTCCCTTCTAAACATATGAGTAATTTGAACTTTGACTATAATGTACCATTCACAGTCATATTACTCATAAATGTTTTATCCCAAAAACACATTCCTATAAAATAGTACTTCGTGTGTTTTTGACAGTTTTCATATATTACTTCGAAATAAAATTCGAAGTGTATTAGTTAGTGTGGCAGACAATGTTCGGGATCAACAAATTGAATTAAGTCTCATCTAGACTTAATCAGATTCAAAACAATATAGATATATCAAGACAATTATTTTAAATTTTAAAAACACTAAATATCCATGAATTTAAAACCAAACAATATTTCCAAAAACATCCAAAACAAAATGTTTTAAAATATAACTAAAAATTAAATGTCTTGATAATATCTAAATTTAAGCTTGTTTGATCCTTGCAATCCGGGCACTTCATTTCTCCTGACCACCTGCAATTAAATATTTGCTCTAGGTGTCAGCTAACTTGTAAACTAACAAGTAGTAATGATAAACTGAAGCAGTCACAAAACGTCCGAGGTGTTCATACCTGTTTCATGACGCTTCGGGTAGTTTTGTCTCCAATGACCGACCTCATGACACCTAAAGCATCGATTTTCGGTTTTTGCCTTGTTGACTTTAACCTTCTTGCCCTTGCCCTTGTTTTTGCTATTGTCAACTACCTTTGGTACACTCTGGCTGACCTGAACCTGGCCCTTGCCTTTACTGGTGTTCCTTTGCCATCTTTTCTTCTTCACTCCACCATCCTTGACCATCAGAACATCTTTGGTCTTGGTCCCCGTTCCCATACTTAACTCAGCAGTTTTTAACATGGAGTGCAGTTCAACTATGCTCTTCTCCATGTTGTTCATGTTAAAGTTAATCACAAACTGCTTGTAGTCATCAGATAACGAGTTGAGTATAGTATCCGTTGCTAACTGCAATGGAACTGGGTGACCTAACCTCTCTAGGTGGTCAAGTAGCCTCTTCATTTTCATGACGTGGGCACTGACAGAGGTCCCCTTGGCCATTTTGCACGCGTTTAGAGCCCTCGTGGCATCATAAAGCTCTGTGCAAGCTTGCGTTTGGAACATGTCCCTCAGCTGACGGATCATGTCGTAAGCATTAGTGTTCATGAGCCCTGTTTGGAGTTCTGGGCTCATGGTCGCAAGCATCAGGTAGCCTACATCCAACAAATCATCTGAACGCTTTTGATAAGCATTTCTAATTGCCGCACTGGCATTTGCTGGTGGGGCCTCACCTAGAGGTTCTTCTAGGACATACCACTTTCTCTCGTGCCTGAGTAGAATCTGCAAATTGCGCTCCCAGTCGAGAAACTTCGAGTCGGTCAGTTTGTCATTTTCTAGGATGGAGCGAAGAGAAAGGTTATTGGTGTTGGTAACTGTGTTTGCCATCTACACATTAAAACTTGGTTTTAGTACCTTTTGAATAAACAATTCCCAATAAATATCAATAAACCCTAAAATGATAATTATCGGACTAGGATCCTTATTTCATACGTCCTGATGTGCGGTTTACTCACGCCCCACCAGACCCGTACTATTTCGGTAGGTAAGGACTTTTACCAATCATATCTAACTGACATGACTCATAGATCTTTTCGGGACATCGGATAAAACCGTACATGTTTTAGTCCCTCTAAGTGCTTTTTGGCCAGGTACCACCCGGTGAACTTAATAGAACCAAAACAGATCTCACCACTCGGGACAGGATGTACTCTGGCCGGTACCACCCAATTATCGTAGAGACTTTTCACCCCCTCTAAATTGGGGTTTGAACGCGAGCGCTCAAGGTTTAGGCACTTCCAACACCCGCGTACCTTACGCCGGAGGTGTCCCCAAGTGGGTTGCACTTCTGATCTATGATTTTCTAGGTTTTATTACTAAGTTTTGAAAAACTTTAAATTTCCAGTATTTTAAAATTGCTATTAAAAGCTGATTGTTTTAAAGGCAATTGTTGTTCTAAAACTTACTGTTTTAAGAAACAACCGATGTTTTAAAAACTTGTTGTTTAAAAACATACATTTTATTTTGAAACTAACTGTCTCAAAATTAACTTGCTAAAACTAGCTGTTTTTAAGCATACCTTTTATAATAAAAACAATCTTATATGGTTTTAAAAATAAATAAATTTTACCATCTAAAAACATATATGAAATTGGTAATTTTAATTTTTTTAAAACCAACCTCGTGATATAACTATATTTGTAAATTAAAACCTAATTTAAAACATTCGATAAAACCTAGACATGTAATATCAATAATCACGAGTAAACAGAATAATCACAACCACGCAGTTTAATAAACAGACAAGCAATTATAGATTTGCCAATTAATTCCTAAAGGACCAAAATGACCTAAAAACTATTGTCCTCCGATCTCCCCACGTAGCTCTAATCTCCTCGCATAGCTCCCACTGGCCTCGGCATCTTTGACGGAACTCCAGAAAGAAAATTCTATCCTAAAGGTCATTTTACATATTACCGGGGTTGTAAGTGGCACGCAGGCCTCCCCAAAAAGATCAAGGGTCTAAATTGGCAAATACTATAATCACTTTGATATATATACTAAGCAGATATATAAAAATATTCAACCACGCAATTATATAGAGCAATATCTAAAATAAAGCATGTAAACAAATCCTAGAACCGTTAAAATTATTTTATCACAAACCATGATTTTTACTGATTTATAAAATCAAATTGTTTTATAAATCTAAACTGATATTTTAATCTGAAATTGATTTTTTATAAAATCTCCAAGATTTATAAACTATAAATCTTAAAACACAACCAATTTCCTAAAATATCTGCTTTTTATTAACTTAATTAAGCCGATTGTTCCGAACGAACTTGTCGGAACATCAGCCCGTGATACGTGTCTTGATTCGATCAACTGGTCGAAAAAGATATTGGGCCAATTTGACCAAAACGGGTCAAACAACTTGGTTTAATAATAAAATTTCTTAATTAGATAAGATTATTTAAAAGGATATCTAATTACTAGTGGGTTAAAAGCTTAAATACCCAATAACCCTTTTGGGCCCAAACTTGGTCCAAAAATCACATGGTCTTAGGCCCGTTATCAAACTGATAACGTTTTGGGCTTTCGAAAAACGAGTTGGTTTCTAGTCGTCGGAACATATCGCAGTCATCGCAAGATAGCGGCAACATGGTGCCACCACCGACGGTAATAATAGCAGCGGATAACCACCACCGTCGCTACCGCGTACGCATCTATCGACCACCACTGTCCAAGGACAGCCGGTGGTCATCGAAGACAAAACAGGACCACCACCACCGCAATTAGTGTGGTGGCGATGTCACAAGTCAACCGGCGAGCATAGTGCGGCTGTTGCACCGCCGCTGTGCCACCGCTACTACTTCGATCACCGTCCCGCAATTGACGATGGCTAAACAGCCACCACCAATCGCCGTCGTCTGGCGATAAATATCTAACCACCATCATCGTTGATTACAAAAACGTCGCTGCCGCTGCTAGGGTTTAACCAAGCGACCGGCGGTTTATTGAAAACAAACTATCATCGCCGCCACCATTCGCCGCGTTATCGCCACCACCCCGCTGCCACTGCTGGTGAGTGGTTAACGATGACGGGTAAACAGCCACTGCCATCGTCGCCACCGTTCGCCGAAGTCCACCATCGTCACCCGATGCCATCGATCACCACCAACTGATGGTGATCGGCCATCGTAATCCCACGCAGTCGGCGATCGAGCAAATCAAACACCACGGTCGTCAATGCGGTTGAATCAACGACCATGCTATCGCCGCCGCCAACTGCGACGGTCCACAGCCGGTGAATCAACAAACCGCCGCCGTCTACCACCGCTGGCGCGGTTTTCTAGTGGTTGGGGTGCTCTCGGCCAACCACCGGTCTGGTGGTTCGGGTCGAGAGCTACGGTTCGGTGGTTCGGTCGGAGGTTCGGTCGGCGGCTGCCGCTGTTCCGCTACTGTTTGATATAGTCGGCGATTGGACTTGTGGTTCGAGTCGAGTGTCCGATGAAAGCCAACCAATAAAACGATAAACTAACAAACTGATAAACGAATCTGATAAAATCGAATTTTTATCTAAACTGATAAAATTCCAATCCTTTATACGAAACTGATAAAGATCGAATTTTTATCTAAACTGATAAACTTCCAATCCTTATACGAATCTGATAAAGATTGGATTTTTATCTAAACGGATAAAATTCCAATCCTTATACGAATCTGATAAAGATCGAATTTTTATCTAAACTGATAAAATTCCAATCCTTATACGAATCTGATAAAGATTGAATTTTTCATCTGAACTGATAAAAATCCAATTTTTATACCAACTTGATAAAATTCAATTTTATACAACAAAATAATTTTAGACGGATCTAAATAAATAAAACTAGATAAACAATTAAAACCTGTGGCTTTGATACCACTATTGGGTTTTTGTGTGACATCAAACCAAACTGGTTAGAGTTACGGTTCTAGAAAAACAAATTGTTAATCTAAACATCAAACCAAACTGGTTTGATAAGCGGAAGCAAACAAGTGTAAAAACCCGAAAGCGCACATGATCGTTTATTGTTTACCTGAATTGCTCGAGTTAGATCCAACCGTGATGAACCTTACGAACGGACCTTCTAGCCGGTCAGATCTCCGAACTCCCAAACGAACTCCCGAACGAAAACCCGAACTGGTTTTGGCTTGTGGTTGAAATCGGCCAAGAGGAGAGAGAGAGAGAGAGAGAGAGAGAGAGAGAGAGAGAGAGATTTTTGGTTTCTATGGATTGTGTGAATAATTGAATGAATGAAAAAGGATTAACCATAACTGAATATTTATATTTGAACAAACAGTATCTGTATCATATTCAGTTTCCCTTTTCCAATAATTATCCATAAATAAACTCTTTCTTTTCCACCAAGAAAGATTAATTCCATATATATATATTAACTAATATATATTAGTCAGGATAATTACTATTATTATATATATTTATTTAACTAATAAATATATATATATCAATTAATTAAATCAGTTATATATTTATTTAACTAATAAATATATGATCCCTTTTAATTAATAATAGAAACCTTTAACTTTGGAGTTTCTTACAGAAAACACCCAATAGATTTATAATCGACTATTATAAATCTAATCTCTCAATACCGGAGTTATTTTACTTGTTCGTTTTATAGGTCCTCACAAGTGTGAGCCTCGAGTGTCTTATAACATTGGATGTGTAATATTTGGTTTGTCAACTTCTGCACATAATTTCTAACAGGTTGGTGGTGGTAGTTGGCGATGGTTATGGTTACAAAAGAAAGGAAGATGGTGGTGGTGGGTTTTGGTAATGTTTTAAAAACCGGTTGAACCAGGAACCGGTGAAAGGACCGGTTCAATTGTGACCGGTTTTATGGTGTTTTAAGAACCGGATTGAACCGGCCGGTTTAGTGGTTGAACCGGTAAAAAACCAGTTGACCCGGGTTTTTTAAAAATATTACGTGTAAAACTTGTTATTATTATTATTTTAATGTTTTTTGATTAATGTAAAACTCATTGTAATGTATATTTTTAATGTTTTTTAACTTGTAGATATCAAATTGTTGGTTTTATAAATATATAAACGTAAAAAAATAGAAAAAACATACAAATGCTTGAAACTGATTAAAGCAATTGAACCGGTCGAACCGTGAACCAGTCATGACACCGGTTTAACTAAACAACTGGTTTTTCAAAACATTGGATTTTTGTCTATGAAATGAGAAAAAGGAGGAAGATGGGTGGGACACATTAATTAAAAGCTACACTCTTATTATTTAATATGTTAAAAACAACGCACCTAATTGGTAAATAGCTTTTAATATTACACGTACTTGGTTAATAACTCTTGGTCACTAACGTCTCCTCGTACGTGGGTAGGACACCCTCAGTAAATTAACCTCTCGTACATTGACTCAATCTGTCAACACACTTTCCATTAACTTTCGCGTAAAAGATCAAACACTTTCCCTTTAGAATTTATATTCACAAGCATTTTTCTTATATTCACAGGCATCTCATCCTTTGGTTTTTCAGATTGGTTCAATCCAAGCCAACTAGCTAGCCCAAATCATGTTGGAAATGAATCACCTAAACCACCTCAAGATCCCCCTCCAAATCATTAAAAGGTGTACCGAAGACTTCAACGACACAAAAGTTATCGGAAAGGGAGGATATGGAAGGGTGTATAAGGGTAACCTCACTTGGGCTAATCACGAAAACCGACCGGTTGCCGTGAAAAGGCTAGATGTCACTTCTTCGGGTCAAGGCAAAACGGAGTTCCAGATCGAGGTCAAGATGCTTTCAAGTTGTCGACACAAGAACATTATAGCCCTTATAGGGTTTTGCAATGATGACAACGAAATGATCATCGTCTACGAGTACGCAAGCCATGGAAGCCTCGAAAGGTACTTACGTCGTGCATCTCTATTGGATGAGTTGCCATGGAAACGACGCCTCCAGATATGCATTGACGTTGCATCTGCCATAGAGTATCTTCATAATTATGTGGCAACGTATCAAAGAATAATACACCGTGATATAAAAAGCGCAAACATTTTGTTGGATGAAAATGGCAATGCAAAACTCTCAGATTTTGGGTTGTCTCGAATGGGGCCAGCAAATCAACAAGACACCATGCTGATGACTAACCCTGCTGGCACATACGGTTACGTTGACCCATTTTATGCAAGGGAAGGTATATTAACGAAAGAAGCAGATGTTTATTCATTTGGAGTGGTTTTGTTTGAAGTTTTATGTGGAAGACTCGCGTATGTTTCAAATTACAGTGACGAGCGACAACACCTTGATCGTCTAGCACGCACCAGCTACGAAAAGGGAGAGCTAGACAAGATTATTGATGAAAGAATAAAGGGAAATATCAATCCAAGAGTGTTGTCCAAGCTTTCGGACATAGCATATCAATGCTTGCAAGAAATTCGCGAAAAACGACCTACGATTAATGAGGTTACACTCCAACTTAAAGAGGCCATCAACATCCAAGTAAGTTTAAAGATTTTCTTTATCAGTTAATTTTATATATCACAATTAAAATTATGTACATAAATATATAGGGTTTATCTTTCAGGTTGAAGCCACCATCATTGAGATTTCCAATCATCCTGGACCTACAAAACTACCTCCTTTGGGTTGCTGGCGATCAACTACTTTATTTTGTATTAGGAAGCGAAAATTGCTTCTGATTATTCTTTTTATTTTATGTGTAGTTGTGATTTTTCTTCTATTATTATCTGGTTTTATGGAATAGTTAATGATCTCCTATTAATAGTTAGTTATAGTTTGTTATGTATCTTCGAATAGTTGTTGTGATTTTTCTTCTATTATTATCTGGTTTTATGGAATAGTTAATGATCTCCTATTAATGGTTATAGTTTGTTATGTATCTTCCAATTTTTTGTTTTTTTGTTTTTTTGTTTTTCATTTTTAATCTCCAAAAGAGCCCTTGAGGAGAGAAGGGGGTTCCAACATATATAGTGAAGATTTGGTCCAAGTCTAGCCGATGTGGGACTCTAACAAAAAAAAAACATTTTGGAACATTGAATTATAGAACTAGTTAAATTAGTTAAAACTTAAAACATAACGTGGAAATAATTAAAGGGTTTAATTAATTTAGGAATCAATATTTGTGATAAACTAGTTATTAAAAGCTCAGGGCTTCCCGCCGGGTTAACTGTGATAGATTTTATGTTAAGGCCATCCGCAGCTCGACTGTGAGTGCGGCTGCACCGGCCCCTTGCAGCCGGTAACACCACCGAGGCTCACCGGTGAGTGACCGGTAGCAAGGGTGACCGGTGAGCCCTTGCAGGCCGGTAAACCCAATTTTTTTCCCTTCCAACGGTCTTAAACGGCTAGTTTTATTAATTTTTTTATTTACTTTTTACATATATATATATATATATATATATATATATCTATTCTACCTTTTTACTCCTCAAACATCCTCTTCTCTACCTTTTACTCCTCACATCTTAACACTTTTATCTCTTCTGTTTCTCACCTCTTAACACTTAATTTGTTTTCTTCTCTTTCACAACACACATGGATTCACACGGTACCCCTTCCAGTTCGTGACGTCCTAACTCGGCATCCCAAACGCCTCCACCGTCGGGAGTCTATCGCCCACAAATGTCGAACCCTACGGGATTTGCAAGTTGGTTGCCTCCGTCGGGTTGACCGCAAACCCCAATGGTCGACAACAATTGGGCTTATTCGAATTTGATGTCGAATATGTTAGGAATTATGTGCAGAATTGACAAACCAAGTGATTACACATCCAATGTTACAAGACACTTGAGGGTCACACCTGTGAGGACCTATAAGTCGAACAAGTTAGATGAAACCCAGAAATGGAGAGTTAGGATTTATAATAGTGCATTATAAATCAATTGGGTGATTACAGTCAGAATTACCAAAGTTGGAGGGTTATTAATTAATTAGGATATTATATATTTATTAGATAAATAAATATATAATAGTTAATTAATAAGATTTTATATATATTAGATAAATATATAAATTATAATTATCGTATGCAAATTCTTTTCCAGCTAATTAAAAAGGAAAAGGATTAGAGATAATTATAAAAAGGAAACTGAATCTTATACAAACTGTATTTTTCTTCCATATAAATAAGGCTTATGGGTTAAGGGAAAATCTAAGTAGCTTTAAGCAAAAATCAGTTTTTCAGTTTCCTCTCTCTCCCTCTCTCTCCATCGGCGCCGACCCCCCCCCCCCCAGGTTGGATTCCAGTTTCGGTTGTTCGGGTTTCATAAAAGTTCAACTAGAAGGACGTTCGTTGGTCGATCACCGGTGGACTATCATCAAGCAATCCAGGTAAATTGACTTAATCCAATCTATTCGGATTAAACTAGAACGATTAAAAGATCGATTGGCTTTAAGGGTTTTTAGCTTTTATCGCTTCCGCATGATTAGATCGGAAACAGCGTGTTTCTGATCGCGTAGGTTTTATCAGTTTGATTAACCTATGAGATATATCAAACCAGCGAGGTTCGATAGATCTGAGATAATCCTCTAGTCAGTTTGATCCGAGGATACCCACAAAAACTCAACAGTGGTATCAGAGCACTTGTTAAAATCGTTTTAGTCTTATCAGTTTATCTGTTTATGCGTGATCCGTTAAATATTATTGTTTCTTGCGTATCAATCTTTATAAAAATCTGATTTTTATGTTAATAGCTTATATAAATTTTTGATTTTTAACTTTGTTCATCGTACGAAAAACCAATCCAGTGTGAACCACCGAGACAAACCACCAGATCGGTGACTGGATCGATTCACAACCACGGCTGCACCCAGTTCTGCGGTGGCGGCTGTGTGGCGGTCATCGCCAATAAAACCACGGTGGAAACCGTGGCTGCCGCTAGTTGTTCAACCACCAGATTTGGTGGCAGGAACGGTGGTTGTGTGGCATCGCTCGGCTTTAGCCGAGTTCCACCACGAACCGAGATCGATTCATAAAAACCCGCAACCACCAGAACCCGCATAAGCGGTGGTGGACGGCGGTGTTTGCGGCAGCAATAACCGCCGCACCCAGCGGCGGCGGACGCCAAGCCGAACCACCAGAGAGGTGGTGGCGGCGATCCCGTGACTACCAAACCAAAACCACCAGTTTGGTGGCGGCAGGTGGTAGATGATGGTGGCAGGCGGTGTGCGGTGGTGATGGTGGCTGAGATCGACGACCTTAGTGAACGGCGGCTTTGAAACCACCAGGCCAACCGCCGGCTGCCCTAAGGCCAAGCCAAGGCGGTGGCGGCACTGTTTGTGTTGTACGCCGAGGCCGCACCCAAGCAGGGTGGTGGCGGCATTGCTTTTTTCGATCATCAAACCGCAACCACCAGAAGCCACGATCGTGGTGGTGGATGGCGATGCTAACGGTGACACTCGACGATTAATCGCCGGCCGCACCGCGCCTAGCGGTGGCGGCGTTTGATTATTGTTTTTCGATTAACCGGCCGCACCCCAGATTGGCGGTGGAGGCGTCAGGCTGCAGCTGCACCACCAGCGTGGTGGTGGCAACGTTTTTTCGGTGATCATGGCTCACAGCGATGGTCAAACCGCAACCGGTGGTCGCAAGGCCGCAGCAGTAGATGGTGGTTGCCTTCAGTTATGCGTCAATGGCCGGATCGTGATCACATCACCGGTAGTGGTGACGATTGTTAGAATTATGTGCAGAGTTGACAAACCAAGTGATTATATATCCAATGTTACGAGACACTTGAGGGTCACACCTGTGAGGACCTATAAGTCGAACAAGTTAGATGAAACCCCGAAATGGAGAGTTAGGATTTATAATAGTGTATTATAAATCAATTGGGTAATTACAGTCAGAATTACCAAAGTTGGAGGATCATTAATTAATTAGGATATTATATATTTATTAGATAAATAAATATATAATAATTAATTAATAAGGTTTTTATATATTAGATAAATATATATAATCATAATTATCGTATGCAAATTCTTTTCCAGCTAATTAAAAGGAAAAGGATTAGAGATAATTATAAAAGGAAACTGGATCTTATACAAACTGTATTTTTCCTCCATATAAATAAGGCTTATGGGTTAAGGAAAAATCTAAGCTTTTAGCAGAAATCAGTTTTTCAGTTTCCTCTCCCCCTTCCTCTCTCTCCAAACCGGCGCTAAAACCGACCCTCCCCCTGGTCGAATTTCGTTTTTCGGTTGTTCGGGTTTTCATAAAAGTTCAACTAGAAGAACGTTCGTTGGTCGATCACCGGTGGACTATCATCAAGCAATCCAGGTAAATTGATCTAACCTAAACTATTAGGTTTAGAACTATAAACGATTAAAGATCAATAGGCTTTAATGGGTTTTTAGCTTTTATCGCTTCCGCATGATTAGATCGGAAACAGCGTGTTTCTGATCGCGTAGGTTTTATCAGTTTGATTAACCTATGAGATATATCAAACCAGCGAGGTTCGATAGATCTGAGAGAATCCTCGAGTCAGTTTGATCCGAGGATACCCACGAAAACCCAGCAGTGGTATCAGAGCCATTGTTATAATCGTTTTAGTTTTTTTTTCTATGTGATCCGTTAAAATCATTGTTTAAAAATCTGATCTTAATATGGTTTATAAATTTTTGGGTTTTTGAATTTTGTTTATCGTTTGATTAATCATACCCGGAATATTAACAAAACAAAAAACCCGGAAAAACCACCACCAGAGTGGTGGTGGCTACGGTTGTCTGACCACCACCGCACCACCAGCATGGTGGTTGCGGCTGACAGCCGTAATCGGTGGCCGGACCAATCACCAAAACAAAGCCATCGCCGCACCACCAGATCGGTGGTGGCAACGGCGCTTTCGATGGCAACCGTGAATCTCGGCGATAATAAACCGCGACAAAAACCACCAGATCCGATCACCGGCCAAACCGCAGCTAGCGGTGGCGGCGGACGCCTAGCCAAACCACCAGAGAGGTGGTGGCGGCGATTTCGTAACTGCCCAGCCAAACCACCAGATTGGTGGTGGCAGGCGGCAAGCGGGGGTGGTATGCGGCAAACGGCGGTGGCCATAGCCACGCTTAGTAGCAGCGGCAATGTTTTGATCGCCGACCAAAATCAATCCACACCGCACCCGACTGTGGTCGGGATGCGGATCGTCCACGGCTGCGCCACCAGTAAGGTGGTGGCGGCGCTTGCAATAAACACGGCCTAACCACCAGTCCGGTAGTGGCCAACGGTTTCAAGACAAGTTCCGGTGACGGCGGTGACATTCTCGCTGCCGTCGTCGCCGACAGACGGAAGATGATGGTAGCCGTAGGGCACAACTCGGCTTTGGCCGAGTTACACCGCGAACCGAGAATCGGTTCACCGCAAACCACCAGAAAACCGCAAACGCCGTGGTGGATGGCGGTGTATTGGTGGTGATCGACGGTATCGCACGATAGCCGTGTCGCATTCGATCAAGACCCACACCACGTTCGGCCGTAGCCGGATTGTGGATAGACCACGGCTACACCACCAGCGTGGTGGTGACAGCCTTTTGCGGTGATCGGTGGTGGCCACAACCGCACCACAGCGTCGTGGTGGCGGTACCGGAAAATCAACCAACTGCAGCCGGACCGCCAAGACGGTGGGGCCGTGCGGTAGTCGAATCGCACCAAACCACCAATCTTGATGGCGACGGTGGCGATGGTTGAATGGTGGCTGGTGGCGGCGAGTGGTGTTGACCGGACTATTTTAACAAAACCAAAGCCATCATCGAGCCACCAAGACGATGGTGGTAGGCGGCGGTTCTTGACCGCGGATTGTACCTAGGGTTTTTTTTCCGTTTTTAGGCCTAGATCAGTTATCAGGCCCAAAAGCCCAGTTTTTGGACCAAGTTATGGCCCAATAGGGTTCGTTTTTGGTTTTAAGTTTTATCTGAATTTATTTATCAAATAAAATTTGTTTTAACCAGTTGGACTAAATTATCCGATTTGATAAGCAATTTTATAAAACCCGTTTGATATAATTTCTGGATAAAATGGTTTTAGTTTAGTAAAATAGGATTTAAACCTCAGTTTTACATAAAAACCATTTTTTTTTTTATTCATAAGACAGTTCTGTTCAATTGTAAAACCAAGTTTTGCGACATTTGAAACAAAATAATTTTAACGGATCCAGTTTATTACTCGTAATTATAAGATTGCTTTTATTATATTGCATATATATTTACGTAATTGCTTGAGCTCGATATAAGGATTTCAGTTTGATTTTACATATATATATATCTATTATAGTGTTTTGCCAACCTAGACCCTTGACATATTTGCGGGAGGCCTGCGTGCCATTTACAACCCCTTATGTAATAATGCCCTTAGGATAGAAATTTTTTTTCCTTCTTTCGGGATGACGAGGCCAGTGGGAGCTACTAAGATTCTTCATCCTACCGGAATACTAACAAAACATGGCGAGGCCAGTGGGAGCTACGCGAGTTTTGAAGCTTTTAGTAGAATAGGTCATTATTGGTCCCTAGGAAACGTTGGCAAAAACTATAATTAGGTACTATGTGATTAATTATTGTTTAATTGCATGGTTGATTAATTATTTGTGATATCTTGCATGTTAATAGTTTTAAATAGAGTTATTACTTTAAAACTAGTTTATATCACACAAGGAATATAGGTTTTAGTTTCGTTAAACCTTTCAAAACGATAGTTTTTGTTTTAAAAACCAATAGATGATTGTTTTATATAAAAGGCAAGTTGACAAAAACAGTTAGTTTTAATCAACTAGGTGTGTTGTTAAAACAGTTAGTTTTAATTAGCAAGTAATTTTAGAACAGTTGGTTTTAAAATTACGTGTATGTTTGAAACAGTTAGTTTAAAACATAAGTAGCCTTTATAACAATCAGTTTTTCAAAAGCCTGGAAGTAAAGTTTTTCAAAACCCCGAAAATCATAGATCAGTAGTGCAACCCATTTAGGGGCACCTTCGGCGTAAAGTACATAGGCGTTGTAAGTGATCACACATTCAACGTCTGTGTTCAAACTGAAGCTAAAGGGGTTACATAACTCTGCGAATTATCTCCGGGTGGTACCGGCCAGAGTATAGTGATCAGGTCCCCAAAATGGTGAGATCTGTTTTGGTACTATAATGTTCACCGGGTGGTACCGGGCCAAAAAGCACTTAGAGGGACTAAAACATGCACAGGTAGTTGCCATGGTCCCGAAAAGATCTAGGAGTCATGTCAGCTAGACATGATTGGTAAAAGTCCTTACCTACCGAAATAAATACGGGTCTGGTGGAGCAAGAACATTACGCACATCAGGACGTATGAAATAAGGATCCTAGTCCAATAAATTGATCATTTAAGGGTTTATTGATATTTTATTGGAAATTAGTCTATTTACAGTTGCTAAGACCAAAAGTTTTATTTTGTGTAGATGGCAAGCACTGTTACCAGCACTAACAATCTTTCCCTCCGCTCTATCCTAGAGAAGGATAAGTTGACCGGCTCTAACTTTCTCGACTGGGAGCGCAATCTGATGATTGTGCTCAGACATGAGAGAAAGTGGTATGTGCTTGAAGAGCCACTTGGGGAGGCACCTCCGGCAAACGCTCCGGCTGCTGCCAGAAATGCCCACAAGAAGCACTCAGATGATCTCCTTGATGTCGCCTGTCTGATGCTAGCAACCATGAGCCCAGATCTGCAAGCAGGGCTCATAAATACAAATGCTTACGACATGATCCGCCAGCTGAGGGACATGTTTCAGACTCAGGCTCGTACAGAACGCTACGATGCCACCAAAGCATTCAATGAGTGCAAGATGGTAAGAGGGACATCAGTAAGTGACCATGTCATGAAAATGAAACGGCACTTAGATCATCTGGAGAGGCTTGGTCATCCTGTTCCGTTGCAGCTAGCAACAGACACCATACTCAATTCACTGTCAGAAGACTACAGGCCCTTCGTAGTCAATTACAATATGAATAACATGGAGAAAACTATAGCAGAGTTGCACTCCATGCTAAAGACAGTTGAACTGAATATGGGGAACAAGAACAAGACCAAGGATGTCTTGATGGTGAAAGACGGAGGGGTTAAAAAGAAGAATGGGCAAGCTAGCACCAGTAAAGGAAAAGGACCAGTCCAGGCCATCCAGAGTGCACCCAAGAAAGGCAAAGGCAAGGGCAAGGGCAAGAAGGTTAAGCCAAACAAAGCTAGGACCGAGAATCGCTGCTTCATATGCAATGAGATCGGTCATTGGAGGCAAAACTGCCCTAAGCGTCATGAAGCAGGTATGTAAACCTCAGAAAATTTATGATTGCTTTGACTTGTCACTTCTTACTTGTTGATTTACAAGTATACTGATACCTAGAGCAAAATGATTATTGCAGGAGGTCAGAAGTGAAATGCCCAGAGGTTGCTGAGGATCAAAGTACAAGATGATTTAAGTCAAGACATTTTGAATTTATAATTTTAAAACAGTTGTTTTTGGGGATTTATGTTTTAAACAATGTTTGAATAATTATATTTTATAATTCGATGGTTTTATTTTCAAAAGTTATGGTCTTGACATTGAAATATCTGATTGTGCTTAGTGTTTGTATGATCCTAGTTATTGCCTGTTATAGTTACTTCAATAAAATCTATTAAATTGAAGTGATTTGTATAAAAACTATCAAAACACACGAGATTCTACAGGAATGTGTTTTGAGATTAAAACATTTATGAATAATTGTTTTATGATCAAAATTTAAAAGGAGAATTTAAGATATTAACTCAGATAGCGTTAATAACAGTATTTATAAAACTAGAAAGATTCCAAGTTCTGGAATTAGGATTTTAACAAATCCAGTTAAGTTTTATAAAAGAAATTCTCAGAATTAACTAATCAAATTTGATCAAGTTTTGTTATTCAAATGTTCTAAAAGAGAATTCAGGATAGCGTTAATAACAGTATTTATGAAACTAGAAAGATTCCAAGATCGGGAATTAGGATTTGACCAAATCCAGTTAAGTTTCATAAAAAGGGAATTCTCAAAGCTCATTACTTAAAATTAGAATTGACTAATCAAAGTTTTGACTCAGTCAATAGTAAAATTCTGAGTAATAGTTAGTTTTTATATAAGCAAGTGGGAGCCCAATTTATTCTCTATCTAGTCTCAGATAAAGAATAAAAGATACAATTATTGGTATATCTCGGAATTCATAATCCAGGTAGGATAAGAATTCATAAGATATAATTTACCCTTTTAGTCAAAAAGGATAAAGGTTTCAAGACCCATGAAACAAAGGTCATGACTAACCTTAGAAATCAATAATTAAAGTGTAGGATTAAAATATAGGATTCCAGTAGATTTGCCAGGATTGCAAATGGAATCGGATTTCAGGTAGAAATCATTCATCTACACAGCAACTAAGGAAAGTTGCAGTCTTACATATTCAGGAACTGGAAGTTAGTCCAGGTCTCCAAGTTCATGGAATATGATAAAAGTCTAGTTATTGTTTTTATAAGGTGTTTGCAGAACAATAATTAGCAGATACAAGTAGATCGTATAAACAGACTTGTATTTTTGGTTATCACTTTGATTAAAATGGTAAACTTTAATCAAAGGGTTTAAACTAAAGATAGGTGATACTTTATTTTAGACCAGTATCTAACAAACGTTAAATAGATATTATGAAAGTTATTAAAGAAAAGACATTCAATCTTGTTATTATTACAGCGTGTAATATGGACTATACAAGATTGATTTCTTTATCACTTTCACATTTTGCATGTTTTAATTAATCCAGGAATGAAACTAGTTTCCAGTTTTCATTCAAAATCTGTCCGTGACAACTTATCAATGTGGGAGCATGATAAGGTGTTAAAGTCATTGTGAACTTTTAGGTAGTTATGATCAGTTGCTGAATAACAGCTACAGGTGTTGTAAACTAAAAGTTGCACAGATATTTGATAGAGTAGCAAATATCGAACGTGATCCACGGTTGAGATTACTTCTTGGAATAAAGTCATAAGTGAATCTCACAGTGGTTGTCCCTATCACCTGAGGTATCTGATTTGATATCATGAGGACTACTGAATTCTTAGTGCACTCAACCGCTACGCCGTAACAGGGTGGCTATAAAGGGTGTAACTAGATTCAGCGGAAGCCGTGGTGTCAAAGGCAGATATGCAAGATGGGATTTGCACCTCTTCTCAGAAGAGAGATATTTCTGGGCCCATCTTGACTGACTAAGTATACTGATGAAGTGCATGGCCATGCCCAAACGAACTGATTAGTTCTTTGTCGTTTACCTATCAGTGAAAGTCAGATAATCAAGAGAACAGAATCTTGAGTATTTAGAGTTGACACTTTCCAAGCTCATACTCACAGATGAAATATCGCGATGCAAAGGGAAAAGCCAAGATATACCCAATCAATGAACAGTAGTTTCATAGATACCAATTCCTCATGGAATGTTTATATCACCAGTCTGGGTATAAGAGTTCTTGTAACCTGGTCAGCCTAAGTGCCTGTCTAGGGGCCTCCTTAGGTCCGTATAGTCAAAGGTGGTGTTGCCAACTTGCACAAGTGGGAGTCTGTTAGGAATTATGTGCAGAGTTGACAAACCAAGTGATTATATATCCAATGTTACGAGACACTTGAGGGTCACACCTGTGAGGACCTATAAGTCGAACAAGTTAGATGAAACCCCGAAATGGAGAGTTAGGATTTATAATAGTGTATTATAAATCAATTGGGTAATTACAGTCAGAATTACCAAAGTTGGAGGATCATTAATTAATTAGGATATTATATATTTATTAGATAAATAAATATATAATAATTAATTAATAAGGTTTTTATATATTAGATAAATATATATAATCATAATTATCGTATGCAAATTCTTTTCCAGCTAATTAAAAGGAAAAGGATTAGAGATAATTATAAAAGGAAACTGAATCTTATACAAACTGTATTTTTCCTCCATATAAATAAGGCTTATGGGTTAAGGAAAAATCTAAGCTTTTAGCAGAAATCAGTTTTTCAGTTTCCTCTCCCCCTTCCTCTCTCTCCAAACCGGCGCTAAAACCGACCCTCCCCCTGGTCGAATTTCGTTTTTCGGTTGTTCGGGTTTTCATAAAAGTTCAACTAGAAGAACGTTCGTTGGTCGATCACCGGTGGACTATCATCAAGCAATCCAGGTAAATTGATCTAACCTAAACTATTAGGTTTAGAACTATAAACGATTAAAGATCAATAGGCTTTAATGGGTTTTTAGCTTTTATCGCTTCCGCATGATTAGATCGGAAACAGCGTGTTTCTGATCGCGTAGGTTTTATCAGTTTGATTAACCTATGAGATATATCAAACCAGCGAGGTTCGATAGATCTGAGAGAATCCTCGAGTCAGTTTGATCCGAGGATACCCACGAAAACCCAACAGCGATCACCGATTGCGATTATCGATATCCACCATATGCGATTTTCGCAGGCGTAAGAAAGACTGCCAAGCCATCCGTCTAGGGTTTTTCGTTTGCCTGGGCCTAGTTCGTTTATCAGGCCCAAAGCCCAATTCTTTGGACCAAGTTATGGTCCAAAAAGAATTGTCTTGGTTTTAAAGTTTTCTTATCCAAAATTATTTTCTATCTAATAAAACTTATTCAAACCAGTTTTAATTAATCTTTTAGGGAAATTATTCCGAATGAGCCAGTTTTTTATAATTGGGTCGACAAAACCTATTTGAAATAATTTTTGGGTAAAATGGTTTTAGTTTAGTGAAATAGGATTTAAATCTTAGTTTTACGTAAAAACCATTTTTCAGTCTAAAGTTTTTGATTCGTAAGACAGTTTTTGTTTTTCCGAATCGGTTGTAAAACCAAGTTTTGCGATAATTGAAACAAAATAATTTTAACGGATCCAGTTTATTACTCGTAATTATAAGATTGCTTTTATTATATTGCATATATATTTACGTAATTGCTTGAGCTCGATATATGGATTTCAGTTTGATTTTACATATATATCTATTATAGTGTTTTGCCAACCTAGACCCTTGACATATTTGCGGGGAGGCCTGCGTGCCATTTACAACCCCTTATGTAATAATGACCTTAGGATAGAAAGTTTTTTTTTCCCTTCCGGGATGACGAGGCCAGTGGGAGCTACTAAGATTCTTCATCCTACCGGAGTACTAACAAAACATGGCAAGGCCAGTGGGAGCTACGCGAGGTTTTAAAGTTTTTAGTAGAATAAGTCATTATTGGTCCCTAGGAAACGTTGGCAAAAACTATAATTAGTCGTTATGTGATTAATTGTTTAATTGCATGATTAACTGATTATTTGTGATATCTGCATGATTAGTAGTTTTAAATAAAGTTGTTATTTTAAAACTAGGATGTATCACAAAAAGAGGATATAGGTTTTATTATTATCAGTTTCTTCAAAGCAATAGTTTTTGTTTAAAACCTATAGATGATTGTTTTATATAAAAGGCAAAAGTTGATAAAAACAGTTAGTTTTAATCAACTAGGTGTGCTGTTAAAAACAGTTAGTTTTAATTAGCAAGTAATTTTAGAACAGTTGGTTTTAAAATTACGTGTACGTTTGAAACAGTTAGTTTAAAACATAAATAGCCTTTATAACAATTAGTTCTTCAAAAACCTGGAAGTAAAAGTTTTTCAAAACCCCGAAAATCATAGATCAGTAGTGCAACCCATCTAGGGGCACCTTCGGCGTAAAGTACATAGGCGTTGTAAGTGATCACACATTCAACGTCTGTGTTCAAACTGAAGCTGAAGGGGTTACATAACTCTGCGAATTATCTCCGGGTGGTACCGGCCAGAGTATAGTGATCAGGTCCCCAAAATGGTGAGATCTGTTTTGGTACTATAATGTTCACCGGGTGGTACCGGGCCAAAAAGCACTTAGAGGGACTAAAACATGCACAGGTAGTTGCCATAAGTCCCGAAAAGATCTAGGAGTCGTGTCAGTTAGACATGATTGGTAAAAGTCCTTACCTACCGAAATAAATACGGGTCTGGTGGAGCAAGAACATTACGCACATCAGGACGTATGAAATAAGGATCCTAGTCCAATAAATTGATCATTTAAGGGTTTATTGATATTTTATTGGAAATTAATCTATTTACAGTTGCTAAAAACCAAAAGTTTCTATTTTGTGTAGATGGCAAGCACTGTTACCAGCACTAACAATCTTTCCCTCCGATCTATCCTAGAGAAGGATAAACTGACCGGCTCTAACTTTCTCGACTGGGAGCGCAATCTGATGATTGTGCTCAGACATGAGAGAAAGTGGTATGTGCTTGAAGAGCCACTTGGGGAGGCACCTCCGGCAAACGCTCCGGCTGCTGCCAGAAATGCCCACAAGAAGCACTCGGATGATCTCCTTGATGTTGCCTGTCTGATGCTAGCAACTATGAGCCCAGATCTGCAAGCAGGGCTCATAAATACAAATGCTTACGACATGATCCGCCAGCTGAGGGACATGTTTCAGACTCAGGCTCGTACAGAACGCTACGATGCCACCAAAGCATTCAATGAATGCAAGATGGTAAAAGGGACATCAGTAAGTGACCATGTCATGAAAATGAAACGGCACTTAGATCATCTGGAGAGGCTAGGTCACCCTGTTCCGTTGCAGCTAGCAACAGACACCATACTCAATTCACTGTCAGAAGACTACAGGCCCTTCGTAGTCAATTAGAATATGAATAACATGGAGAAAACAATAGCAGAGTTGCACTCCATGCTTAAGACAGCTGAACTGAATATGGGGAACAAGAACAAGACCAAGGATGTCTTGATGGTGAAAGACGGAGGGGTGAAAAAGAAGAATGGGCAAGCTAGCACCAGTAAAGGAAAAGGACCAGTCCAGGCCATCCAGAGTGCACCCAAGAAAGGCAAAAGCAAGGGCAAGGGCAAGAAGGTTAAGCCAAACAAAGCTAGGACCGAGAATCGCTGCTTCATATGCAATGAGATCGGTCATTGGAGGCAAAACTGCCCTAAGCATCATGAAGCAGGTATGTAAACCTCAGAAAATTTATGATTGCTTTATTTTGTCACTTCTTACTTGTTAGTTTACAAGTAAACTGATACCTAGAGCAAATGATTATTGCAGGAGGTCAGAAATGAAGTGAAGTGCCCAGAAGTTGCTAAGGATCGAAGCACAAGTTTATTTCAAATTAAGTCAAGATATTTAAGTTTTAAAACAGTTATTTTGGGGATCCATGTTTTAAACAGTTTTTTGGATGATTGTAATCTTTGAATTTATAATTCTATGGTTTTATTTTCAAAAAAAAATTATTATCTTGACATTGAAATATCTGGTTGTGCTTAGTGTTCTTGAATTTGTATGATCCTAGATGTTGCCTGTTATAGTTACTTCAACGAAATCTAATAAATTGAAGTAATTTGTATAAAAACTAACAAAACACAAGGAATTCCATAGGAATGTGTTTTGGAGAATAAAACATTTATGAATAATAGTTTTGTGATCAAAAGGGAGAATTTGAGATATTAGCTCAGAAAGCGTTAATAGCAGTATTTATAAAACTAGAAAGATTCCAAGTTCTGGAATCAGGATTTAATCAAATCCAGTTAAGTTTTATAAAAGAAATTCTCAGAATTAACCAATCTAGTTTGATCAAGTTTCATTATTCAAATGTTTTAAATAGAGAATTTAGAATATTAACTCAGATAGCGTTAATAACAGTATTTATGAAACTAGAAAGATTCCAAGATCTGGAATTAGGATTTGACCAAATCCAGTTAAGTTTCATAAAAGGAAATTCTCAAAGTTCATTACTTAAAATTAGAATTGACTAATCAAAGTTTTGACTAAGTCAATAGTAAAATTCTGAGTAATAGTTAGTTTTTATAAGCAAGTGGGAGCCCAATTTATTCTCTATCCAGTCTCAGATAAAGAATAAAGGATATAATTATTGATATATCTCGGAATTCATAAATCCAGGTAGGATAAGAATTCATAAGATATAATTTACCCTTTTAGTCAAAAAGGATAAAAGTTTCAAGATCCTTGAAACAAAAGTCGTGACTGATTTTAGAAATCAATAATTAAAGTGTTGGATTAAAATATAGGATTCCAGCAGATTTGCCAGTATTGCAAATGGAATCCGATTTCAGGTAGAAATCATTCATCTACACAGCAACTAAGGAAAGTTGCAGTCTTACATATTCAGGAACTGGAAGTTAGTCCAGGTCTCCAAGTTCACGGAATATGATAAAAGACTAATTATTGTTTTAAGAGGTGTTTGCAAAACAATAATTAGCAGATACAAGTAAACAGACTTGTGTTTTTTTGGTTATCACTTTGATTAGATTGGTAAACTTTAATCAAAGGGTTTAAACTAAAGATAGGTGATACTTTATTTTAGACCAGTATCTAACAAACGTTAAATAGATATTATGAAAGTTATTAAAGAAAAGACATTCAATTTTGTTATTATTACAGCGTGTAATATGGACTATACAAGATTGATTTGTTTATCACTTTCACATTTTTGCATGTTTTAATTAATCCAGGAATGAAACTAGTTTCCAGTTTTCATTCAAAATCTGTCCGTGACAACTTATCAATGTGGGAGCATGATAAGGTGTTAAAGTCATTGTGAACTTTTAGGTAGTTATGATCAGTTGCTGAATAACAGCTACAAGTGTTGTAGACTAAAAGTTGCACAGATATTTGATAGAGTAGCAAATATCGGACGTGATCCGCGGTTGAGATTGCTTCTTGGAATAAAGTCATAAGAGAATCTCACAGTGGTTGTCCCTATCACCTGAGGTATCTGATTTGATATCATGAGGACTACTGAATTCTTAGTGCATTCAACCGCTACGCCGTAACAGGGTGGCTATAAAGGGTGTAACTAGATTCAGCGGAAGCCGTGGTGTTAAAGGCAGATATGCAAGATGGGATTTGCACCTCTTCTCAGGAGAGAGATATTTCTGGGCCCATCTTGACTGACTAAGTATACTGATGAAGTGCATGGCCATGCCCAAACGAACTGATTAGTTCTTTGTCGTTTACCTATCAGTGAAAGTCAGATAATCAAGAGAACAGAATCTTGAGTATTTAGAGTTGACACTTTCCAAGCTCATACTCAAAGATGAAATATCGCGATGCAAAGGGAAAAGCCAAGATATACCCAATCAATGAACAGTAGTTTCATAGATACCAAGTTCCTCACGGAATGTTTATATCACCAGTCTGGGTATAAGAGTTCTTGTAACCTGGTCAGCCTAAGTGCCTGTCTAGGGGCCTCCTTAGGTCAGTGTAATCAAAGGCGGTATTGCCAACTTGCACAAGTGGGAGTCTGTTAGGAATTATGTGCAGAATTGACAAATCAAGTGATTACACATCCAATGTTACAAGACACTTGAGGGTCACACCTGTGAGGACCTATAAGTCGAACAAGTTAGATGAAACCCAGAAATGGAGAGTTGGGATTTATAATAGTGCATTATAAATCAATTGGGTGATTACAGTCAGAATTACCAAAGTTGGAGGGTTATTAATTAATTAGGATATTATATATTTATTAGATAAATAAATATATAATAGTTAATTAATAAGATTTTATATATATTAGATAAATATATAAATTATAATTATCGTATGCAAATTCTTTTCCAGCTAATTAAAAAGGAAAAGGATTAGAGATAATTATAAAAAGGAAACTGAATCTTATACAAACTGTATTTTTCCTCCATATAAATAAGGCTTATGGGTTAAGGGAAAATCTAAGAAGCTTTAAGCAAAAATCAGTTTTTCAGTTTCCTCTCTCTCCCTCTCTCTCCATCGGCGCCGACCCCCCCCCCAGGTTGGATTCCAGTTTCGGTTGTTCGGGTTTCATAAAAGTTCAACTAGAAGGACGTTCGTTGGTCGATCACCGGTGGACTATCATCAAGCAATCCAGGTAAATTGACTTAATCCAATCTATTAGGATTAAACTAGAACGATTAAAAGATCGATTGGCTTTAAGGGTTTTTAGCTTTTATCGCTTCCGCATGATTAGATCGGAAACAGCGTGTTTCTGATCGCGTAGGTTTTATCAGTTTGATTAACCTATGAGATATATCAAACCAGCGAGGTTCGATAGATCTGAGATAATCCTCTAGTCAGTTTGATCTGAGGATACCCACAAAAACCCAACAGAATACCCCTATGATGACGTACACCATGCACCCCCAACAACCGACGATGCAACCCAACAAACCACCATGCAACCCCCGCCGTCACAAGTATGGGAACCACGAGATGTAACCAACTCGTCACCGCAGTCGTGGGGATATGACGAGGAGGTACCCGAGACCCAACCGAAGTTGCCTCCACCGCCACCGCCACCACAACCTAAACGTAAAACACGTGGGAAAGGTAAGAACGTGGAAACGAGCTCGAGTGCGAACCCGACCAAAACTAAAGCGCCTCCTAAACCATGGTTGAGTGAGGAGAAGGTCGCGTTGGCGAAAGCGTGGGCCGAAACCTTGGAGGATTCAACCATAGGTAACTATCGAACATGAGGTAAATAAAAAAACCCTTTTTTACGTACTTAATAACGATTCGCTAATGTGTTTTTAATTTTTGGATTTTTGAAGTAGAAAATTTTTGGGGGGCCGTTAAAAAGTCGTTAGACATACGCATGCGGTACGACCCCACCGTCCGCTCAAATGACGCCGTGCAAACCAAAGTGAGATTGCTTCTATTGGGGGTCTCGAAATTTACTTGTATATACAACAACACATTGAATTCGCGACAAAGCGGCGAATCCGATGTTGATCTCTTGGCACGAGCTAACGAGTGATACCGACGCGAGTATCATCGAACATTCCCTCACGAATCCGCTTGGAGAGTTCTCATCGAATGCCCGAAGTTCATCCCGGTGGAAATGATGAACCCATCGGACATCCGCGCGCCAACAAACAAACGGTCGAAAACGACCGAAACCTAAACGGACTCCCCCGGCGATTCCAATGCCCGTACTTACATGAACCTCGGGGATGATGATCAACGTCACAAACCGAATGGTCACGACCAATGGGTCGAAACGCGGCGAGACGTGCGGGGTCTTCGTCTTCGACAACCGAGACCAACACGGCCATGTCAACCCAAGTAGGCGCTCTCGCAATCGCGAACACCGGGCTTGTCGATATACTTAAAGAAAAACAAAGGATGGCACACTTCCAATTCTACACATCACCGCACAACCATCTCTCGGGTACCCTTTTGGAGACCACGTTGCGAAAGAAGGCGCGGTTGCGCGCAGGGCCGGCCCTGACATTTTGGAGGCCCCGTGCCAAAATATAAATGTGGCCCTATAATTTTCTTTTGTATTGTGTATTAAATTTTTTAGTATTAAATTCAAAAAATAAATCCTTAAAGTATGAAAGCATAAACTATTTATAAACAATATCCTAAATAAAAATAAAACTAACCTTTACTTGTTGTGACTCTCCGTTACTTGGACATTCTGATGTCTGTTTAATAATAAATCGATCGATGGCTCCTTTTTTAATTTGAACTAACGGTTCATCTTTTTCTTTTGTTGACGCTTTGAATAGCCCGATTCAAAATTTCTAGTTGGAGACATCCTAAATTATATAAAATCGGTCAATCATTATTCGGATATATAAAAACACATATCAACAAATTTATTTATTTATCGTTATTAAAAAAACACTTAGATTAAAAATTAAAAATTCTCAAAAGACATATAAATAATCAAATAACAATTTATAGAAGATAACTAATAAAAAGATAAAAGAACAACTAACAAACATTGAATAGAAACTATAAGATTTTGATATACCTTCAAATCGAATGAAAAACTGGAAAAATTGGAGAAGATTGAACTTATTGAATCCTTGAACTTGTTGAATTGCTAGAGTGTAGAGATGACGGCCATAGAAGAAAATAATAAAGATATATTGACATTGAAAACCTAATATACTCATGTTATTTAGGGAAATTAAATAAATTTAAAAATTATTAATTATATTATTTTAATTTAAAAAATAAAGGAATAGATAGAATGTGTGAATCAATCGTATCTTTGAAATATTTAAACTTGAAATTCTAATTTTGAATCGTGTAGACTTTAGGAAATTAGAAATACTTAAGGAATTAAAAAAAAAATAAACTTGAAATTCTAATTTTAAATAGTGTAGACTTTAAGAAATTAGAAATACTTAAGGAATTAAAAAAAAAAGGAACTTGCGGCAACCAAGAATTGAACCCGGGTCACCAAGGTGGAGGGGAAAAGGCTAACCGTTAGGCCAGAAGAACTGTTGTTTTATCAACTCAGCTCTTAATATATATAATATATACAATGTATGAAAATATCGGAGGCCCTCGGAAAACGGAGGCCCCGTGCGGCGACACCGGCCGCACACTCCCAGGGCCGCCCCTGGTTGCGCGATATATACGATTGGCCTTCTTTCGAGCAATAGTTTTTTAATTTTAATTTTAATTGTTAATTGTTAATTTTAATTTTAATTTTAATTTTAATTGTTAATTTTATTTTTAATTTTAAGTATTTAAAAAATAATACAAGTGCTTTGACCTGTACGGTTGTGGATGAAATGGTAAGGTAGTGGTAAGGTGATGATAAAGCTGATGTGGTGCTGAGGTGGCAACCTGTACATGTGGTATGACCTGTACGGCTATGGATGGCCTAAGTGGTAACATTGATTTATATGAAACATAAAGTTTGTACATGTTTTGTCATAAAAAGGTTTAATAAAATAAATCAAAAAAATCAAAATATTTAATTTTAAGAGATGTTAACCTAAACCTTTGAAAAAAAATCATCATGTAGTTACCAATACTTTAATGAAATTATTTGATTAATTTTTTAATTAAAGATATAATAGTTTATAATTAACCAATAAAAAAATATTTTAATAAAATAAATCTAAAACTTTGGAAGAAAAAACCATGTACTTATCAGTAGTTTAATGAGATTAGTTGATTATTTTTCTAATTAAATTAACCAATAAAATAAAATATCTTAATGAAAATTGAATAAAAATAAAAACTATAGGGACGAAGAAATCATTTTTGAAAATCAAAGACAAAAAGTATGGACATCAAACGAAAGAGACTAAAGTTGTATTTTTCTCAAAAGTATTGTTCATCTTCCTACTAGTTGTTATATATATATATATATAATATGTGGTATATTCTTAAAAACTATTTTTTTTATAAATTAAGTATCCTTAATTAATGTGTATTAACTAACATACTATTCATTTTTTTTAATTTTATTAATGTTCTTTAATTTTTACTAATTACATTATTAAACTATTAAAAAAATTTAAGAAAAAATTACCACTTTTGCCAATATACCTATTTTCAATTTTACCAACATTATTTAGTTTTTACAAATTACATCATTAAACTATAAAAAAAATGGTTAATTGTTGGGGAATGCCCATTGACATGAGTGAATTAGAAATATTGCCGAAAACGCAGGGGCCTTCCGGTCACACGGCAAGAATATCCACAATCCATTCTCGATAATGCCGAAATAAGATAAATAAAAATTTAAATTTTGAATTTTAATCTTTTGTGTTTATCTCATTTAATCATGTGATAATAATTAAAAGAGATAAACTAAAGGTTTAAATTTTGAGTTTAAACTTTTGTATTTATCTTAACTAACCTGGGGATTATAAATCGAGGTGATAGGCTCCACTTTTATGGAACCAATTTTTTCAGTTTTTGAGATCTGATTTCTGGTGTTTCTTCCAGTTTTTAGATCCAAAAATTCATCTCTAAATTACTATTATAATCTAAGATAGTTTCGGGTTTCGAGGATTCACGGGCTAGCACCTAAGGATTGCAACAAAGTTCTTGCGGTATCAAGGAAGTTTGGAAGCTCGTGTTCCGTTTTCCTACTCAACCTACGGCGATTGAGGTAACTCTACTCGTTTACTTTTAAGTTGCTAATTTGCGTGTAAGATTTTTCCTCGGTTCGAGTCATGGTGGTTTTATTATTTTTATTTTTCTTCCGCTGCATAGTAAATATATTTTTGTAAAATCCACCATGTATTCCAACAGTGGTATCTGAGCCACCTTACACGAAATTGAGCACTTTTGTTTCGTTTGTTCTGTTTTGACAAGATCTGTCCCGAGGGGTCTTGTTTTGATGAGATCTGTCTCGGGGGTTCTGTTTTTTGCGCGTGAGATACGATTGGACAACCTAGGCATGGAGGTTGTACGGATCGTATACATGGTGTACGCGTTTGACGCGAGATTTACCTTTTATATTATTAGTTCGGTAAATCTTTAAATAAGAACCGTGTGCTTTGTTAGTATAGGGTAACCGATTGCCTCATTAGACCTATGTTGTGGAGTGGTTGTTTTTTGTTTTATTTATTTATTTTTTGGTGCGACCTGCGAGTCGTTTCTTTAAATAGTTGTAATTGTACCACGGTCTGCGTACCGTTTCCTATTCTATGTTTTAGTATAGGTTAGGATAGGTGTAATATATATATATATATATATCAATTATTCATTGCAATAAATCGAAGATCAAGAATCAACGGAGTCCATTGGTGACGTCTCGGCGAGGCGATGAAGTCTTGGTTCAAGTAGTTCGCGGATTCATTGGGAGCCCGTCGCCATCACAATGTTAAATTGTCACTAGATTGACCATGTCTTCTCGTTGGCTCGCGAGAAGACGCATAGGATTTTTGAGGCTGTTAGCTCAGTCAAGGACTGATTTTGTAAAAAGTTTTATAAATGTAAGCAATTTGTGTGTATGTATTAAACTTTGTAGTAATGGGCTTGGGAATTTAATATGTAAGGGGCTTGGGCTTAGGATCCATTTTCTGATGTATAAATAGGGGAGTTAGTGTACATTTAGGGTAATCTTGAACCCTTTTCAATATTGTAATCAGCTGTACACCCTTTCAAGGTAATATACATGAGAGTCGTTTTTTGAATTGTTTATCTTCTTCATTTTTGTTCTTCGTGTTTTTTTATTTAAGTTCAATAATCTCTCTGTATTTTGCTTGTTTATCTGTTTTTGTCTAAATTCCCAAAGAAAACTGCGTTCTACATTTCTTTCAATTGGTATCAGAGCGGGAACGAATCAACAGTATTCGTTTTCGATTCTTTTAGAACGAGTTTTTTTTTCTTGGGAAATTTTCTGGAAATTTGGTGTTCTTCGTTATGTATCGTTTCATTTCTGAGTCCGTTCTTCAAACAGTTTCGTCTTCGAAATTTGTTTCTTCGAAGACTATTGATTTTGGGTATAGAAATTTTCTTTCAGAAAACGTTCTTCAACGTGTTCTTGAGTTTCAGGTGTTGATAAAATTGTTCAGATCAGAGTTATTCCAGGTTCTGATTCTATGTGATGTTCAAAAAGGATATTACACAAGGTGGTCTATCCCTCAACAGGGATACTAAGGTTGGTTTTCAAGAGTCAGTAGGTGGTTTACCCCAAATGAGTGTCACCACCTACTCGAATGTGTCAAATTCAAACTAGAACCAACCTCAGAGGCAGATAAATTACAGAACCTCTGGCAGTGGTTACAGAACCTCAGGCAGACATCACAGAGCTTCTTGGTTGCTCGCTCTTACAGTCTCTATCAAAAGAGAGGCCATGTGATGGATTTGTCAGAACCTCTGCCAGTTGTTCTCATAAGCCTCTGACACCACCGCTGAGTCTCTGTCCGTTTTCTTTTTCACGTTGAGATAACTTTTTGGTCTAATCAATCTGTTAGAGACATAGCTCTCGAATTCTCTGCTCACTGTCCATAACTTGTTGAAAAGATCTTGTAAAAGTTAAATCTCTATCCTCCGTCACAGAGACTCTGTTCGATCTTATTCGTTCTATCCTTTTTAATTCACAGAACCTCCATTGAGGTTGCTCTTGTTCAAGATAACCTTCAAACCATGTTTGCTTATGAGAAAGCCATAGAGGAAAAGAAAAAGAGAGATTTGAGGTTGGGAAAAGAAGTGAAAGAAGGAGGAGTACTTGCCTGGAACTGCTACAAGGCAAACAGAGTTCTTATGGTCACTTTTGATGGAGGTGTCAAAAGATACTTCTTGGTGGATAAGAGGTATGACTTTGACAGAAGAATAGTGGAAGGAATTTTGAAGAAAACGAAGTCTGTTATGTCTGATTTGGAGAAAGAAGTTATTGAAAATATGACTAATCAGCTAGCAGAGTTGAATGAAGAAGAAACAGCTGAGGAAGAGAAAGTGGTGATTTGGGGAGTAAGAGGTATCTTCAAAAAGTTTTACTTTGTGCAGTGGAACAATGGCAAACAAAGAAGCAATGCAGATTTTGGTGAAATTCTGAATCTGGTCACTGCAGATGACAGAGTAGTTATGCATGAGTATGGATTAGAAAAGTTTCAAGAGTTTCTGAAAGATTCAAATCATTCAGATCATGCTCAGATGATTAAGAAGGCCATGCAACATCTGAAGAACTTAATTTCTGATTGAAATCAGAAGTTAAGTTAGGGGGAGATTGTTAGGAAATAATCTGTTGCATTACCACTGCTGGAGATATGTTGATTAACACTGCTGGCTTTGGAGTGATTACCACTGCTAGTTCTCTGAAGGTTACCACTGCCAGTGTAAGTGTATTCACTGAAGATCAACTTACCACTGCTGTTGAAGATTACCACTGCTTAAACGAAGTTACCACTGCTGGTTTGAAGTTAACACTGCTTTTGTTTTACCACTGCTAACAAGATGAAGATAAGGAAAGGATTGCGATGATTTGAAGATATAGACAAGATACGATCTGCTTGGAGATATTTTAGAGATTATCTTGTAAATCTAGTTTCCTTATTGTTATCTTGTAAATTCGTATATATAGCTGATAGGTTTTTCATTGTTAGATACGAGTTTTCATAGCTTTTGTTTTAGAATTTAGAGCCTCAAGATTGTTCTTGTAATCCCTGCAATAGAGAAGTGTTGCACGTCTGTTTGAGCTTGTTCAAACAGATTGGGGCTTGAAGTTTGTAATCATTAAGCTATTGAAATCAATACATATACAGTTTGTTCTTAATCCATTGTTTTCTTTATATAATCAAAGTGTTATTCCGCAAACTTCTTTGATTAAGTTTTCTGATCTTGATCATTGATCCTGTCAATTTTATTTTTTCTGTTGGTTTGTTAGGATTTTAACTAGTTTGGTTTGGTTATTTTTCTTTTGTTCGTTTTTACTTTTTCTTTTTTTTTGTTGGTAGATATGGCGTTTTATGATCGAGCACGAATTTTATGCACCACTCTCAGATCAGAACAGATTTCGTCACATAACCCGGGAAGTTTCTCTTTTTCCCAATTACTCCTTAATTGTGTTAATTGTTGCATTGAGGACACTGCAAATTTTAAGTGTGGGGAGGGGGTTATGTAGACTTATCTGTTTAAATGGGTTCACTTTTTGCTTGTGGATTGTCGTTTTTCAAACTTTTGAAAGCTTTAAGATTTGACCCCAAATTTTTTTTCGAAATCTGAGATTGTTTTTGAGACTGAGTTGCTTGCATAGGAGAACACTGAATAGGATTAGTTGAGTAAAAGGATACCTTGGAATACTGATTACCATGAGTGCCTCACCCAATTCCTTTGAGAGATTGAGCCTATATTGTTATATCTGTTTATTTCGTGAGGAATACCGACTTTGACCCAAGGTAGAACTTGTCATTTGAATGCTTGTCGAGACCACATAAGAGAAGTATTTATCACCATTGCACTGATAGAGGCCTTCGTTTCTAACCCTTTTAGCCTTCGTCAGATAACCTCATCATAAGGTTATTTGATTTGCCTAGCCTGTAATTGAAAAGTGTTCACCTTTTAACACTTTATCCCTTGAAACCATTTTTGAGCCTTAGCCTTTTCATTTCTTTACCCACTATACACTTTATCCTTGAGCCTAATTGTTTACCTATCTCTTGGTCGTGACTTAAATTTGAATCTTGAGATGTTTTGATCCAGTTTTTCGTATCTGACAGTTTTTATGGGATTGAGAGTAAAAAGAGCCCAAAAGCAACATAGTTGCTGCTCTAAAAGAAAGAGAGAAAAGAAAGAGAGAAAATATTTGAGACTCAGAAAAGAAAAGAAATATCAAAAGAGTCGAGAATGTAAAAGAAAAAAAATGAGAGCTGAAAAGATTGAAAAAGAATTTGTGCCCCAAATAAGCCATAGGCTTAGGCCAATTCTAAAAGAAAAGAGAGAATACTCATCCCAAAAGTCTCATTGTTTGAAAGTCAGATTGTTTCACTGTTTGGATCATTACTGATTAAGTTTTCAAGTTTTTGTTGCAAAACCCTTAGTCACTTATATATATCCTTTATCCTACCCTTAACCCTTAGCCTAACATTGCAACCCTAAAGTCCTCTTGACGGTTGACAACTTCTCAGTGGTGGAGATTAGATTTGGTGACAAGCTTATGCATGCGGGAATTAGTTGAGTATTGGTGTGATCACTTACATATACACTTTTACCCCCGAGAGATACACTTCATATTATGTGAGGGTAAAAGGTTGGCCTTGGTATCCAATTACTTGATGAGTCTTGTTTGTGTGTTCGATTGTGTGAGTATACTTTGTTTTCTTTGACGATCTTGGGTTGAGATAATTTTGGAGTTATCTTTCTTTGTTTTCAGTCTTTTGATTGGGGACAATCAAAGCTTAAGTGTGGGGATTTTGATAACACCAAAATTATACATGTTTTGGTTGCGCGTAATCGTATGACTTTACCCCCTTTCTCACCCGTTTATGATCATTTCATGCACTAATTGAGCTTTTTATTGATTATGAAGGATTTGGAGGCCGTGGAATGGAAAAGTACGGAAAAAGGCGAGAAAACGAGAAAAATGCACAAGGTCAACACAGAAGACACTTGGCGATCGCGAAGTGCCCAATTTGGCGCCGCCAAGTGCGACTGAAGTGAAGATTAGGGTTTTATTAAGTGTTTGGCGTCACCAAGTGAGCAGTTTGGCGATCGCCAGATGGCGCCTGGTCGTTTTTCTTTAAATATCAGCCTCCTCCTTCAGTTTTAGACATGAGTTTTGAAGTGCAATACACGAGGGGAAGTCAGAGGAACGAGAGTGAGAATACGAAAGGTGCCGATACGCTGCGGAAGTCGATCTCTGATCATCTATCGTTGTACTATCGGTATCATGTCGATGTCTACTCTTGTTTATGTTTTTGTGTTCATTATGAGTGAGTAGTTTATTAGTAGTGCTTGTCATGATAGATGAACCATTATGGATGATATTTTGCAATTAATGTTTATTGGTTTGTTTTTGATTAATTGAATGTCGTTTATGGTTCTTTCTTGATTATTGTTGTTGTGGCGATTTGAAATCACTTGGTTGGGTGTATTTGTTGGACCAAGACAGATAGACTCCGAAAGGATAATCAACCTACCTTAGCCTGACTTGGACCATAGAGTTATGTTAAGGGGTTACTTTGACCATTAGTGACCGATAGTAAAAGAGCCATTACAATAATTGATTAGGAAGGGTTTACCGATTCTAGATTGTGGACCAAACGATTTAGGATTGGAATTAGGAGGACCGTGTCCTAGTTTAACCATAAATTGCACATGTTAGGGTGTCCCAGACTTAAATTCCTACAATAGTCAAAACAACCAAACTTTCGATCTATTCATGTCATCCATATTGGGGATTCGTTTTATCATGATAAGTGCTGCTGTTTTCTTTTATTATAAACTTAAATCATAATTTCAATTGCTTTCTTAGTTTTACTTAGTTAATTGTCTTTTTAAGTAATTAAACCTTTTTCATACAAAACCCCCCCTTTTTGATTAATTAAACTAATTCGACTTTAGTCTACAATAACTTGACCGTTCCCAGTGGTAGATACGATACCTGGACTTTCCTACACTATATTACTCACGATCAGGTACGCTTGCCTGTATATGTGGTAAGACGGTGGCTAGGCATTAGAGGTTAAAACTTGTTACGCTTTTTATATATGATAATTACCGCATCAGAGATCACCTGGACTTCTGGCTCAGACACGGTAACCTCGTCGTCGCTATCCGCAAGAACCTCCTTCGATCTTTGCGTAGAGTAAAGACGTTCGCCGATGCTGTACGATAAAAATCTTTCGACCGAAGCTTTTGATTCCTCGGTAGCCTCAAACGAGAAATCAATCTCTACAAAAACAAATTAGACGTAAGATAACATGATAAAGAAAAACAATAAAAACGTTTTCAAAGAAACACCTATACCTAACGAATTCCACTCTGGAGCGATCCATCCACCTTCATCCAGAACTGAAGAAGAACGAACAAACACATATTGGGATTTCCACCCACGATCATGCACCTGAGTACCATGTACTAACATGGCATCCCCCCTACCCTTTGGGAACAAACCGTATCGATCATAATCCGTCGATTTCACTGTGTACACTGTAAGAAGATCATTGACAGAAAACGCAGGACGACCCCAGTCCTTCGTCACATGTTCGATCACTTGGATTACCCTCTAGAATTGGGGCATCAGTTGACCGGGAGAGAGATTGAATCGAGTCATAAATGCTCGAGACAAGGGATTGTAAGACCATTATATGAAACCTATCTTAAATGGATATTCGAAAAGTGCAAAGAAACCCGCAGGGGCATCCGCAGGTCTGATTTCACCCACGACCTTAAGAACAACACTATCGGGTAACCCTGATAGCTTCCTAAGGGCCAAGACATTTAAAGACTCCTTGATGGTACTCTTAACTTCCATCGATTCGAAAAATCAAACCGATCTAAACTATTCCTAAGACGACTAAAACGCAGCAAATCGAAATTTTCAGGGTTCTTTTCAGCCTTTGATTTCAGACACATGAAAACAAAGAAGAAAGATAGGTACCTTATAAAGATGAATCGCCTAAATCTTCGTCGAGATTAAAGAGTGGATTTCGGAATAAGATTGCGCAAACAATTTGGGAAGAGATATGTTTATTTTCGAATCAAAACCAATGTTTATATGGAAACTAAATTTTCCTCCAAGTAATTACGGTCCAGTCATGCATCGACACGCGTCCAAATCATGCCGTTAAAAAGACAACTATCGTTCAACGTCATCTTAACGACGTCACTAAACCGATTGATATTCGATTATTTATAGACAAAATTGATTTACTAACAATCGATTTTTGTTAAGCGGATGAAAGATTCAGAAATATTTAGAAATATTTTCTAAATCTTGGGGGCAAACTGTTTGGGTGAAAACTTACGATCGCACGACGACCGATTTGAATCGTAAGATATCTTTCAGGATGACAATCCTGTATTAAGATAAGGTCCTGAGATAAAGACACGCGAACCCTCGAATGCAGATAACCGATTATCGAACAAATCTCATATAATATCGCATGATATTCATTACATCGTACGATTATACTAACGATCAAGATGTACGTAAAGCTTATTCTTATTACAGGATGAAGTTCATCATTACAACGGTCACATATCGACAGTCATGCTTCCGTTTAAGACCAAGATTCGTTCCTCATAAAACCTCAGCCGTTACGACCAAGATTCAAGCTTCAGTTACGACCGTTGCATTTAATACGTAATAATGGGACAGCAGTTACATTATTATCAGCTATAAAAGGAGGCCAAAATCTTCATTCAAGGACATCTGATCATCTCGAAAGCAGTACGAATCTACTACTGATCTCTCTAGTCTTTCTTTGTAATTTACATTCGAACTAGCATTCTGTCTTCTTGTAATCGTACGATCTACATTGTAATTCTCGAGGACATCACCCCTTATTGGTGATACATAGTGCAGTGTCGGCTATCCCCTTCAGTCGACCGCAGGTTTTTTCCTCGACCTTGAGGTTTTTCCTGCGTCATCAATTGCATTGTCTTTTATTTATTTTTATCGCACGTCTTTATCGAACTAGATTCTTTTCTCTCGACGGATTTGCCTCACAATATCTTACGATATTAACTTGTGTAATTTTTTACCTAAACACGAACCATACGCCAGCTTACAATAACGAATACCATATTTGGATTCATTATATGATCGTTTGTTTTACTGACATGAGATGATTAATTATGGGCACGATACCTTTGGTATTTAAATTGAAGTATATGATAAAACAAAATAAAAATGGCGCATGTGAGATTTGTAAGTTTTTTTTAACGACTGACAATATACGTATACGTTTCGACATGAAGTCGACGAGGTATTCAGGCTTAATACAGACACCCAACTAATCATCGGCAATCATGGACCGACCCAGAAGCCGGCCCATGGTCAGGATATTGTCACATATTCACCCCATGAATCGAACCCGGATAGACAATGATATCATCCACCATACGTGCCAAGAATGTTAATGACTAATAGGCTTCTAATGCGTTGATGAAATTTACAAGTTTATTGCCGTTGCATGATTGCTTCCTGAACCACACAACCTTTTTAAATTCTATAGTAAATTGCAAGGGACCGTCGATAAAATTTGTGGTCCAAAATTGCTTCTTTCTTTTTCTCCCATCGAATAAGCCAAATTAAAGGTTATATATATCTCATGATAGAGATACATGTTAATAATTGATAAAAATATACAGGATTTTGGTGTAAGAGGTTTTTATTCTGCGAAATCATTATAGATTATACCATGATCCTACCAAAATGTAGATATAAAATATAAATGTTAAGGACCGTTACCGAACTCATATCTAGTAAGCTAGAATTTATGAGTTTCAGTTAATTAGTAGTTGAGTCTTCCAAAAGTAATAACAAAGGCCATGAATCTTAGGTAGCGTTTGGTTCGCGGAATGGAATTCGATGGAATTGGAATTCGTTAAGGAATTTGACTTTGAATGAATTGGAATTGGAATTTGATGGAATTTGACCACACATTTTGGTCGTGTTTGGTTGGATGGAATTGGAATTGGAATAAAAATGTAAAAAGTAAGGTGAACAAAAACCAAAATTGAACCGAATCGAAAGAAAAAAGAAGAGAAACAAAAACCGAAAAACCGAATCCAAAACAAAAAACAAATCCAACATCGAAAACGATTCGGTTTCGGTTTCCATCTCGATTGAAAAACCGAACCGAGTCGAAAACCGAAATCGGTTCGATATCGGTTATGGTTTCCATCTCGACCGGGAAAAACGAACCGGGCCGAAAACCAAAATCGGTTCTATTTCGGTTTTGTTTGATATCGGTTATGGTTTCCATCTCGAGCGGGGAAAACCGATACGGGCCGAAAATCAAAATCGGTTCTATTTCGGTTTTGTTTGATATCGGTTATGGTTTCCATCTCGAGCGGGGAAAACCGATCCGGGCCGAAAACCAAAATCGGTTCTATTTCGGTTTTGTTTGATATCGGTTATGGTTTCCATCTCGACCGGGAAATACCGATCCGGGCCGAAAACCAAAATCGGTTCTATTTCGGTTTTGTTCGATATCGGTTATGGTTTCCATCTCGACCGGGAAAAACCGAACCGGGCCGAAAACCAAAATCGGTTCTATTTCGGTTTTGTTTGATATCGGTTATGGTTTCCATCTCGACCGGGAAATACCGATCCGGGCCGAAAACCAAAATCGGTTCTATTTCGGTTTTGTTCGATATCGGTTATGGTTTCCATCTCGACCGGGAAAAACCGAACCGGGCCGAAAACCAAAATTGGTTCTATTTCGGTTTTGGTTTCCATCTCGATTGAAAAAACCGAACCGAGTCAAAAACCGAAATCGGTTTGATTTCATTTTTGGTTTGCATTTCGACCGGGAAAAGCCGAGCCGAGCCGAGCCGAAAACCGTAATCGGTTCAATTTTGGTTTTAGTTTCCAACTCAGTCGGGAAAACACCGATCCGATTTCGGTTTTGATTTCCATCTCGACCGGAAAAAATCGATATATATATATTTATATATATATATTTTGATTATCTAATTATATATATATAATTTAATTATTTAGTAAATAAAAAACCGAGACCGAACCGAACCGAGAAAAAAGATTTGGAATGATAGAACGATGGATGAAGGTGGGAAAGCCATAGATGAAGAAAACAAGAAGGAGAAGGGATGATTCCAATGAATTCCATGGGTTATGGCTTGGAATGGCAAATTCCTTGATTCAAGGAATTCGAAGGAATTCAAAGGATTCCTTAGCTTTCATTCCGCGAACCAAACAATAACATGGAATTTGGTCAATGGAATTCGTCATTCCAATTCCTTCGAATTCCATCCAATTCCGCGAACCAAACGGCCCCTTACATTCTTGCTGTATAGATAAATGAAAATTTAAAAAAAAAATATTTTAATAACCGAGAATTGTTTGTTATTTTATAAGAAAAATGCACACAATGATTTTTTTCTATAAACGTTTATACAATAAAAGTTAAGTAAACGCCTCCTTAATCAGCTTCTTGGTCACTTCATTTGATCGAGACCCTTTCAACGTCTCCTCCACTCTCTTCAAATTTGATCGATTAATTAACCTCTCGTTCATTGACTCAATATGCCGCCAATACATGCACTTTCCATGAACTTTCGCGTAAAAGATCTAGGTGAGACAAAATAAACATATATATATATACAAACACTTTTACTTTAGAATTTATAATCACAAGCATCTCATCCTTTGGTGTTTTAGGGCGACTCAACTCAAGTTAGCTAGCTAGCTAGCCCAAATCATGTCGGAAATGAATCACCTAAACCACCTCAAGATCCCCTTCCAAGTCATCAAAAGGTGTACAGAAGACTTCAACGAGACAAAAGTTATTGGGAAGGGAGGATACGGAAGGGTCTATAAGGGTATCCTTTGTTGGGCTAATCACGAAAACCGACCGGTTGCCGTGAAACGGCTAGATGTCACTTTTTCGGGTCAAGGCAAAGATGAGTTCCAGATCGAGGTGAAGATGCTTTCAAGTTGTCGACACAAGAACATTATAACCCTTATAGGGTTTTGCAATGATGACAACGAAATGATCATCGTCTACGAGTACGCAAGCCATGGAAGCCTCAACAGGTACTTAAGTCATGCATCTCTATTGGATGAGTTGCCATGGCAACGACGCCTCGAGATATGCATTGACGTTGCATCTGCCATAGATTATCTTCATAATCATGTGGCAACGTATCAAAGAATAATACACCGTGATATAAAAAGCGCCAACATTTTGTTGGATGACAACCGCAATGCAAAACTCTCAGATTTTGGGTTGTCTCGAATGGGACCAGCCAATCAACAAGACACCATGCTGATGACTAACCCTGCTGGCACATACGGCTATGTTGACCCATTATATGCAAGGGGAGGTATTTTAACGAAAGAATCAGATGTTTATTCATTTGGAGTGGTTTTGTTTGAAGTTTTATGTGGAAGACCCGCGAATGTTTCAAATTACAGTGACGAGCGACAACACCTTGATCGTCTAGCACGCACCAGCTACGAAAATGGGGAGCTAGACAAGATTATTGATCAAAGAATAAAGGGAAATATCAAACCAAGAGTGTTGACCAAGGTTTCGGACATAGCATATCAATGCTTGCAAGAAATTCGCGAAAAACGACCTACGATTAATGAGGTTACACTCCAACTTAAAGAGGCCATCAACATCCAAGTAAGTTTAAAGATTTTCTTTATCAGTTAATTTTATATATCACAATTAAAATTATGTACATAAATATATAGGGTTTATCTTTCAGGTTGAAGCCACCATCATTGAGATTTCCAATCATCCTGGACCTGCAAAACTACCTCCTTTGGGTTGCTGGCGCTCAACTATTTTAGTTTGTATTAGCGAGCAAAAATTGCTTCTGATTATTCTTTTTATTTTCTGTTTAGTTGCTGTGATTTTTCTTGTATTATTTGGTTTTATATCTATGGTAAGATCTTAATTAATGATCTCCTATTAATTGTTATAGTTTCTTATGTATCTTCGAATTTTTATTCTATTGTAATGTCGAGTGATGTCTTAAAAAGCCTATCACTACTATTTTGGAACATTGAATTATATTATTTATGCTTTAATCAATTTAATTAGGTTTTAATTGATATATTTGAGCTATTTTGGAAGGGTGTCCAGGCCAAAGCCCGACTAATCCCCAACAATGTTTAGCCCCGCTTAAATGTCCTTAGACATGCACACGGGAAGGCTCGAACTCGATTAGAGCTCTATGAACCCCACGAGCGATAGCCAATCCCCCACAACACTGGTTTAATGGATCTAGTTGGGCTTTCATTGATATATTTGGGCTTGTATCAATATAGGTGGACTTTAATTGAACTACTTAGGCTTTAATTGAACTAATTGGACTTTAAGATCCACTAAAACCCATGAAGGCCCAATCTTGCTCATTAAGACCCACTAAAATCCATAAAAGCTCAATACATTTCATAAAGTGTCAAACTTAGTGAAAAGTGGTTATCAATCGTTGATGTTGAAATGGACGAATATTAAGATGACATGCATCGAGAAGTGGATCTAATCGGGCTTTAATTGATATATTTGGGCTTTAATGGCTCTAGTTGTACTTCAATCGATCTAACCGGATTTTAATTGATATACTTAGGAGTTAATGGATCTAGTTGAGCTTTGATTGATATATCTGGGGTTGGATCAATCTAGTTGGGTTTTAATCGATATAGTTGGGCATTGATCGATATAGCATGCAATATGTCTAATACAACCTATAAAAGCCGATATTACTATTTAGTAGACATTAAAACTCATAAATGCCTAGTAAGGTCCGTTAGAGTTCATTAAGAGTCATTAAAGCACATCAAGCCCAATCTTGTTCATTAAGATCCATTAAAGCCCATAAAGGCCCAATCTTGTTATTAAGATCCACTAAAACCTATAAAAGGCCCAAGCTTTTTCATTAAGACCCACTAAAACCCATAAAGCCAATACATTTCATAAAGTGTCAAGCTTAGTGAGAAGTGGTTATCAACCGTTGATGTTGAAATGGACGAATTTTACGATGAGATGCATTGAGAAGTGGATCTAACTACCAAAGGAGTGTTAGCCTAGTGGTAAGGCTTGGACACTACATAGTGGTGAACCTGAGTTCGAGCCCTGGGGGACGCATTCTGGAGGTATGGGGGCTTTGACCCCAGGCTGCATGCTTTAGCAGTCGGGCTTCGACCCAAATTTGCCAAGGATTAGTCTGGGCCCAATGTGGTCTGGGATACCTCTTCCAAAAAAAGTGGATCTAACTGGGCTTTAATTGATATATTTGAGCTTTAATTGATCTAATTGTGCTTTAATCGATCTAACCAAGGTTCAACTTGATATATTTGGGTTTGGATTCATCTTGTTGGCTTTAATTGATCTAGTTGGACTTTAAATGTTTCATAGAGGTACATACATGGAGTACACACTTGCACAAAACACAAATGTCGGTCCACAGTATTAGGTAGAGAAATCGTTCCATGAGCCTGTGACTACCACGACTCTCATATGTTAGATTATTATTGAGATCGGGTTACCCATCGATATACCAAATAACGATGAAGATTACAACGAGGAAAAGGACGATGATGTTGAGTACGATAGTGATGACAACGAAGAGAATAAGAGTGATGTGTAATTCATATATTTACTATTTTTAACTGATTCATATATGAAATGTACGTTTATACATGAATTTGTGTATTTCATATATAAACATTCATATATGAACTTGTGTTGTACAAATATTAACTCTGTTTAACTGATTGATATATGAACTATACGTTCAAACATGAACATGTGTAATTCACATATTAACTATTTTAACAGATTCATGTATAACTTATACGTTGATATTTCTGTGTAATCCACATATCAGCCACGAAATGCATATATGAACTCGTTTGTCGTCTATTTATAAAAGTTACGAAACTACCGTTCCGTCTTCTGCTTGAAACAACCTATCTGTGATTGAATGTCCTAAACTCAAAATAACATAAGTACAAATATGAATATCAGTGTAAATACTTTTATTGGAAATGTACAAGAATATACCTAAAACTCATCAATTTCATATTGACCCTAAAACCAACTTTGTGAAAATGTACGACTAAATCCCAAAATTGTACAACTAAATCCCATCATGTTTTGAGACCACATATCGGTCTTAGCTTTCATAGGAAATACATTCAACTAAAAACACCCAAAGAACTATGGGATTCTCTAAAGATTGAATCAATAGTATTCATAAATATATACTTCCCCAACTATTCGTATATTGGAATGAAACTCGCTTACTCAATTACAAGAAGGTAAATCGTTCCAAACAAAAAACGTTGTATCTTAAAACGTGTCTCAATCTCTCTATGGCAAGGAACTCACATAGGATGATATAATTCATAACAACATTCCCCTTTTTCATATATCAACAATCATACTAATGAACTAGTATAAGTTATAATATAATCTCTAGACAAAATCATCAACCTAATACAAGGATATGTTATAATGTCGACGAAAGAAGTGTCACGCTTAATGCTAATAAATTCAAATTTCAAATAATATAATATGAAAGCATAAAATTGATACATAGATAGTAAGACATTTCTGAACGATCACTTCCCACATTTGAGAGTAAAGATAGCCAAAAAATGATCTCGGGCCGAGTCAAACCCAAATAGACTTCTTGTAACTTGACCCTTTGTAACCGGTCTCGACTTACCTGATTCGGTCCGAACAAAATACCAAGGCATAATGCACCTTGGTCATAAACTAGTCCCAATTCTAAGTCAAGTCCAAACGAGTCCTAACCTTTTTTTCTTCTAAAAATCAAATTTAAACACACAAAAAGTCTTCAAACAAATAATCAATCTTTTTTTGAACAATATTTTATTGAAATACATGTTTAGAATTACTAACTAGCTCATTCAAATACATTTGAAAAATATAATTTAAATCGTTTATACGAAAATATTATAAACTTGTGAAATTTAGTATTATAATACTCGTAAAATCTTGAAAACTTAATAGGAAAATTATATTTTTTTTGTTAAAAATTTGAAAATTTGGTAGAAATATAGAATTTTTTTGATATATAACATATAAAAACTTACTTTTTTTCTTTAAAACACATTGTGTCTATGTATAACCAATTCTAGCTTAGACTTTAAATTTTCCTAAAAATCAAAATCGGTTATCGTTGGGCCAGTCCCACTCCTAGTCCCAATCCCAATCTTGGTCCTTCGTTGGTCCAAGACTAAATCGAGCCTATTTAATCATTTTGTTTAAAACAAAGTAAAACATTCCTCAAATTATCTCTTCTTTAAGAAAAATGGTATGGGATCAAGCGGACTATGTTATGATGGTGACCCAATTCCATCAAAAAGTGGAGAAACACACATCAATTATCAAGTCACCTAATAATGTTGAAGAGTTTTTGTCCTTTTAAGTCTTTAATCATTCAAAATAAAAAGCATAAAAATATATTTATATAAAAAAAAGTATAGTTTAAAAACTTAATCAGAAAAATAAAAAAATAAATTTAATTTATTTGTTTTTTCTTTGGATTGAATGAATTCAATATCCAGGAAGGAAAAGATTAGTACTAGTGTTGAATACGTGGGAGACCATACTTTCTCTCTCTTCGTCTGTCTCTCTCAATTCTTTTTCAAAACCCCCCCAAATCAATCAATCATCCAACAAACAAACACACAAATCCCATTTCCATTTCCCATTTCCATCAACAATGAGCAACGAATAGTCGGTTCCTTTCTCTCTATTCCTAATTCTCAATTCCATTTTACTACTCTACTGTTTCTAATTTCTCTCTTTTTATTTTTGTAGTGATTATCTCTTCAAGCTTTTGCTCATTGGAGACTCTTCTGTTGGAAAATCATGCCTTCTTCTCCGATTCGCTGTATTATACTTCCTTTACTTACTTTCAACTCTTTCTTTTCTATTCTTTACTTGCTTACAATCAATTTAATGTGTTTTTGTATTTTGACATTGGTGTTGCTTCGCTAGCGCTATCAATTTAGGGAATTATTTAATTGATGTTTACATTCTTCCATTTGGGGATATACTTTGAATTTTTTAATATTATTTTGTATTTAATTTCCAGTCATTAGACTTATAATTTAGGTAGAGATAGATATGTTTTTAAAATGATTGGGTATCTTCATAATGTAATTTTTAGGTAATTAGGCTAATATGTTTTCTATCTGAAATATTTTGTTCTAGGGGTATCTTATGATTGATTCATCTTTTTATTTTTATTTTCAGGATGATTCTTATGTGGATAGTTACATAAGCACCATTGGAGTTGATTTTGTGAGTGTTTGTCTCATTCTCTATATGTGTTTGTGTTTACATTATTACGTGCCAAACCGCTTTTTTATAAATTAGGGTTGATGTTTCAGAAAATTAGGACGGTCGAGCTGGATGGGAAGACGATCAAGCTGCAGATTGTGAGTACATACAACATATTTTTTTTTACCTATAAATGCACTTGGGGGTTTAGATATATCAATTCAAAATGCTTTTTTTTTTTTGGTAAAACCACTCCTTTTGGAAGTTTGTGATCTTTGATAGAAGAATTATATGGATGGAAACTAGATATAGTACTTGTTATGTCTACTAGAAGTTGCCTTGTTTAATTGCATCTTTCTCTTGATGCAGTGGGACACTGCGGGCCAGGAGCGGTTTCGTACTATTACGAGCAGTTACTACAGAGGCGCACATGGAATCATTGTAAGAATTACTCATTTTGATTTGGTTTGGTTGGAATTTATGGAAGCTCTCCACATTTTCATCAAACCATTTGATCATTATAAATAATGTGATGATCATCATAAGAAAAAGAGCTTCATATTCGTTTAATAGAAGTAGTAGATTATTACGCAAATGATCAAAATCACTGGTAGTCTAATTTCATATTCAAATCGAAATAAATATTTTGTGCGAATAATGAGAACTACTACTTTTGTAATGATTCCGTAGGGAATGTAGATATTTTGACGTGGTAGAATTTTCCAAAAATGGAAATGTTGTCATTCTTGTGGGATATGGGGACTATATTAATCTTAATAGATGGTTATATACTTGGAGGGAGGTTCAAATGAGAAACATAACTTTTTAAGAAAACTTGAGAAGCAATCTCAACCACTCATCCGGTCAACAAAGACGGCTTTGACCGGTCCCCCCCTTTAATAATCTCTACCCTCCCATGAATCGCGTCAATCCTCTGTTATCACGTCCACCGTAACCACGAGATGGGTCGCTGAGATTGCTCCTCGCGTTTTCTTAAATTGACATGCTTCTCATTTGAACCTTCCCCTATATACTTATGTGAATTGGCATCCGTCCATTTGTTGGGTTACGGGATTCATACATGCAGTTGAAGTGTAACCTTAACGTAACGGAGGCTGCGAATGAAGCACCGTAGATTATGTGGTTAAAATTATCTCTTGATGATAAAGATTGAATCTTTACAACGAGTTTGAATAATGTTGGCTGTCAACATTTGACATTTGAATTTTTACAACATTTTCAAATGTTACAAAAATCTTTGATAATGCGACAATAATATCATTGCGAATCTGCGATATGTTGCAACGATGATTTTTTTTCCGCATATGAAGTTAAAAAATCATAACTTTGTATTATGTGACAATGCTGCAATATAAAAATCTTTTAGTTTGTGGAGGTTATTATTATATTTATCATACATCACAAAATATAGCAAAGACATAATAATTAGACAATGTCGTTATTATCATAACAAAGTTGTTTTTGAATCGTTTAATGATAGGCTTTGGTCATATCACTAACAATTAAAAGCTGGTGGTAGGGGCTTGAGGAATTATAAAGAAAGCTTTATTAATTTGCATTTTTCCTTGGGCATTTATAGTGAAAGCAGTGGGCAGAACCCATGTGACAAACCATTGAAATTCTATGTCCTAGGAATTCAAATTTAGATAGTAATGAGTTATAAGTTACACTAGTAAGAGGAATATTTTCAGTTAAGTTTGTCTCCATTAATAAGAACTGTTTATGACTTTTAGTTAGGGGTAAGAATAAGATTATAGTTTTCCAAAAATTCTTACTTAACTAGCTGCCTTGTGTTAAAGACCAAGTCCGTTAGTGTAGATACGATGCGTAGGGGTTTGCCACATAAACGTGCTCCAAGAGAAGGGAAGATTAAGAACATCTTAGAAGACATCAAAATATTGTAGGTTAATCTAGTATTCTCTAAAGATCTCTAGCACCTTTTTGTCTCTTTTGAGAGTTTCATTATCATTGGTTGTAGATAGAATGTACAAGGCCTAAAAGCCAACTTATCACTAAACCAAGCATTTTAAAAAACCAAGTGGCAATGAATTGGTTTTTCTTAATTTCTGTTCGTCATTCCACTTCTTTTAACCTGGAGGTAAGCTTTTCAACCAATGTTAAGTAATTGTATCCTTAGAACAATGAATTTAGTCATTTAGAAAAGCAACCATTACAAATGACCATTGGTGGGACATACTATGTATGAAATGCACATCTATTTTTTCTTAGTTATCGTAACTTCTTTTTTCTTGATATTTTCAGTTCTGTAGGTTATGTTACCTGCTAAATGTGGCTTGTTTTAATTTAGAATCAGATGCAATCCAACTATAAAACTGTGTAAACTTTTTTTACATTAATATTTGGTATTGCAACAGATTGTTTATGATGTGACTGATATGGAGAGCTTCAACAATGTGAAGCAATGGCTGAGTGAGATCGATAGATATGCAAATGAATCGGTCTGCAAGCTTCTTGTAGGAAACAAATGTGATCTAGTTGAGAACAAGGTTGTCGACACGCAAACAGCTAAGGTATAGTCTAATTGTCTAAATCTTTTGTTATCTAGGGCCTGCTTAACCAACAGACTTAACAGAATAATAGATCAAGGTGTTATAAATCTGTCCATAGAATTTTTCTACTTGTTTCTATGCCTTTTCAGAGGTAAGAGCATCTCCAACAGCTATGCTAATTTTTTTTTTTCTAAAATAAAGTAAAAAAAAGTTAAAATCTCAAAAAAATTTGCATCCAACTCCAAAAGTTGTTCTATTATAGCAACTCTAACATTGATTCTCTTATTAGAGCATTAATAATTATTTCTCTTTCTTAAACATTTATTTTCAATTAATTGTATTGGTTGGAGCATTAAAATTATCATTTCCATGATTCTATCACCATTTAGAGAAAATTCTCTAAATTTAGAGATTTTTACAATCTCTCTCTCTCTCTCTCTTCTTTTCTCTATTTTAGCATAAAGGATAGCATAGCTGTTGGAGATGCTCTAGAGGCATCTCTTCTAACTGGTACATTGCCACATCAGCTTGGAAAAAGTCTAGCATATACCATTATGAGACAAAAAAAAAGTGTGCAATGGTTTCATTACCATTTTTTGTGGGCCCCAAAGCCATTTTAATAAATGATTTATGAATTCACCCACCTTATTATCATGATGAGTTTTTATTATAAATCATGGACCGGTTCATGATTGTGGATAGAAGGTTTATATAAAAGGTGCAAGAAAAAAACCCTGATGTGACATAGTCATGAACCTGTCACCTGTGGATGCTCTAACATCAGTGTACATCCTATTCGTGGATCCTGCATTCAGGTGGGAATGCGGGATATAGTTGGTTGGGTTTGGTCTTTTAGTTTCAATGCTTTTCGTTATCATGCTTCTCTTTTGATGCTTTTCGTTATCTACCTGCAGGCATTTGCAGATGAGCTCGGGATCCCTTTTCTTGAGACGAGCGCAAAAGACTCTGTCAATGTGGAACAAGCTTTCTTGACAATGGCTGCTGAGATAAAGAAAAAGTAAGATAAGATGAACTACGACCACAGTTATTGGAGGGTTTTAGAATTTTTTTTATCATAATTTGAGGTCGAGTTTTCTAATCCTCGGTTTAATTGTTTGAAATAACAGAATGGGTAACCAGACAACGGGTGAGAAGAGCACAGTTCAAATCAAAGGGCAGCCAATTGAGCAGAAGAGCAATTGTTGTGGTTAATATATATTTTCAATTATGTTAAAAGGATGATAAGTAGTAGCAGGTGTGTTTGTCCTTGTAAAATGCTGCAAATTTAACCCAAACCTCCTTATCACCATCTTCTGTATCATCTAGTTTTAACTTTTAACTCCTGGTAAAATCATGGTTGTGCATTGGCTCTTTTCTTTTGGCAAATATCATGGTTGTCCTTACTCCTTACAATTTTATTGAATGTTAATATGTCTAAATATCTTAATAGAGAGTTTTATTAAACCAGATAATTTCATGTCTTGTATAAATGTGTTACTATAAGTTGATATGGCTTTCTAACAAGTTTTTAAGACACTTTGAAATAAATTCATGTTAACCTTTGTATAGTACATGTTTTGAATAGGTGTTTTGTAGGGTATATTTAAAAAATGTTTGTATAAAAATTGATAAGACTTTCTTTCTTCAAACTTCAAAGCGTCTTGTTAGAACGTTCAAAAGTGTTTTATGAATTTATTGTAGCGTATTTTTGTACAATTGTTTGGCTCTATAACGTAAGTTATCTAAAACAAACATATTTGATGTTTTCTAAAACTGATTTTGTTGTGGTGTTCATTGTTTATATGATTTCATTACAATTTAAAATGCCAATCCTTAAGACAGATGATGCAATGTGATCCTAAACGTGAAAGCACACCGAATAAGCATGAATGAAACGGCACGAGATGGGAAACCAGAAACGACTAGAATTCGTAATGTACCTCAACTTTAACCACACAATTACGAACCAAAAAACACAGTTCAACAAGCAAAAAATTATAACGGCAAAATGGTTATGACTTCGACAACTTGAGCTCCAACGACAAAGATCTCATATAGATTTCTTGTTGATAATTTGATATTTTTCACCTAGAATCGTTTGGAAGGATTTCTCGGCATTTATAGCTTCTAAAGCAGAGATATCGATTTGAGATTGAGGAATTGTCTGGTTGGTTTTTTATTAAGCCGTGTATGTGACAAGTTATTTGTATTCATAATGCTTGATAAATATACATACTCGATAGTTGATTTTGGATGACAAAAAATGTCAATTTACAGTTTTTAAAATAAAAGGTTTTTGAAAAATGCCATGTATTTCTTTGGCACATTTCATCAAACACATTGTATGCATGTTTTCTCTTATGAATAATGATGACAGTAGCAGGAAGAAGACTGAAGATTACTAAGGAAAGAAGATGAAGACTAGTGTGAGAGTGGGGGAGAGGAGCAGTAATAAAAGACATATGTAACCCCCCAAACCTTTATCAATCGATTCATCCATCAATCTAAAACACCATAAATCAGACAGGGATGAAGAACGTTGCTTAAACAAACTGTTTTCATTTTGAGAAGATAGGAAGGCATCCCACATCGGAAACCAGTATAAAAACGATGGGGCTTATAAGGTGGCTTAGTGTATAAAATAAATGTGTTCGTAAGAAGGAGAGATGGTTGGCATCTCCCCTGACAGGGACGGGAACAGCTTTCGAGCTTACCTGTTACCACACATCCGGTTAAGGCTTCCCACTGAAAAGTGGATCTTATAACCCAATTTTTTTTATGAACTTCTTATCCATTTTCAGACATTTTTTTGAAAAACAAGTTATATTTATTTTTCCCCATTAACTTCTTATCTATTTTAGACATATCCATTTTCAGACATTTTTTTGATAAACAAGTTATATTTATTTTTTCCCATGAACTTCTTATCTATTTTAGACATTTTTTTTGCTAAACAAGTCAATAAATATAGAAATTAGTTACTATTTTCTTTTGATCTATAAAGATTCATGTAATTGGTTGGAAACATTTAAGGTAAAAGTAAAAATTAAGTTAGTTTTATTGTTTCCAAACCTACATTATTCAAATCCCTCACACCTAACATTATCGCCCGCTTGCTATCCCATTGTGGTCTATTCTCCATGTTGTGTCCATCATCGCCATTGGCCCCTTGCATCAGGGGTGTTTACGATTCGGTTCGGCTTGGTTAGTAGGAAAAATGTGAACCGAATCATATGAGGCGGATACTTGGTTAACCGAACCGAAATTATTCAGTTACTTTCGGTTCAGTTCACAATCACCCGAATTTATAGAAAAATATTATTTCAAATATAAAAATAATACCAAAATAAAAACTTTAAGCCAATTTATATACCAATTTAGTGTTGGCCAAATTTCGGGTTCGGGGCGGGTTTGACCAAAACCCGGTTTGCTACAGTCAGTGGCGAATCTAGGATTCAAACTTAGTGGGGTCCAACATGTGACAACTAAGTATTCCATATATATTTGTGATACTTAACATTATGACAAAATTTAGAAATATTTAATTTTGGACTCATTTCGAAGGTGTTGACAAGACGGTTACAATGATATAATTTGTAAAAAAAGAAATATATTTTTAATCCATTTTACTTCATATACAATTATTTGTGTTAATATGATAAGGGTTTAAAATGAAAAATGAAAAACTAAGTGATTAAAAATAAATTAAATGATTAGTTACAAGGGTATTAAGTGTAATTTATATATTAACAAAAATGGAAACATGGGTTAAGGAGAGATTAGTGGGAAGTGGGTTATACATGCCTTAACAACTTGTACATTAAGCTATAAAATGAATACCTCTTGAATATTTTTAATAAAAACTGAAAACTATAAGGTGTAAGCCAATGATTCTTAATTTTTTGTGGGTCACTTTTGTAATTTTTGAGGGGTCCAAAATAAAATTATACTATAACAATAAATAAAAAAAAATTTATTTTATGGGGTCCACACACCCCATGACTCCTAATGTAGAATCGCCCCTGGCTACAGTGTTGGTCAAACCCGGGTTTGGTCAAACCCGGGTTGAGTCGGGCCCGGGTTCCGGCCGGGCTCGGACTGGTTTCCGGCCCGGGTTCTGACCGGTTTCCGGCCCGGGTTTCGGGTTCAACCCGGGTTTGACCGGGGTTCGGGTCGGGTCGGGTTGGTCAACGGGTCGGGTTCGGGCTAGCCCATCGGTTCGGTTCAGTTCGGTTTCGTTTGGCCATCACTATACCAAGTATATAAAAATAATCCAAAAATAAATAAAGTAAGTTTATTGTTTAAAAATGTCCACTATTCGGTTGACGACTATTTTTAAAGTTAAATAGTTAATATTAAATATAATATTAATAAGTGTACTATATATATCAGTTTGAATCAGTTACCTACGAGGATACCTATAATTTAAGACCGAAACAGACCCGCAAATACCCGGTTCTTCAGTTTTGTCGGTTTTTGGTTCTTTTCGGTTTCAGATTGGTTTACCGGTTTTTTTGAGCACTCCTACTTTGCATAAAACGTTAAAACTTTAGAATTTAGTTACCTATATTCTTTTAATCTAAAAAAACTACTTGTGACCGATTAGAAATGTTTTAAAGTAAAAAAAGAAATAGCTAAATCAGTTTCGTTGTTTCCAAACCTACATCATTCGAATCCCTCGCACCCAACACCATAGTTTTTTGTCGCCTCACCATCAATCCATCATCCACAATCTATCATAGTCGATTGCCCTCCACCGCAACCACCGACCACCAGGCCATCACCATTGTCACCTCATTCCAAACAAATAGGGACAACCAATTTAAAGCGAAGCGGGCTCTCGCACACCAACTTACTCAGTAATTGCAAGAGAAAAGAAAATTAGACGTTTGAAAGATACATTTGCTTGTTTTTTAGTGGTGCCCTTAAATAAATTGAACTTAATTTGTTAATAGAAATGAAATATTGGTATATTGGTTGGATTAGCATTGGACATGCAACAACTATGCAAGAGGTTGTTGTAAAGCCATTTTTTCTCATTCTCATTTTGATTTTATTATTTTTTTTCTTGATTTATTTTTATTATCAATATCAACTCATCTTAAAAGTCATTGCTTTTATCTCATTTCAAATAACATATATTTATTTCTGAGACGAGTCACTATTCTTTATCTCATTTCTAACAACAAATATTTATTTTAAAGATAAAGAATAATATCTATTTTATTTCCCAAATCAACTTAATTGACTCTTCCATGATCGAGCCCTACAAAATTTCCTCTAGGTCAAACCTTGATTTGTGGACCCACTCACCCACCTTAAAGATACATTTGCTCAAAGAAATTCTAGGGTATGACACCTCAAACAAATTTAGAGATTTCAATTATTTTAAGAATTCCATCAAAACAAAGCATCGTGAAATTCTATTTCAACTCCTTCAAAGTTAAAATTGTTAGATGTATTTCAATTCCACCAAGATATATTATACGAATTGAAACCCCCATAGTTTTTAACTCGTGGTAAAATTGCAGTACATAGTTGTGTGTATGTAGGGGTGTAAACGAGCCGAGCCAAGCTCGAACTTGTATAAGCTCGAGCTCGGCTCGTTTAATTTAGGCATCGTTTGGTAAAAATAAGGTAGCTTATAAGTCACCTTATAAGTCAGGTACATGTTTGGATGGACCATAAGCTGACTTATAAGTTAGCTTATAAGCTAGCTTTTTGAAAAGCTCCCTCATAAACTACTTTCAAAGTAGCATTTTAAAAAGCTAGCTGATAAGCTAGCTTTCTGGTACATGTTTGGATGGACTAGCTTATAAGCTAGCTTATGCTTGCCAAACACAGCCTTAATAAAGCTCAAGCTCAAGCTCAACTCGTTTCGAGCCTGACTTTTTAAGCTCGTACTCGAACTCGTTAAAGACTAAACAAGCTCGAGCTCAGCTCGTTTATCAAACTAAGCTCGTTTATAAAGCAAGCTTGGCTTGCTTATCAAGCTTGCCTTGCTTAAATCAGTGTAAGCAAGCTCAATTAAAGACAAATTAAACAAATGATTGGTGCACCTAATTTTTTAAGATACTCCAAAGAATAACTTAGGCTTTGCCATGAGTTGATGTAAAAAAGAAAGAATGGCTGGATCCCTTTTCCCACATCGAATTCTTAAGCAAAATAAAAATCATTAAGCCACGTATATAAGAAGAGTTCATGTAGGTTTTTTATATTATTGATTATTAGTAATATTAGATTAGTAGTAACACTAATAGTTTATATAGATTTATTTGTTTAATTAATTTTAAACTAACATGATTTAATGAATATTATTATGTATTTTATATATTAGTTACTTTTATTACATAATATATGTAAAAAATATATTATTTTAAGTGAGGCTCGTTTAAGCTCGTTTAGGCTCGCGAGCTTTGTTATATAGGCTCGAGCTCGAGCTCGCTTATTAAACAAGCTTAAAATTAAGCTCGAGCTCGGCTCGAGCTCGTTTAACTCGAGCTCGAATCGAGCTTTTAACAAGTCGATCCCGAGTAGCTCACGAACAGCTCGGTTCACTTACACCCCTATGTGTATGCCATTGTAACAAAATCGGTTTTCTAGATTATCAGATACATTTAGATATATTTAAGAGAGGCTTGCAAAGTCATCAAATGTGTTTTTAGCTAAATTCCACCATTTCGAGGGAATTTTTAAGTTCATTGGTTAATTGTGAGGGATAATTTCGGTTTTTAAGTTGATTTTGAGAGATTTTTTTGGTTGATTTCTTGTGATGTTTTTCCAACTTTTTGGTTGATGTTCATTGTATTTTCTAATATCCAGGAACATCCCTTAAAGCTTAACATGTGTACTTTTCGTACCTGAAAAATTTTGCTTTCCAAAATCAGTTGATCGGGTGCACGAGATACTATTCAGCCCCTTACGCCCTGTTCTCGAGTTTTTTTAAACGAAGGAAAAGAAAGGATTTCTAAGGAAAGTAACAAAACTGTGTTCTCAAGTTTTTTAAAAGGAGGAAGGAAAAGGAATTGAAAGAATATATGTGTTCTCGAGTTTTTTAAAGATTGTTTTATAGACTAAACGAATATTGTCATACGTAAATATGTTAAATAAGCTTATAGGACTTTTTGAGTGTCCTTAAGTTATTAAAATATATTTGAAATAAAACATCTTATTAATCTTTTAAAGACTGTCTTTTCATTAAAAGTTGTTCATAATACACTTATCAAAAGTCTTATTAGAAAAAGCTAATAAAAATTTTATTGGGTACCCAAAAACGTTTTATCAACTAATTGTTACACATTTTTATAAGACGTTTGATCTTATAAAATCAACTAAAAACACTTGCAAAATATATACATGGCCTCTTACGAAGCCAATTTGGTTGCACTGCATTGTATCCATGTTCTTTTTCTTATAAATTCAAACTGTGAATCCCTAGAAACAAATGACAAAAATGAAAAACAGAGTACATGATATTGATACAGGCAAATTGCAGCCCTGAAACGATGAAACCACACCCACCAAAAGGTGTGCATGAATACCGAAAAGAGCATGAAAGAAACATCAAATAAGTGAACGAAATTGAAATCGACTAGAATTCGTAATATACCTCACAATAACGAACCAAAAAACACAATTCAACAAGCGAAAAAATTCAAACGACAAAACGGCTAGGAAGACGAACAACAAGCCTTCTTCGTATTGGCATCCTGAGCTCCAACGACAAGGGTCTCACCCTGTTTGATGCTAGCCGGTCCTGGCTCACCGGCAGATATAGATTTCTTGCTAATAATCCGATATATCTCACCAAGAATCGTTTGGAACGACTTCTCAACGTTTACGGCTTCTAAAGCAGACGTTTCAATGAAAGAAAGGCCTTCTCTTTCGGCAAAACTTTGAGCATCTTCGACTGCAACGGCCCTAAGATGTTTCAGATCTGTTTTGTTACCGATAAGCATGATGACGATATTGGCATCTGCATGGTCCCTTAATTCCTTCAGCCATCTGCTCACGTTTTCAAAGGTGGTCGGTTTTGTTACATCGTAGACAAGAAGTGCTCCAAGGGCACCTCGGTAATAGGCACTGGTGATTGCTCTATATCGCTCTTGCCCTGCTGTGTCCCATATTTGAGCCTTTATCGTTCTTCCCTCGACCTAAAACAACATCCCAAAATTCTTCAGAATGAATATGAACCATGGTTAACAAGAAGATCAAAGAAAAAAAGTAATCGGCTGTATGATTATGTGGAAAGTAAACAGGGAACGTCTAGCATTCGAGAGGTTAGTCTCTCCTATACAAAACAATGGACAATTTTCCTGATACCTCATACCTCTACTCTCTCACCACACCCCTATCTATACTATTAACTTATTTAGAATTACTGAATTACCCCTTCTAAACACCTTCTAAAATATATAGCACAATATTGGGCTTGGGAAGTATATTGACGCATGACATAGAGGTGATAGAATAATGTGAGGGTTGAGATTTCACCATCAGCACGCAGAAAATTTGGACAATAAGCACACAAAATAAGAGCAAGATTGATATTATAAAGAGAACTTGAATCCCATGTTAGCCCTCAAAAGCCTGAAACAAAAGAAACAAACTAAACCAAACAAGCCCGGTATATTGAACCCGAAGATGGGGTGCGGGTGAGATGTATGCAGACCTGATCTCTACTCTTTTTAGTAGGACAGTTGTTTCTGTGAAGACCATGTCTTGGTCCAATGTAGTACCAATCAGTCTTTGGTTCAATATACCAAGTGAATCTCTACCACCCATAGGTTTTGATGTCAAGTCCCTTTGGAGTCATGCATGGGTGAGTTCTATTGACAGTTCAAAAGAACAACTGCTGGCTATGGCTTACACATGATACTTCCTCCAAAAACCAAAAAAATTCTCTAACAAAAAAAGTGGCCTTGGTTTGAGGGAGGGGAGAGAAAATATAAAAACAATTGATCAAAATGACTTCTGATTGAAAATACAGGAAAAGAAAAGCCAGACCCAAGATGTGCTTGTCATTCACATAAATGCATGCTCAATCAGGTACGATGGGCATGCTAAACTATGAACTGTTACCCCAAGATGAGATTAACCTAGAACCAGGTAATACAAGAAGCAAACCAACCTAAGAATTCAATGCCAAAAAATAAAGTTTCAATAACATAAGTGAAATTGAAACTTCGGTTCACGGAATAAAATTTGGTGGAATTGGAATCCATCAAGGAATTGAATCAAAAGTTACTTATGTCTTCAATAAAACCAAATTATAACATTTGCCACGAAATGGAACTCTAATCCTTCACTTATGTCAAAGTCTCAAAGAATAAATAAATCCCTCAACCATGGAATTCGGCAAAATCCAATCAAATTGAATCTGCAAACCAAACATGATCAAGGAATTTGTCATCCCAATTCCACCAACTTCCATCGAATTAGTCACTTGATCTGTTCTTTTGTCGTTTTCTTTTAGTTTTCCAATTCCCCAAACCAAATATCCCCTTAATGCTATCAATTGGTCATCAGCTTTGTTTCTATAGGATAATTAATCCGTACAATTTAGATTCAATAGAAAAGAGTTAGTACACAAAGATTTAAACCCAGTCCTGTGTAACTATAAATGTGAGGGTACTACTTAAGTACCTATCCATGTGCATTACATTTCAATAAGCTCATTAAGCCCTACATAAGTTGAATTTGCTGTATAACCTCACATGGTTACATAATCAATATAAACTGTCACTCTAGTGGTCCATAGTAATCTCCTATTTTTTATCAACAGACAAAATTACACCTGCAAATGACAATCAGGTTATATATGCCTCTTATTTACACTCATCATAATCTCAAAATGGGGCAATTAGCGAACTACTAAACTCCTTAATCACTAGATTGAATTCACATCCAACTTCCAAAAACAAAGATCGAGAAAATTGCAATTCAATTTCAATTAACAAACTATTAAAACAAATTTCGTGAAATTGTGGATCTAAAACACAAATCCAGATGAGATCAGATTACACATAGATACAAATACAATTTCCTAATGCATCAAATCATCAATAGGAATAATAGGTCTTCTTAGGATCATAAGTTAATGGAGTTGGAGAATTAAGCAATAAACAAGTAAAAATTGAGATTGAGATTGAAGAATTATATAGAAGGATTACTTGGAGAGTACGAGTTGCGAATTCGACGCCAATGGTGGATTTGGACTCCAAACAGAACTCATTTCTGGTGAATCTGGAGAGAAGATTGGATTTTCCAACACCTGAATCGCCAATCAAAACTACTTTGAACAAGTAATCGTACTCTTCGTCCGGTCTCCTCGCCATCCTCTTTAATCTCCTCCACTCACGATCTCTCTCTCTCACACTCTCTCTCTCTCACACACACACTTTCTCTCTCACACAGTCGTCGTCGATGGGGGAAGGAAAATCGAAGGTATTGAAGCCAAATTTGAACCCAAAATCTGAATGAAGAGTTAATTTACAACTATGGTACCTTGATTATTAGTGGTTTGATGTTTTTTTGTTTTTTTTTAAATAACCTCTTAACTATCACTTTATGTTTATTTCGGTTAAGCATGAAAACTATATTTGGTAAACTAGCTCGTAAGTTATAAGTTAGCTGGTAGCTGATAAGTTTGCTAGTAGTTGATAAACTAGCTTATGAATAAATTATGTTTGGCAAAAACTAGCTTATAAATATGTAAAATAGCCAAAAAGGGTCTCTTTGAATTTTATAATTAATATTAATAAGAGTATAATTGGAAAAATCTACAAAAAAAACTTCTCAAAAACTATTTAAAGTAGAGATTCAAAAGGCTAGCTTATAAGGTACCTTCAAGTATATGTTTGGATGGACTAGCTTATAAGCTAGCTTATTTTTGCCAAACACATCCAAAAACAACTAGATCGTTTTATTTATTTATTTTCAAACATAAGGCATTTCATATTGTTTTTTTTTCTAAACCTTAACCTATAATGTTTTTTTTGAAGGGTGTCCGGGCCAAAGCCCGACTAACCCCCGACAACTTTGGGGGCTAAACATGACTCCACTCAAATGTCCTCAGACATGCACACGGGAAGGCTCGAACTCAGTTACGGTGCTATGAACCCCCGAGTAATAACCTACTCAAATGTCCTCAGACCAGAATTAGTTCTTATTTTCGTCAAATGTCATTCTTTTAATTTCAACATCGGTTTTAGCCCAGATGCATTCCGAATTTGCAAAAGCTTAAAAGACGAAGTTAATGTGTGTGTGTTTGTGTGTGTGTGTGTGTGTGTGTTGGCTCTTTAGAACATCTTGAATTGCTTAAATTGGGTATTTGGTGTGTGAGATATGATTAAAACTTGACATTCTTGCAACTCTGTTAGCATCCTTCTTTTGTTTCTTTTTTTTCCTAGTCCATCCTTCAATCATCGATATTCATTTCAATTGGCATATTGAATTTGAATTTTTAAGGAATAACACAGACAATTATACATATTCAAACGTCTCTCAATTAATAAAAATAAATAATCTTATTGATTCAAATTTCAATATTATCTCTAAAAAATGAGAAGTAAAACCAAACTTCATGCTTAACATCTCTTAAAAAATTGAACTCCACCTCATTTTGCACTTTTAGTCCAATGATTATTAGTGTAAATTCCATCTTTTTAGTCAAAATTTCAAACTAATTACACCTTTTGATCTTGTGGTTACCAATAACTATCAATTCTAGTCTCCATTTCAAATTAATTACATTTTTGATCCCTATAGTTGCCACTAACTATTAAGTCTAGTCTACATTTCTAACTAATTACACTTTTAACCACAATGGTAATCATTTTCTTTTGCTTTTGCTCCTTGTGGCTAATTGTCTTTAACAAGGACTTTTAACTCAATGACATTCAACTATGTTTTCCATCTATTTAATTTTCTATTAAAAAGTGAACATAGATAGCATCATTATATTATGTATATCTACCCTAGCATTATTATATTATGTATATTCACCCAAGTATAGGGACCAGCAGAATTGAAGATTTGGAGATTACTGTTGGTTCTATAAAAAAGGATCAACAATTCATCAAGAGCAGTTTGGAGAAGCTTAAGCAACAAATGGAGAAATTGAGTACCGATGTTGCGATGAAATTAAGAACGACGATCAATTCAGACGGTTGGATCTTACGAGCTTAAAGGTATTTTTTATAATCTACTCAATCAACAGGAGCAAATATATGTAGCATTTATTGTGTTCAAAGGAGATGCTCTAAAGTGGTTTCAATGGGAGAACAAGAAGCATCCAATAACCCTATGGGAGGATTTGAAACGAATGTTGCCGAGACAGTTTAGATCATTGGTCGCTGGATTGTTGTATGACCAATTCCTAACAGTTCGACAGGGAGGAGCAATGAACCGTTGTCATTAAATAAGGTGATGGAGGCCGCTTCTAAGATCGAAGTGAAAAAGAAAGCTATTAGTACATCGTCGGCGTGGAACAAAAAGTTTCTGACGATGGGGTATGAAACAAAAACAATACAACCATTTCCGTGAAGTCTATTAATTCCACAACAAAACCAGGGATTAGATTTCAAAAGCTATTAGATCAGGAAATCCAACTTAAGAGATCGTTGGGTCTTTGTTATTATTACCGGGGTATAAATGTAAAAAGAAAAAGTTAATATATTGTTGGTTCAACAAGAGTCACCAACATAGGATACTATAGTGGAGGAAGACGATAAATCGCTGAACGCAACTGAAACTATCAATATCGATCAAAATTCAAAGTTCTTTTGAAATCGGTTGTTGGTTTAACTAATCCGAAGACAATGAAATTGGAAGGAATTATTAGTCATCAGAAAGTTGTGGTACTTGTTGATAGCGGAATAACTCGTAACCTCATCTCAATAGAAGTTGTGAGTAAAGTGAATTTGGCAATTGAACCTACCAAAGAGTAAAATGCATACAATTGGTACTGAAATTATAGTAGTTTGCAGACATATAGTGTTGTCGCTATAGAATTTAGATGTGGTGGAAGACTATTTGTCAATCCAATTGGGTAACACTGATGTAATTTAATTCTGGGTATCCAATGGTTGGAAACATTAGGAGCTACTTTTACCAATTGGAAGCAACAATCAATGAAATTTACGATGGAGGAAAATCAGTGTCGTTGAAAGGAGATTCGACATTGGGAAGATCAAAGGTATCCTTGAAGGCGATGGGAAAAATTATACAACAAGAAGGACATCCATAATTGGTGGAATTTGGTGTGTGTTCGGTGTTAGAAGGGGATCAAGCAAGCGAAGTTCCATTGTGAAATCCTGTTATAAAGGAGTATGACGAGGTTTTCAATATGCCTCGAGGGTTTACCACCAAAAAAGGGAAAAGAGCATGGAATCCTGTTGAAGGAAGGCACAGAAGGACGAACAATGTGCGACCTTGCCGTTATCCCCATTATCAAAAGGATGAGATTGAGAAGTTCATGAAAGAGATGCTTGAGGCTGGAGTGATTCAACCAAGTGCAAGCCCGTTTTCAAGTCCGGTTCTTTTAGTAAATTAAAAAGAAAGATGACAATTGGATAATCTACATTGATTATAGAGCCTTAAACAAGAATACGATTGTGGATAAATTTCCGATTGTCGTTATTGATGAGTTACTCGATAAGTTGTTTGGAGCTCGAGTGTGGATTCAACCAACAAGGATACGGTTGTGGATTCAACCAATTTTAACTCGAGCTCCAAACAACTTATCGAGTAACTCATCAATCATGGGAATCGAAAATTTATCCACAATCGTAGCCTTATTTAAGGCTATATAATCAATGCAGAATCTCCAGCTGCAATCTTTCTTGTTGTATAATTTGTCCACAATCGTAGCCTTGTTTATCCACAATTGGTTGAATCACTCCAGCCTAAAGCAACCCTTTCACGAGCTTCTCAATCTCATTCTTCTGATAATGAGGATAATGGTAAGGTCGCACATTGATCGGCTCCGTACCTTCCTTCAACAGAATTCCATGCTCTTTTTCGCTTTTTGGTGGTAAAACTCGAGGCATATTGAAAACCTTATCATACTCCTTTAGAACGAAATTCCATAATGGGCTTCACTTGCTTGATCCCCTTCTAACACCGAACAAACACCAAATTCCACCAATAATGCATGACCTTCTTGTTGTATAATTTTTCCCATCACCTTCAAGGATACCTTTGACATGCCCAACCCAAATCTCACGACACTGATTTTCCACCCACTATAAATTTCATGTTTGTTGCTTCCAATTGTGTAAAGGTAGCTCACAATGTTCCTAACCATTGGATACCAAGAATTACATCACTGTAACCCAATTGGATCCGCAAATAGTATTCCACCACATCTAAATTCTGTAGCGACATCACTATACGTCTGCAAATTACTTCACCTTTACTACATTTCCGATACCAATACTTACTTTGGTAGGTTCAATCGCCAAATTCAATTTACTCACATTTCAGTCGAAATGAAGTTATGAGTTGCTCCGCTATCAATGAGTACCATGACTTTCTGATCATCAATAATTCCTTCCAATTTCAATATTTTGGGATTGGTTAAACCAACAAATGAATTCAAATGAACTTCGACTTTTTGACCAATAATCAACAATTTCAGTTTTGGTTTCCATCTCGATCGGGAAAAACCAAAACCGAAAAAATATGAGAAACCAAAACCGAAAAAATACGAGAAACCAAAACCGAAAATTGAAAGCGGTTGGGTTTTGGTTTTGGTTTCTATCTCGATAGGAAAAAACCAACCGAAACCAGGGAAAAAGGAGAGAAACCAAAACTAAAAAATCTAAAAAAACCAATCTGAAAAATAAAAAATGGTTCGGTTTCAGTTTTGGTTTCCATCTCGATCGGAAAAACCAAACCGAAACCGAACATACTCAGTTTCCTCCAAAACTAAACTGGACTGTTGTAAGTTATTTTTTTATATTATATATATAATAATATAATTTGATTCAATTTTTTAATAATAAAACTAAAAACAAAAACCGAAAACCAAGACCGAACGAAACCGTAACAGGATTTGGAATGAGACAGATATAAATGGAGATGAGAAAGCCATAGATGAAGAAAACGAGGAGGGCCTCAATGATTCCTAGGAATTCCGTGGGTTATCGTATGGAATGATGGAATCTATGGTTGCAGGAATTTGAAGGATTCCTTAGTTAACATTTCATGAACCAATTAGGACCATGAAATTTGGTCAATGAGATTGTCATTCCAATTCCATCAAGTTTCATCCAATTTCGTGTACTAAACCCTAACTTCGTTAACGTTTCGTGAACCAAACAGGACCATAAAATGCCCCCTTAAAATTTCTATGAACCAAATTTCTATTCAATTCCATGAACCAAAATGCCCCCTTAATTTACAAAGATGGTACCTCAATATATTTTTAAGAGGGGTGTTTAGATAGAGATAAGTTAGTTTATTAAAACGTAATTTATGGAGTGCTCGAGTGTGCTTACATGTTTTTTTTCAAAAAATTATTTATTTGCATTTTTAAAAAGCAGATCCATTTTAAGTTATTTAAAACTGTTTATTTACGTTTTCAACCAGTCATAAACATCTTTATCCAAACACTTAAAATAGCTTATTTGCTTTACCAATACCTGATAAGTAGATAAGAAGGAAAAAAAAGTAACCCCAAACACCCTCTTAGAATAGCGTTTGAGGGGTTTTATATGACTTTTACCAACTACACTCTTATTAATATTAACTATTATTAATTATAAATATTAAATAAATATTGATTATTAATAAATATTGATTTATAGTAATTAAAATCGATTAAAAATTATTAATTAAATTTAACTATATATTCTATATGAGGAAAGTTATTTTGTAAACCACAAATAACGTGTAAACCGTGTAAACTCATGGTTGCATAGATTAAATAAATAAAATTGATTTATGGAGTTGTTTAATATGATGAAAATGTTTCATAAACATTAAATTTTGATGAAATTGTTTCATATTTTGGTGTTTTTTATTCATATGAAACTTTTTTCTGGTTTCAATGAAACTTTTTCATTTCTACGTAAATAAACACCTTCATATGAAACAATGTCATCAAAAAATTTAGGATATGAAACATTTTCATCATATTAAACAACTCTACAAAAGATTTTTCATTAATTTACATATGCAACCATGAGTTTACACGGTTTACACGTTATTTGTGGTTTACAAAATAACTTCTCTCTATTCTATATTATATATAATTTTAATTATTAGTTATTTCTGAATTTACTAACTATAATTATTTAATATGTTTATTTATCCAAAAACAAATATGACAAGCTTTAAAATGTTTATATAGGTTAAATATAATTAAAGTTATATTTTTTCATATATAATTAAAACATGCAAAATATTTTAATAAAAACACTTAATTTACTTCTTAATTATATTCTTTAAAATTATTAATTACTTTTTGAACAAAAAGTTGATACCAGCAATCCCGAACGACCCACAATCGTCTGCCAATTTAGTAGTGTGACCCGGTGAGGGGCATACCTCACTCACTCAGTGGTTGTGGCTATGGGGGTGCCCCATGCTCAAACCCAGGATCATTCAATTTGAACAAACATTATCTCCATCTATTACCAACCGAGTTATATGTTATTAGCAATTACTAAGTACTTAGAACAACTGAAGTTAGACTAACGATTTTTAGTGAGTAATCCACATTTTAAATTAATTATAGTTTTTGATCCTTGTAGTTATCTCTCATATCAAATCTGGTCACTATTTCAAAATAATTGAACTTTTAATCAATTTTATTGTCATTTTCACCGCTTTTGATCCTTAACGGCCATTAGATAAGGTTTGTTAAGTCATGAGCATTTTGCTAAAAGAAGTTCTCATTTATTTAGCTTTTTATTAGAAAACTAAAAAGATTAACATTATTATATGACGTAAAGTCGTAAACACACCCCTACCTTTTCGTTTTTCAAACTGTAGTCCTAACGGAAACCATATGTTCATCGGTTTTGTCACTTGCTCATCCTTGTCTTAGGGATGACAATTCTTAGCACGACATGAAACACAAGACAAACCTGACACGAAATAAACGGATTTGGGTTGAATTTTTGATATGTCAACCTGTTTATTATACGGCTTGCGTTTGGGTTGATATATAGATTCACAAGTTGACCCGCCAAACCATTTATCTTTTTTGATTATCTTTTATAACGTAAAAAAAATTAGTTCAAAATTCATCTTCACTTTCCGCTCCTAATAAACGGCTAAATCGAAACCCAAAATCTGAAAATTCCCAAATTGTTTCGAGTCAAACCGATTCCACCACCACCTGTTTCGAGCCGTCAATCCTCGAAGCCGTATAGCTAGTTAAACTGATTATGCGGATCATATAGAGGTTAAGTGTTAGGGTTTATCCAGTGCCGTCCCTAGGGGAGGGCGGGCCGGGCGTACGCCCAGGGCCCAAAAATAATAGGGGCCCGAAATTTTTTAGAATATTATAGTACTAAAAGATTTAGTAAATAAAGTACACAAATTTTGTTACCATATAACAAGACCTAAGTTCATTTGTACTATATTATAGGCCCAAATACGTATTATTTAATCACATTGGAAAATAAAATATTATAGTACTAAAAGATTTAGTAAATAAAGTACACAAATTTGTCGTTCAATTTATAGTATTACTTATAATTTATCAAAGTTTTTTATGTAGTATCAAAGTCTAAAATTACTTGCCTAGAAAATATTGATATATTCTCTATCATCCATCCCCTAATGACTCTTCTAATATTCCATCTAATCGTATATATGTATTTATTAATTAATAAAACTCATATTTTTTGTAAAAAGTTATCAGTCTTATGAAAAGGTCTAACTTATATTTATATTTAAGATTCAGAAACTATAATTATTTTTTCATGTATTATTGATTTCTTTACCTAATATGAGTGCATGAATCTTAAATACACGTTTATCTCTAAAACAATATCGAGTGTTCTTGATTTACCAACTTATTTATATTGATCTACATGGAGTATTATTCTAAATAGTCAACGTTGTAACCCCAAGGATGAAATGGAGTCAATCTATATACTAAAGATATATCATAAGATGTTTTTTACGATGTTATGTAAAAATTCATATTGTAGATGATTAACTTATAAATAATTGTTGATTGATTTTGCATATAGGAATATTGCAAAAATTTAGTTTTACAAGAATTATTAGTATTTCTTGAATTCAATGCTATTTCTAATGAGAAAAATGATACATTAGTGATCTTTTTCGTACATACGAAAGGCTCAATATTTACTTCTCGCCCAGGGCCCGAAAAATATCAGGGATGGGCCTGGGTTTATCAATGTGACACGATTAGTTAAATAGGTCGTGACCGGGTTGAGCTTCTCTGATCCTCAGACCAGCCAACCGAAACACAACACAATTGTCACTCCTACCTTCTATGACCATTCTACAATCCCAAGCTCTTTCCTAGATTACATAAGACTAATGAAGAGACCGACATCAAAATGTCGACATCTGTTAAGAAGCTTACCTTGAATGAACCGATACATGCGTTGAGAAGTATTAGGCTTCGAAACATCATAAAGAGCCATTATTAGGTCGAAAGAATGTTGAAATCGTAACCATACAGAACTGGGATGAAAATCAATAAACATTAAGAAGCAGACTTCCATACATATGAAGAGATGAAAATGGTTAGGGGAAGTAAAAAAGAAGTTGCATTGAGTGCTTGATTTCAATAGTGAAACCAATAAGATATGGATGAATCAGAGAAAGTAGAAAACGAATGATTGGGTTGTTGAAAGACTTAAAGCTATGACTACAACAAGAAAAAAAATGGGTCTTTGTTAAAGGGGAATTATATATGGACCCCTATAAGGGGTATGGGTATGTTTATGTGTGTGCATAAATAAGACCGAATGTAGGAGGTTTACTTTTATGCGGGTGAGAAAAAACCTATGAGGGGGTCCAGATAACAACACGTTTGTTAAAATGTTTCAACGGGTTTAATTGTTATCTCATTTTCTTGAAAATAGAAAAATATCTCTAAAATTCAAAATGAGGAGAGAAAATAACTGATTATTAGATTATGATATGTAATTTCATGATAATCATTTTAAAAATACATATTCAAAATTCTATATTAGCAAAAAGAAAGGGTATAACTATAAAGAAAGGGCTAATCAGATATGATCCGGTTATGCATTATTTTGGAATTGACTCGGTAAGATTTTCTTCAGCATCTCAATATTTGGTAAACAATCTAACTGTTGATCGAGTCAGCACCTAGTAAACAACTCCTAAGTTGCCTTTACAAATTAATCAATATGTACAAAATGGGTTTCTTTGGGAGAATTTTTTCATAGATGGAAGAAACGTGTTTTTAATCTGGAGGGATGCATCCCGAAAACAACTTGACTTTCTGCATAAAACTTCCCTTAGAAGCTTACAAAATAAGTCCCCACCAAACAATTATATTTGTTGACCAACTAAGCCATGAGTCTCGACAATCTGCTAACAAAGAGACCCTTCAGAAAAATCACACACTCCTTCATTTAGGCATGAAAATGAGATCTGCCCTATTGGGAAACCAGTGTACTAGCTCCGACGGAACGGGGTTCCCACAAAACCGTAGACAAGGGATGGGGGACAAGGGCGAGTAAATAAAATAACCTAGTACATGCCCCTTCTCCGTATACTAAATATATTAATTATATTTTTATTACTGAATATATATTGCATTTATTGTTAAATATGTTATTTATTTAGAATAAGATTTAGTATCTTTAACATTTATAAATAGTATTTTGACATTTTTTTTTCTTATATACAATTTTTTCTTGTTTGTTTTACTTTTCCTTTGCGATTTTGTTAACATATAAATATTTGATACTCCATAAAACAAAATTTTGTGGAAATATATGATACATAAATGTAGATCATTTTGGATCGCATCTGGTGTTTAACAATTTGAATTAAAAATATCCCCGATTCCCTGTTGGGAACCCTCATCCCCCATGGACGTGGCCATATATCCCGGTGGGAATGGGGACGGAGACTGGGATCTAGGATTGTGCACCATTCCCATGCTTATCCTAAGTTTTGGACCTCTGGGCCTTGACTTGATAACTTCTAGGGAGGTTGGGAACTTGGGATCTATTAGTAACTCGGGCAAAGCCCAATGACCCTTTGCTACGTGGTTCACGAGTTTGAAGAAGTAAAACAAGACGAACAAAGGGACCTTGTCCGAGCGGTATCTGGAGGCCAAGGGTTCAAACCTAATCAAAGGCGAAAAGTATTGGTGAATATTTGTTCGTATATAAATATCATATACTAATTTAAAACAGGAGTAAAATAAGGCAGCTGGCGTCATCAGTTTTGGCCAAATTCTTCAACTTGATACTTGGTTATATGAATGATTCTTCACACGGATTTGGTGATAAAAATTGCATAAGTTAGTGTTGATGCTACAATAACCATAAATATGAAGAAAGGTGTCGAACAATGGTTGGAAAGGCATTCATATCTATATATACGTATATGTAGGCTGTCAAATAAGTATGTATATGTGTATCTTGTATCCAAAGATAATATTAGAATGCTTGTAGATTTTGTGTTCTTCGTGTATATATTTATATATAATCGATGGCATCAAAGGGATTGTTGAGAGGACAATCTAGTAGAACAAACACACGTTCAAAATCCAAAGAGGTTTCGAAGATCAAGTCGATTTGCCAACAAGAGGCCCATTTACTACAAACTCATACACGATGTAGCAATCACCATGATCATATCAGCACCCTTTCACCGGCACTAAATTTGGATGTCAAAACCTTGCCACCCTTCCGATCCATCCGGCAAAATCCACTATACCTGCCACTTGTCAGGATCGATTACAAGAAAATAATAATGAGAACCAAGATCTACTAAGGAAGTTTGGGGAATAGCACCTTAATAGTTTATCAACAATGAAACAATGAACAAGAATAAATCGAAATCACAAGTGTATTGACTTGAATGATTACAAAACATAAGCACCAATCTGTTGAACAGGGCTCAACAGACGTATAATACTTCTCTATTGAAATGATCGTAAAACAATTGAGGCTAAGAACTTCTAAAAAACAAAAACTAGGATCTCTCTATTTTCTTAACAGCTAGACTATTTATACAAAACATATTTACAAAGATAACTATGAATATACAATTGATATATAGAATCTTGATCATAATTCTCTTCAAATCCGTATCTTGCGGGTTAATCACTTGAACAACATATAGCTCTCAAGTGTAACTTTTCAACTATATATCTTCAAAATCAGTGGAACTTTTCAACTATACAAGACTTTCAAGTGTGTTATTATTTATCCACTATGGTCCTCATATGTGTCTAATTTCATCAGCCTTCTTTATCACTTAAATTATATTGTGAGCTTTGTAAATAGATGTTATATGTGCCTCTGAGGCATTTCTTTGTGTCTGTTTTCATAAATGTTTCCCTTTTGTTAGAGACATATAGCTCTCATGTACCATTAGTTTTTGCATTGGCTGTTGTATTACTTAGTTGGTGTTTTCATCTTTTGTTGTGGGTCATGTCAAATTCCCATAAGGGAGAGTTTGCTTGACTCAAGTGTAAGTAGCAATGGACCAAACTCCTGTGGTCTTGATCCTTAGGTCAAAACCTTAATTGGCATTTGGTTTACTGGAATTCTCTGGAATTAATTACAGGGATTCCTAGGTTTGGTTCACCATTTACAGGATGGAATTGGAATCCTTTGCACCTAAACTTTCCTTCATTTGATGGAATTCAGATTTCTTCCCTCTCCCTAAAGTATTTAGATTTCTTCCAACCACCAGACCCCTCATTCGCCCGATTGGGTGTTAATCGGGTCAACCTGATCAAGTTTTTGGGTTTATCGGGTTTTTTAAAAATAAAGGTCGCCCAAAACTCGTACCTATTAAGCTTCGGGTTGAGGTCAATTGGATTTCGAGTTATAGGGTCGGTTTACAACTGAACCCAGATAACCCAACCGACTGAATATAAGTTCGGGTTAATCTGGTATGGTTATTCGGGTTTTGGTTGGGTTGTTCGGGTTACCAGATTTATAATTATATTATTCGGTTCACATGATAGGTAGGAAAAAAATTCGGTTTGGTACGACCCGAAACCTAAACCGTATTCAATTTGGTTATCGAGTATAATTTTAATACCTCAATGCCGATTAACCCTACCCAAGCGACCCGAAACTCGAATAACCCGACCAAAAAACATTTATAGGTGGTTGTGGGGTGGTGCAATTACATTCAAATTCCAATTCCTAATGACACAACCAAACACAAAAGGCAAGGAATTGGATTCACATATTCCAATTCCTTCGGTCACTAAAGAAAACCTAAATCCTTTTTGCCGGTCTTTTTCTTGAAAAAGTTTTGGTTCAATTTTCTCATCATCAACCAGTTTGGTGAACACATGCTATTTTTAACAATTGCGGATTTCTGGATAAGCCACAAATAATGCATACCGGTATGTTGTATGCCATTATTGACGATTGGCTTGTGGAGGCACCTGTTTCTCAAACTTACTTTTCTAAAGACGAAATAGGAATTCAACGATTGTTCCAGAGTTTAAGGATCCGAGCGAATCATACAGTTTGAAACCGAAGTTGTCGTTGGGCAATGGATACCCCCTTGTTGAATCCCTCGCAAAGGATTCAAGGACTCATTTGGCAAAACCCAATTCACGGGAACCTTGGCCTCATTTCCAAATTGTGGTAGAATTTGGAAATGCGGCCCAGGTTCTCGTGAATTGGGTTTGCCAAGCGGGTGTATTGCATCTTCGTGGGGGAGTCAACGAGGTCTAGCCGTTGCTCAATGGGAGCTTCATCAAAAGCTATTTGATTCGTTCGGATCCGTGAACCCGAAAACAATCGGTGAACTCCTGCTTTTTGTCCTCAAGAAAATAGGGTCTGAAGAAACAGTTATCTCCATAACCCAATCATCTACACGGACAGGCAGCGCACCTGCATGCATTATTTGTGGCCATTCCAGAAATCTGCAATCGTTAAAAAGAAAATGTGTTTACCAAACGAGGCTGAGGGGGAGCAAAAGGAACCAAAACTTCTTTAAGAAAAGACAGGCAAAAATGAATTGGTTCGGGGACCAATCGGGAACCTATTGATACCAAGGCTAGACCTATCTAAAACCTATTGATAAAGGTCGAGATCCATTCAACGACTTGGTGTGTGTTTATGTGTGTTAAACCTTACCATGCTACGTTCATTTTCCATCAAGAACCTATCGATCGATTTATTATTTGTTTTAGTGTGTAAAATCATAGCCTCAATATTTATCGAGATAGGAACCCATCTAGACCAATCAAGAACACATCGAGATTGATCGATAACCCTTCGAGACCAATCGACACCATATGTAAGGATGTTATAATAAGTTTACAAGGTATTTTTTAGCATCATAACAAGTCTTTTCTTATAAAGTAGCTACTTTTCTTATAAAGTAGTCCATTAAGACGCCTAGAAGTTTGTGGCCGGCGTCCAATAAACCTGATATCTTTTTGTAGTGATGTATAGTCAAAATAGAAAGAAAGGTGCAACGTATAACAACAACAAATGAAGAAGCATCAAGAAAACTTGTATAATTAACGCAAAGATTACATGTATAATATCAACCGAGCCAATTGTTGTGAAAGAGAAATATGGAACCTTCCTTAGTTAAAAGTTGGATGAAACAAAACGCTACTTGGATTCAAAAGACAATGTAAAGATATTGGCCCTATATATACCTCTTTAATATGGCCATCCAAATGGACACATGAAACAAGTCAACAACTTAACTAAAGTTGCATCAATAACAAACAACATAACCAAAGGTAAGCAGTGGCAGACGCATGAATTTTTCTTAGCGGATGCATATTTAAGGTTGAACGAAGGCCTGTAATGTTGCGGTTTGATCCCTAAGAAAAGCCAATAAGGTTTGACAAGGGAAAGTCAATAAGGTCTCAGACGACCCAATTTTCAGTTTCAAATTGCCAAATATGTAGTCTAGGCAAAGCCTAGATGAACCTTATCCACAAAAAAAGTCAGTTGTGACTATTTTGCAAAAAAAAAAATAAATAAATAAAAAATAAAAAAAAAATACGCACACATTTCAAATGAAACTAACCATTTGAGAAACAAACAAGACTGTGTCTTACGTCTGATATGTTTTTAACCGAGTTCCACCACTTTGAAGACATTTTTGGTTTTTAGATGATTTCACAAATTATCTCAATTTAGGTTTGATTTTTGTTATACTTAATTTCTTTTGTAGGTTTATAAATTTGTCATTTTATCTTTCTTTTCTTGGGTTTCCAATTTAAATTTAAAATTAACTAATTAAACTAAAATAACACCAAGGTTTGAGCAAATGAATACTGAATGCATAGATTTAGTACAAATCGGATTTAGAATAAAGATGGATAAATGAAATAGAATACATTTAGATTAAACCTATAATTTAGGATATATAGAGCAATTCAATGAGAGAGATCATAAAAATCCCCAAATTTGGAGATATCTTCAAAAATGATTACTTAAGAGAAAGAAACTATTTCAACTTATAAAATTGCTTTAAAATAAATATTATGAGAGAGAAGTAATATCTTATTTAGTATTTTAATAATATAATTAATTATGTAATCTCTAAAATAGAAAATCTGTTTGGAGATGGAGATGGTTTTTTTTAAGATCTTAACCTTTTTATTTCCTCATTTTAGAAAAACTGTTGAAGATGCTCTAATGAATACCAAAAAAAGTAAATTTTCAGTTTAGTTTCTCCAGTTTCAAAATCTTTAATTTAAAACACCCTAGCTCCTATTTTAAAAACTTACCCTAGGTCCTATTTAAAAACTTATATAAAAAGTTAAAAAATTAAGAAAGTAAATAATGCCTATGAGATTCAAACCTAGGACCTCTTGGTGAAGAGGGATCCTTATAGAGCCGCTACAACCATCTCGACAGCTAGGAGTTTCTTATCTTTATTTTCGTTTTCGAATATATTTGGAAGCACAATTAGAATTAAGCGGGTGCGCAACTTCTACGACTCATTTTTCCTCTTACGATAATCGATTGAGCGGGTGTATGGGACCCCTCTTCTCTACAAGTAGGTCCACCCCTGAAGGTGAGCATTGTCCACTACAACACAAATTTTAAACAAAAATGTTAGTAAGCATGGAAAATGAATCAAACTGTAATACAAAAAGATAAGATCATGAAATATTTGCAACATCCAAGTGTTGGTAAACAAGCCATATTTTTTGTTTGGTGTTTAAAAATCCAAAATTGCTTGAAAGTTCAAAAAAAAATTAGCAATATGAATAATAACAAATTGAAATTATACCTCCAATGATCATATTTATGACAATTACTATCAAGACTAACTTTGACCTTCTTCAAATCGTGTTCTATACTTCTATTTGTTGTTTGATGAAACAAAGGGGGAAAATGAGGCTTTGTAAAAAGGAGTTACATTGAGTGTGTGATTTCAAAAGTAAAACCAGCAAGATATGGATGAATCAGAGAAGGTAGAAAGCGAATGATGGGTTGTTGAACGACTTAAAGTACATAGTGTATGTGTGTATCTAGCAATGTTCGAAAAAGCTCGCCGCAATAGCCGTTGTGGCGCGCCGTGACTCAAGGCTTGTGTCTCACGCCACGTTATGCTTGAGGCACGCCATAGAGTAATGTACAGGTTTTTGAAACATAATATTTGATTTAACTTGTTTTTTAGTGTCTTATTTGATAGTTTTTATTATATAACTTAGTTTAAATGATTTATTATCTTTAATTCATTGAGTAATAGTAGTAAAATGTATGTTTATGTGTATAATATTATATAGGATATAAAGATTTGCCGCCATAAGTCACGCCTTCGAAAACGCCATATCCTCGTCGTGACTTCCAAGGCTTGAGGCTTGGCCTTGCCGCCACGCCACGCCTCACGTTATTTGGAACCTTGGTATCTAGGCATGTTCAAACTAGACCACACTCAATTCGCAAGAAGAAAGGAGTAATATAATAAATGAAAAAATAACTCTTAAAATTAAGATAATCATCATTTTAAATTGAATCAAATACTCTTTAAGGATGTAATCATAAGGCCATCCGCAGCCCAGCCGGTATGCATACCGGTACCAGTGGTAACACCACCGCGGGTGTAGCGGTACCAACCAGCCGGCAAGCAAAACGGTTCCCGGATGCCGATTGTGAAGCCTACCCACCCCACCCTCTCTCTCATTTCTCTCTATCTCTCTCTTCTTTCTCTATCTTCATTTCCTTTTTTTTCTTTTTTTAATTAATTATAATGTAAATAGCAAGAAGCTAGTACCACTGAGGATGAATTGGTATGGTATTGGTAAGGTGTTGATAAGATTGGCGCTGAGATGACAGTTGGTACCATTGGTATGAACCATCACGATGGCTTACCAACTATATAAATCCTTGAAATCACATTATGCCTTTTAGAGATTTTTTTTAATTTTAATTGTTTCATAACTTTTTTTATCAACTTTTATATATTTATTTTTTTCTAAATACATATTTGATAATGTTCATGTTCCCAAAATAGAAAAGAAAGCACAATTGGTTTCACTTTGCTTCCATAAGTTTGAAATTAGTTCAAAAAGTTAGAATAAAGATAAAGTTAATTTTATGTTGATGCAAATTGCCCTTTCGTTTAGGGTTTAGTTCGCGAAAGTATATCCAACTTGTCACCAAAAGTTATTGTATGTACTAGACTTTCATTTTTACCTTTTGACGTATCAAAGTTTTAAGAAATGATCATTGTATGTATCATGTTACCTACTAAGCAGGAACCGATATTTTTCTTATTGTATCTACTGAACTTATTTTTTATTACCATTTAATGAAATCCGAAAACGAAGATGAAAAAAGTATTTGATTTTGCTTGATTTGATATGGAATCTTGTAATTGTTTATGTGATTAAGATCGATTTTGGATGCTTAATCTTCCCTAGTATACGATGGCCTTAAAGAGGTATACATTTTAAATTTAGGTTTCACGCAGATCCAAAATCGAAGTGTGAAACCTAGAAGATGAAGATGAAGAAAGTGTGAAACCATAAACGATTTTGGTTGATTTGGTATGGAATATTGCAATTGTTTATGTGATTAGGATTGATTTTGGATACTTAATCGTGGGTATTCAATTTTGGCAAATTATTGGAGATTTAATTCGAAATTCTAGGGTTTTCAGTTTTGTGCGAAATTTTGAATTTCTTAGGATTTTTCTTGTTCATTCGATTTTTGGGCTCAAATCAATCATGGGGCTATTTGTTTTGAATCGATTTTGATTGCTACACATCCCTTTTTCTTCAATTTCATCCCTATAATCTGGTTTGTGATCAATTTTTGGGTTCTTGAATTAGGGTTCTTGAGTTAGGGTTCTTGAATGGGTTTATTTCACAAAAGTGTATCCAATTTGTCATGAAAAGTTATTGTATGTACTAGACTGGTGTCACGTCAGCGGGTAACCTACTATAACTGGTTGGATGCATACAATGCTCATTTTTTAAAACTTTGATACGCCAAAAGGTAAAAATGGAAATCCAATACATACAACAGCTTTTTGGTGACAAGGTGGATACACTTTCGTAAACTAAACCCTTTAATTTATGCATGTATGTGTTTATTCGATCATATATGTATAAAGAATAAACTTAGATGATAGAATTATAGTTTATTCACTTAATTGAATGCATAATTAATTATACATTTCAAATCAGAGATCTTGAGCAACAATTAGGGGCAAATTTACTTCTATAAGTTACGGGTTACCATTACCAATTAGGAGTAATATTTTCATGTATACCAATTAGTTCCATGTGGGGTTGTCTAGGATTATCAAGTATTTTAATGTATAATTTTGTTTGATCTTTAAAGGTGCCATCATTGTAATTTGTTTTGTGACACTATCGACCATAGTGGTTAGAAAAGGTTATCAAAAACATATCAAAGTATAAATATTAGTTTTAATGGTTAATAATGATGGGATACAAAAATTCTAACCGTAAATCATTGAAACTGAAACTAGCTTTCCTATTGCTTTATATTGTAATTTTAAGTATAATAATAATTATATAATTTTTATGATCGAAGATTTTTATATTAAAATAATTTATTTTGTGCAACTACATCCACCTTTGGAATCGTACCTTAAACTAGCTATTTTTTAAGGTTGATTTCATCTTTTAGCCATTTTTCATATTTTATAAAAATAGCATCAGGTCCTCAAAAAATAAATATGCAATTGCAGACCAGCTAAAAGACAAAAGTATTTTCAACTTTGACCCCTGTTTGCGACTGCAAACCAACTCCTGAAATGTAAAATGTTATATTTTCTAGAGAGCTCCTCAATTGCGGACCTGAAGTTGAACTTTCCTCACTTTGGCATGCAAAAATGAGATCCAACATATTGAGAAACCTAGTGTACTAACCTCGACGAAATGGAAGTTCCCCACAAAAACGTAGACAAAGGATGGGGACAGGAACAGGGACAAGGACGAGTAACTTCGTACCATCCCTTCCATGTATACTAAATATATCATATTTTTATTATTAAATAGATTATTAAATATGGTATTTATATAGAATTAGATTTATGGGCTCCTTGTTTTTTAAAAGATGCCTCTTAAAACCCCTTAAATTTAAAAAGTATGATGTTTCTATACTGACCATTTGTTTTACTTTGAAAAAAAAAAAGATCTAAAAACCTTTTATCGTCATTTGAAATTTTAAAAGGTGCACCATTCACCTCTTATTTTTTAGACGTGAATCATACTTAGACTTCTGGTCCCTTAAAAAATAAAAACAAACGACACCTTAGAAATAGTATTTTGACATTTTTTTCTTATATACATTTTTTTATTATCAAAACATTAGTAGTCTAGTGGTCAGTAACATCCTTGGGATGGACATTAGATGGCATCCCTGTCTACCTGGATTCGATCATGGGTGAGCATGTGGCTATACCCTGACCATGGGTTGGCTTTCGGATCGGTCCATGATCGTCGAGGATTAGTCGGGTGCCCATATGAATTCTGGATACCTCGTCGACTTTGTATCTGGACATGTGCCTTAATTATCTGTCGTTCAAAAAAAACATTTTTTTATTTGTTTTACTTTTTTGTACATAAAAGAACATGGAGTGTCAAAAGTATTTGATCACTCAAATCATGTATGTTCCCACCAGGACCACCGTCGACCTCCATCGCAGCCCAACTCCACCATCATTCACACTAGCACCGCCGACCGACATCGTCGCCTACCTTTACCATCATTCACCACCACCACCACCGTCACCGTCGACCTCCACCTCTACAATCATTCACACCATCACCGCCGACCTCCACCGCCGCCCACCTCTACCATCGTTTACCAATCACCACCTCCACCGCGCCTACCTCTACCATCGTTCACCACCACCACCACCGGTAACCTCCAACGCAAATTCCACCATCATTCACAATAACACCGCCCACCTCCACCGCCGCCCACCACCACCGTTGAGCTCCACCCAAAACCGTCGTCGCTGTAGTAGAACCACCCAAATCCGAGATTACATAACCCAAAACCGCCGCCCCGCGCAAACACCTCCGGCCGTTGTCCCAACTGTCAGTAACCGGTTAATGACCGGTTGAGCAGGTCACCATATACACAAAAGACTTAAAAATATTGTTTGATATACACAACAGGATTTTTTTTAGGTGGATACACACAATAATATATTGGGTCTAGTTTAATACATTTTGGAGAAGTAAACCCTTTATCTTATATAAATCGTACACTTAAAAAAAAAGAGTCAAATAAGACAGCTGGGATCACCAGTTTTGGCCAAATTCTTGTCCTTGATACTTGGTTATATGAATATTGAAAAGTCCTTCACACAGGTTTGGTGATAAAAATTGCACAAGTTAGCAGTTTCTGATGCTACAACAACCATACATATAAAGAAGGGTGTTTTGGACATAATTTTCATGATAAATAGAGAAATTTAGCCAAACTAAATACTTGGTTAGAGAATGGATCTATGCTAAGCTGCCAACTGCTGTAACTGATGAACCACATGGGACATTCTAGGCCGCATCGATGGCACATGTTGAGTACACGAATACACAAGGTCGACTACCTTTTGGACCACTCCAGCTTCAGGTATTCGAGAAGGTGATGTGGAAGAAGACGCGGAGATCACGGGATCGAGGAGCTCGAGGTAACGGTGAGACTGAACGAGTGGGGTGGCCCACTCGAAGATACTTTGCCAGCCCACTGAATCAACAGCTTGAGAAGCTGGTCTACGTCCGCTGATTATTTCTAACAGTAGAACCCCAAAGCTGTAGACATCGCTCTTTGTGGTTAACTCGTTTCTGTAGACAAACTCTGGGGCCAGGTACCCATGGGTCCCACCTGCCATTACTGTCCTGCCATGCATCACTTCCCATGGTACAAACTTTGACAATCCGACACCCATTAGATGGGCCCCAAAATCCTCATCTAGAAGTACATTGCTGGCACGAATGTCACGGTGGACTACTTGTGGCTTTACCTTGTCATGCAGAAACCTGTATTTATCGTTTAAATCATTAGAAAGGAAGTCATCAGGAAAACCATACGAGAAAAAAGCAAAAAAAAAAAAAAACCACACGTTTGATGAGCCATCATCAGCTAGCTTTTCTGAAAAGCTACTTCAGATGGCTTATTGGGTTTTCTTTCACTTTTTTTCCATGGGAGGTTACTAACAAAATTTCGGGTATCAGTGTGCATCAGGATAATCACAGATAAATGGAAAATCGAGCAGCATATTAGTCAAGTACTGTTAGACAGATGCTTTACGGGTTATCGGTTACAAATGGCAACTTAAATATTTCCATCATGAAGAGACTCTACAAATGGGTATCAGGAAATATCAGGTATTATGCTTAATTTGAAAATGCTCCCCTCCAAACCAGGTTTGATGGGTTGAGTTTTTGGTGTTCATTCCAATATGCTTTTTATTTGTTGTTATCAAGCATATTTGTTCCAAGTACCAACTATGAAATAAGGTAAAGATCTACCAAAGAAAAGCTAATAGAATTGAAGGGCATAATAGGTAAAGAGTAAGTGGATAAAATGGATGGTTAAAAGAGCAATACTTCAGTGAGTTCAGAAGCTACTAGCTGGTAAATGTCGGTCAACTCAAATTGAAGTCACCCAAATAATCCTACTAGGTAGTAGAATACAAAACGGAACTGATGTAACATTGACGCTAACAAGACTACAAATTTTGAATTGTTAAATTATGGTTTTCCAAGTAGATGAAAAAGCAAGGAGGCTTTAGATAAGCAAGAAACTCCCAAACTACAAAAAGGTCATTGTGCATATAGCATTATGAATTACACCAAGGGACTTCAGGGAATAGGAAAGCATGCTACAAACATCAGGCCTGTATAAATTACTTGTGTCTGTGTGTGCGTGCTCAGATGAGGTTGTAAACCATCAGCAGCAAATTCTGGTTTTAAGACATGCATTTTGGGAAGGTTTGGCATACAAAATTGAGGACTTTAAGCACAATATGGGAGATTGCTACAACATTCTGCAGACTCTACATATGTTCTTACTTCTTAAACACACATACTCTCTCTCTCTCTCTCTCTCTCTATATATATATATATATATATATATACACACACTCTCTCTCTATAGTCTATATATACATATATATATGTATAGAGAGAGAGAGAGAGAAGGTTCAAATGAGAAGTGCTAAAAAATATGAAATAGAGAACTGATCTCAACCGTTGATACGGTTGAGATCGTAGTTGACTAGTCAAAGTTCGGTTGGGAACGACTCACGGAGGGCAGAGGTCAAAGCTGCCTTTATTGACCGGATGAGTGATGGAGATCACTTCTCTACTTCGTATTTTTTTACCACTTCTCATTTGAACCTAATACTATATATGTGTGTGTGTGTGTGTACATTTGGGTGTTTAATAGAAGTTGCATCAAGCAAAGAAAAAAGGTTCTACAGATTCACTTACGCAATTCCCTGTGCAAGAGTTGTGGCAACTTTCATCCTCATGGTCCAATCCAAACTCCTACCACCCAATGGAATATGGTGTAGCCATCTGTCGAGAGGCCCATGTACTACAAACTCATACACGATGTAGCGATCGCCATGATCGTAGCAGCACCCTTTCACTGGCACTAAATTCGGATGGCAAAGCCTTGCTACCCTTCCGATCTCCGAGTAGAATTCTTTCTTCCTTTGAAAAGTAGACCTCTTCAACCTTTTCACAGCCACCCTTGATCCATCCGGCAAAAGCCCACTATACGTGCCACCTGTCTTAGCATCCCCAATAAGACGGTTACCTTCACTGAAGTTCTTCGTAATCGACCTCAATTCCTCCCGGGTGAAGATTTTCCAAGATGGAGGAACTAACGCCAATTCAGCAGGATTGGATAATTTCCGAGATTTTCTACGTCTCTTGCTACGCCTGTACACAAGGAGCCATATCACAACCGCAAAAGTCGTGAAGAGAATTAACCCACTCACAATAGCAAGTATGATGAGATATTCCTTGTGGCAGTGCATATGCTGACATCTACTCTCTGCAAACGAAGGGAGAAACAATATTTAAATTCTAAACAATATTAAAATTTACTTAAGCAACTAAAAGAAAAAACTCATTAGGAAAAGTTTATATAATCAGCTAACATAAATGACAGTAAGCAAAAAAGGCACGGACAGACGGACTTTATCTTGTAATAAAAGCAGGTTAAAGATTAAGGGTGCGTTTGGTTGTAGAAAACTGTTTTCATATTCCTAGAAAACGTTTTTAGAAAATGAAGTTGAGTTTTCATTTTCAGTTTTCTATAGAAATTTTAGAAAACACGTTAGGTTGAAATGGTGGGGTTTTCATTTTCCATTTTAGAAATTCAGAAAACGTGTTTAGAAAATTTTGGAAAACTACTAAAATCAGTTTTCTAACTTACATAGAAGTTAGAAAACAGAAAATTTTCATTTTCTTGGAAAACTTTTGAAAACTTAATGAACAGAACACGTTTTCTAAATTTTCTTGGAAAACTGGAAAATTTTCTACAACTAAACGCACCCTATAGGTTTCAGAAGAGAATGCAGACCTGTAACAAGCATGCATATAGACGGGCGAGATAAGTTGCATCTGTTGGCCAAAAGAGATATACTTCTATTGGTCAATATGGTACACAAAGAAGCTGAGTCATCCTTGTAATTATTAAAGCATGAAGAATTGGTACAACTAGACTTCATATCTGGTGCGACCACTGTAACAAGGGTTTCATTCCACTTATAAGTGTTGTCGGACCACTTCCAGTCCATTGCAGTGCTACCGTTTGTGCTTTTGCCTCCAACCCAGCATTCATTATTAGCCATTGCATCACTACACAAGTCTTTGGCAAAGCTCAGTTCCGCAAGTGATGTTAATGCTGCAAGGTGGCCACGATAACCTCTGCAGGTATTTTCCGATTCATTCCAAGAATGGGAGTCTCCAACGTATTTAAAGCACGTTGTCTTACTCGGTCCCATGATCCAACCAGAAGGACATGGTGCTGTTGACAAAGAAAGTGGAAGTTAAATACATCTTTCTCATTATGTATAAAAGAATGTAAGGGGGCATTTTTACCATGTATAAAGGTGACAACTTTAGACGTTTCTAAGAAACAATGTTCGCATTTTTACAAAAAAATCTGTATCGACGTCTTGCTTTTACAATGCTATACGAAACAACATTGCAAAAACTCGTGTTTTTACCAGTTTTACTAAACAAGTGGATAAAAAAGCTAAGCTTTTTACACTGTTCTAGGAACCCTATGTGAAAAAGTTCACATTTTTATGCATGAATACGTAACTACCATGTATAAAGGGGACAACTTTAGACGTTTTCAAAAAACAATAGTCCCCTTTTTACAAAGAAATCGGTAGCAAGGTTATGTTTCTACAATGCTATACGAAACAAAATTGTAAAAACTTCGACAGTAGAACATTATAAATTCCCACACTAACCCCTACATTGGACATCATAATGTATCGCTCACACAACACCGCATATTCGAATTCGAATCTCTATTTTTCTTATTCTTCTTTTTCCCTTTTATGGTTACGCAATTATTACTAATATTTTTATGGTGAAGATATATTACAAATGTACAAACTGAAAGAGAGAATCATAACCAAAACAGATAGTGACAATCCCGCATGAATCCCGGATTGTTTGGAAGGGAAGTGAAGTTATGAAAGCTTTAACTTGCAATTATGAAACTATTTGGTAAAACCATGTATGTATGAGATAATTTTTGAACAACGGCCGTGTTAAACAAACGCGAAGTTACCTTCACTGTGGCTTTCATTACTAGAAGTCACAGCCAGAATGGAATCATTCGATACCTACAACAAGAAGAACGGCAAGTAACGCTTAAATTTGCATATAATAATCCAAAAATTAGCTTCTTAATAATCTCACAGGTGGTTCTTCCATACTTACAGCATTCAAACTTTCCAATCCAAGCATGAAGCAAGTTGCCAGAAGCAAAGAATAAACCAGCTTCCCCTCCATTACCTAACAAAATATCATATTCAATAAAACTGTGCAATCATCTAACTCTTTCAAAAAATCGACACATTCATGAATATACCTAAGAAAACTATTCCAAATAACATAAATCACACCACAAATTTGAATAATAAAATTCTTCTAAACAGGAAGAGCATATCACAATCACACTAACAGGTGTTTTCATTAATGCTAAAAGCTTCACCTACAATAACATAAACGCTTTTAGCTATTAACCTAATTATATATTCTTCACAATTTAGAACCATCAAACACACAACAGAATTGCTAATTTCACACACACACACACACACAAACATAAAGGAAAGGAATTGTCAAAATAGCTTTCAAATGGTAAAAATACATAAATACACAAACAGTGGTTACCTTGAATTCGATAAATAAGTGCTCTGAAAAACGCCCTAAAAGCAGGGCCCTACCATCGTAACACGCTTAATTGAAACCAGAATCAAAGGTTATTAGTAGGTAAGCTGCAAATTTGGGGGTTTGTTGAGTTGGTATATGGTGAAAGAAAGGTTTAAGAGCTTGAAATGGTTCGATTATGGCGATCGATTGAAGGAAGGATTGAAGGAAGTGAAGAAGAGTTATGAGGAGGGATGAGAGTGTGTGTAGTTGAGAAAGAGGTGCCAAAAAGTCAAAGTCAGTCAATGCTTGGGGACACGTCGCTTTATTGTAATAATACCAATTTCATTTCATTATTGCTATGCTACCCTCCATCCGTTATATAGTTACATTTTGAGTCCCTTCACTTTTGTATAACTTGTGATTTTGGCCTTTCAGTTTTTTATTTTATTTTTTATTTTTTTTGAACAGCGAAAAGGGAGAACTAGACCGAGAGCTTCGGCAAAGCCATCACCTCCGACTAAAAACCCAGAGGTTTATTAGGCACAAGACAGCAAGATGTTGCACAAAAGAGTAGAAACAGAGAGTAACAAGCTACAAGAGAAAGACATAGAGCACACCAAACGAAACAAACTAAACCGCCATCTAAAAAGCATTTAAAGGATCTTTGCACCAAGTACTCCAGTCAGCTTGAGAACTTTTCCTCCACCTATTTTTCAGCCAGAAAAACGAGATCGCCTGCAACCTTCCATGGTTAATATCCGAGCTTGGTCTGTAAATTTTGCTGTTTCTTTGGTTCCATACAGACCAGATAAGCACGTAAAGAGAACCCATGAAGACCTTCTCCTTATCTCCATTTAATTTCGAGAATTTTCCTCACTGAAGAAGATGTTCCAAATCATCAGGAGGCATAGATACGCTCCACCAGTTGCAGTAATCTAACAGCCAATTTTTTAAGAAGCTACATCTACCAAAAAGCTGCTCCTCAGTTTCATCTTCAAGTCCACATGGCGCGCAGGTGGGAGACAGCATTTGAACACCTTTCTTATGAATTAACGAGAGTAGGAAGACTTCTATGAGAAATCCTCCAAACCACCAAATTCACTTTACCTGGAATTTCTCTGATCCAGCTGAAAGGAAGGCTCGTCCCTTTTTTGACAGAGAGGTCATCATACGCCCTTCTAAGCGATGAGACGGTGTAGACCCCCGAGGAGTCAAGGTTCCAGACCCATTTTTCAGGCTCACCGAGAACACCGGAATTGATACAAGTAGCGGAAAGCTCATTCCATTCTCGAGATTCATTAGTCGAAGAAGGACGTCTTTTCCATTGGATTAGACAGCCTGAACAACTCAAATTATCGTCAAAAATCAATATGTCTTTTACAAGACTATTTTTTTTAATCCAGAAGAAAAAGTCTTGGAAATATGTCTTTAAGAAGGCCGCCGTGCACCCAATCATCTTTCCAAAATCGGAAGTTAGAGTTTGAACCAATTTCACACTGAAATAAACCGTTTAAAGGAACATTCAGCTTGTTCATATCCACGTTAATTCTGCAAATATTTCTCCACACACCAACATAATTACTACCACTAGTTGAGCCCGACAAGCACCCGGAAGGATCGTGAAGAGCCTAGATCACAGCTTTCCAAAGTCCCCCGTCTTCGGTATAGAACCGCCACCGCCATTTGGCGATTAGAGCTAAGTTTTGGGCTTTTAAACTCCCCACCCCAAGACCTCCGTCCTCCAAATATGCACAAATTTTGCTCCAAGCTTTTAAACTCCCCACCCACAAAATCTTTTATTTATTATTTGCTTTTGTTAATCTTCTAAGGCCACCTGTAGCGCCCTCGAGTGACTAGGTGAGGGTCTCGGGTTCAGTCTCATGCAATCATGTTTAGAGGATTGATCAACATAAATGTGATTTGTAGACTTTGAAAGAGACTCTCTGAACATGATGCCTCTTTTGAGTCAGAGGTACACTCTGCCTCAGAGTTTGAACTACTATCATGAGTTTGAAAATTAACATTTGATAACTCTTCTGTAAGATTTTCTTCATAGAGGGACTCGACATGAGCATCTATCAAATGTCTAGGATGAAACCCAAGGCCTCTGTCAAATGTCTAGGATGAAACTCATGAGCATCAGAGCATAATTCCTTTTCAATAGGTTTTACTTCACAGAAGAAGGCATAATCTTCCTGAGTTTTAGGGTTACCAAATTCAAATACTCTCAATTGGCTCTGTCTCAAAAATCTCCTTGGAATGGAATCCCTCTCTTCAGAAGGTGAGAAAGAGTCAATGTAGTCTTTAAAAGCTACATTTGTAAAGATCAAGGGAGTTTTTAATTTTGGTGCACTCATAAGTCTTCTTCTTTTAAAGATAGACTTGGTATCAGAAATGTTACTTCTAATGTTCTTTGCAGGTTTGAAAATGCTCTGCAAATATTTTTTTGGTTTATAAGATGGTTTGTTATCATATTTATAAAAAAAACACAGTCCTCTTCTGCCTATGTTAACTTTGATTTTGCTAAAAATGCTCTATGCATCCTGGAACTTCCTAATCTTGAGCTCTCTGTCAAAAAGATCTTGGTGTAAAAATTGTCTTTCCTTTTGAAAAAATTCTTTGATCGACAGAGCATTAGTTCTTTCATTCTTCGGTCTCCTTATCTCATCTTCCCTTTCCTTTATAGTCTTTTCAAGTTTGATTATCTTTTCTTTTGAACTCTTAAGAAGAGAAATTCTTTCTTCTTCAGCCTTTTTAAACATTTTGTAAAATCTATTTCTTTCCTCTGTCAAAGTACTCACTTCTTTTTCACACAAGGTTAACTTTTCTTTGAGATTATTGAATTCAACTCGATGTGAGTCAAGGTTTTCAATGATCTCAGAGTAAAGTTCATTAACTTCAGAACACAAGGATACCTCAGAGGATTTGCTACTTGTGGATTCAGAATCACCATTTGCCATTTCACAGAACTCTGCCTCATCCTCTGATTCCTCAAAGGCAACCAACCCCTTCTGTGGCTCATCCTCCCAGAGGATTCATCAGTCACAAGCTCACTTGATTGAGCTAGAAGCACCTTCTTGTTGTAATACTCCGCTTTCTTCTTGAAATAGGTGGCATCTTGTTTAGGCTTCTGTGGCAGCCTATGTGGAGCAGTTAGCTTCTGTGGAGCCATAGGACCTATTGCCCAACATTCCGCGGCATAGTGACCTGGCTTCCTGGATCTAAAGCATCCTTCCATAGCCCTCTGTGGATCTTCTCTTGTCTCATTTGTCCTCTGTTCCTTTTCACTCCGTTCTTTTTCTTTCAGAATCTCTTCTGTCATATCCTCCTCTGTCATAATATCTCCTTCTTTCATCTTCACTTCTTCTACCTCTCTCTCCTCTTCTCTCATACTCTCTACCTCTTCCTCCTCCTGTCGCACCTCTGTGATAGTCTCTGGTAAAGGAGACTAAAGTTTTCATCATCTCCTTCATAGACAACTCTTCTTTAGAGCTTATCTTTTCGTCATTCTTCTCAATCACCAGAGTCTTCTTCTTCTTCTTCTTCTCTTCTGTCACCCTCTTCTCTCCCTTTCCTTTACCACTCTCTGCCATAAGAGCCAATGGACCACCAATACTGCTTTTCAACTGCAGAACTTGAGGCTCCAAACTTGCCAAAGAGCCATACAGATCTGCTAAGGACATGATCTCCAAGTCCAGATTGGTCCTCATTGACATGGTCAGATGCAACCATTCTGTCCCTAAGCTCTTTAAGAACAACATGTTATTGTCCTCATTGGTTCTTATCACACCAGACCTTTTGCACTTGTTAATCAGAATATTGAATCTGGAATAGGTGTCCTTCAGACTCTCACCCTCCTTGGCTTTGAACTCATGGTATTCACTAATACACATGGTTCTGTTATTTTTCAGAGTCGTCACTAGGGGTGAGCAAAACCGGGTACCCGGCCAAAATTCATGGAACCGGAACCGGAACCGGCGGTTCCTAGAATGAAGGAACCGGAACCGGAACCGGTTGCACCGGTTCTTCATATTTGGGAACCGGTCCCGGAACCGCCGGTTCCGGTTCCGAAACCGGGTACCCGGTGTCTAATTTTTTAAATGTTTTTTTTAATATTTTATGTTATAAAAAAAAAATTATTAGTTACTACGTAACGAAATAAATAGTAAAACGATGAAAACTTATCCGATAAAAACTATATAAATAATTACGACAATTTTTGAAAATGAAAATAACAAAAAACACAACTTGAAATGTTAAATACGATATAAAAATATCGAAAAAGAAGAATAAATAAGTCGAGTGAAAAAGTGGTCGTAAGTTTATGCGTAATGTAAAAGGTAAAATAATAATTTTAAATTTAGTTTATTAAACATAATAATCATATATATAAAATTACCTTTGTTAATATATAAATTTATACATATATATAGCCTAACCGGTTCCGGCGGGTACCCGGCGGTTAGCGGTTCCACAAAAATGAGAACCGCAACCGGAACCACTCACATCGGTTCCGGTTCCGGAACCGGCGGTTCCATAGCGGTTCCGGTTCCAAAAGCGGGTACCCGGTTCCGATGCTCACCCCTAATCGTCACATCTATCTCAAGCTGCCTTAGTAATTCACTCCATAGTTACTTAGAAGTGATGCAGTGATCCAAGGACATGAAGATGTCATTTGGTAAAGCCAAAATCAGTAGCCTCTTGCATTTGGGAGCAAGGCTAGCCATCTCTTTGTCTTCATCATCCCAATCACTTTGCAACTTTGGTTGATAGTATTCAGGGACTTAGCAGTGGTAGCAATGGCTGGAACTCTGGGTATCAATTTGATAGGGATATATGGGGGATTATGGAGGAATTCAGTGATACGAGGATGGATTCCCTCAAGGAAGTTTATCATTTGGATCTTCCATTGTTGGAATTCCTCACGGATCAGTGTGGGTGGTTTGGATTGGGAACCAATACTTAAGTAAGAACTATTAGTATTGTTTGCCATTGAAGGAAAAAACCTAGAAAAAATTGAAGAAGATGAAGACTGAGATAGAATCAAATTTCCTAAAACATGGATCAATTGAATGAGCAGTTCAATTCTGCTCTGATACCACTTGTTGGTCCCAGATTTGATACAGAAATTGATTAAAAAAACAATTATAGTTCAATTCATGATCGTTGCGGAAGAATAAGTAAAATATGAACTATAAAAGTAATCTCAATGATGATGAATTCAGAAAGATGAACACAGTATAATCACAAGGATGATGATGATGAATTTGCTTCAAATAATTTTCAAGTGAATTGAAAATGATATTAACGATTACAAGCAAAATGAACTTACAAATCAATGGAACAATGATAAACTTGAGAATTCAGGAAATGTAAGTATTGAAAAGTTTTTAAAACAGTGAAGAACAAATGGCTATTTATACTACTCAAATCCTAACAGACTCTCTAGGATTTTGACACGTGTCTTGATCTCTATCGTTAAAAGTAAGTCGGTTGAGCAGCACGTGAGAGCACGTGGGGGTGAAATAACCGTTTTGCAGAGAGTTGATCATCACAGAGGTTGGAATGGTCAGAACCTCTGATGGGCTTTACAAATGTTCTCAGGTATTGGACTTGAACGAATTTGGCTCTTTGGAAATCCAGAACCTCTGACGAGTGTCTCAGAGGCTCTGACGAGTGTGACTTGTATGATCTTGAGCCTTTTGCGATTGATCACTTCTGCGGTCTTCAGACTTCTGACGAATGAATCTTACCTCTTTTATCACTTACTTTTACACTTGCAGAACTAGGAGCTAACACACGTTTTCTTAAAAAGTTATGTTTCTCATTTGAACCTTTCTCTCTTTCTCTCTCTCTCTCTCTCTCTCTCTCTATATATATATATATATATATATTAAAATAATGATAAAAAAGATTGGGTTAGTTTAGGGTAGTGGTACTCCACTTTAGGGTAGAAGTATAGAAAAGAGAAATAGTTGATGTAACGGTGATGTGGCAATTGCCATCAGGGTTCAGCGAACTCAAAGGGTAGTGGTACTCATGGTCTAACTGACTTTTTTGTTTGTTCTCGATAAGAATTGGAAAGGAAAAGATTTTGTTATCAATTTTTTTGAAAAAAATAAATTGTTGTTTAATTGTTTTGGGACCAACATAAATAAACTTTAATGCTTTTAAACAGAATAATAAGAGTGAATTATATGTTTCATCCATGTGCTTACCAAAACTTTAATTCTTGTCCATCGGCTTCAATAACTATATTGTTACCCATGTGGTTGGCATTTTGTATTGCTTTTGGTACATGAGGCTATCAGTCGTTAAGAGGGACCATTAAGTAGTATCATATACGCCTCATATGAAAGGTATTTTAGTCTTTTTACATGTTATATAATTTAAGATTACTATATGACTCTTGAAAGTATATATACAAATCCTTTAAGCATTTAAAGCAAGAATATTAACAAAGTTATCGTGATCTCCATCATTTTATCCATCAAGTAGAAACATAAACCCTCATATATCCATTGAAATCAAAATTTACACTAAATTCCCCAACTAGATCCATCTTAGATTCTAAGGATATCAAGAGCATTCATCATGTGCTTAGAAGAACAATGAAAAACACTTAAGATCTTAACCAGAGAAAAAACTAAGCATTTAAAACATCAAAAAAAATGAAGAATGTAACACCTTAAAAACAAGAGTTAGTTTAAACAATTAAATATAATTCTCATTAGGGGTGAAGAAGAAACCATCAACCCGCAAAACCCCGTTCAACCCAACCCACTAACAATGCAATTAAATCAAATCCACCAAACCACAAGCCCCTTAATTAGAATGAATGAAATTGGGTTCGAATAATTTTATTTCGGTAAAATTATATTTATATATACGGATGACATCTTTTGCAAACCAACCCATTTGTGTAAATTCTGGAAACCATTTTAAATCTTAGATTTCATTGAGGCGTGGTCCAAATCATTTTCGTCTATTTTTATTACTTAAAAAAAATCAATGACAATCATTAGATGAAATGACGTCATAATGGTAAAGTGGTCATAAATTTTTGAAGTAAATTACTGTTAAAGCATAGACCGGACAAGGAATGAAAATCTCCCAATTTACTAGAAGACTTCTTTTTGAAGCAAAATATTGTTAAATGGAAGAAAAATCTGGATTAAACCCTTATATATGTTAACCATAGGTCAATTTAATTCGTCGAAAGGGTGCAAAATTGTTCAAACCCTTATTCTTGTTAGTCTTGATTTTATTTTGCTATGTTGAAGTCAGACGAGCATAATATTCTACAACTAGCAATTCATTTATTTTCAAACTAACTCATTCTATATATTATTTGATTGACTAATCCTTTATATTGCAATGGTTGAAGAGTCAAATAGTTTGGTATTTCCTCATGAGGGGATGAATATAAATTTCAAATTAGAAATATGAACACAAATGAACATATTAAGTATGTTTTGAACTAGAAGTTGGAATCCAATATTTTTGTTTTCATTGCATAGTTGTTGTTAGAAGTTCATCCTTTTATTGCGTAAAAAAATCTCATATTTTTAACGTAGGTTGTTACTGTACAATCTTTATCCTATTTTCTATGTATATGAGCAATGAAAAATACTCTTGAGTCTCTAAAAATCAAAGACAATGATAAACTAAACACGTTTAAGAAAAGAGGAGGTAAAACCTCTAGTTTAGTATTAACTATTTGTCGTATTTCATTTGTCAACTCGCCCTACTCGCAAGGGTTGGGTTATACTTTTGAATAGGTTGGGTTGGGTTGAGATTTTTCAGACTTTATAATTGGATTGGGTTATAAAATGTCAAAAATTGCCTAACCTAACATTTATACACCCAAAGAGGGGATCATAATAGTGTTCACATCAAATGAATAAAAGGTAGCTAACAAACTACTAATCTGAACTAAATCTAAAAGTTTAGATTAGAATCAGGTATCGATACAATCTCTAAATGATTTCTACCGAGTCATAACGCCAAAATCACCAAAAGTTGATTCTCCCAAAATGTCTTTACCGGCACCCAACATAGCATTCAAACCTTTGGAGTCCCAACACCTAGAGATCTTGATACATATGTCATTTAAAAAAACTGTTAAGCTTACATCTAATTAGTTCAAACAGTTGATAAATAATCATAAAACATTCAAACCTAAAATATAATTTTCACCAAGTCAAAATATTCAATTTCAAGAGTTTAAACAACATAAGGTTGAAATACATCAAATGATGACAGGTGAGATCCAATTTTGCCACTAACAGTGGCGAACATAAAATTAGGCCTGATGTCTATGTTATATAGCATTAGTATGGGTCAATGGTCGTTCAGTCTAATCACTTATTACAATCTATAGCTTAATAGTCATCAAGTTCAACCACTCATGATCCATAGCTTGAGATCTCCATAGACTTAGTTTAGCTCGTTTAGGGATGACAAAAAAAAAATGAACCCTATGGTGAAAACCAAAAACGACACTTTTGGGTCGGGTTCGGGGACAAGGATCACCAATCTCCCCGGCCCTGCCAGCCCAATATACACATATATATAATATAAAAATAAGAATTAGGTTCAAACAAGAACAAAACCAATTTGCAAGAATGAATGAACCATGTAAATCACAGGTGATTTTGTACTACGCTCGCCCACTCGCACCGACCCACGCGCCTTGTCGGCAAGTGTACTACACTCTTTTTTTCTTGTTTACAAAAAAATCACATGTGATTTACATGGTTTCTTTGTTCTTGCAAATTGGATTGTTCTTATATGAACCTCCCTCATAAAAATAATATACATATATCTTTAAAAATCCATTACTTATATAGCCCAATACTCATATGTACTGTTATATACATATATGCTTATATTTAAAATCCATTAACATATTAAATGTTGAACTAGGTTTGTCACGACTCGTGATTTAACCATGTTTATGTTAGATAATGTATTTACTTTGGAGAAATTATGTTTTTTAGGACCGTGTTTGGGTAAACCTGATGGATAATTTAACCATGCGCATGTTTTTTATTCTTAACGGGTTTCTCAATGGGGATCGGGGACCCGATGGGGATCCCCGATAAGATCCCCGGGGGAGATCGGGCCAGCTTCGAGGACCGGTTTTATTATCGATTTCAGGGACGGGATACCACTCTCCGTCCCATTTGTTGGAAATGGTGTCCAAATTATTAACTGTTGGTAGTATTTTAATAATGGCAGGGTCCTTTTGGGTTGCCCTTAAGACCCAAATAAACAATCAAGAAATTAGAGGGGGTAAAAGTGATTAAATTATTTATCAGTTGAGGATAAATATATTTAATTAGATAATATCCAAAATATAATTAAATAGATTAATTATAGATAAAGGATAAAAGCTTGATGATAATCAAATAGTTTTAATTAAGTTATCAAGTTATAAAAGGATTAGGTTATCTTATAGATAATGAATTGATAATAATTAAAATACTTTTTAATTGGTTTATCAGTTTGTGTAAGATTAGGAAGCCTAATTCAAGAGATTATAAATAGGTGCCTTGGGATCAAACCCAATTGATCAATTCATTCCCTCTTTTCTTTGTGGCATCCTTCTCCTCTTTCTCTCTCTAAATCGCCAAAAGGTTTGAGCGTTCTTGGTTGTTAGTATTTGGTGATCTTAGGTGTGAGCCACTAGAGGGATTCATACTATTGGTCCTTGACATCCAATAAGCAAAGGTTTGATTTTTCTATCGAATTCTTCAACAGTCGCTATCAAGTAAGTTTTCTTGATCATTCTTTTGTAGTTAAGTATCTAAGAACATGTGCATCCTTAAAGGTTATTAATTTGTTATTACCATAGTATTTTTGAATATGCTTATGTTGCTTGAATGTGGTAATAGATTTGATTAAAACCTAACACCATTGTCATTCCTAAGCTTGTTCATTAGAAATTACATTATGTTTGGCCAATGATCAATGTCCTACTCTAAGAGCCTACACTATATTGCTTATAAAGACCCATGTTTATTTCAAGATCACGGGAGTGTACATCCCACTTACGCCAAATGAAGCACGACTCCTATGCCTATAATCCATTGCATCTTTAGTTGGGGGTGTAAACACCCGAGTTGAGTTTGGTAGCAGGTTATTCAAGCTATGCTCGAATAAATGATAACAGTCTAGAATTCAACTCAGGCTCGATTAACTTTTCAAAATCGGGCTAAAGCTTGATGTTTTTTTATATTTTGATTATATATTTTGCAAACATATAAAATTTGTTTGGCTTGAAAAAGTGTATGCTCAATTGCTCAGCTCGGTACGTAAAGCTTAATCAAACTTTCAAATGTGTCAAGTTAAACATTGGTGTTATTGGGCTCAAGTCGTTAAGTTAAGTGAGCTTTATTTTGTGTTTTAAGATTGAATCAAGCTCAAAAATATTGAGCTCAAGCTCAAGTAGCTCATTAAAAGCACGACTAATATGCACCCTTAATCTCAGTCTATTACATTTTTAAATCTCTAGACATTGCAACCGTATCTAAAACACAATCATTTGTGGTGTTTAAATTGTCAAGTGGGTAAATTTTCCATTTCACCAACAAACCCATTGGAAATGCTAGATCTTCTTATCAATCATTCCAATATATTCTATAGTATTTGATTTTTCTTTACATCATCATCACGTAAAAAATTACCACTTATCAATCATGTCTCACCCTTATCAAACAAGCTAATCTGAATTTATATCAATAAGTCAGAATATAATAACTAAATATTATATTTAATTCTTAATGCTTGTTATTCATGTCCGAATACCACTGGAACATGTGTGTGAGTTATTTACCGTTAAAAAAAATGCTCATTATTTGTGTATACGTTTAATGCATGTAACTCATTATGGCCATCATTTTGGCAATAACTATAAATCTTATTCATAATTATCAACGAAGAGCAACATCTAGTAGTACATCATCGTTATCCAAATGAAAAAATTTGGTGATGCAGCTCATCAACAAATTGTAGTATCATTATCAATGTGCACATTCATGTTGTTTAGATATCCAGATCGAGCACAATGCATGGATGTGTCATCCTTGTTATGTTCAATCATTAGTTTCTCTATTTCAGAATATACTGATAAAATCGATATTAGTATCCTATATCAATTATCATTGCTCAAATGACAAAGTTTGGTAATTCAACTAATCAACAAATTGTGTGATCATTAATCATTATCAGTATACACATTCATGTCCATTTATTCAGATATCCAAATCGAACATGAGGCACAAATGTGTCATCCTCGTTATGTTTGATCCTTAGTTTCTCAATTTTACAATATACTAATATCATATATTGACTACCGGTATCCCATACTGATTATCTGAACATGCATGCACTTCCTCAATACCATATAATCGAGAGGCCTAGGAATATACGAGAGGAACAAGTCCTATCTTGATCCATGTTAGTACTACTAAGTGATATGCAATACACCAACAACCATTCTATTACCAGTTATGGCATGATTGGAATCATTTATTAGAGTTCTCCGCACACACATGGCAAACTCCATGATCTCAAGAAAAAGGACTCATTATACGATAACCAAATGAGAAAAGTCTACGACACTCATATGACATCCAACAAAACCGTCGTCATAGAGAGTCTTGTCCGATATACAAGATTCCATCTTGTACACATGTGAATTTTGTATCTCCATAAGAATCCCTATGTATACTAGTCGTACCGTATTAATTCAACCTAAACCGAAATTGATACTTTACTAATAACATTTAAAATACGTTATGCAAAGGTTATTATTATGTTTAGATATAACATAGAATAAATATTCTACGTAAATAATAATTTGACAATGTTTTCCATCAATTAATATCAGGACACAAAGTCCAAATAAAATCATCCAATGAGTTGACTTTTGAAAGTATGCACTAACAATATATTCACAAATTAAAAAGGGTTACAAACAAGAGAAATGAAAACTAATTGGCAATAAAATTACAATCAAAACACTCAAAAATGTCAACAAATTTCTCACACGTGTATTTTCTCTAAACAAATTGGATGCATTAAACCCTTAATAATGTAACACTTCAAAAATCAGACCTACAACCTAATTTCAGTAATTTGCCAAAGATTCCGTATACGACTTCCAAAAATTAGGATAGTATTCAAAAACTCATATTTAATCTATATATAATAAGTGGGTAATTGGCTTTCATATATCACTATTTCGTAAGTCGAAATCAATATTTTCCCACCTAAAAGTGAACGTAGATGTAATTTACAGTTTCTGTTCACTTAAGCCTAACTGATTGACACGTGTCATCTCGATCTTTTTATTTTAAGTATTAAAAAATCTATCTATTTATTTTAAATATTAATAATGTATTCTACCATAATTTAATTTCGTTTTAAATTACCTTGTTTATTATATTGGTTCAAACCTAATATGCTACTAAAGGCTTTTGCATTAATAATTCACTATATCAATTTAAGTTCAAATAATGTAAATAATACATTCTAAAAGTTTGATAATTTATTTTATTGAAAAACTATTCACTAACGTAATCATATGAACACAATTAATAATGTTATTCTAAGAAATTAATTGAGAAGAGTTTGTTGTATTTTCTTTTAAACTTTTCCCATTTTAAAAAGGGATTAAACGTTTCTATGAAAGCAACCATACAATTGTCGGTTCAGTTTTGTTGAATTCATAACAATCTTATAGCTTTGACCTCATAAATATTAGAATATTACTATTTTGGGTTTCAAATTTTCAAACTTTGAAAGCCAAACTTATATATCTCATCAAAAGTAAAATTAGGAGGTAATATGTACACAATCATAAGAAATAGAAAAATTATCTACAAAAATAAAAGTTACAAAATGAAATTCAATATTCATAAAAGAAAATCAACACGTAATGCAAATTGCAACCTATAACCCTGTCAAGCTAGCTCAACTAACAATAAAACTTGAATTTTTTGGGGATTTTCTTTAGACGTCATGACTAGTTCAAGTACAACAAGACCACCCGAGGAATTTTTGGTTGTCCTTTAGGGCCATTTGAATTAGTCAAGGTAGGTACAAGCCAACCTAGACACTCAAGATTAAAAATATATATATACAACATTTAAAATGTAGAAAGAGCCTAATTACATCACTATGATTGTTAATTGGAGTCTTACGTCCTAAGTTTTTCTTCATACACATCAACATCACAACATGTTTTTTAAATTATCAGTATACAAAATAACATGATTTTGACACCCATAAAAATGCAAATAACATCTCCCAAAATATAACTTGCTTTTGATGTGCATTGAATGAAGAATGAGAATGAAAGTCCATACTTTGATTTCATTTTTAGCAACCAACCCCACATTGCCCATCAAAATAAAAGGTTTTTCAGAGGACCACAAGATGACTCTCTACTGACTTCTTCACCATGTATTTTGTGACACCCTTTTTATGGTGTTTGCCACTTTTCTTTCTTTTTGCTAAAAGAAAGTGATTTTCCATTCAAGAAGAATACAAATATCTGATTAATAAATACAGATGTTTATGGATAGTAGTAGAAAACCAAAGATATAATATACATTTATATGTTTGTGTATGTATATGCATGTGTGAATACATACATACTAACACTGAACGATTTAGAGAGAGCAATAAAAAGAAAACAACTAGAACCCGGCCATTCTAAATAAAATGTATGTAAAATTTGAGCATGATAGTTCTAACTGATCCTTGCTCAAGTCTAGTCAGATTTGTTTTTCATAAACAAAAAAAAAAATTGTTGATTTCCTTAAAGCAAGTACAAACATTGTAAGGAAGGTTTATAAGACCTAATTTGGTCCTTAACCGACTAGATGCCTATTATTGACTTGTCTTTTTCTTGGTTAAGACTAAAACATTGGGAACTGTTTTAGGCCTAACGGACTAGCACCACCCCTGCCGAGGCCACCGCCACCCCCGCCGAGGCCGCCGCCGACGCCACCGCCAATATCCGTCGAGGCCACCGCGGCCCCCGCCACCACCACCGTCGCCGTAGAGGCCACCACCCCCATCGCCGCCGCAGTGACGGTGACCGTCACTGCGGCCGTTGCAATATTTGAAAAAATGGAAAATGGAAAGTAAATGGAAAGTGTACAACTAAATGAGTTCTCTAATTTTATAAAAATGAAAAATGAAATCTCCATCATTGCACGTAAACCAGTTTTCTAAAATTTTCTATGAAAACTGAAAATGAAAACCTAACTCCATTTTCTGAAAACGTTTTTTATGAAAATGAAAACAGTTTTCCACAAGTAAACGCACCCTAGATGTTTTAGATTTTTTTTTGAACAAGTTACAAACACACACCTGATTAACATATTCCTAAAATCTACTCTTAAATCTACACTACTATCCATGACGGGACTCGAAAACACAACCACAAGAAATGGGGACACCTTATAAACACTCCAAATGTCGCTGCACTACAAGCCTCTTGACAGATGTTTTAGATTAAAATTAGGTTTTATGTTGATGTTATATTGGTAAAAGTGTACTTTCACCTTGTCATGGGCGGACCTAAGCGAGGGCCAACGGTGGCACGTGCCACCGTCTCGTTCCTTTGTCACGGTGTAAAAAAATATACAATCTTGAAAAGGGCCATTGTATTAATTTGGTGTGTGCCATCATATATATTTTAAAATTGCATTAAAGATGCAAACATCTCTTGGTTGAGTTAGTTAGTTTCTTGTTATTTTAAAAATGAGATCTTGAGTTCAAATCTTGTTAACCTCATTTTTCTAGTTTTTAGTTTCATATTTATTGTTTTAAAAAAATTGTAATAACAAGATTTGAACTCAAGACCTTTCATTTAAAAAACATAGAACCAAACACTAGACAGTCTAGACTAATATTGGCATTATGAAAAATATCTAAACATATATATTTTATAGTCAAATTAATTGTGCCACCGTTTGAAAAAATTTCTAGGTCCGCCCCTGTACCTTGTTTGATAGGTGTTGCTCCACCTTATTCCAATATGTTCATGTTTGTTCCATATAGAACATTTGCTAAACATCGAAGAGTTATCAAAGTTCTATTATATTCTGCTCTATCATGAATATCGTCACATGCTCTCCACAAGGTTTGAACTCGGTAGTCAGGGATACCATCCACTGACCCACCCCCTTCTCATAATGTTACTTTACCACTCTGCTAGACATGTTTGGATCTTGTTTGTATTAATTAACATATTATATTATTAAAAAGTTATTATAATTACATTATTAGAGATTTGTCTTAATCATATTATAAAATGTTTGTAATTTATTATTAATTCAGGATGCTTTTTTTGATCATTTTATATATTCAGAGCATCTCCAACAGCATCTCTATTTTAGAGAAAATTCACTTTTTAGTCTTTAAAATGCTCCAACAGCATCTCTATCTCATTCTCTAAAATAGAGATTTAAGAGAAAACCTCCAAATATAGAGAATCTCTATATCTTGGTTTGGAAAAGAGAGAAATACTTTTTTTTTATTTAATCCACCAATGAGAATTAAGTTAATATATTTTTACATAAAAAAGATTAAAAAGTTTACTGGGATTATAAAAGTAGTGAATATTTAAATAGTATAATTGATGTTGAAATCTCTAAAATAGAGAAGCTGTTGGAGATGAATACAATTTATTTTAGAGATTTTAATTTTTGGTTTTCTATTTTAGAGAAATTATAGAGGACCTGTTGGAGATGCTCTCATAAGTTAGTTTTAACAAAACATGATATATTTATCAAGTGTCTTATCAATCAACCGCTAACTTATCAACTAGTTTGCCAAACACAACCTTAACCTTTTACGTATTTTAGTAATTTGCGATCCACTTGGCATGTAGCTATTTATGTTGGGTCGGTAACGAGTTGACTACTAGACAAGCATTTTCCTTTGACGGGGGCATTAATCATGCAAACGCTAGAGTGTTTATGTTGACTAGCATAAAAAAATATGGTTATTTTCTTTTATAATAAAAATATGGTTATTAAAACATCATATTATATATTAACACATAAAATTGTAACCGACGGAACTTTACTTGATTAAAAATGTGTACAAGTCCGGTTTTATTAAATACTGTTTTGTTTACTAAAATATACATGTGCTTAAATAAAATAAAATAAAGAGTAAATTACGGATTTGGTCCCTGTGGTTTGGGGGTTTTATGGATTTGGTCCCTAAACTTCAGTAATTACAGATTTGGTCCCTGTGGTATGCAAATTCTTTTGGATTTGGTCCCTGGTAGTGCAAATAGGCAGGGACCAAAACCAATAGAATTTTCAAACCACAAGGACCAAATCCAATAGAATTTGCAAACCACAAGGACCAAATCCATTAGAATTTGCAAACCACAGGGACTAAATCTGTAATTATTAAAGTTTAGGGACCAAATCCATAAAAACTCTCAAACCACAGGGACCAAATCCGTAATTTACTCTAAAATAAATTATTCAATTAGTACTAAAATAAAGTTTTAGAACGTTTCTTAACTTCTTTAGTATAAAGAAATTGATGTTTTATTTTTCTTTTGTTCCAACAAATTTTTATATTGTTCTTAAAAATAAAAATAAAAACTCTCAGTTTAAATAATTTTCTAAACTTGATTGATGAATCAATAAATTAAAGCATTTCCAAAAGATTTTCTATAATTTCTGTAAAATAGAGAGGAAATCTCTAAATAAAATTACAGTCCAATCTTTATCTAAATTTAAAGTTTTTTCTGTTATTTCAAATTTTAGAGAATAAGATAGAACATTAGTTAGAGCAAAAATAAAAAACTTTTAAAAAAAATATTGTTAGAAATGTTATTAGTTTATTATTTATTATATCCAATAAATTGATTTATTTTTATTTTTATATAAAAAAGTTAAGCATTCTGTTGTGATATAAATTTGTAAAATATTTTAATAATATTATACATATTAAAATTTTTAAAATAAAATTTACTAATTATAATGTGTATTAAATATTTTGAACTATAATAAAAATTATAGGAAAATTTTATTTAGATATGTTGGTAACATTATTATGGAGAAAAAAGGCACTAGACTAAAACGATATTGACCATAGAAAAAGGTACACAAATGTTGACCAAACGGTAATGTTATATTCTTAGTTTGTTGCATACCGTTTTCTAGTCGATATTATAATAATTTATAAGAGAACAAAGAGATTTTGCAGATTACAAGTGTTAAATATTTATATAAGAAGGGTCGTTTACCAAACACTTACTGGGTAAACATTTACTGATTCATTACCTTTACTCACCTCATCGTATAACATTTTCGTCCATCAAAATTGATTGTTGGTAACCGTTTTCAACCCGATAAGCACTTATCGGGTAAGAATCATTTCCATCAATTACTAGGTAAGACTCTGTCATGACTCTTATCCAGTAAGATTTTTGGTGGTTTTCATGCTCAATTGACAATGATAGTAGGGTAATGATACCAGTAAGCGCTTACCCGGGTAAATGTTTTGTAAACAGCCCCTTATTTTACCAGATAAGACTCTCGGTCCTTGTTATGACTTTTACCGAATAAGATTCTTGGTGGTTTCCGTGCTCAATTGTCAATGATAGTAAGCGCTTACCCGGGTAAGTGTTTAGTAAATGGCTCATTACTTTACCGAGTAACATTCTCGGTATCAAAAATGACATGGTAACATTAACATTCTCGTTGGTAAAGAACTCTTAATCACCGTCTTTATTTACTGAGTAAGATTCTCGATCCTTATTATGCCTCGATCCTTGTTATGCCTCTTACCTTATAAGATTATTTGTTTTTTAGAACAACCCAAATACCCAATAAACATTTACTCAAGTAGCTTTTGGTAAACAACAACATAGTTAGATCTATCAACATTTTGATTCAATTTTACGACCAATTGATCTATCATATTCTTAGTTTCCTTAAAAACATTGAATACAATTTTAAATTTATCATATTAAAAACAACTTATTAGCCGGATCTTAAATAGCTTGTATCGAATTGGTTTAACTGGATTTTGATATATCATTCAAAAATTAATATATCTAATTTAGATATTGAAATTTTGAATCTGATTTCAATCAGTTATGGTATATAATCTAAACTATATTTGATTGGTTGTAATTAAATATCATATCACTTTCTTTATACCCCTATTCTATATTCGTCTAAGTCATCTTATTTCAAACATATATTGATACTAGGAAAGTAAACAAACCACCACTATCTTCCTATAAAGAACAAATAAGAAAATTATGATGTAACATGAAATATTTCAAAAATGAATAATAAAAGTACCAAAATTATATCAAAAAAATTAAATATTATATGAAAATAGGGAGCCTTAAATAATAGATGGGAGATGGATGAGATGGGGTAGACAATGTTGACGAATGTCACCAGCTGTTTGATTCGCATTATTTCAAATCTAAACATCCTCATTTTCCTACTCCTTTCCCACACCCCACTTCCATTGTCTTTACTCTTCCTTCACACGTGTATCTCCATTCATATACACACATAACATACATATATAATATATGTACGACGAAGATTCGATTACGAACTCAAATTTGATTACGGATACGAGGCTTGTTGAGAGAACTGTGTGGCATATTCACACTGATAATCATGTATTATTCAGTGTGAATAATACATCCAATGTTATTCAAAATTAATAGTACAAAATGTTTTATTATTCACTTTGAATAACACTGAATGATGTGTTATTCACTTTGAATATGTCACGTGGCGCTCTCGTTTGTCCCCATGCTCACAATCAAATTTGAGTTTTCATTTGAACCTGACCTTATATAACACAACATTCAGTGTTATTCAGAGTGATACAGAATTTAACATTATTCACTCTGAATAACACTAAATGTTGTGTTAGTTACTCTGAATAATACATGATTATTCAGAGTGAATATGCCACGTGATATGAGCTCAACGGTCCTCACGTTCGCAATCAATTTTGAGTTTCCATTTGAACTTATATATATATATGGTATCATGTGAGACCATGTTATTTTCATAGTGAAACGTTTTTGTGTGTTTTTATATTTTTACGATGTTTTACTGTGAAGTTTCAGTATTATTTTCTGGTCGGGTCTTACAAAACCAGACTTATCCCACATGAACCTATCCTATATATATATATATATATCCCTCTTTCTCTTTCTTTCTCTCTCTCTCTCTCTCTATATATATATATATACATATATGTATAAACCACTAGCTCTATTTTCACATCTACAAGAATGAAGGGTTATTCAAAGATAAAGCTGGTGAAGAGTAGCAGCACCAAATCAAGATCCATGGATCTCTCAAATGAAACCATCACAACTCCAACAATCCAAAACCCCATTTCAATCAAGAAATCAACCATCACCACCTCCCAACAACAACCACCCAAAAAACCCGATGACGATGATGACGACGACTATAAGCAGTATTCCGCCAATCATCACCAAGAAGAAGACAACAACAACTTTCCGGCAAGAATGCTGACCCGAAACCAGTCGGTAGCTTCTAGAAACAACGGAAGGTCGAAGATCGAGAAGCAAAACAGCACGGGATCAGCAGCAACATTGCAAACAGCAGTGAAGAGGGTTTTGTCAATTGGAAGATCTTCATCTGTGTCTGAAAGGTATTCAAGAATCCATGATCAATATGCAAATTCCATTGATCATGAAGAAGTTGAAGAAGAAGAAGAATTGAAGATGGGAAGAAGATCTGAAAATAAGATGAAGAAACAGAGGAGTCAAAACAGGGGAGGTGTGATCAGAGCTTGTAAACGCATTTTTGGATTTTAGTTTCGTTTTTTTAAAGTATTTAATTAACTTTTTGTTTTTGGTTCTAAATGGATCATAATTATTATAAAAATACAATATATATGTGAAAAAAGTAGGACTCTGGTAAAACAACGCTGAGTATTAATCTTAGGGGAGCATGTCTTAGCTTTCGCTAAAAGGTGTCAAGGATGTAATCTGGATAAAGCCCGGATGAACCTTCTAAAAAGAAAATAACACTAAAAACTCGTTAGGGGTAAATTGGTCATTTAATCGGTCTAATTTTTATTCAGTTCTGTCATGTAAAGTCTTACCGAACGTTGAACAACTGTTCTATTCTGTCTTGTTCTGTCCAGTCCTATTCTATTTTGTCTGCATATCAAACGCAACCGTAGCAAACACTCTCGTAACAAGATCTTTCATTTATAAAGTTTGTTTTTCGTTATGTTAGATGGTTTGTTTATGATTAGATTTTTTTTTTAAATATGGTTTAAAATGTCGATCACCATCTCCTTTGTCAAAGTCTCCTTTGGTCTACATGATTGAATTAAATTTGGTGGACTTCAAAATTTAATTCTATTTTATAAAATTTTAATACCGTCTTTAGTTTTAACTTTGAATGATTTCATGGATTTTGGAATGATTTAAGTTGGTTGGTATTTAATGAAATTTCCTATTTAAAATAAATGAAAAAAAAATATATTTTATAATAATCAATTAATAACAAAATTATTATTTGTTTGTTTGTAGTTTTTAATTGAATAAATGAATTTAATTTCGTTCTAACTTTTACAAACCAAACATATTAAAAATTCTAATTCCAAATTCAGATCTATCTAAACTCTTAAATATGTTGAGACCATTTCATCAAATAAAACATCTGGTTTAAAAGTGTTTATTTCATTTAATATCATATGTTTTAAATTTCGGTTGAATTTTGTGACCGATGAGGTTGAATACTTACAACAAATAACAATCGCTTTTATAGGATCTATTAAACAATTATTAATTTTAAATGTTTTTTTTGAAATTAAGGATTTTATATGCATTTCCCTAAGTACTCTATTTTAAGAAATATTTAAGTGTGTATTTGATTGTGAAATTTTTTTAAATTTCAGAAAAAATGAATATTTTTTGTTTTCTAACTTATATGTAAATTAGAAAATTGATTTTAGTAGTTTTTCAAAACAAACAAAAAACTAAATGCGTTTTTTGATTTTTTAAAATTGAAAATGAAAACTCGATCATTTCAATCAAACGTGTTTTCTACAATTTTTATAAAAAACTAATATGAAAACCCAACTTCATTTTCAAAAAATGTATTTTAAGAAAATGAAAATAGTTTTCACAACCAAGCGCACTGACGCACCTTAAGGTGTCAGCTAGAGGAGAAAAAGACAAAACCTTAGGGTGTGTTTAGTTGTGAAAAACTGTTTTCATTTTCTTAGAAAACGTTTTTAAAATATGGAGTTGAGTTTTCATCTAAGTTTTCTATGAAAATTTTGGGAAAAAAACGTTTGATTGAAATGCTAAGTTTTCATTTTTTATTTTGAAAATTACATTTAGAAGTTTTCAAAAAAACCACTAAAATCAGTTTTTAAATTACATAAAAGTTTTAAAAAAAATATCATTTTCTTAAAAACCTTTTGAAAGTTGAATGAGGCAAGTGTTCTCTAAATTTTCTTTTTTTTCTTGAAATATTTTCTTAAAAAACTAAAAAATGGACATCCATTAGAGATGTTCTTTTAACATATATTTATGGGGCGTGTTTGTTGCACCTATACTACGTCATCTCTTAAAATACCAACACATGCTATTTTAACTACAATTTTCTACATCTTTGATTTTCTACTTACGTTTTGAACGTTTGGAAATTTTGATATAAATGCACAACTTTGTACTAAAAGCTTTGTGATCATTTTCAATAACATATGCATATGAAATCATAAAAACAATAATTCATGATGAATTTTGTGGCAAATACTCATATAAATAAATTTCATTTTTTGTATATCCTAAGATTCTTGTTACTATGAGAAGAACTAGTCTTGCATTATATGCATGCACTCATAATTATAAAGTTGTCGGTACTTAAGGGTGTGTAAATTCAACCGATTCAATTAAAATCAATTGATGATGAATGAATATCCAATTGTAATTAGATATATCAAAATTTTCAACATTAAGTTTGAACGTTTAGTTCTTGGATGATAATCCAACACCGACCAAAACCGACCAATTACCGTTCATTTATAATCATCATCCAACTAACAATTCGATTATTAATTTTTATTTATTCATAGAAAGACTATATGTGTTAACAGGGTGTGTTTGTTGCACCTATTATTCCACGTCATCTCTTAAAACACCAACACATATTGTTTTGGCTACAATTTTCTACATCTTTGATTTTATGTTTTGAACCAAAACGTTTGGCGGAGATTTTCGATATAAATTCATAACTTTGTATTAAAAGCCTTATGATATTTTTAATCGCATGACTTAGGATCAGGTGAGACCAAGCTGTTATCGTGAGACCGTGTGAGACCAATACCTAACGTATGAAACTTCACAAAAAAACACCGTGAATGTACATAAAACTCGAATATGCAAACCTAAAAATCACTTTCGATGCAAAAAAAATATCGAAAACAAGCTAAAAAACCAAACCTTCACAGCTCAAGTTTTGTGAAGGTTACATATATATAATGCGAACCTTCACAAAAAAAAACTGCTGTGAAGGTCTCGTTTTTTAACTTTTTTTTAGAATTTTTTTTTTCGATAGTGTTTTTTAGTATGTTTTAACGATGAATGTTAAATTTTTTTTACCTTCAAAAATGTTTTGATGTGAAGTTTCAAGTAAAATATGTTGGTCTCACCGGTCTCACCAAAAAGACTTGGGGGCTGTTTGGTAGTTGCTGAATGGTTTGGTGCAGAATGGTTGAGAGGTAAGAATGGTTAAGAGGCTCTGTATGATATAGTGCAGAATGAAATATGGTTGTTTGATAACTATTCTGAATGATCACTCTGAACGAGAACAAATGACCATTTTACCCCTGTATTGAAAAACAATTGATTTGAAAAACATATATTGGAAATCATAAACATACCTAGAAATCGATATTGGAAATCCATATTAAGAAATGAAAACCCACAATAAAAATCAATAAACAATGGCGCATCACTCAAATTGGGGGAAAATACAATCAAAATGTATTTTATCAAATACTGATGATTACTCGAATAACTCTGATGCACCACTCAAATTGGAGAAGTACATTCAAAATCTTTAAACTGAACACTTTAAAGTTTAAACATTAATTCGATGATGCAACAAATTAAATTTTGAAGTAGAAAATCAAAGAGAAAAAGGAGAAATACCTAGAAATCGGCGACGGCGACGTGTGGAAGACGTCGCCGGAAATACGAGGAAGGAGACCGACGGCTTCAATGGGAGATGTCGCCGGAAAAACGTGGAAGGATACCGCCGGTCGCAGTGGGAGGAGATGTCGCCGGAAAAACGTGGGAGGATACCGCCGGTCGCAGTGGGAGGAGATGTCGACGGAAAAACATGGGAGGATACCGCCGGTCGCAGTGGGAGGAGATGTTGCCGGAAAAACGTGGGAGGAGACCGACGGCTGCAGTGGGAGGAGATGTCGCCGGAAAAACGTGGGAGGAGACCGACGGCTGCAGTGGGAGGAGATGTCGCTGGAAAAAACGTGGGAGGAGAACGATGGCTGCAGTAAGAGGAGATGTCGCCGGAAAAAACGTGGGAGGAGAAAGCTTGGGGAGGAGATGTCGCCGGAATAAACTATTGTAACCTAGATGTCGCCGGAAAAAACCATTGTAACCTAGATGAGAAAGCTTGGAAGTGATAATGAATGTTGTTGGAAGAGATGAGGAAGGGAAAATGTGGAAATTCTGGGCCTCTGAACCTTACGCCTAGACCTTGGATGCAAAACCATACAGAGGCCCTTGTCATGATTCAGATGTATAATTTTTTTTTGCCAAACAAGAAAAGCCTCTGCACGATTAAGAGGCTTCCTCTTAATGGTTATATTAAGAGGTAAACAAACAGCCCCTTGGTCTCACCAAAACTTAACCCTTAATCGCATATGCATATCAAATCATAAAACATTAATTAATGATGGATTTCGTGGCAAATACTCACATAAATAAATTTTATTTTGATATCATAAAATTATTGCCATTCTAACAAGAACTATTATTGCATTATATGCATACATTCGTAACTATGACTTGTTCGTCTTTAAAGGTGTGTATAAATTCAACCAATCCAATTAAAACCATCGATGGTGACTAAATATCTAGGGAAAAGTTAAAAAAAAAACCTAACAAACTATTCTATTTTGAATGGTTAAGTCCCCAAACAATTTTTTAAAACAAAATAACCATTAAACTTTCTCATTTTGAATGGTTAAGTGACTAAACTATTCTTTTGAATGAAAAAACCATTAATTTTTTTTGTTTTGGATGATTAAGTCATCGAACAATTTCTTTTCGATAAATAAACCATTAAACTTTCAAAATTTGGTTACTTACCCCTTTTTAATAAAAAAAAAAATAAATAAATGTAACCGACTATGAAGGTTTTAAAGGTAAAATAAAACTATGTTAGTTTAGGTTAAACAAATATAAGTAGAAATTTTTTAAAAATTCAATGCTTTATTTTGTTGGAAAAAATGTTTAGGAACTTAATCATTCAAAATGAAAAGGTTTAATGGTTTTTTCATTCAAAAGAATAGTTTAGTGACTTAATCAATCAAAATGATAAAGTTTAATGGTTTTTTTGTTCAAAAAAATTGTTTAGGAACTTAACCATTTAAAATGAAATAATTCGTTGGGTTTTTTTGGAATTTTCCCAAATATCTAATGGTAAGTAGATCGGATTAGATAGAAATTGTCAACATAAAGTTTGGACAGTTAGTTCTTGGATGACAATTCGAAACTGATCAAAGTAGGGATGGCAAAAAACCCCGAACCCGACGGGGAAACCCGAAAACCGGTTAAGTTCAGGACGGGGCGGGACGGGTATCAGGGATTTTTTGGGGGATTTTTCGGGTTCGGGTTCGGGGAAAGGCATCCGCGGCCCGCCCCATCCCTGATATATTTTAAATATGAATATAAATTATATTATATATATATTATATGTATAAAATTAAGAAATATAAATGCTTTACTAATTTAGGATTTTAGGGTTTTAGTATTTCACTTTCATGCTAGCTTCGTTCTTGTTAGTGTAACATATTTATATTACGAGAGTTTATTAATATGTAGGAAAATGGGAGAAATGGAATAGAAAGAATTTAAGTTGTAAGAATATGCATGTGAAATAACCAAATTACATTTGAATAGATCTACTAATGCCTATTGTGCCATCAAATTTGTTGTTTGTTTAGTTTGATTTTTTTCTAATTTGATTTTATTTATTAATTTAATAATTGGGTCGGGTTCGGGGATCGGGGATTCCCCATCAGGGCGGGGACGGGGCAGAAAAAATCCCCAACGAGGGCCCCGAAAAAAAAACCCGAAAGGGGCGAGGATGGGGATTTATTTTCATTTTAGGGACGGGGAACGCAAAACCCACCCCGAACCCGCCCCGTTGCCATTCCTAGACCAAAGCCAACTGATTATCATTATTCTACTCATTCAATTCAATGGTGGAAGACAATTAGGTGGCCATGGTCCCTGCGGTTTTCAGTATAACTACTATATACTAGCAATGAAGTTACCAATTGATGTTCAGTTCATATGGTTATCATCCCTTAACCGCCTATTACATATAGGTTTTGTATATCTACACTACTATATTAAAATTCTATAAGCAGTAAATGTTGACAATTTTGTAAAAGTTTAATAGCATGTTGTAAAATCATTCCAAAACACTCTTCCCACTATCTCTCCTTGATATACGCCTTAAATTTCATTTTCAAGTTTATAAATTGCACTTAGGTGTTGTTCGGTTCATTTTCTGTTAAGACCTGTATGGATATAGTCGTCTGTCTGGATATAGTTGTCTGTGTGTGTTAACAGATAAACTGTTGTTCGATTATTTTGCTGAATAAACAGTCTGAATACCAAAAATGACTATTTTACCCTCAATCTATATTTTAAACCCAATTTCAAACATCTTCATTTCCAAATAAAAACAAAATGAAAGTCAATCTCTATTCTAAACCTCAAATAAAAACAAATCCAATCTAAAAATATGAAACCTTGATATTTTTTCAAAACTAAAATTAAAATTAGAGCATCCACAGTGGTGGAACCTCCAAGAACCTCACTTACCATATTTTTCCTACCACGTCATTGCCATCTCAACAAACCAAGAACCTCCTTAAAACTCTACAATGGAGGTTGTTACAAAAACCCCACTTACTCTACTTATTTATAATATAATTTTCATTTATGTAAAATATTATATAACAGAAAAGGAAACTTTTACAAGAACCTGGGTTCTTGTTCAAGCACCCGGGTTCCAATAAGAACCTGTAACTGGGCAAGAACCTCTGTCTCACAGTGAAGGTTCTTGTAAAAACCCCATGAAGAACCTCAAGAAAAACCTCCAATGTGGATGCTCTTAGCAATAAAGATTTTTACTGTTAGTGGGTCACAAACCCAAAGTGATAAGCATTGAAGATGCTCGACTGACACAATAGGGAATAATTGAATCTAAAAGTCTAATTTGTGAGTTCTTTTCACCAGTGTTCCAAATTTCACAAAGACCCAAATAAAATTCATCTTCCAATTCATTCGATCTTTCATCAATTTCTTATTTAAAACTCTCAAAATCTTTGAATTTTACTAGAATTTAGACTAGATTATGGACCAAAATAAAGCCGACTGATATTCTTCATTCTCTAGATAGAGAAATAATGGATTCATCAAGCTCTTCTGTAATCAATAGCATAGCCATCATATCTTATCTTTATGATGATAGTTCTTCATTCATTTTGGTCTCTGTCTTGAACTCTTTTCTTTTTGTTGCTGTGTTTTTTCACCGTGAAAAAGCAAGGAGATCGAAGGAGGTGGAAGCAAATGAGGGGAGGAGAGATGGAAAATGAAGCATTTGACGGTGGTATGTGTTTTAGGAGAAGGGGTATTTGGGGAATTTAAAGAAAATTGAGCAGCTGAGTATATAGGACTTTATTATTCCAGCTGAGCGATCCAGCCCCTTGATGAGTGATTCAGCTGGTAACGAACACAAGCATATGGCTGACCGAGATTTTTTTAAAACCCATTCAGCCAGTTCAGCCAATACCGAACAGGCCCTTAGTACCCATATAGATTTACTTTTAACCAACTACTTATTATTTTTTTTATACTCTTATCATGTAACCTAAATAATTGTATATTATAAATTAAAATGCATTAAAATTATATTTTATTTTTTATAAATTATACCATCATAATCGTCTTGTTAATACCTTCAAAATGAGCCAAATATTAAATATTATTTGATGCACTCGTATTATATGTCCTAAACCTCTAAAACTCACCTCCTAATTTAATTATAATTTAAACATCTAAAAAACACAAATCATAATCTCTAAATTAGATACATTTTTTAAATTACTTAAATATCCTTCTTAATTTTCTTCCCTAAATCAAATCTTCTTTTAAATTACATTGAATACGTCAACATCCCCTGCAATCTTCGACCTCCCTGCAAACGTGTTCTAATAATGTCTTGTGAGAGCAATTAATCAATTAGAAAGAGAAATCCAATGGTTGAATCCTGAAGGTATTATTTGACCTCCCGTATATTATTGGGTTTTTGTCTTCCAAATCCAGTGGCTAAATTCGATCAAGAATTTGTTGGCCTGAAAAAGGACAAAGACGCTGCCCATGAATTTCAATTAAATTACCCTTCTTGGCATGGATTTCTGTCAAAGTACCCTCCTTGCCATGGATTTCGGTCAAAGTACCCTTCTTGCCATGAGCTTCTGAGTTCAAATCATGCTTTTGCTAACTTTTAATGCTATGTTTTTTTTTTTTATCAAAAACAAGCTTTATTATCACCAATTGCATGTTGCAGGAGAAGTCGACGTATGCAATGTAATTTAGAAGACCACTTGGTTTAAGGAAAGAAATTAAGAATGGTATTTAAGTAACTTAAAAAAAATTAATTTAAAGATAGTCTATATATAATAAAAGAGTTTGGATTCCACATGTCGTGCTCTGGTGAGCCGATTTTTGGTTTTTCCCGCCTAAACAGGTACCTGAACGCTTTTACGTTATCAGTTCATTTATAAAAAAATTAAATTAACCAAATTGTACAAAAAACGTACGACTTGTTTTAATGCATGTTATTTCATTTTAATACTACAAAGTAAATTTAGAATGATTAAATAATACTATTAAACATAAATTAAATTATACTAAATATTTTTAATTTAAGCAAGTGAAAAATTAAATTATTTAATTTTAATACTACAAGTGAAAACTCTAAGTCTAAGTCTGTGTGCCCTAAATCACTTATCCTACACTTGACTCTGAAAATAGTGATATGGAAGATTCCCTAATCCCTATACCCCTCTGAGGAATATCTGAGTGATGTCGGTGACGAGGGTGATGAAACTTCTGTTAAACAAATCATTGATGAAATGACCATGATGACTGGTTTCTCAAAAGACCAACTCCTCAATACTCCAAACATTAGACCTACGGGAAAACCTTCACCAAAAGTATTTTTTAAAGGCAAATTGGCTACCCTCTCAACTATTAAAAAAACTTTTCAATCTTTCCAAGTATTTTCAGTGTGTTTGCTTAGGATAAGTTTTTATCGTTGCTTCTTTTGTAATAACTCATACCTTCTTTGTGTGATTCTTTCACATACATCAATAAACAATTAAGATTTGGGAAAATGTGTATTTGTATTCAAAAACCCCAGTAAAGAATACATTTTTTCATCTCATTGGTGACCAAAATTTGTATCAATAACTTTCCACTTTACAAACAAGTAAACTGTTGCAAAATTAAATAATGAATGAACTAGTGATAAAATTGTCTAAATAGTTTCTGCCCTTGACAAATATCAAACTAAATCACTCCCCAAGCCATAGAATGTGTTCTACCCAAGCATGGAGGAAGAGATGAGCATTTGTTAGAAATAGAAAGGGTTGAAAGATTGATTGTATTGAATAATGAAAAAGTGTATTTACAAAAGAGGTAAACTACCCTATATATACATGAGGATTGGGCCAGGAATGGACCAAGGCCAAGGCCCATGGGCCAATACAATATCTACAACCAACATGAAGCACCAAGATAAGTCTTGGAATCACTGATCACATGATACAAAATTTATTGGCTAGTATTTAACCATTGTAGCTATGTTTTTGCATGCTTATCTCGAAGGCCTTACTGGGTTTTTCTCTAACGAGAAGTACAATATGTAATTTGGTTTATCCTTTGTGCAATGCCTCAATAAGTACGGTTTAAACTATTGATTTACATAGTTGGATGTAACCAATTTGGTTTACGAGGGAACCTGCTAGAAATTGATCAATGATTCAATTTGAGTACCTTTATAGCATTGTCATCATATTGTATTATCATACCATTGTCACGTTTATGATTTGTCTCCCATGATGTGTTCTTGGTGCCCATAAATGTATTTAATGCTACAAATTAAACGTGTATGCTTTGTTATACTATTGATTTGACATTTTTCCATATATTGCAGCTTCACGTGTCTACTTTGCAGTGTTAGAGTAATATTCTCAAAATATCCACTGTCGGACTCGGGTATTTGTCTTCAGTAGTTGAAGACTTGTCTAGTTAGTTAGTGGTCTCCATAGCTACTCGAGATCCATGGATGCCTTTAGTAGGTGTGAGTTGATCAATTACTTAGACTTCTCATTGATATCTTCATCAGGTGCTGAGAACTTTAGGAACAGATCTTTTTTGGAGAACACAACTAATTAACAACAACCACTAATGATATTTAGTCCCTTGACGTGGTGAATGAGGTGATCTTAGCATTATTGTTAATTAGTGGAGGTGTAGGTACCCAGTTTCAACATCAACAAAAGGGTTGGTAGTGATCTTTAGCTATCACAAACCCTTATTTTCCTATTTGACTTCAAATAAGTATTTGCTATAAAAATACATTATAAACGGAGTTCAAAAAAGACACCCCAGTTTTCGATAATATAAAATAGAAGTCACAACCAATAATCTATTAGGATGGTTGCGAGCGCTTTAAAGACATCTTCAATCGGTCACTGTGAAGGACATATAAATGGGTTTGCCAATTATTTTGCTCCAACCACCTGACATTTACCCAACATTTTTGTGTTTTGGGAACGAGATGGCCAAATATGGTGGGGTACTATTCATGACTGCCATTTTTTGTGAATGAGGGTTTTTTGTGTTTTATTTTAGTATGTTGTCCGAGGAAAGATGAGTTAAGTGTTGATGGCCCTAAATTTTAGTATTTTTTATGGCATGTTAAAGATGATCTAAGAAACCAGATTTCTTGTAATGCGTTCTTATTTTACTTTGTACCAAGTCGAATGTCTTTCACATTTTTTTGTCAAATATATGAAACAGTTTTTTTGGGCCAATTTTTAACCTTTCCCAATTACATCACGAAATTGGCATCAAATTGCTTTTCTAAAGAAACTCAACTTATGAAGACCGTAGCTTTTAATGTAAAACTAATTCTGCATTTGAATATGCATAAAGGAGCACATCATAAAAACATTTTGACTATTCTACATATCCTTTAACGGTTATTGATAGTATATTTAATTCAATGCTTGGATCATAAATTTCTTTCATGTCATAATCAATACTGATAAACCTTCTTTTTGAAGTTTGCACATCAATTATGAGTTATATCTTGGAATATCTGTAACCCCATACCAGAGTAACATGACAAAGACAAGCTAGTTTCGTCGATATGAGAGGGGACCAAAGTTTATGCCTTAAAAGAAGTTCTTTTTTTTTTTCTTTTGGTCACAACCTTTTCAACCTTTTGTGGAAATTTATACAAAGTGACTAAAAAGAACTGTTAAGACCAACGACAAGACGGGGGTTATCTTATGGCCACCAATGCACATGCGTTTTAGAGAAAATGTTGAATTACTACGCATGTCATGACCACAAACTAGTACTAAACTGATACGTGTGAACATTTTATTTGTATATAACACTTGTAACCCCCACACACTAAAGTAGAGGAGGACAACGTTACACGTATCCTGAACAAAGATCACAAAAACAGGACCATATGCGTTGTTTATGTTTACTTATAACTGACTATCTGGTTTCAATATTTTTCACACCATAATTGAATTTCAATATAATATTAACCAATTCAGTCAAAAACAATTCTTTCAAAATTAAATCAAAATCCCATTAACAATCTAAAGAGTCATATTACATATTTACATATAGAGTGTAAAACATCAAGAATACCAACCACAAGAATCTACATCCATCATAATAGGTGAAGTGCATAATAGTAATTGACTTATCACTCATTTTTATTTGTCCTAATACATTGTATCTTAACAAAATAGACTATATGATCTTTGTTTATAAAAACAAACTTAATGATCTTTAAAAACAAAAGGATATTTATATTATTTTAAAAACATATACTCTTAAGTATATTTTAAAAACAAAAAGGTAAGAGTGAAATGGAAACAAAGGTCTGACACCTTACTTGTCAGAAAGCAAAGAAACCCCAAAAAGACTTTGTTTAATCTCTTTCTTTGAGAGTTTGCAAGTGAAAAATAGTGTAATTTGAGAGTATCCCACATCCAAAAAAGATCAAAAATTCCCAAAAACCCCCTTCTTCCCCTATCTCTCTCTCTTTCTCAAGAAAAGAAAAAATGGAAAATTGGAGTGAGAGAAAAAACCCAATTAGATAATAAACCCAACACCCAAAACGATAAAGCAATCGGATCAAGAAGCTTTTCACTCATCTCTTTTCCAATTTCCATTGAGAAATGCCAAAATCTGCTCCCAATTTTATGCGAATTTCGTCACGGTGAGTGATATCCCTCTTTGATCCATGATTGATCGTTTGTAATTTAGGTTTATTGTGCTTTTTTGTAGGTTAATTTTGGAGTGAAATTGTAGTTGGATCTGATTCATATGCTGAATTGTACTGATTTTGAGGTTGATATTGATGTGTGTTTTGCCTATTATAGACTGTAGTAGTAGCATCTTGAAAGTAGTAACTGATTGAATTGGTTTTAGATAAATCTGCCAAAAGTAGGGTTTGATTTTTGTTGTTGTATTTTGTAATTCTTGAAAAGGAATATAATCAGGGGTTTTGATTTTATTTGCTTTCATTTCTCTTAATTCATCTTTTAGACTTGTGGTTTACTGATTTAGGATTTTAGCATATGGAATTCACTCTTCAGAGTTGTTTAACACTGAATCATTATGTGATAGAGGACTATTTTGGGCTTCTATTGTAATTTAGGGCAAAGGAATAAATTGGTTCTAGTAGTAAAAGCCAAAGTAAGTTTTTTTTTAATTAATATGTTTGTTCGTGGAAATTGTGATCGAATTGCTAACTAAATCTTTGATGCTTAATCTATGCTCAAAGAGAAAAACGTAATTCGACACTACGTTGTCGTTTGTTTTTATAAGAGGTCTGAAGTCTGATTTCACATCTAAAAAATAAGAGGTGGATGGTGCACCTCTTAAAATTTAGAGGATGGTAAGAGATTTTCAGACCTTTGCTTGGAAATAAAACAAACGGTGTTAAGTCTGCAAACCTTTTAATTTTCAGACTTAAGAGGTTTTAAGACGTTTATAAAAAAAAACAAAAAGCCCCTACTTGTTAATGTCTTAATGATCACGATAACTTCTTGCACTCCTCTTCACATGTGAATAATGCATGATACATTGCACTATGACACGTCTACATTCCCACAAGCCGAAGGTCTTCACGGAAACAACTGTTTCACTCTTCAGGGTAAATGTTAGATCTACATACATCCACGTTTGGGTGGGATATACTGGGCTTGTTTGGTTTATTGCATTATGACATGGTAAAGTTTTGGACCATGTGATAATAGATGGTGTTCTCTTGATAATGTTAGGTGATGATAATATCTTTTTTGTCTCTAATATATTTGCTTCAAGCTACAATGTTGCTTGTGCATATGAATTATATCATGTTCCCATATGAGTGTTGCGTATTTGTTTCCGCTTGATGCTTGAATATTTTGCATATGTATGTTATAAACCATGGTTTTCCATAACACATTTGTGGTTTGTTTATTATCTCAGGAGCACATGTATGTGGGTGAAATAGTCACGAAAGTGTTTGTGGAGACCAACGACTATTAGAATTTTTCGGGTACTCATAACATGGCCTCTGCCAGCCTAGGACATGGAGGAGTTGGCAGTTCCAGAACCGCGAGCGGATTTAACGAATCATCTAGCGCCGTTGATCGATTGGGGAGAGGAATACTCGAGATGCGACTTAGGGACAAGGTGGAACGCGATGATGACAAAGTCACTGTAATTACTTTATCTTCACATTTCTTGATGGTTTTGTAGATAATCTTTCTTTTATTATTAAAATGTTGTTTAAAAATCGATTTTATTTTCCAGGATAGTGAACCAGAGATAGTACACGGGGCGGGTACTGAAGCTGGACATGTGATAAGAACAACAATTGGCGGTCGTAACGGTCAGTCTGAACAGGTGGGAATTTGTGGATTTTAATAATTTCATGGTTGGAAATACGCTAAACGCCAAAAAAATTCATCCTGTTTATATTTTTGTTTGAATTAATGACAGACCGTTAGTTACATAGCGGAGCATGTGATCGGGACTGGTTCGTTTGGTGTTGTTTTTCAAGTAAGTACGGTTTATTTTGTAGATGATTTTCTTTCCGTTTAAAATGATTGATTGATGATTTTTTTTTAAATTATTGGTACAGGCTAAATGCAGGGAGACGGGAGAGATTGTTGCTATTAAGAAAGTTCTTCAAGACAAGCGTTACAAAAACCGGGAGCTACAGATTATGCAAATGCTGGATCATCCTAACGTTGTGGCACTGAAGCATTCTTTCTTTTCGACCACCGATAAAGAAGAGCTGTACCTCAATCTTGTTCTTGATTTTGTTCCTGAAACCGTTAGCCGTACTGCACGGCATTACACTCGAGTCAATCAGCGGATGCCTTTGATATATGTGAAGCTGTATACCTATCAGGCATGCCGTACCTCACTTTTAAGACACTTTTCATTTAACAAAATATTTCGTTTTCATGATTTAAGTTGTTTTATTTACTTGGATGCATTTGTATACAGATATGCAGGGCGCTTGCTTATATTCATAATTGCATCGGGATATGTCACCGTGACATCAAACCACAAAATTTACTTGTAAGATTCTTTTCGAAGATTTGATGATTTATGCATCTGATATCATTTTGAAAGATCGATTATGACAGAGAATTTTTGAGTTAAGTTAGCTAGGATTTATTACCTTTACTGAATTGCTAAAACGAGCTGTAGATAAGATTATGGAATAAGGCATAGTTTGGTAAAAATAAGGTAGCTTTTAAGTCAGGTACAGGTTTGGATGGACAATAAGCTAGCTTTTTGAAAAACTACTCTCATTAGTGTTTTGGGACTTATGGGACATTATTTTTTTATTTCAAATATACCCTTGCTACTTTTTACACTACCAATTTTTAAAAATGTCTTTTTTTGTCTTTTTACAGTCATAAGCTACCTTATCAGCTAGTTTTTGCCAAATGCAACTTATTCATCAGCTATCTTATCAGCTAGTTTACCAAACGTAGCCTAAGTAGACATTGTATGATTGATTCATAATAAGGCAAAAGAATATTTATCATAAATACATAAAAGTCGAAAAGTGGTTTGTTTAATTGTCAAAAGATAATGCCGTTTTTCATATACCATGCTGTTTATTTGTAACTTTCAGGTGAATCCACATACACATCAGCTGAAACTTTGTGACTTTGGAAGTGCTAAAGTGCTAGTAAGTCTTATCAACAGTGCATATTGTTTTTTATATGTTATACACCCTCGTTTTTTTAAATAAAAAGTTAATTTTCCAGGTGAAAGGAGAGCCGAATGTTTCGTATATCTGTTCAAGATATTATCGTGCTCCGGAGCTGATATTTGGTGCCACTGAATATACAACAGCTATAGATATATGGTCAACAGGTTGTGTGATGGCTGAACTACTACTTGGACAGGTATTTTTACTTTTATTGCATATTAATTTGCTTTAATTCTTCTTCTGACTTAAAATAATATATTTGCAGCCTCTGTTTCCTGGAGAAAGTGGCGTTGATCAATTGGTTGAGATCATCAAGGTCAGTTGCATTTTTGCTGTTTTATTAAATTAAAAAAATGGTTTGAGATCTATATAATATAAGTTTTAGTGATTTTTTATTGTGTTGTAATTAGGTTTTGGGAACGCCTACTAGAGAGGAGATAAAGTGTATGAATCCAAACTACACTGAGTTTAGGTTTCCTCAAATAAAGCCTCATCCATGGCACAAGGTATGCTTTAAATAAAGTTGATAACATATTTTGCATTTTTTTCAGAACTTGTTGTTTTCGCCCTTTCCTAGAGACTAAATTGTCTTAAGTGATAATGATAATGTGAAATAGAGAAAAGGGGTATTTATATGATGTCTTTCATGGGGATGTTGTTTATTACGATATGTTTTGTAAATTTCACTCTAGAGGGTGAATTTATTAGAAATTTGGGTAGGTGGGATTGGCAGTTGTCTTAGTAGGCCCAACCTTCCTTATATTGCATTAAGATGTAAACTTACCACAAAATTCAAGGGTTATTTACCAAAAAAACCAACATGGTTAACCAATTTGACTAATAATCAGCATTTGGTTTACCAAATTACACCTACCAGTCAGTTTAGTGACCCAACATCTGATGTTGAATGCCAGATGGTTTTCAAAAACACTTATTGTGGAAAAGTAGATGAACCAAAAGTAATTAAAAATTATAATTTTTCTGTCTGTTTGGTGAGGACTGGAGGATACTAGATTTTTGTCCTTGATTGGAGAACCCAGAATTATCAAGTATGATCCAAATATAAAGAATTATATAAAATCACAAATAATTTCGAGACACTAAACCTATAATTTTCATTGTGGTTCCAATTTGGGAATCTAATAAAAGAGTTGATCTGCAAACAAATTGAGAGGGAAAAGTGTTGATTTGTGTGTAGCGTGAAGAAGCAGATGATTTGTTTATCATCTTTAGTAATATATCTTTTTTCACTTTTCCCTTAGTTGTCTTCTAATTTATTCAAATTGTGTTATATGAAGAATTGCAAGTTATTCCTTTCAAAGACTTTACTATGACTTTAAAACTCAAGTGGCTTCCCATGTGATTATCTTGACCTTCTTGAGACTAAGGGGCTGTTCGGTAATGGCTTAATGAGCTTAATAGACTGTATGACTTACTTGTTAAAACCGATGGCTTAATCAATTAGCCAAAAAACGAAAGTCTTATGAATTCGGCCATTTATTCAACCCTTTATTCCATGTTTACCCTCCTCACTTTTCATGTGTTGTCCGGTATTCACGTCCTCCCTTATCCGCCTTCCACTCCCACCTATAGGTGAGTATTTATGTGTGTGTGTGTGTGTGTGTGTGTGTGTGTGTGTGTATAAGGGAAGGTTCATATGAGAACTGCAAATAAGTTGAGAACTAGGGGACTAGTTTATAGTCTGTATTCTTTGATAAATATACACTATATAAGTTTCAACAAGATATGTATCTTGCCAACGGGTACATTCATCAAGGAATACGTTGATGAATATATTGACTTGTATTTGTATTCTGTCAATGAGCATTCATCATATACATTAAGGGTGTGTTTGGTATGCACACAGACAGTGTAGGATAGGATAGGACATGACACGTGTCCTACGTTTGGTAAAACATGATAGGATTGGACAGAACAGGTTAAAATGACCAATTTACCCCTGATGAACTGTTTATATAATCAATCCAAGTGAATATTAACAAATAATATTAAATAATACAAAACTATCTAACATAAAAATTGATTAAAAAAAAAACCTTCACATTTATAACTCGAACCATCTTCGCCTTCAAATTTCTACTTTCATAACCAAATAGAATGTTCAAAAATTAAACATGAATCCAACTCCATTTGCAATATGTGATTTTTGTCGCTTTCAAAGACTTGTAATCCCCGCAGCATACTTGCACACATTCTTGGGTTGAATGATTGAAGCTGTTACGCAAGCCAAGGCCTATGCAGACACTATTAACATCATACAGCCAGCCACTAGTTGAACATTTCAATAGATTAAACAGGTTCCTCCTCTTCGAATGATTTCAAAGAATCAAGAAGCCCAGCTGCTTCTTTGTAATTCTACAAATGCATAGCTTTAACATAATCAGATACTTTTAGTGCAAACAATCCCAGCCATGTTAGTAACCCCCAATACCCAAGTCTATTGAGCGAAAACACATCGTCTTTAACTCTTTAATCAAAATCAAGCTCTTATAATCAGTTACATGAAGCAATAACCATAATTTTGCAGTAATTGGGCTGATAACATCATAAACCCAAAAAAAACTGATTGCAGAAAAACCACAGGCCTTCATACATAATACAAAATAAATAATTAATTAAAAACCTAACCTCAGACTTGGCGGCAAGTTCCATCTGTTGTCTCATCAACGCATAAAAAGAAGATGAAATCGCAGGGAAAGATGAAATAGAGAGAAGAGAATTGATTTTACATGTGAAATTGAGAAGAGAGAGTCGATGGGAAACAGAAATCGGGAGGAGATTAACTGTGAAGAAGTCGATTTGGGGAGCGATAATCAATTTGCTGAAGTCGATTTGGTGAGTTGTGAATGGAGGCATGAATATGGCTTTGGTTTAGTTCTAATCAGATAACATGATATGAGAGGGTGCATTGGTACAAAACCCCTTGTTCCACCTAGTTCCAGGGGTGTGGAAGAGGACAAGCGTGTCCCACCCTTGTGCTATCTAGTTCCGGTCTGATACACATATGGTCACACCAAACATGGGACACACCTGTTCTGTTTTGTCCTGTCCTGTCCCACCCTATCCACCATATCAAACGCACCCTAAAAAGATGTTCTCAGGTTCTCAAAGTATTTGTGGTTTTAATTGGAAGTTGGAACGGTCTCTCTCTCTCTCTCTCTCTTTCTCTCTCTCTCTCTCTCTCTCTATATATATATATATATATATATATAAAATATTTGTTAGAAACCTGCAGACCAATTTTCATGTGTTGTTTCATATAACACATGGAATGGACACATATTGTTCATACATTGTTGTTTCACGTATGAAACTATCGAGACTATTTTGTATGTGAAAAGAACATCAATATATGTTTCACTAAGAAGGGCACACACATACACACACCATGAAAAACATATGGAGGAAAGTTCAAATGTGAACTCAATTTTGGTTGTGAACATGAGGACGAATCTCAGCCACTTATCCGGTCAATAAAGGCGGCTTTGACCGGGTCCCCTGCTTTAATAATCTCCACCCTTCCATGAATCGCGTCAATCCTCCATGATCGTGTCCACCGTAACCGAAGATGTGTTGTTGAGATTCGTCCTCACGTTCTCAACCAAAATTGAGTTCACATTTGAACCTAACCCTATATATATATATATATATATATATATATATATACACACACACTAGTAATACATCTTGATTTTAAATGTTTTGTTTTATTTTGTTATTGTCGATTTTATAATATGGTTTTGTGTAGTTTTGAGAAAGCGATACTATTTTTATCTTTGAATAAAATTTAATTTTGAGGACCCCGTAATTTAAATTATGTTTTGTCATATAATTTTTTAATTCAATTTTTATTATGATTTAATTTAGGTTTAATAATTATGTAATTTATTTTAGGTTTAACAATGTAATGTTTTTTTCATAAAGATTATAATTATGTATTCTGTTAGAACTCAATGATTATCCTAATTATATTTTAGATTCTTTATATGTAAAATGAGATTTTATCATGTATTTCATGATGCTTATTGGTTAGTCATATGAAGTAAAGCATGCAACTTCAAAAAAATTGCACTCATGCACCATTTATTTGTAATCTTGAACTTTAAGTAATATGCATCAATAAACAGTAGTTAATGTATAGAAAATGGTTTTTTAAGACTGTCTCAAATATCATATACCAAATAATAGTTTAGCCTAACCCATACAGACAAGTAAATTCATACAGCCAACTTACCATAACTGTGAAAAATGAAGCTGAAGTTTGAATCCCTGTAATGAATAATTTTCTTTAAACTTTCAGGTATTCCAGAAGCGTTTGCCTCCTGAAGCGGTGGATCTAGTTTGTAGGTTTTTCCAGTATTCACCAAACTTACGATGCACCGCTGTGAGTTTTTGTTACATACTTTCATATTTTTGTATGGAATGAATGAACATCATATAAAATGATTGTTGTTTTTTGTAATTATGAAATAATGATAATAATATTGGTGGATGGTGCAGTTGGAAGCTTGTGTTCATCCGTTCTTTGATGAATTGAGGGACCCAAATACCCGTCTCCCCAATGGTCGCCCCCTTCCTCCGCTCTTTAATTTTAAACCCCAAGGCAAGTTACTTTTATAGTCATATTCAAGATCATGAATGGCCTTTCTTCTATGTAGGTTATATCGGGTAAACTGACCGATAAGCTGGCTGTTAGCTGATAAGCTAGCTATTTAAAAAGACATGTTGAATGATTGAGTGGGAAAACATAAGCTAACCAAATGGGTTTTCTTCAATAAACAGTTAGCTTATGATTGGCAATGATGGCCATATTACAATAATGCCCTTTTGATGATGTTTGTTTGTTTGTATGTGCAGAACTTACGGGCGTTTCTAGAGAGACGGTTCACAGGCTAATCCCGGAGCATGCTCGAAAGCAGAACTTATTCATGGCTTTAAACATCCAGTGAAGTGAAGTGAAGTGAAGCTGTCTGTCTGCTATTTTCATGCATACTGTTTGCTGCTGCTTATTACTTGTTTTTGCTTTTCAGATATGAATGAGCTTGTTATGATATGAGGCTGCTGAGTTCAGTGTTGGGTATTAAAAAAAAGTGAGCCCAATTTTTATATAATATAATATAATATATAATGTATTTGTGTCTTAAATCTAGTGTTGCCAACTGTTTTCTTACCCTTAATCATTGAGATCCATCATGGATTTGGTTGGTGTTTTCATTTACATTGCTTTTCATACCCACCCATTAGACATTGATGGTTGGGTTTCGGTGAAAAGGGTAAAAAAAGAGGGGGGGATCTCCGACCTTGGATCCATCCTAACTGAAGAGAAACACGTGTGGTGCGAGATTGAAGGAAGTGTAATTCATTGGATATTCCTTCTTATACTAGTCCGCTTACCTTCTATGAGAAAAAGAGTTGAGTTGAGAAGGAATCTAAATCGTTAAATAACTTTTCATCTCAAAACCCAACACATGAATTGTGTTTGATAGGTAACTGATATGATGCATCTCATCCTAGTATGCATTTAGGGTGCGTTTGGTGCATTGGACAGGGTGGGACAGGACAAGACAGGACAGTCCTGTCCTGCGTTTGGCGCGCCTCAACCTTGGACTAAGTAGAACACAGTAGCACAAGACATGGGACAAGTGTGTCCACCCCCTTACCCATGGAACTAAGTGGAACAAGGAACTTAATGACCAAAATACCCCTAAAATAAGAAACCTAATTAAATATCCCTTCTTTTTTTCTTCAACCGCTTTCTCCCAAACTCCATCTCCTCTTTGATTTCATGACCTCGGATCTACCTCCCTCACCGGCGATGTCCGGCGACCTGCGGCTGTTACCTCCGGCGACCTCCGCCTCCCTCTACGATGATGTCCGGCGACCTGCGGCTGCTACCGCCGGCGACGTCCGCCGTCCGGCGTCCTCCGCCTCCCTCTCCGACGATGTCCGGCGACCTGCGGCTGCTACCTCCGGCGACGTCCGGCGGCCTCCGCCTCCCTCTCCGGCGATGTCCGGCGACCTGCGGCTGCTACCTCCGGCGACGTCCGGCGGCCTCCGCCTCCCTCTCCGGCGATGTCCGGCAACCTGCGGCTACTACCTCGGCGACATCCGGCTTCCGGCGTCCTCCGCCTCCCTCTCCGACGATGTTCGACGACCTGCGGCTGCTACCTCCGGCGACGTCCGGCGGCCTCCGCCTCCCTCTCCGGCGACGTCCGGCGGCCTCCGCCTCCCTCTCCGGCGATGTCCGGCGACCTGCGGCTGCTACCTCCGGCGACGTCCGGCGGCCTCCGCCTCCCTCTCCGGCGATGTCCGGCGACGTCCGGCGGCCTCCGCCTTCCTCTCCGGCGATGTCCGGCGACGTGCGGCTGCTACCTCCGGCGACGTTCGACGTCCGGCGGCCTCCGCCTCCGCCTCCCTCTCCGGCGATGTCCGGCGACTTGCGACTACTACTTCCGGCGACAACTTATAGACTTTATCAATAAAACAGTATTATAAGGTTTTAAATTCTTTGTTATTATGCATTAAATTGATTATTTATTAATAAAATAGTACACAGCTCATTAGGGGTAAACTGGTCATTTTAACATGTTCTGGCTTGTCCTGTCCTATGTTGTTCTAGCTTACCAAACGCTGGACACCTGTCCTGTCCTGTCCTGTCCTGTCCTGTCCTGTCCTGTCCTGTCCTGTCCTGTCCTGTCCTGTCCCGTCTGCGTACCAAACGCACCCTTAAGGGTGGAGATCCCTTCTTAGCTTTCTCACGGTAACTCCACTTCTTAATGAAACCCGACCCATGCCACACACCCTTCATCTAAACATTGATTGATACATGGATTATTAATCTAAATCTACATACAAATACCTATCAAATTCATTGATGAAATTGTTATTATTCCTGTACTTCTTTAATTGTGGACGACACATCTCCAAGACATGCTTTAAAATAACAATCTCTAACAGATGCTTTAAAATAACAAGAAAAAAATAAAATAGTATTTTATTTAATGTGTCAATTTTTTAACAACTATAATTAATGTTGTAATAGAAGAAATTATGGGAATTTGTTTGTAATTCTATTTGGTGATTTTAGAATTTGGTTCTTTTTTTTTTGTTTTCTTTTTTGTAGATAGTATGTTGGATATTAAAGTTTAAGTTATTGTCATTCATAAGAGAAACGAGTGGAAGAAGTTGGATCTCACAATTATCATAAAAAAAACTTAGTTCTTCTTTCAATGGCCTCTTATATATATACGTGTGTAGGGTTGAGTTCCAATGAAAAGTCGAAATTAACATAAGAAACACAAATTATGATTATCAACGGTTGGATGCACATTCAGATGAGATACAACGTCTCTTCGAAATCGCAATTCATGAAAAGACTAATAAGTAATGAAATCAAGAATTCAACTCTACTTTTTATGTTTCTCTCCATTAACTTAATCTCTAATTCTTCACTTATCTATTTCTTTTTTTGAACGGTAAAACTTGTATCTATCTATTTCTATATGTATGTATGTATGTATGGAAAATATGTATAATTGTATATAGAGGCAGGTATATACAAGAATGCTAACATTTTAAAAAACAACACAATTTCTTTTATGTTCAAAATCATATATGATTTACATAAAAAAATCCACGTACAAAACCATATATGATTCACGTTCAAAATCACATAATTCACGTACAAAATTATATATGATTCACGACACTTACCTACAACTTAAGTTGCGAAAAATTCATCAACGTTCAGTTAATAATCATATATGATTGTATACATAATTTTTTTCTTCGTATTTTCTTAAAAAATTATATGTTTCGTGTGAACTGTGTATATTTCGCCTTAAGATACATACACTTTTAAAGCCGTAACACAAGAACTCGTTTGAATCTTTCACATTGTCGTTTAAAACGTTTCTTTAAATGCAAATCTTCAACATAATTAAAAATCATAATCATAACACAAGATTAAAAAGAATTTTTTTTTTTAAATCAAATAAAATATAAATAATGAAATGATAATAAAAGGACCCACCTAACCCTCTCCCCCCTCCTCCATCCCCTACTTTATCTTCTTCACACATCCATTTCCCCAAATCCCCTCCTTCTTCCTTCCTTCCTTTCTCTTCCCCAAATTTCTAGGGTTTATCAGAAATGGCCTCCTCCACAGCTCAAATCCATCCTCTAGGATCCACCACTCCTTTTGCCACCACCAAATCAGTCCTATTCGGCCAGGGTTTAAGGAATTCCGTCTCCTTTTCTCAACAAATTTCATCTCTTAAGCTTAAAAAGACCAGAAGAACAAGTCGTGGTTATGGTCCTCTTAGAGTTGTGGCGGAGAAGGTGGTCGGAATCGACCTCGGAACCACCAATTCGGCCGTTGGTGCCATGGAAGGAGGGAAGCCGGTTATCGTGACGAACGCCGAGGGGCAGAGGACGACGCCGTCGGTGGTGGCGTACACGAAGAACGGGGATAGGTTGGTTGGACAGATTGCGAAGAGGCAGGCGGTGGTGAACCCTGAGAATACGTTTTTCTCGGTGAAGAGGTTTATTGGGAGGAAGATGTCGGAGGTGGATGAGGAGTCTAAGCAGGTTTCGTATACGGTGGTGCGTGATGAGAATGGGAATGTTAAGCTTGATTGCCCTGCTATTGGGAAGCAGTTTGCTGCTGAAGAAATTTCTGCACAGGTATATATATATATATTGTAAATTCTTGAGATTTTTGTTTTACTTTGTTGTGGTTTAGTTTAGAATTGACTAACAGTTGTTCGAATTGGATTTTCGATGACTAAGGCTTCAGTTTATGAGTAGGGGATAAGGTTTTTAGTGTGTGTGTGTGTGTGTGTGAATAGTCTTAGAATACAATCTGAGATTTACAAACTTAGAGAATCTTTCTTTTTGGATGGTAAAAAGATAACATTTCATTTGCTGGGAGGACTTTTGGGAGGAAGACCGCTATATTTGGTTAAGTTCATAGCAATACTAAGATGTATTTTGTAAATTGTTGTTTTTTTTTTTGTTGTGGTTGAGTTCAGAATTGACTAACATTTATCTGAAATGTCGATGGTTGCATCTTCAATTTATGAGTTGGGGGATAAGGTTTTAGTATGTGTGTGTGAAGAGTCTTGAATATTAGAGTATCTTTCTTTTTGGCCTGTAAAACATAACATTTGCTGGTTGGTTTGCTCCAACCACTTGGCATCTTGGCCGGAAAAAGGAATTTGGGAGGAAGACCACCATATTTGGTTTGTAACTATTCATGTCTGGCAAAAGGGTGTGAGAGGAGGGTTCTGCAGAGGAGAGTTTTAGTGTGTGTTTGGAGGCTTTTTGTGTTCTAGTTATATGGTCCCATAGTTTTATGTTTTAGAGTGTTGATGTGGGTTGGTGTTGCTCGTATCTAATCTTTGCTTGTTTTAGTACTTAAAACAGACACTCAAGACTTTCGGTTTTAATGTAAGTTAGATATCATAACAAGGGTTTATCTGCAAATGATGTGGAACGCTACATATTATAGAGAAGTCTAAAGATTATTTCTAATAACGGGTCATTGCATGTACTTTGCATATAAGCAACAAATCCTGCATTTGCTTCTTGCATGAAGTTCAGTGTTTTGAGGTCTTACTTATCTGTAATGGAGACTAGATAGCTTATCAATATTTTCTTAACTGAACTGTCGTCTCTTGTTGCTTACCCAATAAACAGGTTTTGAGAAAGCTTGTAGATGATGCTTCAAAGTTTCTGAACGATAAGGTAACAAAAGCAGTTGTAACGGTTCCTGCTTACTTCAACGATTCTCAAAGAACTGCAACGAAGGATGCTGGTCGGATTGCTGGCCTTGAAGTTCTCCGTATTATCAATGAACCTACAGCTGCCTCTTTGGCTTATGGTTTTGAAAGGAAGAACAACGAAACCATATTGGTGTTTGACCTCGGTGGTGGTACATTTGATGTTTCAGGTGAGAGGACTTGGATCATTTGGACGTAAATCTAACAGTATGTTTGATTTCTAAATGTAGCATATATGAATCAACTTACCCTCTAGAGCTTTGTGCTACATAATATTTTTGCCACTGTCTTAGTATGCTTTAGTATACAGTTGTTATTAAACTTGCTTTCTGATGTTTGGATTGTAGTTCTTGAGGTTGGTGATGGAGTATTTGAGGTGCTTTCGACTTCCGGAGACACACATTTGGGTGGTGATGATTTTGATAAGGTTAGTATTGTTTAAGAGCCAATATCATTGGTCAATTTACTACCTGTTGTTGTATTATAGGTGATTGAGGAATTCATTTCCATTATATATATTTTCATGTAGAGAGTAGTGGATTGGCTTGCGGCAAGCTTCAAGAAAGATGAGGGTATAGATCTACTGAAGGACAAGCAAGCTCTGCAGCGATTGACCGAAACTGCCGAAAAGGCTAAAATGGAGCTTTCAACTTTGACTCAAGCAAATATTAGGTACGTGGATCATTTAGAAGAATCATGATTGTTGTTTTGCTTTTTATAGTAAATGGATTTACTGATTTATGTTTTCTTTTCTTGTTAGCTTGCCTTTCATTACAGCCACAGCTGATGGCCCCAAACACATTGACACCACCCTTACAAGGGCGAAGTTTGAAGAACTGTGCTCAGATCTACTAGATAGGTACATACATATATATATATATATGTATTAATTTATTATACAAGTTTTAATTGATTGGTCTTATGAAGTAAGGTTAATTTGGTTGGTGAGTGGTGAGAAATATCATTTTCGTGGAAGTGTGAGAAACGTAACTTTCACATTTAAGGTCCATGTGAAGGTTACCGCCTTCACAAAATATTAGTAACCAACACTATTTCTCATGCTTCTCACGAAAATGAAAAGTTCTCACGTGACTCCAAGTCGTTTTTACTAGTTAGTCAACTAAATAATGGTGAAACTGATAAGTTTGGGTCTTCTTTCAGGCTTAAAACCCCAGTTGAAAATTCTCTTAGAGACGCAAAGCTATCATTCAAAGATTTAGATGAAGTTATACTTGTTGGTGGTTCAACACGTATTCCAGCCGTTCAGGAAGTGGTTAAGAGCCTCACCGGAAAGGAACCAAATGTTACTGTCAACCCTGATGAAGTTGTTGCCCTGGGAGCTGCAGTTCAGGTATATCCTATTTTCTTTTCATTTTTTTGTTTAATTTTATATACGATTCAATATAGATTGATTATTTGTTCGTTTCTAGGCTGGAGTTTTGGCAGGAGATGTGAGTGATATCGTTCTACTTGATGTGACACCACTATCCATTGGGCTAGAAACTCTTGGTGGTGTGATGACAAAAATCATACCTAGAAACACAACTCTCCCCACTTCGAAATCTGAGGTGTTTTCAACAGCTGCTGATGGGCAAACGAGTGTTGAGATTAATGTTCTACAAGGTGAGAGAGAATTTGTTAGAGACAACAAGTCTCTTGGCAGCTTCAGACTTGACGGAATCCCTCCTGCTCCACGTGGGGTTCCACAAATTGAGGTCAAATTTGACATTGATGCCAACGGTATCCTGTCTGTCACTGCCATCGATAAGGGCACAGGAAAGAAGCAAGATATCACTATTACCGGTGCCAGCACTCTGCCTAACGATGAGGTATGTATGCAATGTATATTAAGGCTATGTTTGGCAGCTGATAAGCTAGCTGTTTATCAATAAGCTAGCTAGTAGCTGATAAGCTAGCTGTTGAACAAATTACGTTTGGCAAAAACTAGCTTATGAGTATGTAAAATGACCAAAAAGGGTATCTTGGGATATAATAATTAATATTATTAAGGGTATAATTGGAAAAACTACAAAAAGCTCCCAAAACACTACTCCAAGTAGTGTTTCAATAAGCTAGCTTATGATACATGTTTGGATGGAGTAGCTTATAAGTTAGCTTATCAGCTAGCTTATTTTTGCCATAAATATTTCTTTTGAGAAGCTTAATTCGTTGAGTAGAATTATACATTATACAATTAGGCTATAAGGGGCATAACTGGAAAAGAGGTGAAAAAAACCAGCCTTTGGAAATCTATAGTAGGTGTGGGTTAATTACAAAACAAAGGACCTGATGAACATAGATAAAATTTTAAGATAATTTTGCGTTTTGAATGAGCAGGTACAAAGAATGGTTAATGAAGCAGAGAAGTTTGCAAAAGAAGACAAGGAAAAAAGAGACGCGATAGACACAAAGAACCAGGCGGATTCGGTGGTTTACCAGACGGAGAAACAGCTGAAGGAATTGGGAGAAAAGGTTCCTGTCCCTGTTAAGGAGAAGGTAGAGGAGAAGCTTGGATCGCTCAAGGAAGCCATATCGGGTGGTGAAACACAGACCATAAAAGATGCCATGGCTGCCCTTAACCAAGAAGTCATGCAGCTTGGTCAGTCCCTTTACAACCAGCCCGGTGGTCCAGGGGGTCCCGCACCCGGTGATGCCCCTGGTGCCGAGTCTTCAGAGCCATCATCATCATCGTCAGCAGGAGGCAAAGGGCCCGAAGGAGATGTGATTGATGCAGATTTTACCGACAGCAAGTGAAGATAAACAAGCAGGTAAGAATAATAATAAGTTGAAGTTTGTTCTTTTTGGGATATGGTCATTTTGATTGAAGTTGTGTATAAGAATTTTCTTTATCGTTTTTGCCTTGAATTGGTTCTCCTTTTTTGTGTTCCATTCCACGTGAAGTGGCGATGGTTAGAGTTGAAAAAAGAGTACTTTTATAGTGATTAGAGATGATTAAAATGTAGGTAGAACCTTACCAAGTCTTGGCACATTGATTTTATTGTAATCTTTATGCCCATTTGAGGATGTTTATTATGTCATGGATTTTGGCCCTTCTTTAATTTTACAACTTCTTCCATAAATCTTTTCCCAACACTACATGCAAATTGGTGATTTCCCTTTGAAACTGCAAGATTCCTCCTTAATCTTGTTTATCCTTGGATACTATTAGGGGTTTGTTTATCAAATCCTTATATGTAGGAGTCACCATCCTCACTAACATTATCTGTTATTGCTATGTCTCATACTAGGAAAGGTAAGATTCTCAGTTTTTGTGACACTCACCTGATAAAGTTAAGTAACACTTAACACTCCGTAAACGTTTGGTAAACGGCCATTAGTGCTAGAATCGAGTGTTTGAATCGAGCTTTGCGGTTTTCTCTAGATGCGTCTTGGGAGTATTATTATTGTTCATTCTAAATAGTGTCTAGCTAAACTTTTAACTTTCCAAACCAATAACAATTCATCAAGACTCTTTTAAGTTTTTGTTTTTGGACAAAAGGTTGATACCGACAACCCCAACCGTCCCACAATCGACCGTCAATTCTGTAATGTGGGGAGTGGGTATCATACCTAACTCACTTAGTGGTTCTGGCTGTGAGGGCACCTCGTGCTCGAAGCCTCGAACTAGGACCGCTCGATTTTGAACAAACACTACCCTCATCCATTACGAATTGAGTTACGCACCATTAGCATCATGCTTTTAAGTTGATTTGGAGTTTATTGTCTTGTACGATACTTTTTATCCATCTCGGGTTTTGATTTGTCATGGGTTGGAAATGGGTTTAGGTTGCAATTTCTTGTGCCATTTAATTGAAAATTTTGTTTTAGGCAATAGAAGGCCAAACTATGCTGAAAGCAATATACATCCATTTATATCTTTTTGTTGCTAGTAAAATCTAATATTGAACTTATAAAATGAGGAATATATTATCATTATATCTTTTTCAGCCTCTCTTTCTTCAAAAGATTCACTTTCATTGAATTTTTAGAGTTGCTTATAAAATGAGGAATATATTATCATTCTGTCAATTTAATAACGATTATCTTCAAAAATATTTGTAAGTATTGCTTGAAGTTTGAGTAAACAAAAAACCAAATGTCGGATGCTTATATCATCATGTGAAAATGTTAGTTTGTTTTTGCATGACGCCTTTATATTTTTACCATAGAAAAGTCAATTACTTCATGTGGTGAGTTACATTGAGGAGATTACCAACCCGTGTGTCGTTAAATGACAAAGGAATTGACTTATGGGCCATTTACTTGATGCTTAACCGATAAGTGCTTACCGGGTCAATTTACCTTATGGGACGATCATGAAAAAGACTACAATCTTACCTGGTAAGAGCGATAGCATGAACCGAGAGTCTTACCCGGTAAGTGAGATCGACAACTCTTACCCAGTAAGAGCTTACCTGATAAATTGTTGCGTATGACACCGTTTTGAGAGACTAAAATGTTTCCAATATGGTATGTGATAATATTCAATTTCACCGGTAGTAAGTGTTTAAGTAAACGACCCCTTAGATTCCGTTCTTTGTCCGCGATGTGGGGAGGTGAGTGAGGACATCGATCATGCCTTAGTTTGGTGTAGCGAGGTGAATAAGCTATGGGACCGGGTAGGGGGTGGTGGAATAAATCAACGTTTAGCCATAACGTTGCTCAACTGATTCAAGAAGACAAAGATCTGTTAAAAAAAAAAGCCGAATGGTAAGTCGAGGTGGGTAGGGGTAAAATGGATGTTTCTGTATTACATTTGGATTAATAGAAACAGAGTGGTGCTTAAAGGCGAGAAGAAACCGGTGGTGGATGGTTATTTCGAGTGGCAACGTTTGGCCTTAAATGGCTGAGCAGAAGGTCGAAGACAAGCAACCTAGACTGGTTTTCGTGGCTGTCTGGGTCGAGTGGATAGGCAGTGGGATCATAAGGTACAACTTCAAGGATCGTGGACTCAAGACTGATCGTAGCGCGCTGTATCCTCGGCCCCTATTCTAGGCTTTGAATCGGGCACAGAGGACAACGGGTAGCAGTGGATTATTGACTTATTGGTGGTTGCTCTTAAATCTTAATCGACCCGACCTTTTTAGATTAGGACCGTTGGTTTGTTCCTTTCAAAATTTCAACTCTTAAATACATCTGAAATAATAAGTGGTAACCTAGCTTATTAAAAAAAAACTCTTAATTGCTACTCAAGTCCACAAATCGTCTCCTTTCTCACAAGAGGCAGCCTCCAAGTTCAGCAACCTCCAAATCGATCGAAATCAAGATCAAATCCAGTCGATTTCAAAAACAACTTGAAATCAATTCAAACATTACCGAAACAAACAATCTTACTGATTCAGATTTCAAACTTCAACACCACTCTTGTTAATCAAAAGTGAAAAAAGACTTCAAACTTCAAACCTCTTAAAAAATAAACACCACCTATGTTGTAGTATCATAATCTAAATGGGTTCATCAAAATTCTATGTTGTGGAATTCTTGAATTTGAAACATAAAGAAAAAAACAAGCAAGGATAGAATCTATGTGCAACATATTACAAGTAGAGCCTCTTCCCCTATAGGAACATAGACAAGATGAGAAAGAAAGAAACAAAAAGAAAAAATGAGTCCGCTTTTTGTCATGTTGTTGGCTACAAATTATACAAATTTTGATCACTTCTTCACACCCCATCACCAGCATATTGTCTTGTGGTTGCTCAGTCTCGCCATTTTTACACCTGTGTCATGAATTTAAGCCCCACCAGTTATTACCAAATACTTTTCATAACCATAAATTACCTACCGTGCCCATCGGCCATCGCCCAAAAATAAACACCATAGCATTTTTGGGTTAATTAAATAACCAAAAACTACACACACACACATATATAGAGAGAGAGGAAAGTTCAAATGGAAACTCATTTTTCATTGAGAACGTGAGGACAACCTAGAGCGCGCCATGTGGCATATTCAGTCTTAATAATACTAGATTATCCTATATTATTCAGATTGAATAATATTGAATGTTGTATTATTCGGTCTGAATACAGTATTATTCACCTTGAATAATGCATAATATTTAGTTTGAATAATCCTATATTATTCAGATAAAATATGAGCCAAATATGACCACATTGAACGCTTTTAGTTGTCCTCACGTTCAAAATCAATTTGAGTTTCCATTTGAATCTGACCCTATATATATATATATATATATATATATAGGGGTGGGTTCAAATGTGAACCACTTTTTGGTTGTGAACGTGAGGACAACCGAGAGCGTGACAAGTGGCGGATGACTAGGCGCCACGTCACGTTCACGGCGGGTGACTAGGCGCGATTCATGGGAGGGCATTGAATTAAAGAGGGGGACCACACTCAAAGCCGCCACGTGTCGCGCTCTCGGTTGTCCTCACGTTCACAACCAAAAAGTGGTTCACATTTGAACTTTCCTCTATTATATATATATATATATATATATTTCACAAGTTCTTCAGTGAATCTATCAATGAATAGTAGTAGTTCATTAAAGCTTAAAAGATATGACAAAAAATTCATATATGTTAAATGAAGTACTACAAAATACATGTTGATACACATAATCCTATTGCACTACTCAGTAGTGCACTGTCATTTTACACAAGCAATTTACAGTACTTCTCCCTAATGCCAAGTTTACTGCATTGAAAATTTATGTTTGCTGTTTCAAACTAGGTATTCTTGATGAATGAGGAATGTCTTGAGGGATCAGATCAATCATGCACATAATCGAAATAGTAAGCATGGGTCGAAAATATGATGAATTTTGGCTAATGAATTCATTGAAACAACCAGTAAGAAGCTGTACCTTAATTGAACCAACTCAATCACGGAGACCAAGTTCAAGCTCAAGCTCGTCATCTTGTTCAAACAGCTTTAAAAGACGAGCATATTGTTCATCACGTTTCTTCTTTTGCCATAACCTGAAAAGGAAAAATGACAAACCCACAACTGCCACAAGTGTGATGCATATTATGAGTATCGTAGATCCACTTCTGCTACTTGAAGAATGAGCATCAACCTTTGTCCCATTTTTCGAATTTGAGTCGTCCGAAAACCCTGTTTATGATATAAGACATTATCAAGTCCATGAGAATGCTACACTCAATAGATTAGAAAGGAAAAAAAAAACACTTTTAAGACAACAGATAGTGCGTACACTACAGAAGCCAACTTATAAAACTGGTAACTTCAAATCACCAAACCAGCAAATGGAAGTCATCATGTTTGTGCATGCTTTTCAATTTTACCAAAACTATTTGGGTGTAAAAATTAAGACTCAGAAGTTGAAGTATTCAATGGAGGAAGGCAGGAGACAACACACATGCACAAAAAGAGGTGAGAGGATGGAGATTAAGCAAGCAAGAAAGACTTTTAGAGACATCACATTACCCATTCATCTCTTATTTGGAGCGAGTCCAATTCTATTTCCAATAATCTACTCCCATTGCCACAGAACCAACTTGACAGTTACACATCCACCAGTGCCTATGACATGAAAATTCTTGCTACAATTATATCAATAATATCAGCAGGCATCTACATACACGCTTAGCTCAGCGTTGTGGACATAACCTACAGTCACAATTTGCCATGGAAATAAGTGTGACGCCTGGGATCACCCATTTCCAAGAAAATAATATCAGCAAGTTCTCTCTTCTCATCTCCAAGACTTCCTAAACAAAAGGTTACAAAATAGATGACAGAATCCAAACCCTAATAATAAATACGTGTCGTTAGAACTTCAAACCTCCTCTATAAATACCAGGACCTTACAACATCTCCCTCACGGATCACGTCTAAAACCCTTCACCATTCCGCCTATATTGAAGTGTTGTTGGTTGCTGCATCATCGGCTTGTACTTGCTGCATAATCAAGTTGTGTGCAACTCTGTGTGTATGTGTGTGTAGATGTATATATTGAAAAGATGTGCCTCACATTCCTGAGGTCCAAGCCTCACTCCTAGGCCCCTGGGACCCTATTGAGCCTAAGTGCGCCTTGGGCCTTTAACAACTTTGCTAGGGATTGGGTATTTAATGTTAGGGTTTGACTTATGTCATCTATTTAATGTAATGACACTTAACTACTCCTTGCATATTTTGGCTTTATATAGAACATTCATATTCCTAAGTGTTCTCCAAAACTTCCACACTGCCTAGTCAAATTAATTAAATTGACATCAACAACAACAAGCATGCATCGTAGTGTATCATCTTGTATGGCTTTTGTGAGATCATCGATAACCAAAGCACAAAAGATAAGTACTTAAGACTTTCCCTTCATTTAACCCTGTAGTAAAGGGCCAAATGGGAAGGCATTTTGTCTCTTGTCGCCACATGCTTTTATGCTTGTTTGTTCAACTTCTTACGGTATAAATGTATAATCATACATATCTTCAATCAAAGTCACATGCATCACAGGGACTTTCCGATTAACAAGATCCCGCCCCATCCCTTCCCTTAGCACCTCACTGTACGTCTTCCCTAACATCATAGACCAATAAGATCCATATCCATATCCATATCATGTTTATATACCCCATTTTTTTCATATGCAACAGAAATGCAAGAGTCAACTTTGACAATGAATCACAGGACCAGCCTCTATATGCCAAGTGGTAGAGGAAAGATATGCATACATCATATCCTGATTCAAGTGGTTTGGTAATTTTGACAATAGAAATGATCTTCCATGAGTACTACATTATTAAACCATATTAGCTCATACTTTAAGTTTAAACAATCTCGAAAACAAAAACATAATACGATCATTATTCATCATATGCAATAACCTAAATTTCCTTCCAGTTAAGTGCAATAAAAGCTCTGATCGCCTCCTCTTTCACTTTTTCCCCATTCTTATTCCTCCTATCAATTGTTCCTAACACTAAAGAGCTCAACATCAATTCAAATGTAACTGAACTTCACACATTCATACATTCAGGCAGCTGGACATACATACACACACAGAACAAAAGGATAAATTCAAATTAAAACCTAAAACACAAATTAGGTCAAATCAAAATCTAGAAGAAACTAAAGAAAAAACATACAAACGCAAATCAAACGATCCAACCATATCTTTCCGGCGTTAAAAACCCTAATTACTAACTAAAATACAACAAATCAAAATAAATTTGACTCATTCCAACATAGATTTCTAGGCAAATAAAAAAGCAATTAAAAAACAGATAAGGATCAGAAGAGTTATAGAGATCTGAAGAAGAACGAACCAGATAAGAATTGTAGAGAGATTAAGGATAATAGTAATAGAAACCGCAATGATCTCCGATGCGAGATCTCAGCCATCTTCTCTCTCTCTCTTTCTCTTTCACAATCTCTCTCTCTTTTTATCTCTTTGCTAAAATGGCAGCAGACTTTTACGGATATGGAGGAATACAACTACAACAGATTCAGCCATCACTACGCGTTACTTTTACGTGTTGGCTTTTCTAAACAGTGAAGTGCGTTTTTGGTCCCTTTTTTAATGGTTGTTTTTATGTTTTGGTCCTTGAAATCCCATAAAGATACAATGTTGGTCCGTATTTTATGATTTAAACCTTAAACTAGTCCCTTCTTTTAAGTAGCTTTTGGTACATAAGCATAATTGGATTGGACTGGACAGGACCAGAGAGTAGGACATGACTGGACGGGACTGGACTGGACATGACAGAATAAGTGTTTGTTTGGTATTTGGTACGCCTAGGATTGGACTAGACAGAGCTAGACAAGTTCATCAAAAAAACTATTTGATGATTTTATATCACATAATAGTTATAATTAACAGAAATAAAGTAAACTATATTATTTATAAAAAAATTACATAATTTTCATAAACACACACATGTGTGTGTGTGTGTGATTTGATGTAATTGATGTTGGTGGTTATGATACAGGTGGAGGTGGTGGCCGATGATAATACTAGTAGTGACAATGGTGGTGGTCGGTGGTTGTGGAGAAACGTGAAGATGGTGTATAGTGGTGGTGGTGGTGGTGGAGGTGACCAACGGTGAGGGTGATAGCTACTGTGGTGGTGATGGATAGTTGTAGAGGTGGTAGACGGTGGTGGTAGTGTAACACCCGAATTTTTCGAAAATAATAGTAACCGATAATTTTAAAAATAAAACTACACTTTTTTTCCATTTCAAATAAAATAAAATAACATTTACGTTTAAGGAAAACGCTAAATAAATAAAATTATTACAATTATCCCGCAACAAGTAATTAATTACAAATAATTATGTTCCAATAATTATATTAAGAAAAATACTCACTTCCCTTGTCGGAACCATCCTCGCGGCTAGCCTCAAAGCGGGACCTTGCCTTAGTCTACACCCGATCCCGAACCTAGAAAAAGGAGAAACAACTAAAGGGTAAGCTATAAGCTTAGTGAGCAAGCACCGTATGTACCTTACGTTACCATGCACGCACATACCATAACCGGTGCCATCACAATCACAACAACAATCATATACCAATAAACCCAACAATATATCCAACCATAATTCCAACAAATAAACCCAACAATATATGCAACAATAATCGACCCTCATGAGGTCATAAAGCTCCCGTCAGTTTGGACACGGGTCGGCCCCCACAACTCACCAAGGGCATGTGGTTCCCTTTCTCTCGTCAGTTTGGACACGGGTCGGCCCCCACAACTCACCAGGGCATGTGGTTCCCTTTTTCTCGCCAACTTAGGACGCGAGTCCGCCCCCACAACTCATCAAGGGCATGTGGTTCCCTTTTTATAACATACCGTGCGCACACATACAAGTCATATAACAAGCACATATATAAGTACTCACACACAAATTATGTATATATACATTCACAATAAAATAAAGCACGTACAGTGAAACTCACCTGATAAGTAGTTAGCAACACCAACACTTCTCAAGCCACACAAACATGTGATATGGTCACCTCGTATCCCCTAGTCAACAACACATGCACAACACATATCAAACATGGCCCTTAACGGGTCTCTAACTCACTCCCGACTCTCTATCGTGAAATAACCAAGCTACCCTCGACCAACTTCCACGAAACTTCATGTAACGTCTAATTATACTAGCCCTTAGGGGTCTATGAACAAAAGAACCCCAAATGAAACCCAAACGGAAAACTCAAAAGTCCGGACAGCGGTATCAGCGGGTTGGCCGAGGGTGGCTACCCGCCGATTGACCCGCGGATGCCCGCAGACTGGTTTCTAGTCGCGGGTCATGACCACAGCCGAGGGTTTTCACCCCACAAATCCAACGTCATCCCATTTATGTCAAAACCAAGACCATAGGTCATCCCCATACATTTATACACAACTATACGACATCAAATTCGACTCATCACTTCCGAATAATGATCAATTGGCCATCATTCGCAATCCATAACCTTAACTCACAAACTCTATGTAACCAAACTCAATCCAACAATTAAAGGGGTTTTATAATCATACCTTATGAGTAATTATAACTCAGTACTTGATTCTCCATCGGTTGCCTTCGAGAATTGCACGCGCACAACACTTAAATCCTCAAAATACCAAAAACGGCTTCCTGGAAAATCAGCACACTTCTGCCATTTACTGCTCCTTACTGGAGCCTCCGATGCTCGATCCCTCCGGTCATATCTAAGAAATATGAGTCGTGAAGCCGCTGTCCAAATTTCACGACGATCCGACGGTTAACGAGTGAGAACGACCCGATCTCCCACAGCCACGCAATTCTGACGGGAATCCCGAAAATTTCCCTTTTCTCTCTTTTCTTGCTCTAGGACGGTTTTCATGATCAAATCAAGCCAAAATCATGTTTCTACATCATCCATGGTCAAAATCTAACGTTTATAGACACTTAATTTCATAGAATTCAAACCAATTGATGATCAATTGATCATCACTTCCACAAATCTAGCCCTAACTCATACCATAACTCGAAAAAGACATCAATTAAACTATAATCGAGTGTAGCATTCATACCTTAACGCAATAAACGAAACTATTCGTCCAATTGCTCGATTCCAAGACTCCAATTGAAGCCCTTGCCTCATCTCTCTTCAAAACCGTCGCCCTCCTCTCTCCCTTAATCGATCTCTGGAGTAAACTGAATAAAGAGACAGTATGAGGGTTTCACTTCTTTTAAATAGCTTACACTAAACCTCCTACTTCCAGAAACAACACTCTAGTCCCTGAACTCCTACAAAACAAGGTAAACAAGTTAAGTTGCTTACCAATCATCGTTAAGTCTCCAAATCTGAAAACGGGGTGTTACAGGTAGGTAATCCATGGTGGTTGTAGAGGTGGTGCGGGAGGTTGTTGTAGTGGAAAAGGAGATGGAGATAGCCAATAGTGGCTACCGGTGGTGACGACGGCAACTAGTGATGGTAAACATTAAAACAAATACTATATTAAAGTTATATGTCAAACGAGTGTTAATTAGTAATATATTAGTTTATGTCTCATGTTGTTTCATCTATTTTGGTGGAATAAAAAAAACTTTTTTGTCCTATGTTGTCCTACCTTGTCCCAGTTTCTGGCCCTGATCCATGTTGCACCAAACGTGGGACGGTGCATTCTTGTTCTGTCTCATGATGTGCCAAATATGTGACAACAAATTTTGTCCCGTCTTATCCTGGTTGTCTCACGTACAAAACGCAGCCTAAGAGTGGACTCTAATAAGTCTACTAGTTGCCCCTCATGTGAAGGGTATGTCTGTTTTTCTTTACCATTTCTTCTTCCTCTAACCTACTTTCTAAACCAAAAGAGCGTTCGTCATCGACCATCACGCTTCACCTTCGACAAACACCATCTGTCAATTATCATTTTCGCCTATTTAGAATATTGATTCAATGAACATTAAGATAGATGTCATGTATGTAAAAGTTGGCATGTCTTTAAAAAAGATGTACATATAACTTTCTATTTTAGTAACTAAAATAGATGTAATGCACGGGAGAATGCCTATGAGAGCTACAAGGGGTCATGGCCTGTGTTTTTGTTGTTGCTTAAGGTTGCGTTTGGTACGTGGGACAGGATGGGATAAGACATGACAAAACTTATTGTTCCACGTTTGGTGCAACATGGGACAGAACAGAAATTTACTGTCCCATGTTTGGTGCAGCATAGGACAAAGACAGAACTGGGACAAGGTGTGACAGCTTTGGACAAAAAGGGGTTTTTTTGTTCCACCAAAATAGGTCACCAAAATAGGTGGAAACATGAGACATAAATGACACAGAAACTAATATATTACTAATTAACACTTGTTTGCCATATAACTTAAATATTGTATTTGTTTTAGTGTTTATCACCACTAGTTGTGGACGCCGCCACCACCGGTAGCCACTATAGGCCACCTCTACCTCCTCTTCCACTACAACAACGAACAACCTCATCCACCACCTCTACAACTATGACCAATTACCTACCACCATCGTCTACCACCTCTACAACTACCACCACCATCGTTGGTGACCTCCACCACCATCTTCACGTTTTCCACAACCACCGAACACCACCACCATCGTCACTACTAGTGTTACCGTCGGCCACCACCTTTACCTTTACCATCACCATCATTTACATAATCTTACATGTATATATATATATATTGTGTGTGTGTGTGTGTGTGTTTATGTGTGTGTGTGTGTGTTTATGTTTATGAAAATTGTGTAATTTTTTTATAAATTATATAGTTTACTCAATTTTTGTTAATTATAACTATTATGTGATATATAAATTTAGCAAATATTTTTTTGAAAAACTTGTCTAGTTCTGTCCAATCCAGTCCTAGCTGTACCAAACACAAAACAGACATTTGTTCTGTCCTATCATGTCCTGTCCCGTCCAGTCCCGTCCTACTCTCTTATCCTGTCCAGTATTGTCCAATTATGTCCTGTCCAATCCTGTCCAATTTTGTCTGCGTACCAAACGCTACCTAAAAGGCCATCCTTATATTTTTATTTGTTTTTTTTTTTATTTGACCCTTGCACTTTACTACACCGGCCAACACAAGCCATATTCATGATTCACTTTAATTTGTAATTTCAAAGTCATATTTATGTCTTAGATTTTTATTGTAAATATTTGATTTTGTTTTGCGTTGATTTCTTGGGTTATGCCTCGTAATGTAGATTTAATTCTAGGAATTTGGACATTTAGGACTCATTTGAATTCTTACTTTTATGATTTTGGTTATAGACAACATGGTCAATACAATGTAGCAAGTTCTTTAAAAACGAAATTGCGATATTGTATTGTTTTATGACTTAAACCCAAAAAAATTAAAATTACATGACTTACTTTTATACCAAGAAATGGTTATACGTCACATATAGGAGTTTTTATGTAACGTTTTTTGATGCCTTAACAATAGGTCATCCTTACCTGTACCACCCATACCACCTTTACCAGTTGCCACATCAGCTGTCACATCAGCTTTCCAGTGTTTTACCACCACCTTACCACTACTATACCATTCCATCCTCATCCGTACCACATTTACCACCTTTTTTTATTTATTAAATACTAAAATATATTAAAATAAGTTTACTTTAAATTAAAATAAATTTACTTTAAATTAAAATAATATAAGTTAAAATTAGAATTACATTAAAATAAAAATTTTAAAAATACAATAAAGTTAATTATGGGCGCTCACCATTGGAGGTGCACAAAATAACCGAATAACCGAAAAACCGAAAAAAAATAACCGAAACTGATTTTAAAACAACCGGTTACAATTCTAAACGAACAGGTTATTTTTATAACCGGTTTTCGAACTGGTTATAAATTTTGAGAATTTTTATGTAATTACCGTTTTTTTAACCGGTTTTTTATTAACCAGTTTTTAACTGATTATTTTCAATATACTAAAAAAATAAAAAATTAAGAAAAATTAAGAAATATATATTTGAACTTTTATATATATGCATTTTTATTTGAATTTTTATTTATAATATTTTTATAGTAATGGTTGGTAAATGATAATTGGTAATTTGATATAATGGTATTTATATAATTATAGGTGTTGTTTTTATTATATTTATATTTATATCTGTTTGTATAATTATATATAATTATAAAATTAATAAACAAAACAACTAAACAAAAGAAAGAAAAAACCCCAAAAAATCAGATTTTAACCCAAGCCCAAAAAAAGCCCAACAAACAGGTTTTTTTCTACCCGGTTTTTTGTCCTAATCGGTTATTACTCTAACCCAACCAGTTGCAAGTAGTATTGTATTCGAGGTCCATAACCGGTTTTTTTCCTAACCGGTTTTTTCCTAACCGATTTTTTTCCTAACCGGTTTTGAAATTACCGGTTAGGCTATTTAACCGGTCGTGTGCACCTCTATTCACCATAGAGTCACACACGTGTTGAGATAAATCGGCGGGGTGCTTCTCTCGGTTTTTTACTAGGTTGACATTATTGCTCAGTCTTCTTCGGAGATATTTGTTTCAGTATCTTCCGTTAAAACCTCCGTTAGATCAAAATGATAATGTGCAAACCCTTCGTCTTCACGAATCATGTTGTGTTAAAATTATACATGTGTATATGATTTCCTGTAATTTCCTTTGTGACCATACCCGCGTCGGTCTTTTTACAACGTGCCATTTATCTTGAAGCACGGCGAATGTCCGTTCAATGTCTTTCCTAGCCGATTCTTGATGTTTCTTGAACTCGATCCATCTCTTGTCCATTAGCCACCTAAATGCTTTGACGAAAGTCGACCACTCCGGATATATCCCGTTGGTGAGATAATACCCGTGCTTGTAGTGTGTGTCATTCACTACAAACGAACTATCAGGTGCTTTATCTTCGAATATATCGTTTAAAACCGGTGATTGATTTACAATGATTATGTCATTCATGGCACCGGGAACCCCAAATAATGCGTGTCAGATCCATAGATCTTGGATGCGACCGCATATAGAATTACCGACGGTCCAGGATGATCACCTCTATGGAATTGACCCCTCCATGCGACGGGACAATTTTTCCAGTCCCAATACATACAATCAATGCTACCAAGCATGCCGGATAAACCGTGTGTTTGTTCATGCAATGCGTATATAGCCTGAATATCGTTAGCAGTTGGCTTTCGTAAATATTGTCTCCTATAGAGGTGAATAATACATTGGCAAAAATTCTCTAAGCATTCCCTTAATGTCGTTTCGCTCATCCTCAAGTATTCGTCAGAAGCATCTGCAGCAGACCCGTACGCCAATTGTCGGATAGCGGACGTACACTTTTGTAGCGAAGAAAACCCCTTCACGCCTCTTGCATCCCACTGCTGCTTGAAAAAATCAAACTCTCTTTCAAGATCGGCAACTATCCTTACGAATAGTCGTCGAGTCATACGAAACCGTCGGCTAAAGTCGTCGTTGTCGTACACCGGGTTATCAAAAGTAGTCGGCGACAAGTTTATAGTGTCCCTCTTCCCGACCTCTATCTTTATTCGGTTCTCTCGGTCTTTTATTCGACGGTTCTATAAGCTTGTTTTCGATAAATGCACGGACCGCTTCCGTCGCTCTAATGTTGTTCATACAAATCTGATTTATGATGGGACCTACATCTGTGTCGTCAGGAGCCGCCATTTTCTGGAGAATAAGAGGAGAATAAGAGGAGAAATAATGAGATAAAAAGATTGAGATAGGGAGATGTATATATATATAGATAAATGGAAAAGAAAAAAAATTGAAAAAGTAATTGTTAAAATGACCGTTGGGGGTGGGGTGGCGTCGTTCAAGACCGCCATGGGGGTACTGGTTGGGGCCTCTACCGGTCCCGTACCGGGTCACCACCCGGTACCGGCTCTCCTACTGGCCCCGTGGTGGAAGGCCTTATGAAGACATATTTTTATGAGACACTTATATACTATCGTATACAAAATTAATATAACATTTTAATTTATAAAATGTGCAAAATATTTTTTCAAAAGACCCGAAAACACCATTGTAACATTTTGACACTTCATAGCGAATAGACTATAAGCCTATATGTATCAAACTTATATATGTGAAAGTTGACATACTTTTAAAGTATTTTTTTTTAAAATACATCTTTTTGAAACGATATAATACATATTTAAATAAATATTTATAAAATTTATTTTCCAAAACATAAATACATATAAGAAAAGTTCTTGATGTACTGTTTTTGTTTTAGTTAAATAGTTAATTTTTATTTATTCTATATTACATTAATTAATCTATGATAGCATTAACAATATTATTCAACCCCAAATCACACAAGATTGGTTTGAATATCATTCTTCAATCCCAATTCTCATAAGATTCCTTTGAGAAACGTTAACTGATTTGGAACATTCTAGAAGTAAAATCAATAACCGATGGTTGCTTCTTTGCAAATATTATTAGTTGTTCTGACACAAGATGCTAAATGCCAGAAACGCATAACCCATAAAAACCACTTGTATTTCTTTCATGTTCAACGCAAAACTAAGCAACAACGGATCCATAGACCAAATGAAGAAACCGGAAAATAAACATCACAAAAACACATCGTTCGCATATTGTACCTAAAACACACACTTGAAACAAAAATCTAGATTTGGCTCTCATAATAAATACTCTCTCATTCTCACTTGAAGCACTTTGCATCCAAAAGAGCTTCACCTTCAAAAGGCTCTTGGTCTTCGATCATCTGGTTCACACGCTCCTTCTGTGCTTCATCAGAAAGATCGACCTTGGTCCACTCATACAACTCCATGTCGTAGCACTCATCCATTACAAACTTGGGGATTTCTGGCCCACGGAATAGCCACAACCCCTTCACCTTGAATGGTGGCTCGGATCCAATGATGAGCATCTTTCCAAAAGCGTATTTGCGAGCAAGATCCATTCTCTGCAGGAAGCCACCAACCTTGTTCATGGTCACAAATGAGACAGTGTTCTCATCATTGTACTTGTAATTGCAAAACCAAAGAGAGTAGCCCTCCGGGTCAAACATATCCCAGAAACCTGCACCATAAGTTAACAAATACATCAGATAAATAGCGCACTTTTAAGTATACACATCACCATTATATGTTGATACTAGGCAAAATGCATTAAAATGTAACAAAGTCTAGTTTTTCCAATTGATTATAATGAAAAATCTTTTATCTCCATCAGTGTAACCTAAAACATCCTAATCTTACATAGAGTGGACAAATAGTACTCTGTTACAATAGATAAAAGCTAAGGGAGTGTTTGAGATTGCTTATTTAGAACAACTAAGTACACATTATCTGCTGGTTAATACCATGATAAGCCTTTTTATCCAAACACTCAAAATTGCTTATTTGCTGTTCCAACCAGCAATAAGCAAATAAGGAGTTTTAAGCAATCCCAAACACCCCTAATTAAAACTTGGTGTTGTGGTCAAGTAATTGCACAAAATGTTAGAATGAAAGAAACATCCAAAAAGAAAATATGAATCAAAAACTGCACAAGCAAAACCAGAAGCAACCAACATAACAGAAAGCCAGATAACGATAAACAACTAAATACCAAAAGCAGAGACAAAAGTTTCAGCTAAAAACGATTGACAAAAGAATACAAAAACAAAAAGATACCTTTAATTGCAACCTCACGGAAGTTGGTCTTGGTGTTAGAGTAAAGCCTCTTCCAGTCATCAAGAACCATAGGGCTCGGGGGTAATAAATCAAGAGGGTTCTTTGCCTTGGGCTTTGGTGCCTCTTCCTCGTCTCCGTTAGCCTCGGGCTTGGGCTTGGGAGCCTCTTCTTTTTTTGGCTCGGCTTTTGGTTTCTTAGCCTCCTTTGGCTGTTCTGGCTTCTTCGCTGAAGGAAGAGGAAGAACAACATCTGCTTGCTTGACTTCACCGATTATCTTACTGAAGTTGGGCTGGTTAACCATGGTCCAGAAATACCTCTCAACATGAGGATACTCAGAAGTGAAGCTCTTTATCATTAGCGTCTTAAAGCCGTACAACAAGTTGCATGTTGTGATGATGTCAGCCAAAGTCACAGCATGACCAACCAAGAAAGTATTTGAAGCAAGATGTTTGTTCAATGCCTCAAGACCTCTCTTGAGATTAGCAATAAAAGCCTCCTCAGCCTTGAAAAAAACCATAACACAAAATTATCATTTGGACCCGCAAACCAGAATAGAGAAAAATAATATCCAACTCCAAACAATAAAACTTTTGACACCCTTAGAATGTCAGATTAAGCTACCAAACAGAAATATTTTCGTAGTGTTGGCAGAAGATATCAGACAGTTTATTAAAGATTGCTAAAATTATAAAGCAAAATTAAGAATACAAATGATTTCATATAAAAGAACTTACAGGTTTGATGTAGGGAGAGTATCCAAATCTTGGCATGCCCCAGCCCCTGATATTTGCATCAATCTCAAATGAAGAGAAGTCAATCCATTGCTCAATTTGGGCCTGTACAAAATTTAAAGATAAAGTATATAAGCATTGTTATTATTCCATCATCGCTAAAGAAAAATACACAAGTAAAAAAAGAAAAAGATGTTACATATTCTATCACTGTAGATCCAATGAGAGAATTTCCAGGCTTTAGATGGGCAACTACAGCAGCCAAAAAGACAGAATAAGCACTATCACCAATAATTAAAGAAGATCAAAAACAAAAGCTAATTAAGTCCCTCACCGTAACGAGTAATTGCATTACTCTCGAACACAGCCCCATCAGGAGTCTCAAGAACAGGAATCTACAACAACCACAAAAAAAAATGAACTTCTAAAACATTGAATAAAGTTTTGCACTTTCGTAAAAAGTGTGATCAGATTGGACGAAAAATGTTACCTTTCCGATAGGATTCATCTTAAGAAACTCGGGAGTCTTGTTCGACACACCCATCTCAAAATTCTCAGCCATCTTAATGTCAACACCAAGATACTCCGCAGCAATCAACACCTTGTAGACATTCTTGTTTACACTCCCGGAATGCAAGATCTGCAACCAAGTCATGAGATACATCAAACAAAAAGCAAATAATTGACATACAAATATATATATATATATATCATATGATCACAAACCAACATAAACACTCAGTGGTGTGACATAAAGAAAATGCTAATAAAACATCCTAACAAGTGACAGATTTGTCAGGTTTAGTAATATCTACCAAAGATACAAGCTTAAAACTCTCACTTTACCAATTTCTAAATAACACATAGTTTGAGGATACATCCACAACCTAAAAATAATCAAAAAGATTGATCCGATCGTATACAAACAAAAGAAACACAAGTAGATGATACAGTAGAATGCAAAACATCTAGGGTTTCCGGTTGACTACGAAAAAACATCACCTTGGAGATTTATCACATGATTATAACCGAATCGAAGCACAATTGATCAAACGAAAGAACAAATCAAATCATTGATCGATACAGCAGATATGTACATCAAGTAATCAAATCCAAACGAATTCATAAACGATGAGATCCATGAAATTAAGACAATTGAGAAGTGTAAAAAAAAAAAAAAAAACTCACCAGCGCCATTGCTTAACGGAACAAACGATCGATCTACAGTAAGAAAAAAGGCTTAAAATTAGCAATTAAAGCAGAATCAATGGGGAAGAAGTATAAATTGATAGATTGATAGATATAATTGAAGAAGAAAGAGAACCTGCGTTTACTCCGAAAGCAGAGAAGGAAGAACTGATAGCAAATCTAGGGTTTTGGTGTGTAAAGAGGTTGAGGGATTTTAATAGGGGGAGTGGGGCTCCGTTTATGGTAAAAATAGGCCTATTCGAATGTAACGGAATAATAAATATAAAAGCCCAGGCCCAATAATTCATACGGCTAGTAGTGGACTAGTGGTAGGTGGTCGGTGTCCATTTAATTTATTTTACAAATCATTGGGATTGAGATTCATATAATTATACAAACTAACAATAATGTATATAAACTTATGTTTAGACAAGACTAAGTTGTTTTCATGAGACCGGTGAGACCAACGTTTTTACATGAAGATTCATAGCAAAATAATGTGAAGTTGCAAAAAAATCGAACATTTATCGAAAAAACACTGTAAATGTTACGTTTACGGTGTTTTTTTGAGGTGAATGTTCGATTTTTTTTACCTTCATAGCATTTTTTGCTGTGAATATTCGAATTATTTATTTGTTATCTTCACAGTTTTTTTGAGTTGTAAAGGTTTTGTTTTTTGATTATTTTTTCGTCGATATTGTTTTTTGATATGTTTTTACAATGGAAGTTCGAATTTTTTAATCTTTACAATGTTTTGTTGTGAGGTTTCATGTAAAAAATATTAGTCTTACCAGTTTTACGAAAATAGCTTAGTCTCACGTAAACCTAAGTCTTGTTAAAGATGTTTTTTTTACCAAATCTGTGTTTTTAATATGATTAAAAAAATTCAGTTCACGTTTTAGTCATATATCGTATACTGGCTAAAATATGTTAAAAATGCGTTTCAGTTTAGACAAATTACGCCGTTATAATGGTATCGTTGATACCTTCGAAATTAACCTAATATTGAATATTTTTTTATCTGATTATCTTATCGCATACCATATATATTATGATTATATATTTATTTAAAAATAGTAAAAGGGCTAAAAACGTCTTTTAATCAAACTCATTAATCCAAATTTTATTACAATAATAAAAAAAATACGATTTTATTATTCGAATTGTAAAAATTACGGTTTACCCCTTTGGTTAATGACACTTATTAATAATCATTTCAATAACTTTAAATCGTCTACAACTTCAAATTTTAGTTATAAATAACGATATATACATAATGACCAGCAACGAAGCGCGGGTATCAAAACCTTATTCAAGAAAAGATCAACTACCATATTTTTCAAAAATTATTAGCTACCATTTAAATATAATTTTTAGCTATTATATTTTTCTCAAGAAATGTTTGAAAAATCAAGTTGGCTTATTAGAACCAAATTATTTTTGACCAAAAGATTATTTATTGCTTAATATAACTTTTAAACCCCCAGCTAAGAAAATATTTGATAATAGTAATATCTTTTATAATAATCATATTTCTAGGTTTTCTACAATAGTAAGTTTTTTTTTTTTATAAAAATTGTTACAGAAATTTCTTTTAGCTTTTTCTTTGAACTTTTTTAACATTTTCCTTATCAAACTAATATAAACTTATTGTTTCAAAACAGTCACACAAAAAAAGAAACATTTTTGTGATAGTGTTGTTAGATATAACTTTTAATCGCTATATTTTTTTTATTAAAAAACTTAATTAAGAAAATAAAGTAGCCGAATCACTTTTTGCAAAAAATAAAATAAAATTATTTATCAGTTAAATATAACGTTTAACCCCCATAAAAATTATTAGTTTATTGATTATAACTTTTATTCGCCATCTTTTCTAAATTAATAAGAAGGGTTAAGTTTATGTGAAACCAAATTGTTTTTGTGAGATAGATGAGACCAATACCTTTTACATGAAACTTCAAAGTAAAACACTATAAAAGTTAAAAAAAATGAACATTCATCATAAAAACATACTAAAAAACACCATTGATAAAAAATAATCCAAAAAAAAAATAAAACAATGAAACCTTCAGAGCTCACTGTGAAGATAACAAATAAATAATTTGAATGTTGTGAAGGTAAAAAGAAATCGAACCTTCACATCAAAAAAACATCGTGAACGTAACATTTATAGTGTTTTTACGATGAATGTTCGATTTTTTTAACTTTCACAATGTTTTGCTGTGAAGTTTCATGTAAAAAATGTTGGTCTCATCGGTATTACGAAAATAACTTTGTCTCACCTAAACCTAAGTCTATATAATCGATTAATCTATATACAGGCTTAATGATTTGAGAACTCATAAAATTATTAGATTTGTGAGATCCATTTTAATCTACTAATTTAAAATAATTAAAGTCATTAAATAAGAAGATAAATATAGAAATGATCATGAATATTTATTATCTAAAATTAATGCATATTTAAGATAATTTCATTCTTTCTCTCTCACCAATCTCTGTATTATTATGCACATTGTGTACACATGGTAAACAACTTAATAATTTGTTTGCTAAGATATTTATACACAAGATTCACATTGTATTCATAAATAGTATATTTAAATTTACTGTGTTAACAATAATCCCAAGCCATAGGGATCAAAATTAGTGTTTACTCTTTTTTCTACCGCCTATGTATAACCGGTCTCGAGCTTAATCAGATCGTGAATTTTCATTAAGAATCATAACCGTAAATTATCCTCCGTTGGACCTTCGTCAATTTGGATCTATTTAATCATCTCTAGTCTAATCTATGGAAGTCCATTTGATATTCAAGATAGCCCAATAGTCAGATCCATGTCAAAGAAAAGATCAACCCAAATTTGATGGTCTTAGTTGAAGGAATCCATGGAACAATTTCAAGTGATGCACCAAATTAGGGGAGAAAAAACCTCATCTGTTCTTTTTATGGCATAAATTAATGCCTACATGATAAAAAATCATGTAAATCTAAAGAATAAATCTGGATCTATGAATTAAATGTACACATGTAATTTATTTCGAACCTTAATTTTAAGTTCCTTTGCAAGTCTTTGAAATCATCCAAAAGAAATATAAACTATTGTTCTTTTTTTGTTTTAACTCTTTATACAAGTTGTGACTAAATGCAAGTATTCATAGCCTTGACACAGCCACGTTGGAGGCAGAAAGGGGAATTGGTCCCTAGGGCTCTCCTCTTAAACTTAAATAATAAATTTTGATATAAGCAAACCTTTTTTATTATTATTTAAGAATTGATCTAATCAAACCTTAATTACTTTTTTTGAAACTTTATTTAGTTATATCAAATTCTCCTATTTTTTTTAATCTAAAGGTGTCATATTATCTAAGTGATTTAAAGTAGGGGTGCCCAAAAATAAAAACCGACAAACTTAATTAATCCAACCCAATTTGATATGAAAAAAATATAATCAGAAGCAATCCGACGTCAAGTTGACAGTTAATAAAACCCGACAAACCCAATTTTTTTCAATCCTTAATACGTATATTAGACAATTATATAATCACATAGCCTATTCATATACATAAATTTTGAATCTCATACATGTATATGTTCGGTAAATGTAAACATATACACACACACATATACAAATTATGAAAAGTAGTTGATGTGCCAACCCAACTAACCTGCCTAACCCGTACGGTTTTGATTGGGTTGGGTTGAGATTTTTTCAAACTGTTAACATTAGGTGGGGTAGTTAAAATGCCTTCAACCCAATCAATTCAACCCATGAGCACCCTATTCTAAAGTAGACATGTGTTATTTTATTGAGTAGACAATTTTTTTTACGATTAATAGCAACTCATAAGTTTTCTTACATTGTTTTAGGCACATGGTATATAAATTTTCTAGCTTCGTCCTTGATTCATAGTTCAAATTTTTATCCATGTTCCGCATGGTCTTATGATATTCTCGTATTACATTGGTTCTTAATGCTCTAACTAATGTGTTACAAATATGCTATAGGTTAGTTGAAGAATTTTATACATTGGATCTTTCTTGCCAAATGTATTTCATATGAATTTTCAAAGTTGATTGAAGAATCTCTCTAAATGCGATAATTCTTGCCTAACCTATAGCATTTGTAAATATTAAACTTGAAATTACTAAGCAAATTATTAATGCGAACAAGTTAAAATTTAGCGATATTCCAAAGATTCCAAGGAACCAATAAAGGCACTCTCCTCTCCCAAGGAAGCTTTCATCATATGGATAATATAAGGCAATATGGCATATTAGAGTCTACTTAACATGGCTTCACATTCAAACAATGTACTTAAACCCCCCACAACAACGTTGTGTGATATATATAACGTAAAAGAATTGCCTTGTCTACGTTAAAACCAATAGAAACCCAGTAAAACTATATTGAAATTGGCACTTACTCAAAGTAATTAGACCCTCTTTACATTCTTGTTTCTACCAAAAAGAGTTGAATATGTTGGTTGACTTTCTCCACCATATCACATTCCATCTTCGCGGTTGTATTATGTAATGAAGCTAGGGAGAGACTAACATTTACAACTCCCTCCCTCTCAATCTTTTCAATCGACGTGTTTAAGTTTTTATAAATGTAGTCTTTTTTAAGTATACATTCATAAATTTAGTTTTTTATGCCTTCAAAAGAATAACGTACAGTCAATTTGTAAATTCTCCCTCTCCCACTTGACAATTTTTTTTATGCTTACTGGTTTTTGGAATTACTGAGAGCATGATGGTAAAACCATTTCGGTAGATATTTATATACATGGACAATTAAACGATGTGAGTTTAATGGCAAAAACGATGGTAACACTGAATTGCTATGTTTACTTATTTAAAAATCTATATACAATAAAGAGTAACTGGGTGTCACGTGTCATTTTTTCGTGAGCCGAAATCTGTATTTTTCCGCCTAAACTTAAACCTGAACGCATTTTTCACTTTCAATTCGTTTACGCCTATTTGATTGATATGTGTCATCTTATCTAATAAATTTCTTTAGTTTCTTTTATTAATATCTCTATCTATCTATTTATTTTGAATATATATATATATATATATAATCAAGATAATTGTTGAGTTTTAACGAAATTATTTGAACTAATTAATTTATTTAACACGAAATAAGATTATCTATTGAAGCACTTGATAACTTAAGATGTTTTGCACCGCATCGCTCGCGTACGTAATTAGTATAATAAGATTTGATTTCCATCGTTAATTAGTAAAAAAAATAGTTTGCATTTTAGTCAATAAATATATTCAGTATATAAGCTATTTCGTACTGAAAATGTACATCCATAGGATCCGTGGCGCAATGGTAGCGCGTCTGACTCCAGATCAGAAGGTTGCGTGTTCGATTCACGTCGGGTTCAATTCCCATTATTATTTTCATCTTTTTTAAGTCAATAATTTTTCATATAACCCCCTACACTATTCCTCAATACTCACAAATGACCCTTTGATAGTCAAAAGATCCCATACATTTTTGCTATTCGCTTAACAGACTTAACACACACACACCAATATAATGTTCATTCGGGGGTCCCTATTTACAGCTTTCAAAAATCATACCAAAAAAAATATACAAGTTCTTTTTTTTCTTTTTCTTTTTGGAATGGCAGTTAACTCATACACACATTCTGATACGAAATCTATAAGGTATTCGGGATCAATTCGGACACCCGACTAATCATCGGCATCGACCCGAAAGTCAACCTATGGTCAGGGGTATCGCCACATGCTTACCCCATGAATCGAACCAGAGTAAACAGTGATGGCATCCATTGTCCTCGCAAAGAATGTTACCGACCAATAGACTACTAATGCTTTGTTACCATACAACTTATTTATTCTACAATAAACAAATATACTTGAAAATCTATCATGTTAAAAAAAAAGAAAATTATACTTAGTAAAATATACACGAAAATATCTTAGTATTTTCAAGATTCAATATATTTTCTAAAATTATATTTTATAAAATATAAATTATATCTTAAGATGATTCTCTCATTATTATTATCAACATGAGCTCAATATTAAATATGTTTGTATCTAATAATTTTTTAAATTATTATGACTTTGGTTCATTCTATGACTTTGAAATAATATTTAATTTATTTTAATTTAAGTTTCACTGCTTTTGTAAATACAAGTGTCTTTTAATTATAAATTTTGGAGTTTATAAATACTAGCATAAGCTTCATATCCATGAATTGTAAAAAAAATCAGACATTCCGATATATGTGTATTGTGGAGTTTTAGACTTTTAGATATGATTTTTTTTTTCTTTACTATGATTTTCTATTTGATTACGTTTATCAATTAGTTACATGAATAGAGATACAAATTATTAAACCATATCATTTATTAGTAAAAATAATTTTATCAAAATAATTTTATTTTCAAGATAAATCAAGCCATATATGCTTCTACTGATGTAGATCAAAAAACTAAAAAAAAAAATCAAGCAAAAAGCCATAAATCAGAAGAAAATCAAACCATATGATTTACTTCATCATAAGAAAATGATCACACAAACTTTCTTACCATTCTTCAAATAATTGCAAAAACAAATAATAAAATAAATTTTATGCACGAATGTTTTTCGAAAAAGGGGTTGACGAACTTACCTAAGACATTTGCAAAAAGAGCAATGGAGGAACTTGAAAAATTAAAAAAGAAAATGTAAGGTTTATACGGGTGTGTGTAGAATTTGCTTAGTATTTAAATCAACAACTTAAATCAGTAACAAAAATCATCATCACAAAAGTAAACCCCTAAATTCATCCATTTTTTTCCATCACCCGTAATAATGATGCTCGAATCCACACAAAGCATGTATATACATAATAAATCAAAATACACAAATACGATTCAACGATTCACTACAATAGAAGATCAGCTTTGAAGAATTTGATGAAAAATAACTTGCTATAAACATGAATAATGATCATAAGTTCTTTAAAAACCTCTAAAAAAACTTTTAAAAACCTCTAAAAACCACATTGTGGATGCTCTTATTACAAAATATTTTTTAAAAATCTCATAACAATTTTTCATGATATCTAAAAACAATAAAAACTTCCAAAGAAAACATTAAAACATGTTTACATACGGCGTATAATGTTGATCCAAGTCCACGGCGTATTTCTAACTCCAACTTGGACTATAAACATGAATAGAATCATCATAATCATATAATCATGTGTAGGAAAAAATAAAAATTAAAGAACGTTTGATTGATTACCTTTGTGTGTGTATGTGTAACTGGTAGTGGCTTAATTAAGAGAGTTGCAGCAATTGATTGACATTGAGAGATTGAAAGTGGTATTTATCTTTTAGATGGATTCTAATAACTACTATAATAAAAAATACTTATTTGATAATTTTATTTATTTTAATTAAAATACAAATATAATTGTTTTCATATTTATCTATAACTGCTCACCATTGAAAGTGGTATTTATCTTTTAGATGGATTCTAATAACTAGTATGATAAAAAAATAGATATTGAAAGTGGTATTTATCTTTTAGATGGATTCTAATAACTACTATAAAAAAATACTTATTTGATAATTTTATTTATTTTAATTATTTGTTTAAATACAAATATAATTGTTTTCATATTTATCATAACTTTTATCAGAAACCGGCTCACCAGAGCGCGACACGTGGCAGGCCAGTTAACCAGAGCGCAACACGTGGCAGGCCAGTTACTCTTATTGAAAGTGGTATTTATCTTTTAGATGGATTCTAATAACTACTATAATAAAAAAAATACTTATTTGATAATTTTATTTATTTTAATTATTTGTTTAAATACAAATATAATTGTTTTCATATTTATCTATAACTTTTATCAGAAACCGGCTCACCAGACACGTGGCAGGCCAGTTACTCTTTTATTATATACAGGTGATAATAATGATTTTTTCTTAAATTATTTATGGGTTGATGTGAATATAATAATTTTTTAATACATGGATGATTCAAAGTTGTTTGTGTGCATCTCCGTTAATTTCATTTTAATATAAATAAACTAAAAGTTGCTCAAAAAACCAACCAATCCACTACGAAAACAATCAAAAAGAATCTACCCTAGGTAATCTTACTTATTAATTATTATTATTCCTACGTATAATCAATACAAAATTAGAATAAATTGAATCTATTGGGATGATATTGGTTAGGACCAAATCAATCCATCAATTTGATGAAAGTTTTAAAGGTTTCTCTAATTCCCCCTTCTTTAATGTGTATAAGTTACCTGAACGACTTAACAACAACGAACAATAAAACTTATAAAAGGACAATTATATGAAAATTACATGTAATATTGAAATATTAGATAAATTTACATATTCTGCTTAATAGTTAATTGCATGTTGAAGAAAATGTTTCCTTATTTTTATGTTTTCAATGTTAATTTACTTTGTTTAAATACAATCCTACTAACCCGACCATCCAGAACGAGTAGTTTGGGCACTTGGGTTGAGTTGAAAATTTTTCAAACCGCCAATACCAGATAGAGTTCTTTAGATGCCTTTCTGTCCAATTAACTCAACCCATAAACATCCCTTGAAGTAACAATCACACACACTTTTGATAGGAGTCTTGAACTACCGATATCAAGGGAGTAAACTCAAATTGTTAGCGGATAATTTGTTGCCTTTCAAGGTTACTTTTTTTTTAGAATGACAACAAACAAGCGCACACACTAAACCTGCTCCTAGATCTACACCAAGGTCCATAAAGGGACTCAAATACACAACCACAAGGAAGGAGAGACACCTTACCAAACACCAAATGCCATTGGACTACAAGCCCTTTGGCACTTTCAAAGTTACTAAAGATCATAATATTTATATGATTTTAAGGTGATCAACAATATCTTTTACCACATCAGTGAAAAGAGAACTATGTAGAACATGTTTAAATGGTAATTACGACATATAAATGTAAATTAAAAATTGCCATTAAGCTGAAAAATTAAGTTGAGAGACTTCAAATAATCTAACCAAACTCTTTCAGCCAAAACCCGAAGTATTGAAAATTTTAGCCTGCTTTTAGTATATACGACTAGATATAGGGGGTGTTTGAAATTGCTTATTAAAACTTCTTATTTGCTTATAATGAAGTCAACCAATAAATAATGAGTTTTGGGTTTTTTTTTTTTTTTTTTTTTTTGATAAAAAGCTTATAATGAAGCCAACCAATATATAAAGAGTTTTTTAAGAAGTTAAAACCATTGAACTTTTCCAACTAGCAATAAGCAAATAAACACAAGTTATTTTAAATAAGCAAACCCAAACATCCCATAGTGGTGAAATCACTAAGGAGCGGAAGGGGCCTGTTTAAATAGTATTTTGCTTTTAAGCCCAAACATACTTCTTTCTGTATCATTTATCCGGACTCCTTACGAATTGTCCCACTTAGATTTGACCACTTAGTTATCATTTTTAACATCCAAAGTTTTCCTTACCGCTTTTTACCCTCATACACGGGAAAAAAAAAATCACGATTACCATTCATTGCTTCAACATCTATCCCTTCCAGTCTCTCACCTCTTTGTGCTTGATACGCCTTGCATGCCACAAGTCATTGGAGCTCCTAGACCGATCAGAGCCACCATAGATCCGCCTCTATATCGACAACCACTCCCCTTTCCTTCTCGACCTTCCACAACCACTCTCACCTCTTAACTTCATAGGTTTAGATTTCAATTTTCAGTTTATGTTTTGAGTTTTGAAACTTTCAAATTGTTATATGAGCTCTTTAGATTTGGATTTTGTTTGTATAAAGATAGACATAGATATGTTATCTAGGTTACTCATGCTTTTAGCTATTTCTTACAATTATTTTTAGAAAACTATTTATTTAAAAAGTTTATATACTAAAAAATGTTTTATAAACCTTGAAATTATGAACTTCTTTATATTTTTAGGCACCTTTTAGAAAAAAAAAAAATTGTGCCTCCGGTAGAACAACAATAGTTGGATTGAGTTGGTTAATTTGAACATAAAAATCAAAACCTAACTCTTTAAAAAAACTATTCAAATATAAGTCACATAGATATTATAATTTTGAGATAATCTTATCTAAAATACCAAGGAGAAGAAAGAAATTATAGCAAAATAAAAGATTGGCTTGGTTGATTTTAGCTATACCGAATTATACGATTTTATTATGAGGGGTGATCGGCTCATAGGATGTAATTACCACTAATATGCAAATAAGTAACTTGATATAAAATCTTTCTACACAAATAAAACTTTGCATCTTATCGTATAACTTTAAAGGGTCAATTGTATAAAACTACAATGCATTTTGCTCGGATTCCTATCATGTGTGTAACATACTTCCAAAACGTTCATGTTAGTAGTAAATATCAGATGTGATAGCTCAAACCTTTAGGTTTCTAGTTTACATATATAAATGTAACATATTTTGCTCATATTCTTATTGCGTATAACACACTTTTGTCTGAAAGTTTGAGATATCGCATCTGAATTATCCTAATAAACTTTTTGAAAATACGTTACACAAATAAGAATCAAATCAAAATATTGCTTTTAGTGCAATTTACCCAAACTCCAAGTATCCTATTTTTAGATGGAAAGTTCACCTTATGTACAACTATTTGATGCATGAAATAATTTCTATCATATATCCTCATCAAGGAAATACATGATGATGGGGAGGCCAATGTACTCCTTCCCTTGAACAAGGTAGAGGTGCTGAATGTGCAATGTAGGTTGGGTACTCCTGCCCCGGCATCAATACCGAAAAATCCGATGCATATGTCGCTTGTACCTATCACAAACGAACCCACGGACTGCATTAGTTGATTGTACCATGCTATGATGACACGGTTATTAGTCCTCATCAGTAATGATGTACGTACAACCCATTATTGCACTACAATTCGTGTGTGAACTAACATGTGGTTTTGAATTTATTAGTACTCATTAGTGATGACGAGTTGTATGGTACAACTCGTTAGTGATGATGAATTGTATGGTACAACTCATCATTGCACCGAAGATGTTGTGTGAACGAACTTACATGTGGTTGTGAATTTACAAGCTTGTGCATTGGCCTCAAGTCCTCGGAACTAGTGTCATGTTCGGGCAACGAGAATGAAGCATTCGGTCTGAAGAGATGTTCGAATATAGCCATTATAAGGAACATCGATATTAAAACCGCGGTGGCAACGAAACCGAAAGAAATAGCGTTCATCGACGTCCCGAAGTTCTTCCACGGACCGTCACCGTCACCTCCGGTTTGCGGCGGGCTATGTGGCGAATCTGTGTACATATTCCATGACTTTGATCTTTCCGAATGGAACTCATCCATGCTTCCAATTTCCGAGCCTTTTTCCTAGAAATCAAACCACGGAAATAGATCAAAGTATGCACAACAAACATCAACAAATAGTGAAAACAATGGTATATTCGAAAAGGGTATGTTTTGATAGAAAGAAAGCCGAATTTGTTATGAAATGAAGGTCGGAACGTACCTGTTAAGATCGACCCTACGTTGGGTTTGGGTCGTTTCGAAGACGGATTGAGAGAAAAAAAAGTGGAGTATGATTTGTATTATATGTTAGCCAAGAAGAAAATATATTCACATAATTGTGTGCAATGATAGTTGTTGATGCCTAACTTGATGAATACTATACTATACCTTACTTGTTGCCTAGAGAACCATAAGAAATATGATGGCAAAAGCAAAATCCCTTATAACAAATCAAAAGCATGGACCTTTGTTGTCTGGAGAGCCACAACACCATTGCACTATTGGTCCTTTTTTAAAAGCAATATATTTTTATCTTTTTTATATATCAACTGTATTCTTAGAAACAATTGTTCTATTCTTAGAAAACAAGTTTGCATACATTTCAGCTCCAAACCTTATATATTGTGTTGATTTTGAGGTGCCTTTTTTTCCCTAATATTTCGGTACAAATAGATCTACTGAACACGATGATTTTAACGAATTAATTTATTTGGGGATATTGAATTGTAAGTGGAGATATTTGACCCCAAAGGAGATGGGTGTGATAATTGAAAGGGGGAAACATGGCACATTCCACTAATATAAAACAAAAGATGAATGAAAGCTGCCATAAAGAAGTAAAGGGACCTATTTTTGTAAATTATTGAAATCTTTCTCAAAAACTTTGGATGGGAACCCAACCAACGTCTATAGTCTATCCCCACAAGTAAACAAATAAACAAATGAAAATAATAACAAAAAAATTAAATTAATAAAAAAGGAAAAAGGAGAATCAATGTTGGATATCATACAGCTATGCAGCCATGATTCAAGCCAAGAAACAAATGCTCCTTAGGAGTTGATGTTGACTATATAAAACATTCTCAAAATATATATTTTTCCCAACCCTCTCACACACAACGCATACACTACACATACACAATACACACAAACATAGCGGCTTCATGCCACCGCTCGCGCTCAACCTCCAGCCCGCCCGGCTACCATGGTGTTGCACCCAACCCGTCGGGCTTTTTGAAGCTGGCGGGCATACCCGCTGGAACCCGAACACGCCGCTGCGTGTAGCCTTATAAACTAACTTATTAAAACACTAGTTGGAGTAGTATTTTAGGATTCTTTTGTAGCTTTTTTTAACTATACTCTTCTTAATATTAATTATTATTAGTTAACAACTATTAACTATCTTATCAACTATTAAATAGTTTATCAACTAGTTTGTTAAACACAACTTTAATAATATAAAACATATTTTATAACTATGTCAAATTAGAGGTTTTGGACTTTTTCATTCTTTATCCCTTATGTTAAAATAGAGAGTAAATTAGAGGGATGTATCTCAAAATTTGAAGAAATCTTAATTTAATATTGAGATTTGAGAAAAAGAAATTATTATTTTAATTGCTTTCGTATAGTGCAATTGATCGTGTTATATTTTAAATATTTTTAAAGTGTTCTAGAAGAATGAATTTATTAAATATTATATTATATAACTAATACTGAAATTGAAATTGTTAAAATAAAAGTATTATAGAAGTAAAGTTTGCTTTTTCAAGTATTTTATACTTTATTTTCCAAAGATCATAACACAAATGTTTGAGGCTGTTTATAATTTTACTTGATAGTGTTTCAAAAATGTATATTTGACATGTCTTTTGAATACTTTCTCTAAAATATATAAATCTTTTAAGAAAAAAATTCTTAATACTTTAAATGTCTATTCTAGAAGTATAACTTCATAATTACTATTAAATAAAAGCAATAACATAAATATGCCTTTTTTTATGAATATGTATATAACTAAATTTCATATAATATTTATTTAAATTTCTATAGAATAGAGGAAATAACATCACCCCTCAAATATTTATTTGAAAATTTTTATTTCAGAAAATCTTCCCTGAAATTTTTTAGAAAAAAAAAACTATATGTATGAATAGACTCTTACTTAGAGTTAAGTTTCGTTAAGACCAAGATTTTTTGGTGAAACCGGTGATACCAACATATTTTACTTGAAACTTCACATCAAAACATTTGTGAAGGTAAAAAAAATTGAACATTTATCGTTAAAACATACTAAAAAACACTATCGAAATTTTTTTTCTCCAAAAAAAGGTTAAAAACCTAAACCTTCACATCATTTTTTTTGTGAAGGTTCGCATTATATATATGTAACCTTCACAGTACTTGAGCTGTGAAGGTTTCGTTTTTTAGCTTGTTTTCGATATTTTTTGCATCGAAAGTGATTTTTAGGTCTGCGTATTCGAGTTTTATGTACATTCACGGTGTTTTTTTGTGAAGTTTCATACGTTAGGTATTGGTCTCACGCGGTCTCAGGGTAACAGCTTGGTGTCACCTTATCCTAAGTCCTCTTATATATTTAAATTTACAATACCTATTTAATATGTTTTTTTTGGTAACTAGAAACGATAATGTTGTTATAATTTGCTCCTATATGGATTTGTTGGATCACTTGGATTTTTTTGGGTATACTATGGTATCTTGAATTTGAATCTTATGGATTATAGTAATTACATATGTATAAGATGACAAAAATTTCATATATTTGAAATTTTAATCAAGACCAAAGTTTTTGTTATATTACTTTTGGTGTTTTGTTCTTTTTCTTTTGTTTTTCCACAAGACAATCACCATGTCCGTGAAAGATGCAAAAGCCTAAGGACTATGATGACCTATAACTTCATATACCATCATTTGAGTTTATAAACATCCCATGTGCATCTACCCATTTACCTTTTTCATTAAATTTACCAACTAAAACTAACTAATCTTAAATTTGCATTTTAAGCCATATGACCGAATATTTTGATGGACGTTCATTGTATATCTGATTTGAAGCCTTAATCTCAGATGTTTTACGGTTCACACAAAATAGAAGATATCTAACATGACTATACTGGTTAGAAGAATTCCCATGTAATTGATGGAGTCTCAACATCACTTGTTTAATGATTTAAATATAAATATGATCATATATATGAGCTTTAACATGACTAGAGTAGTCATAACAAGCTATATGTAATCAGTTTTATCCCAAATACACACATGTCTATACATATGTGATGCATGGGAGGGAATCAACTTTTAGCAAAGTTTTTTACTTTATTTGGAACACACGGTTTTATCATATTTGTGTAAAATTAGTATAGCACACATTAAAATCTATTTTTTTTAACCTTGTAGACGAGAAGTTCTTACATGTATATAAGTTTGACGAACTATGTTTACCTGATGTGAGATTCTAGCACGTCCCTTCACTCACGGGCCAAACTGTGCCCCTATGAACGAATATGAAAGAGTGTATCGAGTCCTTAGGTGCTACTAGTGGCTAACTGTAAAACCATGTGAGAGGTTATGTAAGATTCCTTTAAATCTCTCTCCAAAAAAGCCGGTATAGACAAGATGAAGATGGTGTTCTTACAAATATACATGTTTGATGGATTGTGTGTAACTGACATTGAAACTTTAGCAACTTGTGTAATTGAAAGGTATCAACTTTTATGAACTTGAGACACCTTATTTTTGTGTTCCAATATTGTCTATGCTTGAGAACGATCTTTCATCAATTAAGTGGATTCATCTTTTACTTCTTGAATGAGCTCTATTTGTTAGTTTATGCCATTCCACACGACTAGTAGCCATGTAAATTAATATTGTGATTGATGTTGTGTGGGCCTATATAAGACATTTTTTTAAAGTAGAAATGGGCCTAAAGAAAAAGAAAGAACAATAAAGCAATTTGTTTGAATTTTTTTCTTGCATCGAATCATAATTCAAATTCCCTTTATATTTACTTATCCATACTTTTGGTTCCTTTTTTGAGACTCCAACCACAACAAACTTGTTCACTAATTTCTACACGTTTTACCCCACAACGGGTCCTAGAATAAATCATTCACAAAAATCCCGATTGATACTATGAGAGGTTTCACGTTCAAGTCTCATGATATTTTCTTTATCATCTAAATAAACGTAAAGAAAGAACCCCATAAAGGTAAAGAAACTCAAAAACGTGTACATATCAAGACTGCTTATAGCTATGCACTAATAACTCTTTTTAAGTGCCATAATTGTAATGTTTGATCGACAAACAACACAAGTGACAAATTGTGGCGTGTATGCAAACTTATACATATATATTATAATATCAAGAACAATTCTTTACCATGATTGTGGTGTTTGTTCTAGTGGTTCGTGATTGTGGGTCAAGTTTTCGTTGTAATGGTTTTGTTTTTTTGCTTCTCTTGGTTGCGTCTTGCAACCTAAGAAGGTTGTTTGTGTTTTTGTTTTGTTTTAGTAAAATTGTTGTCGTTCAAAAAAAAATCTTTATCATGATGATTATGGGACTAGAATAGTTGAAACACTTCTGCATCATACTCTTTTGCAGAAAACGATTGTTCCCATGGGATACAAATGGGTGATTAAATAATAGTTAAAAGTTTAAGATTATGGACACCATTAAGGAGAAAGGAGAGACGTGAAAACATGCTTTGGCTTAAAGGTTTGTCATTAAGAGTGGTCCCTTAGATTATAGATACCATTTATGGTTTCTAATCTCCTTCCCATATAATATATGTTTTATGTTCCCTATGTAATCTCTCGCACATATCCAAGAATGAAGGATCGACAAAAGTTACGGTATCGGCTGATAGGAAATTCTTCATCGATCATTATATATATATAGAGAGAGAGGGCTTCAAATGATAACACAATTTTTTTAAGAAAACACGAAAAAATTCGCTCATGTATGAAATCATTTACCCGGGTGACATGCTACGCGACTTAAAGTCGCGGGCAAGTCGTGTAATCATATATGATTTTGTACATTGATGAAGTTTTTCATGTTTTCTTAAACTGTTAACATTCTCGTATGAACCCACCCCTATATATATATATAAATATATATATATTGTAACACCCGGAATTTTGTAAACTCGAACTTGCATGATAAAAGTGGATAATAGGAATTCGATTAAATATAACGCAACATTTCCCAAAGTTAATTATTAGCTCTTATTTAAGTCCATTGGTCGAGTCGAGAATTTAACTTATCAATTTTGGGGCGAAAGGGCAAATACCCGAAATAAGGGGGGGTTGTATGTAACTAGTTCACCAACTAGTTGAAACCCTTGCCCCTTCTTTCCTTTCATTTGTGTGTGTTTGTGTTTTTAAGAGAGAAAAGAGAGAAAAGAGAGAAAGGAAGGGTTTGGAGGAAGATTCAAGAACCGGAGAAAGAATCGAGCTTAGGAGGTGAAATCAAACCGTGAAGTGTCGTTAGAATCGAGTTCCTAACGTAAGGTATGGTTTAATTTGGATTAATTTCGTGTTTTAGTCGAGATGAGGAGTCTTGAAAGCTAGGGCTTATATTTGGGGAAAAACCATGAATCTTGATGATCTATGGGTGTTTTTCGAGTTGGTTGTTAGTTTATCATGTTATATCATAGTAGGATCGTTCATAAACAATTGTAGAGTGTTTTGGGAGTCAAAAATCGAGTTTGGATGAGTTTTGGTAAGACTTGGTGATGCGGTAATTATCATACATAAAAAGCGGAACAAGTTTTAACCTCTAATGCCTAGCCACTGTCTTACCACATATACAGGCAAGCGTACCTGATCGTGAGTAATATAGTGTAGGAAAGTCCAGGTATCGTATCTACCACTGGGAACGGTCAAGTTATCATAGATTATTAATCTAAATCAGTTTAATTAACCTAAAGCTTTTGGGGGGGGGGGGTTTATGAAAAAGGTTTTAATACTAAAAAGACAACTAAATTAATTACGAACTAAGAAAGCGATTTAAAAGAGATTAATTAAGAACTATATAAGAAAAGTAGTAGTACTCATCATGGTATAGTGAATCCCCAAGTGGATGATTTAAACAGGCCAAAGGTTTGGTTGTTTTGGTTATTGTAGGAATTTAAGTCTAGGACACCCTAACATGTAGTGATTATGGTTATTAACTAGGTCTTGGTCCTCCTAGTTCCAATACTTAGGTCGTTTGTCAAGCAACCTAGTACCGGTAATCCGATCCTACTTCTATTGTATGGTTTTCTACCTCCAGGTCACTCTCGGTCCGAGTAACCACTTAACACAACTCTCTTGGTCAAAGGGTAGGTTAAGGTAGGTTGATTATCCTATCGGAGTCTATCTACTTTGGTCAAAACAGATACACCCAACCAATGAGTTTAAATAACCAAACAACAAGAATCAGAACGGAACCATAACACACATTCAATCAACCAAAAACAAACCAATAAACATTAATTATAAAATCATCATCCACAATGGTTCATCGACCATAACAAGTACCACTATTAAAAGACTACTCACTAATCATAATGAAAACAGAAAACATGATAGTAGACATGATACCGACAGTACAACGACGGATGATCAAAGATCGAACCCCGCAGCGTATCGGCACCAGTCAGACTTTCCACTCTATCGTTTCCTCTCGTCTCTGCTTCGTGTCTTGAACTGAAGGAGGAGGATGGTATTTAAAAGAAAACGTCCAGAAGCCTTTTCGCGTTCGCCAGACGGCGGTTTCACGGCGCGAAACACTTAGGTCAAACCCTGGTCTTCATCTTTGTCGAACTTGGCGACGCCAGATCTGGAACTTCGCGATCGCCAGATGGCTACTGGATTGAACTTGTGCATTTTTCACGTTTTTTCGCCTTTTTCGTACTTTTCCGTTCCACGGCCTCCAAATCCTACATAAGCAATAATAAGCTCATTTGGTGAGTGAAATGATCATAAACGGGTGAGAAATGGGGTAAAGTCATACAATTAAGCTCAACCAAAATATGTATAATTTTGGTGTTATCAAAATCCCCACACTTAAGCTTTGATTGTCCTCAATCAAAAGACTGAAAGATAAGAAAGATAACTCTAAAATTATGTCTACCCAAGATCATCCAAGAGAACAAAGAATACTCACACAATCGAACACACAAACAAGACTCGTCAAGCAATCGGATACCAAGATCAACCTTTCACCCTCACATAGTATGAATAATCATGTAAAGTGTATCTCTCGGGGGTAAAAGTGTATATGTAAGTGATCACACCAATACTCGACTAATTCCCGCATGCATAAGCTTGTCACCAAATCTAATCTCCACCACTGAGAAGTTGTCAACCGTCAAGAGGACTTTAGGGTTGTATCGTTAGGCTAAGGGTTAAGGGTAGGATAAAGGATATATAAGTGACTAAGGGTTGCAGCAAAAACCTGAAAACCAATCAGTTCAAGACCCATATTAATCATCTGACTTTTGAGATTTTTAGAGCTCGGGATTTCTATCACTATCACTTTTATATCGGCCTAAGCATATTGCTTATTTGTGGCTTCGATATTTATTTTCTTTTAAGCACATCGACTCTTTTGATTTTTCTTTTTGAACGAGTCGGTTTCTATTTTTCTTTTTTTTCAAGCTCTCTATTTTTTCTTTCTTTCTTGAGTAGCAACTATGTTGCTTTTTACTCTTTTGCTTTCTCTTTCATAATCCCTTTCTCTATTTGTCAGATTCATAAAACGGACAAAAAACATGAAAAGTTCTCAACTTTGAGCTACGGCCAAAAGATAGATAAAAATGAATAGGCTAACGGATAAAGTGTATAGTAGGTAAAGAAATGAAAAGGCTAAGGCTCATAATGGTTACAAGGGATGAAGTACTAATGATGAGTACTTTTCAATCAAAGGCTAGGCAAATCAAATAACCTTATGGTGAGGTTATCTGACGAAGGCTAAAAGGGTTAGAAACGAAGGCCTCTATCAGTGCAATGGTGATAAATACTTCCCTTATGTGGTCTCGACAAGCATTCAAATGACAAGTTCTACCTTGGGTCAAAGTCGGTATTCCTCACGAAATAAATAACAATTAAGGCTCAATCTCTCAAAGGAATTGGGTGAGGCACTCATGGTAATCAATATTCTAAGGCATCCTTTTACTCAACTAATGCTATTCAGTGTTCTCCTATGTAAGCAACTCAGTCTCAAAAACAATCTCAGATTTCGAAAAAATTGGGGTCAAACTCAAAGGAAAAAATTGGGGTCAAATCTCAAAGCTTTCAAAAATTTGAAAAACGACACACCAAAAGCAAAAAGTGAACCCATTTAAACAGATAAGTCTACATAACCCCCTCCCCACACTTAAAATTTGCAGTGTCCTCAATGCAATAATCAAAACAATTATGGAGTAATTGGGAAAAAGAGAAACTTCCCGGGTTATGTGACGAAATCTGTTCTGATCTGAGAGAGTGTTCCAAGTATCGTGCTCGATTCAAAGATCATAGATCGCTGTATCTACTACCAAAAGAAAAAGAAAAAGTAAAAACGAACTAATAAAATAAACCAAACTAAAGCAATTAAAAGAGTACTTAAAATCCTAAACAAACCAACAAAAAATAAAAAGGTGTCCAAACAAACCAAACACAAACAAAGCAAAATAGAATTGTCTTAAACAACCATATCGAATGAGAGAGATAAAAGAGAGATCAATAAGGGCCACGAGGTTGGTTTTGCCAATTCTCGTAAGTCGGGTAACCGGGCGGAACATCCTCGGAGTATGGCCAAAAAGGTGATGGAGCATACGCGGTATTCGGTTGAATACCGAAATGAGAGGCCATCTGGTTCATCGCTCCACTTTGCCAGTTGGCTTGGTGAAGAGCCTCCACGGTGTTGTACTCCACATGTTGATGATGACGGCCATAAGATAACGACATCTCCGAGAGTCGGTTACTCAAGTCTTGGTAACCCGAACTCGCCGTCCATTCCGCCGGTTGTTCTCCCGCATTCGTCCCACTTGTTCCACCGGTCTCATGCGTGCTTCTCGGTGCTCTCCTTGCTTGACTCCTAGTCTCAACAACTCGAGGATGTCAAATCCACACGTTCTGGTCCCGATTGATAACTCCAAAATTATACATATTTTACTCACATCATTTCCCCATTTTTGTCTTTATTTTGAGAGCAATTATGATACAGTTTGACTTAAAAAGGCTTGAATTTGAATATTGCAGGTTTTGGAGGCACTTTTGCAGAAAAGTAGAAAAAGAGGGAAAAAACGTCAAAAGTGGATACTTTGTGAAGAAATGGAAAATGGCTATTTAAAATCCATTTATGATCTTTCTTTCCTTCCAAGTGAATGGCTTCCTCCCAAAGAAAAGATCCATCAAATCTGGAATATTCCAGAATCCTTCCAAGTCAGTTGCTTCCTCTCTAAGAAAATATCTGATTGGATTTGGAAGAGATTTCAGTTCCAGATTATTCCGGAAAGTTCCAGCGTTCTCCATCAAATTGGAAGACTTCTTCCCAAAGCAGGATCTTCAGCATTTAAGGAAAAGATGATCAAATTGAAGATTTTGGAGATTCAGTTGCCGTTTCTTGCCGCCAAGCTGCCCATTTCGTGCCGCTAAAGAAGTCGATGGAAATCCGGAAGATGGAGTTACCCATTTAGCGCCGCCAAACTTGCCGTTTCGCGATCGCCAAACGGGGCCTGCCGAGTTTATTATAAATTAAAGCCTAGGGTCATTCAGTTCTATTCATTCAATATTATTCAGTTTTTTGTAATTCTCTCATAGTTCAGTAGTTAGGTTAGATGTTGGGAGCCGCTTAGGGTTTCCAACCCGAGAAGATGGAGGCTCGATGTGACGACTACGGAGGAGATTCGAGGGAATGCCGCGACTAACCGGCCGGTCTTTAGTTTGGTTTGTTTACGCATTTACGATTAGTATGTCTATGTACTGATTCCGTTTGTGTTTTCATTATGGTTTGAATACTTTGGATTTCAGTTTATTAATTAGATGCATGATTTGTTGAATGTTGTCTTTGATTCCGTTCTGATTTATATTGTTTGGTTATTTGAACTCATTGGTTGGGTGTATCTGTTTTGACCAAAATAGATAGACTCCGAAAGGATAATCAACCTACCTTAACCTACCTTTGACCCGGAGAGTTGTGTTAAGTGGTTACTCGGACTGAGAGCGACCTGGAGGTAGAAAACCATGCAATAGAAATAGGATCGGATGACCGCTACTAGATTGTCTGACAAACGATTTATGTATTGGGACTAGGAGGACCATCACCTAGTTGTTAATCTTAGATATACATGTTCGGGTGCTCTGTGCTTAAATTCTGACAACGATCATAAATCTATGTCTTATGAAAGTAAACCATAATGGATTCATTTATCTCCAATGTATGTTTGTTCATCAGTTTTCCACTTCTTGGTTAGGATTATTATTTATTTGTCTTTTATCTTATAAAATTCCTTTTCAAAAACAAAACCCCCAAAAAGCTTTAGGTTAATTAAACTAGTTTAGATTAATAGTCTATAAAACTTGACCGTTCCCAGTGGTAGATACGATACCTGGACTTTCCTACACTATATTACTCACGATCAGGTACGCTTGCCTGTATATGTGGTAAGACAGTGGCTAGGCATTAGAGGTTAAAACTTGTTACGCTTTTTATATATAATAATTACCGCATCAAGTTTTTGGCGCCGTTGCCGGGGAACGGTAGTTACTAGATTTTTGATCTTTATTAGTTTGCTTAATCGATCCTTGGTTGGGAATTTATTCCCGATTAAGTTATTTGCTTTCTAGTTTAGTTTTTAATTTTTAATTTTATCTTTTACATTTTTTTGTGCTACTCCGGGTATTTGTTTTGTTTCTTTTGCAGATATGGAGGATTACGATTGGATTTCCGATGATGATGTACCGATGTGGGTACTTAGGAAACGCCAACATGAGTCAACGCTAAAAGAGTTACTTGAAAAACCCATGGCGAATCGATCATCTCTACAACAAAAGGTAAATCGTCCATATCTTAAGTGTGAGGATTTTAATAGTTCTTTAATTTTACAGGATGAGATGATGGATGAACAATCGGATGATCGGCCTTCTTGGGGATTAAAAGAACAAGATTGGGAGGACCGCATAAGGGATGTCGACTCACTTACAGAGTCTTTGCGTAAAATGAGGGAGGAATCGGAAAGAGTGCGAGAATCAATGAAGAAATCCGGATGGCTGACTCACTCTACCATTCAGCCACAAGTAAGTTGTCCAAGTTTTAAGGTTAACAGTGGTTCTAACGAAAAATGTTTACTTGGACAGGATTCGTACTCAAAGATGGAGGTGGAAGATACTTGGTTCGGGAAGGTTGTTGAACTTTCATTACAAGAAGATGCCCGACCAAATGACAAAATCGAAGAGCCTCCGACAAGAATGATAAATTCCATGGATCAACCCGTTATCGAAAAGCTTGCGCCACCAATAGAGGATTCATGGATTCAACATGAGGTAATTCCACCATGGTCCGATTCTGATGATTCTGATGATGAGTTTTCATGGCAGGTTAATACAGTGGAAGAATACCAAGATGAAGACTGCCTAGATGGAGTCGGAATTCTAATGCAAGATGATCAAGTCGAAGAATCCACACCCGAAGAAGCATCGTCGGATCAAACCCCTCCTCAACAAACGGTAAGTCCTCCATTGATTAATAAGGATGAGTCTAACAACGTGGTATCGTTTTCACAGGGTAATCCACGCACAGTTCAAGGAGTTTTGGCACAAGATCCTTTTTGGGAAGCCAGTTGTCAAAAACAGTTGGTTAACCCAACATCCCTAACGACATATTTAAAGGATCTTAGGACAAATTCGCGCAAATCTGATGTTCATTCTGCAAGGAGACATGATGAGAACCGGTATGATAAGTGGTGCGCAACTCTACCTAGTGGATCACACAAAGGGTAATCGGTAAGCCCAGGTATGTACCACTATTACCACCCTAGCTTAATTGCAAGTGAAGGGTGTTTGGTTTTAAACGAGGTTGCTTAAACCCGGAGTCAGGCTCGAGACTCATGACAAAAACAAGCGCTTCTCGGGAGGCAACCCGTGAGTTTTAAAAGTTTTTCATGCTTTTGGTGTGTTTTTAGGGTCATAGAGTGTCTTTTGATGTCTAGGATTGATAACCAAATCATTTCGGTCAAATTTTGAAGAAAGTGGACAGAAAGCATTTCGCTATCGCCAAAATAATTTTCGCTCCGCGAAACCAGGTATCCGAAAAAAAAAAAAAAATCTTCGCGGCGCGAAGCCTATTTTCGCGAACGCGAAGAGCCTTCTATGTTGAAATTTTTTTTTCTTTGTTTTCTCAAGTCCTAACTAACCCCAAAACTCTTTTTCTCTCACCAAAAGTTGATTCTTAATGTTTTTAACTTCCAATCTCTTCAACTTTAAGTGTGGGAAGACTTTGGCTTTTTCAAACATTAAGTGATAAACCATATTTTTTTATATAACGTCTCAAGCAATGGGTTTTTATTCACTTTAATGTTTTTACATAACTTGCCTGAGATGTTGCCAACATATCCCTTGGTTTTTAAAAGAAATTTATTTTTGCGTAAAAAAGGGATAAATCAAGTTTTAAGTGTGGGAACCCCATGTGGTAACAATTTTTAAAATCAAATTTTAATGGGTTCCCAATTGCATATGGTTCAATCACTAAGTGTGGGAAAACTTTTTTCAATAGTTTTCCAAAGCCCAATAGTCCAAGCCCAATGTTTCGAAAATGAGAGTTGAGATTTTATTTTTAAAAGAAGGATTTTGACTAATGGTGATGAGGATTTGGATTTTCTCGTGTTGGTTAGGCTGTTCAATAAAGTTTTTGAAATAAAGTTTCTGTCCACATTGTTTTGTAACGCGACTTGACTTGACTTGATTTTGGGTCGTCGTCCTATCTATCTTAGTTTTATTTTACATTTTTCTTTTTAGTGTGTTTTGTTTATAGGTTTTGGTGTGGTAAACCCTCGGAGTCTCATATACTTCATGAGCCGATCGTCAACTTCAAGTCTCTTAACCCGGGAAGTTTCTGTTTTCCTTTCACCTCTCTACTTGATTTTTAATGGTTGTTGCATTGAGGACAATCCAAGTTTTAAGTGTGGGGAGGGGGTTAAGTAGACTTAACTTGTTTTGATTTCTTAACCCGTGGTTTAATTGTTCTTTATCTTATACCTTTCCACTTGTGCTTTAATTGTCATTGCATTGAGGATATTGCAAATTTTAAGTGTGGAAAGGGGGTTAAGTAAACTTTTGTTTGTTTGTCCTTATTGTGCTTAATTGCTTATCTGATATGATTTGAATTATATGGCATAAATTTTTCGAAATCCATGATCTTTTCAAAACTTTTGTAGAAGTCAAAAGAGTCTTGCATATAGGATGATACTTTTTAGAGTTTTTATGAGTTTGAAAAAGTCATGTATATGCTAATTGCCATGAGTGATCGTTACTCATTCCGTTGAGAGATTGAGCCTGAATTGTTATATCTTATTCATTCTGTGAGGATGCCGACTTTGAACCAAGTAGAACTTGTCACTTTGAATGCTTGTCGAGACCACATAAGGAAAGTATGTCACCATTACACTGATAGAGGCCTTCGTTTCTAACCCTTTTAGCCTTCTTAGATAACCTCATTACAAGGTTATCTGATTTGCCTAGCCATTTTATTGAAAGTACTCATCTTTAGTACTTTATCCCTTGTAACCCCTTTGAAGCCTTAGCCTTTTCATTTCTTTACCCACTATACACTTTATCCTTTAGCCCAATTTTTATCTATCTTTTGGCTGTAGCTCAAAGTTGAGAACTTTTCATGTTTTTGGTCCGTTTTATGAATCTGACAAATAGAGAAAGGGGTTATGAAAAAAAAGAAAGAGAAAAAAAAGAGTAAAAAGCAACATAGTTGCTACTCAAAAGAAAAATAAAAAATAGAGAGCTTGAAAAGAAAAGGAAAGAAAAATAGAAAACGACTCATTCAAAAAGAAAAATCAAAAGAGTCGATGTGCTTAAAAGAAAAAAATATATCGAAGCCACAAATAAGCAATATGCTTAGGCCGATATACATGTGATAGTGATAGAAATCCCGAGCTCTAAAAATCTCAAAAGTCAGATGATTAATTTGGATCTTAAACTGATTTGTTTTCAGGTTTTTGCTACAACCCTTAGGGGGTGTTTACTTTTGACTTAATGGGCTTAATGATATAGAGAGCTTATTCGCACAGCCATGTCATAGTGTTTACTTAGAGCTTAATAGGGAGAAAAAAAATCTTATTCGCACAGCCATGGGACCTCACTTGTCCAGGTTCAGACAACAAAAAGACCATTCCTACCCTTGAAAAAACACATTCACGAACACAGCCCTAGCAATTCCCCTTTTCCCCTTGCATCCCCTCTTCAACAAATCTTTTTGCCCTAGCGTCTTCCCCTCTTCCTCTATACCCTCTCTTCTGAGTTTTCCGACGGCCGACGTTTTCCGGCGACCGACGTTTCCCGGTTACCGCGGTAGACGACCCCTCAGTCCTTAAGTATTGACTTCTACTTCCTTTTTCCATTCTCCTTCTTGAAGAACAAGGGAATAAAGATACTTGATTTGTTTCCTTTTTTTCCAATATCTGATGTGGTTTGGTTCTTGAAGAACAATTGCATAAGAAGAAGAAGAAGCATATTTGATGTTGCTTTGGTTCTTGAAGAAAAGTAGCATCTCTTATTGATGAACAAGCAGATATATTTGATGATGTTTTAGTTCAAGTTTATAGCCTCTGTTTCTATATAGATTCATAGGGTTAGTTTTAGCTTTGTGGATCAACATCAAAAAACTTTATCTGAATCGAAATTGTAGGAATTTGTTTTTCTTTTCATTTTTATTGGATTGGTTTAAACAGTGTTTTTTATATTATAAGATAATTAGATTATTATGGTTGCTGCTGACCAAAAAAAAAAATAGATTATTATGGTTTTGATGTTTAAATATTTGGGATGAATGGTAGCCTTTTTATGTTTGATGATTGAGCTTTTTTTGTTTAATTTTGATTGAACTAACATAATAATTTGTTCAAAATGTTAAAAACTGATTGAGGGGTAGTTTAGTCATTTTCATTGTTCAGACAGTTGATTCAGGTAAAAAGATAAACAACAACATATTTTTATCTAGACAGACAGATTTATCCAGACAGACAAATTTATCCATACAGACATACAGACAGGATTTGGTAAACAGCCCCTTAGTCACTTATATATATCCTTTATCCTACCCTTAACCCTTAGCCTAACGTTACAACCCTAAAGTCCTCTTGACGGTTGACAACTTTTCAGTGATGGAGATGAGATTTGGTGACAAGCATATGCGTTGGTAAGAGGTCGAGTATCAGTGTGATCACTATAAATAACATATTACCCCTTGAGCGATACACTTGATACATATTTTGTGAGGGTAAAAGGTTGAGCATGACTTTGATGACTTGTGGAGCTTTGATTGGTGTCTGAATTGTGTTTGATTTCTTGCGACTATCCTTGTTCTTTCAAAGCATGATCATAGATGGAGAATAATTTTGTCGTTATCTTTCTTATTTTATTAGATGTTTGCTTGAGGACAAACAAATCTTAAGTGTGGGAATTTTGATAACTCCAAAATTATACATATTTTACTCACATCATTTCCCCACTTTTGTCTTTATTTTGAGAGCAATTATGATACAGTTTGACTTAAAAAGGCTTGAATTTGAATATTGCAGGTTTTGGAGGCACTTTTGCAGAAAAGTAGAAAAAGAGGGAAAAAAGCGACAAAAGTGGATACTTTGTGAAGAAATGGAAAATGGCTATTTAAAATCCATTTATGATCTTTTTTTCCTTCCAAATTAATGGCTTCTGTTGGGTTTTTGTGAGATCCCTCGGATCAAACTGACTCGAGGATCATCGTGGATCTTCGAAACCTCACTGGTTCGATAAATCCCATAGGTTTAATATCCGAACTGATAAAACCCTATGCTATCAAACACACACTGATTTGATTTTAATGCGGAAGCGTTTAAGCTAAAAAAAACCTAAAAGCTTATAGATCTTTAATCAATTTAGTTCAATTATTCTTATACGGTTTTGATGGTTTACCTGGATTGCTTGAGAATTTAGTCCACCGGTGATCGACCAACGAATGTTCCTCTAGCTGAACCGAATGAAAACCCGAAGACTGGAAAACCGAATCTGGATTCCGAGGGAGGGGTGGCGGCGCCGGCAGGAGAGAGAGAGGGAGAGAGAAACTGAAACTGATTTTTGTTGGTTGAAAAGCTTAATTTTTCCTCAACCCATAAGCCTTATTTATATGGAGGAAAAATACAGTTTGAATAGGATTCAGTTTCCATATAGTAATTATCTCAAATCTTTCTCCCTTTTAATTACTGGAAAAGAATTTGCTTATGATAATTCTATATATATATATATATATTTATCTAATATATATTACTTATTAATTAACTATTATATATTTATCCTATCTAATAAATATATAATGTAACTAATTAATTAATAACCCTCCAACTTTGGGATTTCTGACTGCAATTACCCAATTGATTTATAATTCACTATTATAAATCCTAACTCTCCATTTCCGGGTTTCATTTAACTTATTCGATTTATAGGTCCTCACAGGTGTGACCCTCAAGTGTCTTGTAACATTGGATGTGTAATTACCTGGTTTGTCAACTCTGCACATAATTCCTAACAGACTCCCACTTGTGCAAGTTGGCAATACCGCCTTGATTACACGGACCTAAGGAGGCCCTAGACAGGCACTTAGGCTGACCAGGTTACAAGAACTCTTATACCCAGACCGGTGATATAAACATTCCGTAAGGAAATAGTATCTATGAAACTACTATTCATTGATTGGGTATATCTTGGCTTTTCCCTTTGCATCACGATATTTCATCTGTGAGTATGAGCTTGGAAAGTGTCAACTTTAAATACTCAAGATTCTGTTTTCTTGACTATCCGACTTTTACTGATAGGTAAACGACAAAGAACTAATCAGTTCGTTTGGGCATGGCCATGCACTTCATCAGTATACTCAGTCAGTCAAGATGGGCCCAGAAATATCTCTCTTTAAAGAAGAGGTGCAAATCCCATCTTGCATATCCGCCTTTAATACCACGGCTTCTGCTGAATTTAGTTACGCCCTTTATAGCTACCCTGTTACGGCGTAGCGGTTGAGTGCACTAAGTGTTCAGCAGTCCTCATGACATCAAATCAGATACCTCAGGTGATAGGGACAACCACTGTGAGACTTACTTATGACTGATTCCAAGAAGTAAACTCAACTGCGGATCACGTCCGATATTTGCTACTCTATCAAATATCTGTGCAACTTTTAGTCTACAACGCTTGCAGCTGTTATTCAGCAACTGATCATAACTACCTAAAAGTTCACAATGACTTTAACATCTTATCACGTTCCCACAATGATAAGTTGTCACGGACAAGTTTTGAATGAAAACTGGAAACTAGTTTCATTCCTGGATTATAAAACATGCAAAATGTAAAAGTGATAAAGAAATTAATTTTGCATAGTCCACATTACACGCTGTAATAATAACAAAATTAAATATCTTTTCTTTAATAACTTTCATAATATCTATTTAACGTTTGTTAAATATTGGTCTAAAATGAAGTATCACCTATCTTCAGTTTAAACCCTTTGATTAAAGTTTACCATTTTAATCAAAGTGATAACCAAATAATACAAGTTTGATATTGTCTACTTGTATCTGCTAATCATTGTTTTGCAAACACTTTTATAAACAATAATTAGACTTCTATCATATTCCATGAACTTGGAGACCTGGAATGACTACCAGTTCCTGAATATGTAAGACTGAACTGCAACTTTCCATTTTACCTTGCTGGTAAATTCATTGGAATTCTTATATTTAATCCAACAGTTTAATTATTGATTTAAAAGTCAATCTTTATTTTGTTTCAGAGATCTTGAAACTTTTATCTTTTTGATTATAAGGTATATCTTATGAATTTTCATCCTACCTGGATCTTAAATTCCGAGATATGTTGAATCAATAATTGTATCTTTTATTCTTTATCTTAGACTAGATAGAGAACAAATTTTGGGCTTCCACTAACCTATATGAAAACTGATTATTACTTAAAATTCACTATTGAACTTAGTCAAAGCTTTGATTAGTCAATTCTATTTTAAGTAATACACTTGAGAATTTTATCTACAAAACTTAACTGGATTTTATTAAATCCTAATTCCAAAACTTGGAATTTTCCTAGTTTTATAAATACTGTTATTAACCCAGATTCTCTTCTAAACATTTGAATAATCATTTCATAATCTTACTCATAAATGTTTTACTTAGAAACCATAATCTTTTGGTTTCTAACAGTTTTCATATAAATTACTTCAATTCAACAAAACTATTGAAGTAATATTTCTAGTGTAACAGGCAATATCTAGGATCTTATTTTAAATCAAGTCAAAAACTTGACTTTGTGAGATTTAAAATTCCACGCATATCAGATATTTATTCAAGACAATAACTTATAAAATTCAAAACCATTAAATAAATTATAAGCATTAAAAAGTAACCATAAAACAACTGTTTAAAATAAAATTGTCTTGAAAAACATATATCTAAAAATGAGCTTCTATCTTGATCCTTGCAATTCTCGGGCACATCACTTCTGACCACCTGCAATAGTCATTTGCTCTAGGTATCAGTACACTTGTAAACTAACAAGTAAGAAGTGACAAACTAAAGCAATCATAAATATCTGAGGTTTACATACCTGCTTCATGACGCTTTGGGCAGTTCTGCCTCCAGTGACCGACCTCATTGCATGTGAAGCAGCGGTTCTCAGTCCTAGCTTTATTTGGCTTAACTTTCTTGCCCTTGCCCTTGCCTTTGCCTTTCTTGGGTGCACTCTGGATGGCCTGGACTGGTCCTTTTCCTTTGCTGGTGCTAGCATGCCCATTTTTCTTTTTCACCCCTCCGCCTTTTACCATCAAGACATCCTTGGTCTTGCTCTTGTTCCCCATATTCAGTTCAGCTGTCTTAAGCATGGAGTGTAATTCTGCTATTGACTTCTCCATGTTATTCATATTGTAATTGACTACAAAGGGCCTGTAGTCTTCTAACAGTGAATTGAGTATGGTATCTGTTGCTAGCAGCAACGGAACCGGATGACCTAGCCTCTCCAGATGATCTAAGTGCCGTTTCATTTTCATGACATGGTCACTTACTGATGTCCCTTTTATCATCTTGCACTCATTAAATGCTTTTGTAGCATCGTAACGTTCTGTACGAGCCTGAGTCTGGAACATGTCCCTCAGCTGACGGATCATGTCATAAGCATTTGTATTTATGAGCCCTGCTTGCAGATCTGGGCTCATTGTTGCAAGCATGAGACAGGCAACATCCAGTAGATCATCTGAGTGCTTCTTGTGGGTATTCCTAGCAGCAGCCGGAGCATTTGCCAGAGGTGCCTCCCCAAGAGGCTCTTCAAGGACATACCATTTCCTCTCATGCCTGAGTACAATCATCAGATTGCGCTCCCAGTCAAGGAAATTAGAGCCGGTCAACTTATCCTTCTCTAGGATAGAGCGGAGGGAAAGATTGTTAGTGCTGGTAACAGTGCTTGCCATTTACACAAATTAAAACTTTTGGTCTTTAGCAACTGTAAATAGATTAAATTCCAATAAATATCAATAAACCCTTAAATGATCAATTTATTGGACTAGGATCCTTATTTCATACGTCCTAATGTGCGGATTGTTCTTGCTCCACCAGGCCCGTATTTATTTCGGTAGGTAAGGACTTTTACCAATCATATCTACCTGATATGACTCCTAGATCTTTTCGAGACCACGCTAACTAATTGTGCATGTTTCAGTCCCTCTAAGTACATTTTGGCCTGGTACCTCCCGGTGAACTTAATAGTACCAAAATAGATCTCACCATTTTGGGGACCTGATCACTATACTCTGGCCGGTACCACCCGGAGATAATTCGCAGAGTTATGTAACCCCTCCAGCTTCAGTTTGAACACGGACGTTGAATGTGTGATCACTTACAACGCTTGTGTACTTTATGCCGAAGGTGCCCCTAGATGGGTTGCACTACTGATCTATGATTTTCGGGGTTTTGAAAAACTTTATTTCCAGGATTTTTGTCAAAATATAATTTTGGAAAAACTGATTGTCATAAAGGCTACTGATGTTTTAAACTGACTGTTTTAAACATACATGCTATTTAAAATCAACTGTTTTAAAATCACTTACTAATTAAAACTAACTGTTTTAATAGCACACCTGGTTGATTAAAACTAACTGTTTTTGTCAACTTGCCTTTTATATGAAACAATCATCTATAGGTTTTAAAACTACCGTTTTGTTAAAAGTTCCGAAAACTAGTAATTAAAAACCTATATCTATATTTGTGATATAACCTAGTTTTAAAACAACCTCTCTATTTAAAACTTCTAACATGCAAGATATCACAAATAAACATTCAACTATGTAATAACAATTAATCACATAATAGCCAATTATAGTTTTTGCCAACGTTTGTTTCCTAGGGTCCAATAATGACCTATTTTATTAAAAGCTTCAAAACTTGCGTAGCTCCCACTGGCCTCGCCATGTTTGTTAGTACTCCGGTAAGAGGAAGAACTTTAGCAGCTCCCACTGGCCTCACAATCCCCGAAAAACATAACATCTATCCTAAGGTCATTATTACATAAGGGGTTGTAAATGGCACGCAGGCCTCCCCGTAAATATGTCAAGGGTCTAAGTTGGCAAAAATCTATATTAGGCATATATATATACTCAAACTGAGATGCATATATAGAATTCAAGCAATCACGCAATTATATATGAATCATAAATAAACAATATAATAAAAGCTAGAAATAAACCTAGATCCGTTAAAATTATCTCGTCTCAATTATCGCAAAACTTGGTTTTATAACCGATTCGAAAAACAAACTGTTTTATGAACCAAAATATTTTAAACTGAAAAACGGTTTTTACTTAAAACTGAGACTTATAAACAATAAATCCTATTTTAAAACTAAAACCATTTTATCTAAAAATATCAACCTTTTACCCAAAAATATCGAAAAACAGGTATTTCGAACTAACTGGTCGAGATACACAATACTGGCCCTAAAACTGTATCTAGATTCGACCAACTGATCAAATACAATACTAGGCCTATTTGGCTATTAACTATTCGGCTTATAAAATTTTTTTAATGAAAAACTAAAGCAATTTTATAAAATAAAATTACTTGAATAAGTTAATCTGGGTAAGTGGGTCTAAAACCAACAAAACTTATTTGGGCCACAAACTTGGTCCAAAAACTGGGCTTATAGGCCTATTACCAAACTGGTAATCTTGGGCCTTTAGGGTTTCGCGATTTGCTCGAAAAACTATTGAGGATCGAAAAATCCTAATCCCGTCTTATCGCTACGGGTTTCGAAAAACAATCGATACCAATCCGATGATAGTAACAAACGGTCACCCTTTGATTGGTTTCATGACGGCGAAGGTAAACAACCACAGCCACCGTTGGTAGCTCGACGACGATGGCAATCGGCCATCACCGCCGTCGACTTTCGGGAAAACAAACAACACCATCGTTGCCAACCATCGCCGTGTGGATCGCATTCCACCACCGCGGCTGCCATCATCGACAACACCGTCGATTGGTGGTTGATTGTTGTCGGCGAGCAAGATCAAAAACACCCCCACCGCCGTTCGGTGATAGCGGCATCGGCCACCATCGCCGTTCGGCGGTTTAGCCGTCGTCGATCAACATCATCGATCACCACCACACTGGTGGCGATCGATCATCGCCGCTCCTGGGATTCGCCCTCGCCACCGTCGACGTGGGTGGCGTGGCAGTTAGCAATCCGCAACCCGGCCACAGACGGGTGCGGTGTGGGCTGTTGATTAACCACTACTCGCCACCGTTACCATCGCCTAGGCATGGCCACTACGGCAACCGGCGAATGGTTCGGTTCGGCCGAGGTTCGATTTGGCCACCATAGCGATCGGTAGCAGCAGCGGTTGCCGCCACCGCCGATTGGTGGTTCGACGTTCGGAAAGACCACGACCATCACCACCGAACTGGTGGTGTTACGCACGGCTGTGTGCCGCCAGTTTCGATGAACCACCACCATCTGTGGTCGGTTTTGAACATCGATTGCCGCCGTGGCCATCGCCTTGGCTTGACCGGCGATTGGCGTGGAAAAAAAAAACGGCCACCACCACCGTCGCTGGTGGTGCGACTCGACAGCCCACGCCGCCGCCACCAATCGGGTGGTGCGGCTCGGTGGTTGATAGCGATAGCCGACGCCGCCACCACCAATCGGGTGGTCCGGCTCGTCGCTCGTGTGGTGTGATTTTACAGCCGGCGATCGGCCTGGCGGTCCGGCCGGCTAACTGCCGCCGTTCCACCGCCGAGCGTCGGTTGGGTGTTCTTGGTGTGTTCGAAGCGATTAAGCGATAAAAAAAACTTTATATAAAACTAAAACGAGAATTAAACGAACAATTTTAACGGATCAAACGAGTTAAATAAATTAAAACGAACAAACCGTGGCTCTGATACCACTGTTGGGTTTTTGTGAGATCCCTCGGATCAAACTGACTCGAGGATCATCGTGGATCTTCGAAACCTCACTGGTTCGATAAATCCCATAGGTTTAATATACGAACTGATAAAACCCTATGCTATCAAACACACACTGATTTGATTTTAATGCAGAAGCGTTTAAGCTAAAAAAAACCTAAAAGCTTACAGATCTTTAATCAATTTAGTTCAATTATTCTTATACGGTTTTGATGGTTTACCTGGATTGCTTGAGAATTTAGTCCACCGGTGATCGACCAACGAATGTTCCTCTAGCTGAACCGAATGAAAACCCGAAGACTGGAAAACCGAATCTGGATTCCGAGGGAGGGGTGGCGGCGCCGGCAGGAGAGAGAGGGAGAGAGAAACTGAAACTGATTTTTGTTGGTTGAAAAGCTTAACTTTTCCTCAACCCATAAGCCTTATTTATATGGAGGAAAAATATAGTTTGAATAGGATTCAGTTTCCATATAGTAATTATCTCAAATCTTTCTCCCTTTTAATTACTGGAAAAGAATTTGCTTATGATAATTCTATATATATATATATTTATCTAATATATATTACTTATTAATTAACTATTATATATTTATCTTATCTAATAAATATATAATGTAACTAATTAATTAATAACCCTCCAACTTTGGGATTTCTGACTGAAATTACCCAATTGATTTAAAATTCACTATTATAAATCCTAACTCTCCATTTCCGGGTTTCATTTAACTTATTCGATTTATAGGTCCTCACAGGTGTGACCCTCAAGTGTCTTGTAACATTGGATGTGTAATTACCTGGTTTGTCAACTCTGCACATAATTCCTAATAGCTTCCTCCCAAAGAAAAGATCCATCAAATCTGGAATATTCCAGAATCCTTCCAAGTCAGTTGCTTCCTCTCTAAGAAAATATCTGATTAGATTTGGAAGAGATTTCAGTTCCAGATTATTCCGGAAAGTTCCAGCATTCTCCATCAAATTGGAAGACTTCTTCCCAAAGCAGGATCTTCAGCATTTAAGGAAAAGATGATCAAATTGAAGATTTTGGAGATTCAGTTGCCGTTTCGCGCCGCCAAGCTGCCCATTTCGCGCCGCTAAAGAAGTCGATGGAAATCCGGTAGATGGAGTTACCCGTTTAGCGCCGCCAAACTTGCCGTTTCGCGATCGCCAAACGGGGTCTGCCGAGTTTATTATAAATTAAAGCCTAGGGTCATTCAGTTCTATTCATTCAATATTATTCAGTTTTCTGTAATTCTCTCATAGTTCAGTAGTTAGGTTAGATGTGTTGGGAACCGTAGGCACTAACGGTGCGCAGCGGATAACAAAAACGATTCCCAAAAGCCGGATCCAACTTAAACCTAATAGATACAATCAAGAGAGTTTGATGATTTACCTTTACGCGAATAAAAATCCGGAATGCGAGCAGGGGGTACACCGCTACTGACACCACGCGAGAGGGTTGCTAGACCACCGTGACTGATCGGAAAAATCCGATCGATGTGTGAGAGAGAGGGGAGCCGACGGCTTCTTATGAGAGAGAGAGAGAGAGAGAGAGAGTAGTTTTTGTGTGTAGGATTAATCAACTGATAAAAAACTTTTAAACCTTTAAGCCTTTATTTATAGATATAGATAATGCAGTGTTTGTATCTGATTATAATTCCTTTTATAATTATCTCTTATTAATTAATTCCTTAATTAATTAATTACTTAATTAATTAATTTACTGATTAATTAATCTAACAAATAATTATTAATCTTATAATTATTTATTTCTCTCTTCTCAATTATCTCTTACACACAAATGTTCTCAATTAGGTGTGCAGCGGTGTGACCTACTAGTGTCTTATAACATTGGACATGGTTAACATTGTTAATGTCTCGCATACAATCCTAACAGACTCCCACTTGTGCTAGACATGTAACTGTACTGTTACCATTAGGCTAAGGAGATCCCTAGCCAGACACTTAGGTTTACCAGGTTATAAGATTTCTTATATCCAGAGATACAATTCACGCTTGAATTTGTACACAAGTTCATTCCTTTTGCACACGATATTTCTAAAATGATTTTGAGACATGGAGTGGAGGATTCATTTCTCAAAAATAAGTATTTCTTGACTCTGATTCAGATTGCCTGCAGTAACGGATATTACTAAATAACGACTGTTATTCTATCCGAGCGTGGCCACGCGTTTTCTGCCAATCTTAATCGTCAAGGGGCCTGGAAATATCTCTCTTTTGAAAGACGTGCAAATCCCTTCTTGACTACTTGCATTTGGATCCACGTCTTCCACTGCATCTAGTCACGTCCCGTATGGCCGCCCTGTTACGGTGCAACGTTAGGACGTGCTAAGAGTACAGTAGTCCTCATGTTCCCAAACCAAGTATCTCAGGTCTAAGGACAACCTATCAAGTCAATGCTTATGACTGAGGCTCCATGAAGCAGACCTGATACTGGTCACTTCCAATACTCAAGCACTCTGATGAGTATCTATAAACACTTGGTCACATCACTTGTGCTTTTATTCTCTACTTCGAATAAATCATCAAGTATTTATAATAACGTTAAACTCCCTATTGAAATTCCCATTTCAATAAGTGGCTACGGAAATTTAGATTTCATACAAGACTTTGTAAGATCATGGATATGTTAAATATGCGAAAATAGTTAATTTAAAACAATCATGAATTAAAACCTCCATTTATTTCCATTAAGAACTTTACATGATTGCATTGTTCTAAATTAAACTATAGTAATAATTAATAAACTAAAACTAGCTACTGGCGTCCAGGTACTGCATCCCAATGGAATTTGCATGCGCCTCATGCTTCACCCTTGCTAGTGGTTTTGTCAGCGGATCTGCGACATTGTTTTCTGTTGGAATCTTGCATATTCTCACATCTCCTCTTCCGATGATCTCTCGGATAAGGTGATATTTTCTGAGCACGTGTCTTGACTTGTGATGCTCTCTAGGTTCCTTTGCTTGCGCCACGGCTCCTGAGTTATCACAGAATATATCGATCGGTCTAGAGATACTGGCAACCACTCTGAGATCCGACAGAAAATTCCTTAGCCAGACAGCTTCTTTTTGCAGCATCAGATGCTGCAATGTACTCCGCTTCCATGAGATCGCGCCTCCGTTTAGGGTGAAAACGTACCCTGACTGTGATCTAAAATCATCTCTGTCGGTCTGGAAACTAGCGTCATAATAACCGTTGACACTAATTTCATCCTCAGAACCTCCAAAGACCAAGAACATATCTTTTGTTCTTCTCAGGTACTTGAGAATGTTCTTGACAGCCACCCAATGAGGTTCTCCTGGATTCTGTTGATATCTGCTCGTAACACTTACTGAGTAAGCAACATCGGGCCTAGTACATAACATTGCATACATAATCGATCCAATTGCTGATGCATATGGAACCGATTTCATCTTGTCCTGATCTTGACTAGAAACAGGACATTGTGTTTTACTTAACACTATGCCATGTTGCATCGGGATAAATCCTTTCTTGGATTCATCCATCCTGAATTTCTTCAGGATTTTGTCAATATACGTACTTCGGCTAAGTCCGATAAGCCGCCTAGATCTATTTCTGTAGATCTTTATGCCAAGTATATAAGCGGCTTCTCCAAGGTCTTTCATCTGGAAACATCTGCTTAACCAACTCTTTACACTCTGTAAAGTTGGTACATCGTTTCCTATGAGTAGAATGTCATCTACGTACAAGACCAAGAAGGTTACTATGCTCCCACTGAACTTAGTGTAGACACACGGCTCGAACTCACTTTTGGCGAAACCAAATTCTTTGATTCGCTCATCAAAGTGTAAGTTCCAGCTTCGAGATGCTTGCTTTAATCCATAAATGGATTTTAGCAATTTACACACCTTATTAGGATTCTTAGGATCTTCAAACCCCTCTGGTTGTTCCATATAGACGTCTTCTATTAACTTTCCGTTTAGAAAGACTGTCTTGACGTCCATTTGCCAGATCTCGTAATTAAAATACGCTGAAATGGCCATCAGAATCCTAATTGATTTTAACATGGCCACTGGCGAAAAGGTTTCATCATAGTCGATACCATGAGTTTGCGTGAACCCTTTTGCGACCAGTCTGGCCTTGAAAGTGTGTACATTCCCATCCATGTCGGTTTTCTTCTTGAAATCCCATTTGCGTCCAACAGCTCTACAGTGTTGTGGCAAATCAGTCAACTCCCAAACTTGGTTGTCGTACATCGATTGCATCTCGGCCTTCATGGCTTCCTGCCATTGTTCAGACTCATTGCCTGACACAGCTTCTCCATAGGATGTTGGTTCATTCAAGTATCCGCTGTCCTGAGAGACTAGAAACCCAAGATACCTATCTGGTTCTTGTCTTACCCTACTGGATCTGCGAAGGTCCTGTGTTTGCACTTCCTCAATCGGTTCTGATTGAGGTTCAACATTTTCATGTTGAATTTCTGGCTCAACAATTGGTGTAGTGTTTTCTTCGTCTACTACCTGTAGATCTACATCCTTTCTGGTTTTCCCAGAACTGAGAAACTTTTCTTCCAGAAATTTTCCATTTCGAGCAACAAAAACTTTGTTCTCTTCAGGGTTGTAGAAGTAATATCCCATGGTGGTCCTGGGATATCCAACGAAGAAACACTTGTCGGATTTGGGCTTGAGTTTTTCTGAGGTAGGTCTTTTGACGTAAACCTCACAACCCCAAATCCTTAGAAAAGATATATTGGGTTTCTTACCCTTCCATAGCTCGTATGGTGTCTTTTCTACGGACTTTGTTGGCGCTCTGTTCAGTATATGTGCTGCTGTTTCGAGCGCATGTCCCCAGAATGACATTGGCAGCGTAGAGTGACACATCATCGATCGTACCATGTCAAGTAAAGTACGATTTCTCCTTTCTGACACACCATTCATTTGAGGTGTATACGGAGGTGTGAGTTGGGATACAATCCCACACTCCATCAGATGATTGTCAAACTCATCACTAAGATATTCGCCTCCGCGATCCGACCGCAAAAACTTGATCTTTCTGCCAAGTTGATTCTGTACTTCATTCTGAAATTCTCTGAATCTTTCAAAGCTTTTGGATTTATGTCTCGTAAGGTAGACATAACCATACCTACTGAAATCGTTAGTAAAGGTAATGAAGTACCGGTATCCTCCTCTTGCCACATGACTAAATGGTCCACACACATCTGTGTGAATTATTTCTAACAAGTCAGTAGCCCTTTCATTTTCTTTGTTGAAAGGTTGCTTTGTCATTTTGCCAGATAAACAAGACTCGCAATTATCAAAAGGTTTATAATCGAAAGTGCCAAGAAAACCTCCTTTTAGGAGTAGTTCAACGCGTTTCTTGTTTATGTGGCCCAAACGACAATGCCAGAGGTAAGTCTGATCCTCAATGTCTTTGGATCGTTTACTTATATGATAGATTTCACTACTGTTGTCTTGTAGATTTACTGTATATAGACCATTCACAGGTGTTGCTTTAAAATAGAAAATATTATTTTTAAAGACATAAATCATTTTATAATCATATTTGTAATAAAAACCTTGGTCTACTAACAAATCAAAAGACAAAACATTCTTAATCATGTTTGGAATATAATAACAATTATCCAGTTCCAAAACTAGACCCGAGGGTAAACTAAGACTATAAGATCCTACAGCTTCAGCTATCAGCGGAGTGCCTTCGCCAACTCGTAGGTTCGAACGGTCCTTCCTCAAAGTCTTTCTTCTAGTGAATCCCTGTAAATGATTACAAATGTGGTTACCACTGCCTGTATCAATTACCCATGATTCATAAGAAGTGATTAAGCAATCTATCATAAAGATACCTGGAGCATCGGGTAAACCGATCTCTATGTGGTCGATATTCATCGAGTGCTCACAAATATCCTTGCTACCGCATTCTGGGCAACTCAGATCCCCAGCTCATCAATCCAATCAGTATCCATGAGATCAGCAGGTGCTGGCTTCGGCTCTAGACTGGCCAGAATGTTCTCATGTAGTGCTGCCACGTCAGTCTTTGGTTCTTTCAGTAAGCACTAGCTGTGTCACATATCTCCTTCGGGAGCGAATACCATATGAGATACACTAACTCTTCCTGAGTCATCTTGTACCCTAAACGTGTCAAGCATTTAAAGAGCCTTCTCATTTCCATAAGATGGTCTTTAACTGACTGGTCCTTTTTCAGCTTTAGTTGAAGTATCTCTTTCATGATTAGAAGCTTGCCTGTATGTCTATAGAAACCTAACTGGCTTTCTATATCTTTCACGACCTCGTGGCAGGATTTATCTCTTAATCTATCCGCGAACTCGGATGATATAGAGAAAATCCGAATTGACATGACATCCGATTCATCCGCCATGTACTTAAAGTACTGAGTAAATTCCTCTTCAGGAGAATTACTCTTAGGTCGTGATACAGGTTTTTCTAGAACGTAAAACTTACCCTGTGCACGCAAGATATTATCAGGGTGCATTTTCCAAACTGGAAAATTTTGTCCTGTAAGTTTCCATTTTCCATTGATGAGTCGTAGTGATTCCTCAGGGGTATAGAAGGGGATTACAGAAAAAGACATCTACAATAAAGAATAAAATTCCAATTTTAGTTTATAATTATAAAAGACTTCTAATAAATTATTACCCTCGAAATAAATTTATTAGACTAGAATCCATATCTCATATGTGTCGGGAAGCATGTGATCATGTCAAACCGACTCATGTGATCTATGGTAGGTAAAAAACTATACCAATCGCATTTTAATTCGAAAACACGATTTCTAGATCGTTGGGACATCGGATATTTAATCCGTACATATTTAGTCCCTCTAGTGCATTTTGGCCCGGTACCACCCGGTGAATAAATAATTACCAAAATAGACTGCACCACCCGGGACCTGGACAAACCCTGGCCGGTACCACCCGAAGATAATTCGCAGAGTTTTATCACCCTCCAGTTTCGGTTTGAACACGGGCGTTCATAGTGTGTTCACTTACAACGCCCTATGTACCTTACACCGGAGGTGCCCCTAAAGTGGGTTGTACTTACTAATCTATGATTTTGATAAGGGTTAAAATTGCCAGTTTTCAAAAGCTTGGATCCAAACACAAACTGTATTTGTATCCAAAACATTTAATTTTAAAAACGTTTATATTTAATTTAAAAGGAAATTACGTAACTAAACAACCACGCAATTCATATAACTATTAAATATAAACAACCACACAATTAAAACATGTCATAGTCAAAAACCCTTAAACTATGTCGTTTTGTGAGCCAACACAAAATGACGGTCTTATCCCTAGGTGAAAACATAAAACTTGATCTTCTCGGCGCTCCCACTGGCTCCAAGCTCCATGGTTGTCTCCTTGGCTCCGTCTTCAATTCTCGGTTTATTTACTATTCTAATATTACATATAATCGGGTTGTAAATGGCACGCATGCCTCCCGTAACCAACGAATAAATAAAATATACACACATTCACCAAAACATAACCACGGGTCAAAGGGTTTGACTATGACAACTAAAACAAAAATTTAACTAAATTTTATTAATTTAATGAAATAATCCCTAGGGTTTCATACCCATCTGGCTTAATGCCTTAACCAACGCAACCTAACTAAACTGATTGCGAATAGAAACAACTTTCATCACTAGTCGTTGTTCGCAGCGCGAACTGATGGTTTACAGTCACCGGTGACGATGACGGCAAAAATAGCCACCACCGCCACCGTCCCGATCACCATCACCATCACCGGCGACCATGTTGCCACCGTCAAACCACCGGCAACAGCAGCGGTTTAGCACTGCCGCCACCGCCGTGGTTGACGCACAACAACATAGCCGCCACCACCTTCATGACAACAGCGGCGATAGCCACTGCCGTCGATCGGTGGCGCGAGAGCTCTTCGATGGCCATCACTACGATCGAACTTGTGCATTTTTCACGTTTTTTCGCCTTTTTTCGTACTTTTCCGTTCCACGGCCTCCAAATCCTACATAAGCAATAATAAGCTCATTTGGTGAGTGAAATGATCATAAACGGGTGAGAAATGGGGTAAAGTCATACAATTAACCTCAACCAAAACATGTATAATTTTGGTGTTATCAAAATCCCCACACTTAAGCTTTGATTGTCCTAAATCAAAAGACTAAAAGATAAGAAAGATAACTCCAAAATTATCTCTACCCAAGATCATCCAAGAGAACAAAGAATACTCACACAATCGAACACACAAACAAGACTCGTCAAGCAATCGGATACCAAGATCAACCTTTCACCCTCACATAGTATGAATAATCATGTAAAGTGTATCTCTCGGGGTAAAAGTGTATATGTAAGTGATCACACCAATACTCGACTAATTCCCGCATGCATAAGCTTGTCACCAAATCTAATCTCCACCACTGAGAAGTTGTCAACCGTCAAGAGGACTTTAGGGTTGTATCGTTAGGCTAAGGGTTAAGGGTGGATAAAGGATATATAAGTGACTAAGGGTTGCAGCAAAAACCTGAAAACCAATCAGTTCAAGACCCATATTAATCATCTGACTTTTGAGATTTTTAGAGCTCGGGATTTCTATCACTATCACTTTTATATCGGCCTAAGCATATTGCTTATTTGTGGCTTCGATATTTATTTTCTTTTAAGCACATCGACTCTTTTGATTTTTCTTTTTGAATGAGCCGGTTTCTATTTTTTTTCAAGCTCTCTATTTTTTCTTTCTTTCTTGAGTAGCAACTATGTTGCTTTTTACTCTTTTGCTTTCTCTTTCATAATCCCTTTCTCTATTTGTCAGATTCATAAAACGGACCAAAAACATGAAAAGTTCTCAACTTTGAGCTACGGCCAAAAGATAGATAAAAATGAATAGGCTAACGGATAAAGTGTATAATGGGTAAAGAAATGAAAAGGCTAAGGCTCAAAATGGTTACAAGGGATGAAGTACTAATGATGAGTACTTTTCAATCAAAGGCAAGGCAAATCAAATAACCTTATGATGAGGTTATCTGACGAAGGCTAAAAGGGTTAGAAACGAAGGCCTCTATCAGTGCAATGGTGATAAATACTTCCCTTATGTGGTCTCGACAAGCATTCAAATGACAAGTTCTACCTTGGGTCAAAGTTGGTATTCCTCACGAAATAAATAACAATTAAGGCTCAATCTCTCAAAGGAATTGGGTGAGGCACTCATGGTAATCAGTATTCCAAGGCATCCTTTACTCAACTAATCCTATTCAGTGTTCTCCTATGCAAGCAACTCAGTCTCAAAAACAATCTCAGATTTCGAAAAAATTGGGGTCAAATCTCAAAGGAAAAAATTGGGGTCAAATCTCAAAGCTTTCAAAAATTTGAAAAACGACACACCAAAAGCAAAAAGTGAACCCATTTAAACAGATAAGTCTACATAACCCCCTCCCCACACTTAAATTTTGCAGTGTCCTCAATGCAATAATCAAAACAATTATGGAGTAATTGGGAAAAAGAGAAACTTCCCGAGTTATGTGACGAAATCTGTTCTGATCTGAGAGAGTGTTCCAAGTATCGTACTCGATTCAAAGATCATAGATCGCTGTATCTACTACCAAAAAGAAAAAGAAAAAGTAAAAACGAACTAATAAAATAAACCAAACTAAAGCAATTAAAAGAGTACTTAAAATCCTAAACAAACCAACAAAAAATAAAAAGTTGTCCAAACAAACCAAACACAAACAAAGCAAAATAAAATTGTCTTAAACAACCATATCGAATGAGAGAGATAAAAGAGAGATCAATAAGGGCCACGAGGTTGGTTTTGCCAATCCTAGTAAGTTGGGTAACCGGGCGGAGCATCCTCGGAGTATGGCCAAAAAGGTGATGGAGCATACGCGGTATTCGGTTGAATACCGAAATGAGAGGCCATCTGGTTCATCGCTCCACTTTGCCAGTTGGCTTGGTGAAGAGCCTCCACGGTGTTGTACTCCACATGTTGATGATGACGGCCATAAGATAACGACATCTCCGAGAGTCGGTTACTCAAGTCTTGGTAACCCGAATACGCCGTCCATTCCGTCGGTTGTTCTCTCGCATTCGTCCCACTTGTTCCACCGGTCTCATGCGTGCTTCTCGGTGCTCTCCTTGCTTGACTCCTCGTCTCAACAACTCGAGGATCTCGAATCCACACGTTCTGGTCCCGACCAATCATATGCTCCACCGCCGCTTTCCCCATACCTCGGAGTTGGTCCATGTCAATCAACCCCATCTCGCCAAGAACAGTCATCGAGGCAATGGCACCATTGGTTAAAATACCGAAGTGCTTGGCCAAGAGCGTCATGTACTGGCCACCAACCAATCGGCTACCCTCTCGATAACCACTCGCCTTAGCGAGTTGAACGGCGATGAGATACGGAGCATTCGGATACTTGTCCTCCGTAGAAAGCTGCTCAAGAAGCCAAAGATCGTACACAGAAACTTTTTCCTCGCTCGAGGAACGAGCATTCACCGCGTGAATAAGCATGCAGTGTAGAAGTCGGTCTGACGAAGTAAGAAAGCCTTTCACCTTGAGATTACCACCATATTCACCTTTACCAAGAATCGCCCAAGCCAACTGAGGATCGAAACCGTCCGGCCTCTTTGCGGTCGCCCACATGTACTCAACGAATCCGGGAGCATCCACTTCCGCTTGGGTATATATCCCCAAGGCGACGGCAAATTCTACCAACGAAAGTGATCTCCAAACTCCCCCGAGTCGGAAAGTTATACACGACTGATAGAACTCCTCAAGGGCCTTGATTGCATCAACACGGAACGTGGCCACAAACTCAAAGATAAGCTCGCGGTAGAGGGTCTCGGAAATGTCGAAGACTCGTTCCCATGCATGGTAAATATAGTACTCGGTGCCATCTTCATCGTAGGCGTGCTTTTCGAAAGTCGCCTTGATTTCGTTCTCAACCCCCATAGATCTAAGGAGGTTCCAGTCGACTCTCCTCGGTATCAAAACTTGACGGGTGAGAAGCCGGTTAACGGTATCCCAGTATTCCTCCCGTTTCGGAGCGTTCAAAGTTGGGTCATTCATGAAATAGGTGAAAACGTGCCCCCCATCTGGTGCACGGAAGTTGGTTACGGTGGAAGTTGACGAGCGGGTTCTTTGTCTCTACAAAACCCAAATACCATTGTCTTAGAAACTTTTGAGCAATATACACAAGACAAGGTTCAATCATATCAAAGCTTAACGAGACAAAACTTCCACGACTAAAAAGTTCAACTAGCAAGTGCGTTCATGAAAACCAAGATCAAAGGGGATGTGGAACATCCCCACACTTGAACTTTTAGTCCAACTTCAATTACAACTAATCTAGCTCTCTAAACAAGAATGGGGGATTTTGATGTCATCAAAATCCCCACACTTATCATCAAAGCACAATTACTAGATTAAACAATCAAAAAGCATGCTAAAGTAGAATCTCAATCACAATATAGTGCATGCATCAATCAATAAGCTCTAACAATCAATGGTGTATCAAGAACAATGTCAAATTCATATAAGCATACAAACACCATTGATGCCCAAAACAAGATCCAATCCTTCCAAATCAAGCTAATTTCATGAAATTAAAGTTAGGAAACATACCTTGTTTATGGTGAATGATGAAATTGAAGCTCAAGAAGGTCGGATTTCGCAAAGACGTGAGAGGGGTTCGCGGCGCCTAAGAGAAATTAGGGTTGTGTTCTTTTGAAAAAATGAGAAAAGAGGGTTAAAAACCCGTCTGCACTGGTTTGGCGTCGCCAAACTAGTATTTTCGCGTCGCCAAACAGGCGGTTTCTCGAAAAATAAACCTAGTTTTTAAAAGCTTCGCGTCGCGAAACGGCCCCCTCGCGTCGCGAAACGGCCTCCTCGCGTCGCGAGATTCGAAATTTTTTACCTGTACCAAGCCTGACCAACCTCTCGTCGCCAAACTTGAAAACTGGCGATCGCGAAATGCCTTCTGTTTCCAACTTTTCAAAAATTCCATCGCACGTCGGATTTGCTCAATTTTGGTTCTTATTCCCTCCATATGGTTACCTAAGCAATATCAAACAAAAAGATTAACGAAAACACACACGAAAAACCTAAAAATGCAAAAAGAAAGAAAATGTTCGGGTTGCCTCCCGAGAAGCGCTTCGTTTTTTAATGGGTCTAGAGCTCGACCCCCTTTTTCGGCTCATTTCTTGGCACGTCGGGATGATGAGCCCTTCTTCTTTCTGTACTCCTTCTTGGAGGGTCCCGACCCATTGGTTGTTTGCTCGTTTTGACGTATTGGGTTCGGATAATCTTCCGTCTTCTTTCCACGTTCATGAGGGAGTAACGGGCGGTTCGTGCTCTTCTTGTAGGCCAGAGAAGGATCTTCATACGGTTCATCGAGATGTGTGACCGGCTCTCCGTTAGGATCAAAGTAAATCCGATTTTCTCCATACCCCAAGCTCGTCACTTGGTTTCGCATATCGGTATTCACTTGAGCGGTGTGCAAGAAAGATCTCCCGAGGATTATCGGGATCTCCGTGTTCTGTGGAAGATTAGCTATGACGAAGTCCGTAAAGTAAACAAAGTTGCCAATGCGAATTGGGACTCCTTCCGCTATCCCCAACGGCTTTGTCATGTATCCGTTCACTCCCCGGTATTGATAGTCTGTTGGAATGATCTTTTTAACTCCCATTTTCCTGCAATAACCAACAGACATCATGTTAAGTGCGGCACCTGAATCCACCAAAGCAAGACCCTTAAATTTATGACAAGAAATAGGTAAGTTGTTGATAACTCCAAAATTATACATATTTTACTCGCATCAATTCCCCACTTTTATCTTCATTTTGAGAGTAATTATGATGCTGTTTGACTTAAAAAGGTTTAATTCTTAATTTTGTAGGTCTTGGAGGCCGTGGAACGGAAAAGTACGAAAAAGGGCGAGAAAACGTGAAAAATGCACAAAGTCAACACAGTAGCAATCTGGCGTCCGCCAAGTTCAGAATCTGGCGCCGCCAAACCAAAAATCTGGCGCCGCCAGATTCGACAAAATTGAAAACCAGAGTTGACCTAAGCATCTGGCGCCGCCAAACTTGCCGTTTCGCGATCGCCAGATGACCCCTGGACGTTTTCTTATAAATACAGGCCTTCGTCATTCAGTTTGAGGCATCAAATCGAATTGAGTTCAGTTTCAGTAAATACTCTCTTAGGTTAGATGTTGGAAGCCACTTAGGGTTTCCAACTCGAGAAGCTGGAGGCTCGATGTGACGGCTACGGAGGAGACGATTCGAGGGGATGCTACGCCAAATCGACCGATCTTTAGTTGGTTTGTCTAAGCATTTATAATTGACATGTCTATGTGTTGATTCCTCTTGTGTGTCTACTATGGTTTGAATACTTTGAATTTCAGTTTATTAATTAGATGCATGATTTGTTGAATGTTGTCTTTGATTCCGTTCTGATTATTGTTGTTTGGTTATTTGAACTCATTGGTTGGGTGTATCTGTTTGACCAAAATAGATAGACTCCGATAGGATAATCAACCTACCTTAACCTACCCTTGGACCAAGAGAGTTGTGTTAAGTGGTTACTTGGACCGAGAGTGACCTGAGGGAAGAACACCATGCAATAGAATTAGAATCGGATTTCCGGTGTTAGGTTGCCTGACAAACGACCTAGTATTGGAGCTAGGAGGACCGAGACCTAGTTGATAATCTTAGATAAATATGTTCGGGTGCTTTATTGCTTAAATTCTGACAACAATCATAAATCTAAGTCTTATGAAAGTAAACCATAATGGATTCATTTATCTCCAATGTATGTCTGTTCATCAGTTTTCCACTTCTTGGTTAGGTTAATTTATTATTTGTGTTTTATATTTCAAAATACTTTTCTAAAAACAAAACCCCCCAAAAAAGCTTTAGGTTAATTAAACTAGTTTAGATTAATAGTCTATAAAACTTGACCGTTCCCAGTGGTAGATACGATACCTGGACTTTCCTACACTATATTACTCACGATCAGGTACGCTTGCCTGTTGATGCGGTAATTATCATATATAAAAAGCGTAACAAGTTTTAACCTCTAATGCCTAGCCACCGTCTTACCACATATGCAGGCAAGCGTACCTGATCGTGAGTAATATAGTGTAGGAAAGTCCAGGTATCGTATCTACCACTGGGAACGGTCAAGTTATTGTAGACTAAAGTCGAATTAGTTTAATTAATCAAAAAGGGGGGTTTTGTATGAAAAAGGTTTAATTACTTAAAAAGACAATTAACTAAGTAAAACTAAGAAAGCAATTGAAACTACGATTTAAGTTTATAATAAAAGAAGACAGCAGCACTTATCATGATAAAACGAATCCCCAATATGGATGACATGAATAGATCGAAGGTTTGGTTGATTTGACTATTGTAGGAATTTAAGTCTGGGACACCCTAACATGTGCAATTTATGGTTAAACTAGGAAACGGTCCTCCTAGTTCTAATCCTAAATCGTTTGGTCCACAATCTAGAATCGGCAAACCCTTCCTAATCAATTATTGTAATGGCTCTTTTACTCTCGGTCACTAATGGTCAAAGTAACCCCTTAACATAACTCTACGGTCCAAGTCAAGCTAAGGTAGGTTGATTATCCTTTCGAAGTCTATCTGTCTTGGTCCAACAAATACACCCAACCAAGTGATTTCAAATCGCCACAACAACAATAATCAAGAAAGAACCATGAACGACATTCAATTAATCAAAAACAAACCAATAAACATTAAGTGCAAAACATCATCCATAATGGTTCATCTATCATGACAAGCACTACTAATAAACTACTCACTCATAATAAACACAAAAACATAAACAAGAGTAGACACCGACATGATACCGACAGTACAACGATAGATGATCAGAGATCGACTTCCGAAGCGTATCGGCACCTTTCGTATTCTCACTCTCGTTCCTCTGACTTCCCCTCGTGTGTTGCACCTCAAAACTCATGTCTAAAACTGAAGGAGGAGGCTGATATTTAAAGAAAAACGACCAGGCGCCATCTGGCGATTGCCAAACTGCTCACTTGGCGACGCCAAACACTTAATAAAACCCTAATCTTCACTTCAGTCGCACTTGGCGGCGCCAAATTGGGCACTTCGCGATCGCCAAGTGTCTTCTGTGTTGACCTTGTGCATTTTTCTCGTTTTCTCGCCTTTTTCCGTACTTTTCCGTTCCACGGCCTCCAAATCCTTCATAATCAATAACAAGCTCAATTAGTGCATGAAATGATCATAAACGGGTGAGAAATGGGACAAAGTCATACGATTACGCGCAACCAAAACATGTATAATTTTGGTGTTATCAAAATCCCCACACTTAAGCTTTGATTGTCCCCAATCAAAAGACTGAAAACAAAGAAAGATAACTCCAAAATTATCTTCACCCAAGATCGTCAAGGAAAACAAAGTATACTCACACAATCGAACACATAAACAAGACTCATCAAGTAATCGGATACCAAGGCCAACCTTTTACCCTCACATAATATGAAGTGTATCTCTCGGGGGTAAAAGTGTATATGTAAGTGATCACACCAATACTCGACTAATTCCCTCATGCATAAGCTTGTCACCAAATCTAATCTCCACCACTGAGAAGTTGTCAACCGTCAAGAGGACTTTAGGGTTGCAATGTTAGGCTAAGGGTTAAGGGTAGGATAAAGGATATATAAGTGACTAAAGGTTTTGCAACAAAACTTGAAAACTTAATCAGTAATGATCCAAACAGTGAAACAATCTGACTTTCAAACACTGAGACTTTTGGGATGAGTATTCTCTCTTTTCTGTTAGAATTGGCCTAAGCCTATGGCTTATTTGGAGCACAAATTTTTTTTCAATCTTTTTCAGCTCTCAATTTTTTTTTCTTTTTTTGTACTCTCGACTCTTTTGATATTTCTTTTCTTTTTGAGTCTCTAATATTTTTTTTCTTTCTTTTAGAGCAGCAACTATGTTGCTTTTGGGCTCTTTTTACTCTCAATCCCATAAAAACTGTCAGATACGAAAAACTGGATCAAAACATCTCAAGATTCAAATTTAAGTCATGGCCAAGAGATAGATAAACAATTAGGCTCAAGGATAAAGTGTATAGTGGGTAAAGAAATGAAAAGGCTAAGGCTCAAAATGGTTTCAAGGGATAAAGTGTTAAAAGGTGAACACTTTTTAATCAAAGGCTAGGCAAATCAGATAACCTTATGATGAGGTTACCTGACGAAGGCTAAAAGGGTTAGAAACGAAGGCCTCTATCAGTGCAATGGTGATAAATACTTCTCTTATGTGGTCTCGACAAGCATTCAAATGACAAGTTCTACCTTGGGTCAAAGTCAGTATTCCTCACAGAAATGAATAGATATAACAATATAGGCTCAATCTCTCAACGGAATCGGGTGAGGTACTCATGGTAATCAGTACTCAACCAATCCTGTTCAGTGTTCTCCTACACAAGCAACTCAGTCTCAAAAACAATCTCAGATTTCGAAAAAATTTGGTGTCAAATCTCAAAGCTTTCAAAAGTTTGAAAAACGACAATCCACAAGCAATAAGTGAACCCATTTAAACAGATAAGTCAACATAACGCCCTCCCCACACTTAAAATTTGCAGTGTCCTCAATGCAACAATTAACATAATTAAGGAGTAATTGGGAAAAAGAGAAACTTCCCGGGTTATGTGACGAAATCTGTTCTGATCTGAGAGTGGTGCATAAAATTCGTGCTCGATCATAAAACGCCATATCTACCAAAAAAGAAAAAGAAAAAGTAAAAACGAACAAAAGAAAATAAACCAAACCAAATTACTTAAAATCCTAAGCAAACCAACAGAAAATAAAATTGTTCAAACACAACCACGCAGTTCAAAAATAAAAAGAAAAATTGTTTAGGACAACCAAATCGAATAATGGAGATAAAAGATATAGATCAATAAGGGCCACGAGGTTGGTTTTGCCAATCCTCGTAAGTCGGGTAACCGGGCGGACCATCCTCGGAGTATGGCCAATATGGAGATGGAGCAAACGAGGTATTTGGTTGAATACCGAAGTGGGAGGCCATCTGGTTCATCACTCCACTTTGCCAGTTGGCTTGGTGAAGAGCCTCCACGGTGTTGTACTCCATATGTTGTTGATGCCGGCCATAAGAAAGTGACATCTCCGAAAGTTGGTTACTCAAATCTTGGTAACCCGAATAAGCCGTCCAATCCGCCGGTTGTTGACTCGAACTCGCCCCACTCGCTCCACCGGTCTCATGCGTACTCCTCGGTGCTTGACTCGGTTGACTTCTCGGTTGACTCATATACGCTTGAGGATCACTGATCCATGCATTGTAGTCCCTTCTGATCGCATGCTCAACTCTCGCCACACCCATACCTCGGAGTTGGTCCATGTCGATCAACCCCATCTCCCTGAGGTTCGTCATCGAAGCAATCGCGGCGTCGGTTAGAATACCGAAATGCTTGGCCAAGAAGTCACGTATTGGCCACCAACGATGCGACTACCCTCGCGATAACCGCTCGCTTTAGCGAGTTGAGCGGCTATGAGGTACAGAGCATTCGGATATTTATCATCCGTAGAGAGTTGCTCAAGAAGCCACAAATCCTGCACGGTAACTTTCTCCTCACTCGAAGATCGAGCATTCACCGCTTGAATGAGCATGCGGTGTAGAAGTCTATCTGTCGAAGCAAGAAAACCTTTCACCTTGAGGTTGCCATGATAATCACCATCACCTAAAATCGCCCATGCCAAACGCGGATCAAAATCATCGGATCTCTTTGAAGTCGCCCACATGTACTCCTCGAATCCGGGAGCATCAACATCCAATTGGGTATATATCCCCAAGCCAAGAGCAAATTCAACCAAAGAAAGGGATCTCCAAATGCCACCAAGTCGGAAAGTCATACACGATTGGTGAAATTCCGAAAGAGCCTTGATCGCATCGAAACGAAACGTGGCCACAAACTCCACGATAAGCTCTCGGTAAAGGGTCTCGGCAATATCGAAAACTCGCTCCCAAGCATGGCAAATGTAGTACTCATTGCCATCCTCATCGTATGCGTGCTTCTCAAGAATCGCTTTGATGTCGTTCTCGACACCCATCGATTGAAGAAGATCCCAATCAACTCTTTTCGGCATAAGAATTTGCGGGGGAGAAGTCGGTTAACGATGTCCCGTAGCTCCTCCTTCTTTCGAGCATTCAACGTCGGGTCGTTCGTGAACGAGGTGAAAACATGACTTCCGTCCGGTGCACGGAAGTTAGCTATGGCGGTCGTAGATGAGCGGGTTCTTTGTCTCTACAAAAACCAAATACCATTGTCTTAGAAAAGTTTCAATCCATAAACGCAAGACAAGGTTTATTTACATTCAAAGTTTCAACGAGACAAAGCCTAACGACTAACAAGTTCAAGCATCACAAACATATGCATAACAAAACAAGAACAATGGGGATGTGGAACATCCCCACACTTGAACTTTTAGTTCAATCACAGTTACAAACCAATCTAGCTAGCAAGCAAGAATGGGGGATTTTGGTTTTCTCAAAATCCCCACACTTAACATTTAACCACAACCAGTAGATTAATCAATCAATTAACATGCTAGAAACAAGATTTCAATCACAATGTATGGCATGCATTCATCTATAAGCTCTAAATCATCAACGGTGTATCAAGAACCATGTCAATTTCATTCAAACAAAGAAACACCATTGCTACCCAAAACAAGATCTCCAATTACCAAATCGAGCAATCCTTACGAAATCAAAGTTAGGAAACGTACCTTGTTCATGATGGAAGGTGAAATTGAAGCTCACTAAGGTCGAATTTCGCAAGAACGTGGAGGGATTTGGCGGTGCCTAAGAAGAATTAGGTTTGTGTGTTTGTGAAAAGTGAGAAAAAGAAGGCTTAAAAACACTCTGCCCCGACTTCGCGTCGCGAAACCCTGGGTTTCGCGTCGCCAAACAGGCCAAAATCAGCAAACCTGGATTTTTCAAAAATTTCGCGTCGCCAAACGGCCCTTTTCGCGTTGCCAAGTTCGAAAAAGAATTCGATTAAATATAACGCAACATTTCCCAAAGTTAATTATTAGCTCTTATTTAAGTCCATTGGTCGAGTCGAGAATTTAACTTATCAATTTCGGGGCGAAAGAGCAAATACCCGAAATAAGGGGGGGTTGTATGTAACTAGTTCACCAACTAGTTGAAACCCTTGCCCCTTCTTTCCTTTCATTTGTGTGTGTTTGTGTTTTTAAGAGAGAAAAGAGAGAAAAGAGAGAAAGGAAGGGTTTGGAGGAAGATTCAAGAACCGGAGAAAGAATCGAGCTTAGGAGGTGAAATCAAATCGTGAAGTGTCGTTAGAATCGAGTTCCTAACGTAAGGTATGGTTTAATTTGGATTAATTTCGTGTTTTAGTCGAGATGAGGAGTCTTGTAAGCTAGGGCTTATATTTGGGGAAAAACCATGAATCTTGATGATCTATGGGTGTTTTTCGAGTTGGTTGTTAGTTTATCATGTTATATCATAGTAGGATCGTTCATAAACAATTGTAGAGTGTTTTGGGAGTCAAAAATCGAGTTTGGATGAGTTTTGGTAAGACTTGGTGATGCGGTAATTATCATACATAAAAAGCGGAACAAGTTTTAACCTCTAATGCCTAGCCACTGTCTTACCACATATACAGGCAAGCGTACCTGATCGTGAGTAATATAGTGTAGGAAAGTCCAGGTATCGTATCTACCACTGGGAACGGTCAAGTTATAGTAGATTATTAATCTAAATCAGTTTAATTAACCTAAAGCTTTTGGGGGGGTTTTTATGAAAAAGGTTTTAATACTAAAAAGACAACTAAATTAATTACGAACTAAGAAAGCGATTTAAAAGAGATTAATTAAGAACTATATAAGAAAAGTAGTAGTACTCATCATGGTATAGTGAATCCCCAAGTGGATGATTTAAATAGGCCAAATGTTTGGTTGTTTTGGTTATTATAGGAATTTAAGTCTAGGACACCCTAACATGTAGTGATTATGGTTATTAACTAGGTCTTGGTCCTCCTAGTTCCAATACTTAGGTCGTTTGTCAGGCAACCTAGTACCGGTAATCCACCTATTGTAGGAGGTATAGTGGATAAGGATGAAACAAACTTCTCCCCTGAAGAAGCCAACCGAGTCAGAGGTGACATTCTTGCCAAGTCCTATCTCATTCAGAGCCTGCCCAATGAGATATATGCTAACATTGACTGCAATGACACCGGAAAGGCTATGTGGGATGAGATCACTAGCCTAATGCATGGGACTGAGAAAGGCATACAGATGAAAAGAACTAATCTTCTGACTAAGTTTGCTACCTTCAAAGGTCGAGAGGGAGAATTGCTAGAAGATACCTATCACAGGTTCTGTACCATGATCAATGAGCTCCGGAAGAACAACCTCAAGAAGTCTCAGTTGGATATCAATATCCAGTTCATCAACTCACTCAGGTCTGAATGGAGGAGATTTGCTTCCAATCTTCAACAGAATCGCAACTTGGAAGATCTTGATATTCATGAGTTGTTTGAATTGCTGAATCATAACCAAGATGAGGTACTTGAAATACTTGGTACCGAGAAGAAACCAGAAAAGTATACCGATCCACTTGCCTTAGTCGTTGACAGAAGACAATACTCATCTGGGAGATCATCAAGATATGAAGAAGACTATGATATTCCTTCCGACATCGGTGAAAGAGGAAGTGAATCTGATGAAGAGATGAGTGATATGAAGAAAGCATTGGCATTGATCACCAGAACAATGGCCAAAAGAACTTCAAGGAAACCTTTGTCTTCCAACAATCATAGGTATTCCAGTGGCAGAAGGTATGAAGCTCGGGACAGGTATGAACCAAAGAATGATGCTCGAAGGTATGAGAGGGTAACTGAGACAGATAACAGGAGGTATGAAGATTCTAGAGAGCGGAGGTATGAAGAGCCGAGGGAGAAAAGATATGAAGAAAGAAGGTATGAGGATCCCAGAGATAGAAGATTTGATGAACCAAAGAGGTATGAAAGAAAACCTGAGCCAAGGAGGTATGAACAAGGTGGTAGAGCTGACTACCAGAAGCCTGAGGAAACAGCTAAACCAAAAGACAAGGGAAAAGAGGTGAAGAAAGCTGATGGAGGACCAACGTGCTTCAAGTGTGGAAAGCCTGGTCATTTTGCTAAGAATTGTACCAATCATGTTTCAAAGTATGACTACTACAAAAACAAGATGAACCTGGCCAAATGACAAGACGAGGGACATGCCTTGTTAGCTGAAGATGAAGCATGGTTGCAGATGTCCAGTGACGATGAGGAAAGAGGACTTGTTTGCATGCTAGCTCAAGATGACGCGTGGAATGTGGATAGTGATGAAGGAAAGGAAGATCAACTGTGCTTGATGGCTGATGTAGAGGAACAATATTCAGAAGACAGTGATAGGGATTACAATGATGTTGATTCAGATCATTCCGATTCATCTTCTGAGGTACTTCCTGACCCATACATTGAACTTGAAAATCAAGTAAAAAGTCTCACACAAAAGGTATCTGAGTATGAAAATAAGATCAAACAAGCTAACAAACGAACCACAATTGTTGAATCCAAATTAGCTAGTGAGCATGCCTTAGTTGTAAAATTCTCTACTGAACTAGCTCACTCCAAAGAAAAGGTAACCACTCTTACTCTTGCAAACAAAACCTTAGAAGATAAAGTTGCTAGTCTGAATGATAACATCTCAGACTTGCAAAAGAAGCTTCATGAGGCTGAAGTTTTGAGTAGGGAAAGTTTACAAAAATATGAAGTGATTTTTGCTCAAAGAACAAACCTTTTTGCTAAAATAAAAGACATGGAGGAAATTTTTTTAAAGAGAGGCCAGACTGATCAAACCATTCACATGAATCAACCCAAAGAGTTCAATTATTACAATCCAAAGGAAGGCATTGGATATAAAAGTCCATGCTACCTGAAGCGTGCCATATCCAAGACTCCTACCTAGTATGATCTGAGATACATGAGTCTTGGATACAAAATTATTTTCATGAAAGAGTCTGATGACCCAGAACAGTTGAAGGAAATTGAGAAGAAAGAAAAAGCCAGAAAAACCAAACAATCATTTCCCTTCAACTATTCATCTCTCAATGCCAGTTATGCAACGCGTGAGATTCCTTTGTCTAAGGACTACACGCCTAGCTATACTGAGGATGAGATGAATCAGGAAGTTCCAATCCTTGAAAAAGTTTACAAAGATAACCAAACCTTTTATGAAAAAAGGTTTGCTAAACTGGAGGCTGAGCTAGAGGATGAGAGGCGCATGAGCCTTAGGGAAAAGGACCTATTCTTGAGTAAAATCAATGAATTGGAGAAAGCCCTCAAATCCAAAAGCACACCAACAGCAAGTCAATCCACCTTTGGAACTCGTGATAACTCACGTCATCATCACCATAGATGGAATGTGAATGCGTTAGATTTTAGACCTTCAAGTACCTCTTCTACAAACTCTAAATCCATGGTACTAAGGTCTCCAATCTGCACCACCATTTCATACATGGAAGACTTAACTTATAAGGCACCTAAATCAACGGTACAAATTTCTGAAATTGTATCGGATGATTGTACCAATAGGGTTGGTGAGAATGGTAGATCATCAGGCCAGTCTAAACCAGGAAACAAGGCTCCTCCTAAACTATCCCGGAAAGACAAAGGGAAGGACAAATTGGTCACCCCTGAGTCTGAAGTTGCGAGTTCATCTCGTACCAATGTGAATGTTCCTAAGAAAAACAGACGTTTTCGAAAACGAAAGAATGCTACAAAACCAAAGGAACAATCACACAACTTCACTCCGAAGAAAAAACCCTCACATACTCACTCTCCAAATGTCAAAGGTACTAACCGTGGTTCTCAAAATGTGACAGATCAAAATATGAGAAATGGTAGGCGTAAGAACAAGGAGAGTGGATCAAAAGAAGGCAGTCGTCCGAAGCCATTTGCACATAAGCCTAGTTTTATGCAAAACAATTTTTCCAATTTTGTATATCATAGAACTAATAGGCATGTACCACGAACTCCATTTCAATGTTATGAATGTGAACATATTGTTTATGGATGTCATAGCAATTTTCGTTGTCAAAATCAATTTAGATTTGGGTACTGTGCAAATGCTTTCGTGAATGAATACTTTGTTCCTAACTATCATGGATTCTATAATCATGGTTATCTTCATACTCATAACAAGAAACCTAATCCAAAACCGAAACAAAAATCTCCACCTAAGGGCAAACAAGAATCTGTATCCAAACCTGCTAATCCTAATCAGAAAGGACCCATTCCCAAATGGGTACCTAAAAATGTTTCTCCGTGATTTTGCAGGACGGTCATGTGTGGTACATGGATTCAGGGTGTTCCAAGCACATGACCGGAAGGAAGGAACTTCTCGCTAACTTCAAACAAAAATATGGCGGGAACGTTCGGTTTGGGATAAGCTTTCAGCACCAATAATGGGATATGGTGATATCCTTCATCATAAAATCACCATCAATAAAGTAGCCTATGTGGAAGGCTTGAGTCACAACCTGCTCAGCATTGGAAAGTTCTGTGACAAGAAACTTGAGGTTAACTTTTGGGAAACAAGATGTTGTGTCAGGACATATGATGGATAGGAACTCATTGAGGGTACTCGCAGGTCGAATCTCTACACCGTCAATTTCCGGAAACAACGACCATTCACAGAACTATGTCTTCTCTCTAAAGCAACCTTCAATCAGAACGTGTTGTGGCACCGGAGACTATCCCACCTGAATTATGCTACAATTAATCAACTAGCTAAGACAGGATTAGTGACTGGTCTCCCCTCCTTGAGGTTAACCAAAGAACAATTGTGCTCAGCATGTGAGATGGGGAAGATCAAGAAATCTTCGCACAAGCTGAAAGTGGAACACAACACCTCCAAACCACTTCAGCTCGTCCATATGGACTTGTGCGGACCAATGCGTGTACAAAGCATCAACGGGAGGAAGTATGTACTGGTAATTGTGGATGACTTTTCAAAGTATACATGGGTGAACTTTCTCAGAAGTAAGGATGGTGGTTCAGACATCATCATTTCTTTCATCAGAAATGCGCAGGTCAGACTACAACTTCCTGTTCAAGTGATTCGCACCGACAACGGCACTGAATTCAAGAATCGCAAGCTTGACTCGTTTCTTGATTTTGTCGGCATCACTCACACCTTTTCGGCTGCCAGAACACCTCAACAAAATGGTGTTGTGGAGAGAAAGAACCGTACCCTAGTGAAAGCTGCACGCACCATGTTGACATTCTCCAAGCTTCCGCTACACTTCTTGGCTGAAGCCGTTGCGTCTGCCTGTTTCACCCAAAACCGATCTCTTATTACCAAAAGGTTCATGAAGACTCCGTATGAATTGGTGTAGAATCGACCTCCCAGCATCAAATTCTTCAGAGTTTTTGGTTGTGAATGCTACGTGAAAAATGATAAAGACAATCTCGACAAGTTCAGTCCAAAGGGTGATGAGGGTGTTTTCATTGGGTATGCCAAGGACTCTCCGTCCTACCGCGTGTTCAACAAGAAAACAAAACGTGTGGTTGAGAGCACAAATGTGGATTTTGAAGAAGGCATTGAAGAAGACCCTACACCAGCTCCAGTTACACCAGGCATCTCTGGTGTTCTGGCTTCTGATCAACTTCATGGCAATCCCATGACTTCTTCTTCTTTGGCGAACAAACCATCTTCATCTAACTCTAATACTTGTGATTTGGATGAATTGTTTGAATTCTTTTATAAAGATTCACCTGCACCTGCTAATGTTTCTCTTCCTGTTCCTGCAGTTGTACAACCAGCACCTCATGTCATGGTTTCTACCACAGACATTTGTTGGGATTTGAAGTTGCAAGTTTAATCCTGCTGAAACTGAAGTTGAGTGTTACCTCTGCTGATGAAGAAAGTGAGTTAACTCTGCTACCTCAAAGATTAATCCTACTGAGTTAACTCTGCTACCTTGAAAGTGAAGACTGCTAGAAGAAGAAAGTGGTTAACTCTGCCGTTAACACTGCTAGTCAAAGTTAACTCTGCTGGAACAACTTAACTCTGCTAGTTGTTCAAGTTAACTCTGCTTTTGATTTACCACTGCTCAAAGAGATGCGATAAGGAAAGGATGCTGGTTGAAGATAAAGTAAAGATTGCGAAGATCTTGGAGAAGTTTTAGAAGATAATTGAAGATCTAGCAGATTTACTCTATTGTTTCCTTATCACATTGTATTGTATCTAGTATATAATTATCTTTGTTTTAGCAGTCTGTGTGACAATAGTTTTGAGAGCCTTTGAGAGACATTGTTTTTGTGAGAATTAGAAGCCTCAAGATTATTCTTGATCCCTGCAATAGAGAAGTGTTGCACGTCTAGTTTGAGTCTGTTCAAATTAGATTGGGGCTTTTGGTTGTAATCATTCAGTTTTCAATAAGAATCCATTGATTAAGTTTCAATCTAAATTGTTTATTCCGCAAAACACTTTAGTTTAGTTTTCTGTGTGTTCTTGTTGTTTGATCCTGACAACATTTCATCTTCCAACCTCCAAGGCACTTCATCATCATCATCTGCAACAACATCACCAAGTTCCAGAGTATCTCCTGCACCTGCTGAGGGGGAACCTTCTCACACCTTCCAGCAGGCCCCGGTGGTGAATGTTCCAAGTCCTCAGAGTGGTGCTTCCTCCACAATGCCTACTACAAGTCAACATCAAGGCATTCCTTCACCTGCTCCACAAGTAGCAGGTCCCAGTACCACTACTCAACCTGCTCCACAAGTGGCAGGTCCCAGTACAAGCACCGCTCAACCTGCTCCACAAGTGGCAGGTCCCAGTACAAGCACTACTCAACCTGCTCCACAAGTGGCAGGTCCCAGTACAACCGCTCAACCTGCTACACAAGCTGCTGGCCCCTCACTTGTCTCTTCAGACACACCAGCAGCTCCTGGTCCTATTGTGGTACACTCTCAAGTGTCACCTACTGTTACCACTCTAGCAACGACCAGACGTGAACCTGAGTTCTATATCGATCTGAGGATAGAACCTTTACCCCCTCCAACCTTACCCCATACAACCAAGTGGACCCGAGCTCATCCACTCCAACAAGTGATTGGCAGCAAGTCTGCACCAGTCAAGACAAGGTCTGCAACTCAAAATGAGTGCCTATTTGCAGCCTTCTTATCAAGACACGAACCCTCGAACGTGACGGAAGCCCTCGATATCTCTGACTGGGTGACCGCCATGCAAGAGGAGCTGAATCAATTTGAACGCTTGGGTGTCTGGAGACTTGTACCTAGACCAAAGAACAAGACAATCATCGATCTGAAGTGGATCTTCAAGAACAAGAAGGATGAAGATGGGATTGTAACCAGAAACAAAGCTCGTCTAGTAGCCAAGGGATTCAAGCAACAAGCGAGAATTGATTATGATGAGACATTCGCACCAGTGGCCAGAATTGAAGCCATTCAGATCTTCTTAGCCTATGCCGCTCACAAGAACTTCACTGTCTACCAGATGGATGTGAAAACCGGCTTTCTCAACGGCGAACTGAAAGAAGAAGTTTATGTCTCTCAACCTGAAGGCTTTGTTGATCGTACCAAGCCTAATCATGTCTACATCCTAGACAAGCTCTCTACGGGTTGAAGCAAGCTCCCCGTGCCTGGTATGATCATCTCTCCAATGCGCTACTAGATAATGGTTTCTACAAAGGTAAAATCGATCCTACTCTTTTCATCAAGACCGAAGGTGATGACATCTTGTTAGTTCAAATTTATGTCGATGATATCATATTTGGTTCTACTAACTCAGATATGTGCTCTTGGTTCAGTGATCTCATGACCACCATGTTTGAGATGAGTATGCTCCGGGAGTTGTCCTTCTTTTTGGGACTTCAAGTTCTACAAAAACCTGATGGCATTTTGATTAATCAATCGAAATACATCGGTGATCTTTTAAAACGTTTTCACATGGACACTTCTTCCGTTGCTAAAACTCCCATGGCCTCGGGCACTTTGATCGGTGCTGACCCAAAAGGGAAGCCTGTAGATCAAAAGACTTATAGAGCCATCATTGGTTCTTTGTTATATCTGACTGCTAGTAGGCCGGATATTATGTTCGCTACTTGTTTTTGTGCTCGTTTTCAGGCAAACCCAAAGGAATCACACATGATGGCAGTCAAACGCATCCTCCGGTACCTGAAAGGCACACCCAACCGTGGGTTGTGGTACCCAAAGAAATCGGGATTTGAGCTCGTCGCGTTTTCGGATGCGGACCATGGAGGTTGTCAACTGGACCGGAAAAGTACGTCAGGCCATGTCCAGTTCTTGGGTGATAAGCTAGTCAGCTAGGGTTCAAAGAAACAACATTGTGTTTCTACATCCACGGCTGAGGCAGAGTATGTCGCTGCTGCCAGCTGCTGCTCCCAAGTGTTGTGGATGCGGACCCAGCTCCGAGATTATAGCTACAATTTCAATCATATACCCATCTACTGCGACTCCAAAAGTGCCATAGCAATCACATGTAATCCGGTCCAACACACTCGCACTAAGCATATTGATATAAGGTATCACTTCATCAAAGACCATGTCGAGAGAGGTACGATTGAACTTTATTTTGTCAATACCGAGTATCAACTTGCGGATCTTTTCACCAAGCCTTTGGATGAGAAACGATTTAATTTCCTAATCTCCAAGCTTGGCATGTATGATCCTCAAGAGTGATCATCTATCAAACACTCAGTCCTTCAGAACCATGACCCAGTGTTCAGACCAATGGTTGACCACTGTGTCAATGTTGTCTTGGACTAAGTTCTTGATAGATTAGGTGTTGTCTCTTTTTCACTTCTTTTGTATCTATTTTTCATGGTCTTGTCAGTATTACTAAGGTTTTGTCTTGAGTGTGCATCAGTCAAGGGGGAACGTTCCCTCCCCATGTCTGTTCCGAGGGGGAACGTTGTCTGCCTCCACCTGATTAGAAGGGGAACAGGTAAGCACCCCAGGTAAGTTTTCTATTCCCTATATATACATATAATAGAAATTTTTTTTTCTTCTATATAGGTTTTAGTTTTATTACTTAGATTTTAAAAAAAAATCAGATTTTATATACCTAGTTTTTTTTGTCTTTTTCCTACTCTCTCTTCTCCAACTTCATCTTTCATCTTCTCCAATTTTTTTTCACCATTTTCCAATCCTTCAAAAAAAAAATTTCTCAAGAATCATCACAATCTTCATTGTTGTTCAAGGTGAAAACAATCATCCTCTTCTTCATTTGTGTTGTGTAATGGTTGCATTGTCTCTTTATTGAGCTTGTTTTTGGAAAACCCACTTGAAAATTTCAAGGGTTTATCAAAAACCCCAACCCCAAAATTCAATTGATCATTAATGCTCGACCGTTACGACCGTTATCATTAAAGAGTCATCAATGTCCGACCGTTACGTCCGTTACAATTAATGAGGCGATTAATGGCATGACGGTTACATAGAATTCAACTATAAAAGAGAGCTTCGACCCAAAGACAAGGGAGGAGGATATCAACTATACATACAACTCTCTCTCGGCAATTCTACTTTTTCCTAGATTAGTATACAATTTATTGTAATTATCGTATGATCGATACTATTTTCTACATGTAAACGTACGATCAACAATGTAACAACAAGGATATCACCCCTAGTTGGTGATACATAGTGGAATGTCGACTTGATCCTAAGTCGACCGAAGGTTTTTTCCTCGTCTTGAGGTTTTTCCTGCGTCATCAAATCTTTTGTCTCATTTTACTTCGTTTTCTTCGTTTTACATACGTTTTATCGAAAATGTTTCTTTCTCTCGACGGTTTAACCTCACAAATAATCTTACGACGTAATTTGTGCAATTTTTGGCATAAACAATTTGGCGCCCACCGTGGGGCTCCGTTTTGAGAAAAACTTTCTTTGATAAAACGCATGTCCGTACTAATCATCTTTTTCGAGGTTTGCACTCTTTTTCGCAGGTACATCGAAAGATATTGTGGCGTAAAACCGCTTCAAGCCTTTAAGAGCCATATGCGCAATCGTGCGATGACCTAAAAAGTCCAACGAAAACAACGATTCAAAGGAAAAATCCAAAGAGAAAAATAGCAAATAAAGTATTTGCATCAATCATGTGCAAGTTGCATATAAAGCTCAATCTTAATAAGGGCTCCTTCGTTCGCAGTAGTAAGTTCTTGGGCTACACGATCGTACGACGAGGAATTGAGGCCAATCCAAATCAAAGTCAAGGTTATTGACGAGGTCAAGTCACCGGGAAATCTCTAAACAGGTTCATCTATCAGTTCTCAAATAAAATTTATTTTATAAACGTCTTACGTGAAAATAAAGACTATCATTGGATGGACGATCGCGAACGTACGATGTCACCTCCTTTGCCGTACAAACCACACGACGAGATCCTGCTATTATATTTGGCCATCATTTCGAATACAGTAAGTGTCATCTTGATATGACAACACGATGAACAACGAGTTCCAATCTACTATATAAGCAAACCACTTCCCTATGCTGAAGCTAGTCTGTCTTAAGAAAGCATGAGCTTCAAGGCCATTAGTCAAAAAGAACATCTACCCTAGTAGTTACGACGTCGATTGCAAATTAGCGATCAAGTCACCAGTCATGGCGAACTTCGTCGTGACTTTTTTAGTCTCGAACTTAAGATCGGAGCACGACTTAAGATATATACTGTGGCGATTCAAGACGACACAACTTGGACGACGTACCAGCCAACACAAGAGGTTCGAAGTCGTCACAAGATCACCACAAGGGAGCACGAAAGACAAAATTCGAAGCTTCCAAAAATACGGTTTTTAATGATCAATTGTTCAAACGTTCGACAACAGGGCTCAAGCGTACAACAACAGGGCTCGTCTTAAGATACATGACTTTGTTCATTTACACACATCTTAAGTTTGTTTTAACTAACTATCCTCTTAAGATTGTTTTACATAAGCCAAAATTAACAGGATGATTGCCTAAGCGGAGCGTATACCTTAGCAGATTCGACATCAAATATAAACTTCGAACAACCAGATTCTGCAAGAATTGCACGATGGCAAAACGTTCAAGGGGCAGAAGCCTCGCCAAACGAATCTCACGACAAGAGTACTACTGGCCGACCCTACGAGAAGATGCAGTCAGAGATGTGATGCTTGTCAATGGCATTCAAGACATCACATAAACCCTCTGAACTCCTACACTCCATATTAGTACCATGGCCATTCATGCAATGAGATTTGACATACCATCCGAAATTATGTGCGACAATGGCACTTAATTAGCTAAAGAACTCGTAAGTTCTACGACGAACGATGAATCAAACTGATAATGTCAAACACCTCGATACTCACAGTCCAACGGGTTGGTCGAATCCAGCAATAACACGATAACCAATACAATCCAAAAAAGGCTAAAATCGGCCAAAGGAAGATAGGCCGAAGAGTTACCATCCGTTCTATGTGCTAATCGTATAACTCCAAAAATATCCACAGGTCAGACTTCATTTTCGTTAGTATACGGTTGTGAAGCAATACTACCGATAGAATCGCAAGTACCAATCGAAAGACGCACCAACGTCGATCGAAACTCTGTCGACCTCGACTACGATGTGGATGCCTTAGAAAAACTCTGAGAATCAGCATTACTTAAGATGCTTTTCACAAAAAAGCATGGTCGAACGATATTTCAACAAAAACGTAAGAACCAAGACCTTCCAAGTTGGAGATTATGTCTTACGACGTGTCTTCCAAAACACACAAGAACTCAAGGCAGGTAAATTATCTACCAAACAGGAAGGTCCCTATCGAATTTCACACGTTGTAGGAAATGGTGCTTATAAACTTAAGACCATGAATAACAAAAACATCCCATGGAGTTGGAACGCAACACACCTCAAAAGGTATTACTTCTAATTCAGTTTTTACACACGATTATTTCCTACGACCATTACTGACTTAAGCATCGGAGCGCCGTTGGTCAAACCAACGGCCACCCCATAGCAATTATATGTTTCGCAGGTTTCGCAAGATCAACGAATGCTATAACGAACGCATCACAAGATCAACGAATGCTATAACGCATGCACTGCAAGTTTCGCACGACCAACGAATGCTATAACGCACGCATCGCAAGTATCGCGCGACCATCGTAAGTATCGCACGATTATCGCAGGAATCACAAGATTAAAATTGCGTGAATTGCATGTTAAATGCTCTAAATGCACGATTATTTCGCAAGTGCGCAAGACAACTCGTCAGTCGCACGAATACTCTTATGAGTACAAAGAGTTTCTAAAAACTCCTAAGGCCTTAGTTACACAATAAAGCTAAAACGCACGACATATCACTTGAACGCACGATTCGCTTGAACGCACGACTCGCTTGAACGCAAGATTTGCTTGAAAGCACGATTCGCTTGAACGCAAAATTTGCTTGAACACAAGGTTCGCTTGAACACACGATTCGCTTGAATGCAAGGTTCGATTGAAATGAACGACTCATTCATATTTGCTTGATTTACTGTGCTTCAAACGCATGAATAATTTCTTGGAACATACGACTCCATATATTATTTTTACAGCAGTAAAGTCAATTGCCTTACTCGCAATAGTGCTAATCGCACGTTCTAAAAATATCTTTACTTGAATACCTTAGCGTAAGACTAAGACATTCGACTTCTCATTTAAGATGCTTTAACTGAAAAAGCAGAATACTTCGTACATGCAAAGCCTTGTCGCAAGAATATACGATTCAAAGCAGATCACGTATTTTTGATCTTGAGAGCCAATTTCGATCATGATATAAGTCTCACATGATTTGCGCTCGAGATGTGCACCACAAATATGCGTGATATGCAATCACTCGCATTAATATTATGAGTGATACGACGACCTCAAAAGCCAATGATTTGATTAAAGCTCTTCAATCAGCAGGGTTAATTCTAACGCTCGATCGACAAAATTATTAGATCAAATATTACAGGACGAGTCTTGTATTTAGACAAGGTTCTTAAAAGCGAATACATCAGAAACAATCGTCTTACGATTTCATCAACCGTCTTACGATTTTGTCATTCATCTTACGATGATATCATATGATCGTCTTAAGATTTCGTACGATCATCTCAAGATTTCGTAAGATCGCGATTATCTAGCATATAACTGCTGCTTTAATGTTTGCTTGAATGCAATGATTAAAGCTCATAAATGCTTAGTAGATGTAACCGACATTCGAATCATCTACTTTATCTCTCGAATTCATTCATACTTTAGTATGTATATACGATGTTTGTACTTACGACACACGTTACTTGTGTTTATCTCTTCTTTGTATTGTAAGGCAGGCTACTGTACAAAGACGTCAGCCCTGATTAGTGATATATAATTCAGAGCCATAGCCATCAATAACCAGGATAAGGCATGAGGCAACTCTGACTCTTCTTCCAAAGTCTTGATTTAGACAAGGCGATGACATCTTTCTTCTCAAGATCACCCCTCAATTGCCTAAGTTCCTTCAAGGTAAGCGATAAAAGACTCGGGGCAGTGAACAACGTATCTCATTTAGATGACGAGTGTTCCACAACGCTCAACACTCTCCAAAACTGGGGCAAGAAACATACGTCAATCACGAATAATCATCGCAACCGTGCACGTATGCATGTGTCTAAGTTTTAAAATCCAAAATCCAAATTAGCAAATTTGCTTTTTAAATTTTAGGGGCAAATTGTTTGGGTAAAAATCCACGCAACGTACGACAACAAGAATACACAAGATAGCTTATAAGATCGTAATCCTGTAAGGTCCTGAGATAAGTTATACGTATCCTCGAACGAACTCAACGCATGATCGAACACCTGTTATATTCTTGTCGTACGATGTATTCTGATAACGTACGACGCTTAGCGTTATTATTCTAACGATAACGTTTCTGTCATTTATGTATGTTGACTGCAGATTAAAAGACAGTCTTCACAAGTCAAAGCAAAACCGACGACAAAGATTCAATTGATCATTAATGCTCGACCGTTACGACCGTTATCATTAAAGAGTCATCAATGTCCGACCGTTACGTTCGTTACAATTAATGAGGCGATTAATGGCATGACGGTTACATAGAATTCAACTATAAAAGAGAGCTTCGACTCAAAGACAAGGGAGGAGGATATCAACTATACATACAACTCTCTCTCGGCAATTCTACTTTTTCCTAGATTAGTATACAATTTATTGTAATTATCGTATGATCGATACTATTTTCTACATGTAAACGTACGATCAACAATGTATCAACAAGGATATCACCCCTAGTTGGTGATACATAGTGGAATGTCGACTTGATCCTAAGTCGGCCGCAGGATTTTTCCTCGTCTTGAGGTTTTTCCTGCGTCATCAAATCTTTTGTCTCATTTTACTTCGTTTTCTTCGTTTTACATACGTTTTATCGAAAATGTTTCTTTCTCTCGACGGTTTAACCTCACAAATAATCTTACGACGTAATTTGTGCAATTCTTGGCATAAACAGGTATGGTGTTTGTGAGAGGTGATTAACCCAAGTTAAATTTTTTTTACCCTTTTATTTTTACTTTTTATCTGATTTTAATACTCCTTTTATTTTTTCTTTTATTTTTTTTCTTTTATTTTATTTTACTTTATTTTTGTTTTTGTTTTGGGTCCATCATCTTCTTCTTCCATCAACTTGTCCTTTGTCCACCAACAATCCAAGTCCTGACCGGAGAAAACTCCGGCGACCGGATCTCGCCGGAACCGGACCGGAGAAAGTCGCCGGAACCGGATCTTAGTTGTGTCCCTCCAAAAGTTGGTTTTAGAAAGCAAAAGAGATCTTCCCGGAACCGGACCGGAGACGTCACCGGAACCGGATGTCGCCGGAACCGGACCGGAGCTCGAAACGCAACCTCACCCAAGTTTTTTTCTTCTTGACCGGAACCGGACCGGAGATCTCGCCGGAACCGGATGTCGCCGGAACCGGACCGGAAATTATCTTGTCTGAATCTTGGAAAGAAAGTGAGATGAAGAGTTGGAACCAGACCGGACGTCGCCGGAACCGGATAATTTTCCGGCGACCGAATCTTCTTACCTGTGAATCATCCTTGACCGGAACCGGAGATCAAACCCTCGTCGTCGACCGAACCTCACTTTTCATCTTGACCGGAACCGAATATCTGCATGTTCGACCGGACCTTCTACATCAAGCCAGCAACCGAATCAAGTCATCCACACTTTTGTTTTGTTGAAGCTCACCCATCTGGACCGAATCTATTCACCGGAACCGGACGACGCCGGAACCGGACGTCGCCGGGACCGGATGTCGCCGGAACCGGTCGTCCTTGCCTGATTTTTTTCCAAAACCGACGTGGTGTGTGTGTGTATTGTTTCTAACCCGACCGGACCGAATGGTGGCCGGAGCCCGGACCGGACGTGACCGAAGTGTCACCTCCTCGACCGGATCTTTCATTTTCTCTCGTCGACCGGACCGAAGCTTGACCGGAGATGTTGTCTTTGGACCGGACCTGGTGTTGAACCATCGTCGACCGGAGGTGTGGTTGTGTTTGGCGACCGAGCTCTCCTCTTCGTTTTTTTTGTTGTTTGGTTTGTGTGATTTTTTTTAAGATCATTGTTCTGCATAAAAGGAAAAATAAACTCAAGAAGAAAGTTCACTTTAAAAAACGTGTTTCCAGCTAGTCCTCGGTTCACCCATCTCGTCTGCCCTCGAAAAAAACGCGTTTTTGTCGGCCCCACGCGCCCCAACGCGATCACATGCGCCTTTTACGCGCTTCCAGACGCGCCACACGCGCGACGCGCCTCGCACGCGCCAGAAACGCGCCCCGCTTGCGCCACCCACGCGCCTGACTCGCCCGGTCACCCTCTCTCTCGCTGACAACTGTCGTCCATTCACCTGTCCTTTGCTGCCAGCTGTTGTCATCTCTCACATGAAGCACACACGCAACACACACTCATGCCACACGCTCAGCACACGTTTTCACACACGTGGCGCGCCACGTCCTCATATCAGCGCCTTATCACCGCCACGTCACCGTCAGCCCTCCTCATCAGCATTTTTTTAAGTAAACATTTTTTTTGTTTTTTTTCTTCCTTTTAGGTTAATTTTTTTTTCTCTATAATGAGTCATTTTTTTTTACTCTAAGGTTTTTTTTGGTTTAATTTTTTTTGTGTGCTCCTTAATTTTTTTTTCTCCTCTGCTTTGAGGGCTTCGTAAACTGTTTCCGATTTAATACTTGTGCACCAATTGTTGGTAGACAATCAACGGAATCCTTGCATATCAAGCCATGACTTGTTTCTTTTCGTGAATTTTGAGTGTGCACCATGGCTCTCAAGGATGGTTGTGTTATTCGGGTTTATTTGCTTACATAATTACTTAAGTATCTGTATGTCCACGTTGCTTAAATGTATACATGTTATGTTTACGTGTTTCACCATGCCATGATACACTCTCATTCAGAATAGCCTAAGTGTTCACCATCTTGTCTCGGGTTGGTAAGATTGTTGATGGTCTTTGGATTTTCACTACTTGAGATAAATTTACACTCAATGGGCTGTGTTCTTCTCTATCGAATCCTATGTTTCGGTACACAAGAGCACATCTCAATGCTGTGTGTTTCATTCTCCCCTCAGTCACTTATGCCCATACCTAGATACTAACCGTTTTATCATTTTCAGGTACCACGGCGAAGACAACATACCCATGTCCTCCCAATCACAACTGGAGGACATAGCAGACGTTAAATATATATATATATATATATAATATACAAAAAAAAATAAAAAAAAATCAAAAAATATATATATAATATACAAAAAAATGGAAATTCAGTATTTGGGTTCGGAATAAGATTTGGAATGGTATCTAAGCCCTTTTTGAAGGCATCCATGCCCTGTCTGAAGGCATCCAACATTTTTCATTGCCACCAACATTTCTCATGAATACCATCACCCACACCTCTCTGGATACCAACATTTTTTATACCCATCACTCCCTATGCCATACCCATCACTCCTAATGCCATACCCCAAACTCATTATGGCATACGACAAACACCTTATGGCAACCCCAAAGACTCATGATACACCGATGACGATGCCGCTTGCATTACTTAATGATTTCGATCATCATTCACCAACTGTGAGAGCATACTTAGGTGTATCACTTCTACCAGCATCTCTAGAGCCGGAGACTGGCACCCCGGAGGTATCCTCTAGGAGAGTGAGTGAGGGTCTCGAGCGTGGTCATTCATCTGGGAGTGATGACCAAGGGTGTGAGGCTGAGGAGTCGGGGGGAGATGACGGGGGTAGATTAGGCGGTGATGATAATCGTTCTGGAGCTAATACCTAACATGCTTACGCCTGTCACCAAAGCCTTTCATTTTACCCTTTGGTAGACTATGATTCTGATGACTCCGGTGATGACCACCCATATGAGGGTGAGGATGACATAAGGTTTGAGGGAGACGTAACAGTCGAAGAAAGTGAGCAGAGTGAGGGAAGTAAAAGAATTGATGAGTGTGAGACAGGACCAAAGGTGTTAACCGGTCCTTCCTTCTCCATAGGTAGACGCCGGGCAGCCACATCTGCTACTCGTACACATATGTTGAGTACGGTATTGAAGAAGACACCTCCCACCCAGAGGTGCAACTACACGCCCCACCTAGCTACTCATCCATCTCTCAAAAGGTGGGTGTTTCATTCCACGGGACAAAGCACAACGACTATCAAGCCCTCACTTGGAGGGTGATGATATTGAAACAGGAGGATCCCTGCCCCGATCCCCACACTTCCTTCATGTGCACCAGAGTCTAGAGCGATATACACTTTTAGGTACACATACTGCCAGTCTATGTGACGCAGTCTCAGCTCCACCCATCACGAGTCTATGTGACGTGATCGAAACCCCGAGAGTGGTGTCCACGATAGACATTTCACAATGACTGGCGGGAAGTCCTACCATGGTCACTATCACGCCAGCCATGAACGTAGGCCACACCGTTGATTCAGCGATTGTGCAAACGGAATGTCTATGTGACACCGGAGTTACTTACCCGACATCCGTTGTCAGGGAAATGATGGACGGCGCCCTAAAGGCTGTCCATGAGGATCTTGTATTTCACCACCTCCCCCAACATGACCACCTCAAAGACCGACTGCACCCGACTACTCGATTGATGAGTTGAGGGATCTTCTGATGGCAAAATTGATCTCCCGTGGGAATCTCCACAAGGATGACACCAACCTTCCAGGTTATCTACAGCGGTCTACCTACACATCACTTCCCGTGAACCATCCCGAGCCGGCTACCTCCTCTTCTCAAGAGGTAGTCTCATCTATCCAGCGGCTCGAAGGGAAGCTTGATGCCATGAAGACGGAGGTTCTAGTCGAGATCAAGGGCTCTCTTTCAGATATGCAGACTCAGATCCGAGCCCTTGAGAATTCTTGTTATGCGTCAGCCAAGCCACCAAAGCTCAGACACGACGACCGAGATGACCCCGATCGCCGTGAGGGGGAAATCCGTAAGAGGGCTTGGCTTGACTCCTCAGTTCCGACAGGCATATCTTCCGGCGCCACTTCTTCTGGTACTCTTATGGGGACTGGTGCCGATGTACCTCAGTCTCAGCCTGGTCGGAACATGACGGAGGGTAGAGAGATTGTTATCTTTGTCAACCCAGAAATCTCTCACCCTGACCGTGTAGCCGCTATAGATGATGTGCTTAAGGATATCATCAATCTTGATGATTTCTCCTCCGATTATGAATACACTCAGTTTCCAGTCTCATAGCCTGAAGTGAAAGAAGAGGATGATCCTTCAGATGATTATGAGTCAGGCATGGAGAGCTATGGTTCTGAATCTCCACTTCTGGTACCACATCAGTCGCTTCCGGGTATGGAGATGTACATTTCTGAGTCTTCACCCCGTATGTCTCTACATCATTCCCCACATCCCAGGACTCCGAGCATGTCTTTCAGAGATAGAGTTCCGATCAACCCTGTTACTCATGGCCCCCAGCGACCGATCCAAGGTCAATGGATTCAACTGTCACTCACCTCCGAAGTGATATTTGAGAAGGACAATGGTGTACCATCTAATCGTTGAAAGTATGTGGAGCCACGGAAGCCAGTCATGTGGGATAGAGAAAGGAGGTATGGCAGATGCCTTGAGAAGACTGACCAAGAAGCGTCAAGAGAGACCGCCTCCGCCACCATCATCATGGAGAAGAGAAGGATCGTTAAAGAAGCCCAAGGAAACTAAAGCTTCAAAGAAGAAGTCATCGAGCCATCATCAGAAGCGAAGAAATTGACACAAAGGGGGAAATTGTTAGAAATATTTGTTAGTTGTGTCAATTTGTAATTTCCCTAAACTTAGTAGCTCTTATTGTAATTTGTGTTTAAGGCCCAAGTGTTTAGGCCCATTTAATTTAAAAAGCCTAGCCCTTTATTAGGTAGTATAAATAGGAGTCATTTACTTCATTTGTACTTTCCTTACCTCTTGCTTCTTTCACAATCATATGGAATGCAATCTACCTTGGATCCTTGAACTTAACATATACATCATCTAGACTTAAGTGTTCTTGATTTGATTGATTTAGTTGGCACGCATAATAAGCAATAATAAGCTCATTTGGTGAGTGAAATGATCATAAACGGGTGAGAAATGGGGTAAAGTCATACAATTAAGCTCAACCAAAACATGTATAATTTTGGTGTTATCACTTGGCAAACCAGATCGCGGGATAGTGCAGATCAGGCAAACCCCGCGACCTGAGGTCGCGCAGTTAGGTCGCGCAACTCCCTGTTTGCGCAACGAATATTGTTTCCGATTCTTTTCGAGTTTTGGCTTTGGGCTTTCCTTAAGGGTTATATTAGATAATGTTTGGTAGATTTTGGGGGCCATTGAGATAGTCTAGCCTAGCTCTAGACTAGTGTTTCGGTTGTGAACCGTAAGCGTCATTTTTGGGAGGTTTACTTATGCATACCATGATATGATTGTATATGTGCTATCTTGTGACGTGTCTAGCTATCTAATCCATATTTGATTCCGAAGAATACCAAGGTGAGTTGCTAAACCCTTTTTGTTAAAACTGAGAGCCCATCACCTTGATTGAATTATGTACCTTTCTTGGATAATTGTATACATGAAATAGTTATGGTGTACTACCTTGCATGAGTTATATTCTTATGGCTATGTGATGAACGTATGCATGATAAATGTGTGTATTGAATTATGCCATGGAATGATGCGAAGGGCTTGAGACCCTCGATTAATGCCTATGATAGGTTGAGATGAATGTATGAATCTTTCTAGACAGTACACATATGCCTCCGAAGGTGTCATGATAGAAATGGCATCGAGGTTGATTAAATGTAAATAACATGGACGATCCAACGCAATGTGTCCACACCCAACAGTCTTGGGAGGTACTGAAACAGGTACGCACCTATGTCGCCGGCTCTCGGGTGGCTCCGAGATGCGCGGGCCTCGGAAGGTGTCATAGTTGAAATGGCATCGAGGTGTTGGGAAGTAACGAGTGTAGGGGCATTGGTTGGTGGAAGTGGGTCGCTCCCACTGTTTCCGAAGATAAATAATAAACCGGTTTAACATGCTACTTTTGTTGTTAGTATGATCTTGTATATCTCGCATGTCTTAATATACTTTACTTGCATAGTATTCTTGATACAACTCACTAGGCTCCTTTAGCCTAACACTTGTTTGGTGTCGATGTGTCTCTCAGGTTCTAGGGACGCCGTTCCCAGGTAGGCTTCGGGCGTAGAGTGAGCTTGGGGGATGTTGGAGAGACCGGTCTTCTAAGACTGCGAGATTGACCGTAGAACAATAATCCTTTTGTAGTCTTCTTCTTAATAGGAACTAGACTAGTTGATTATTGTATTTCTTTATTCAATTACAAACATTGTAATTATACACTACAAATACCCCTATTTTTGGGATGAGCTAGCGCTATGGCGTTTCATTACATGTATCACCTTTCGTTAAATGAAAGTTTTTGTTCACTCAGATTTTTAGGGTGTTACAAGTTGGTATCTGTAACACCCCGCTAAAGCGGAACCGCAAGGTGTAACAGTCTAGATTTCATTGCGATAGGAGATAAATAGTACCAATCATTCATTATCAAACATTAAATTACGTTTACAAAGTTGTACAATCCAACCATAAGTTAAGGTTGACAGATCTTTTACAAAATGAAAATAAATTTCATAATTAGATTGGTGATAACAAAATTCCACAACTTAGCCAAATCAAACCTTCGGATTTCCTGAAAAGCATGTTAAAACAAGCGTCAACTACGAGAGTTGGTGAGTTCACAGGTTTTCATATACACAAAACAGTTAAATGCAACAACATTTTCAGTGAACCTTTTTATTCACTCAATATTAGTAAATCATTTATAGTGAATCTGTTTATTCACTAAATTTTCAAAATCAGTTTACAGTGAACCATTTTATAGTGAACGTGTTTGCTCACTCCATTTCAAGCTTAGTATCAAATGTGAGTAAATTTCCAGGGTGATTTGTTAATCGCATGATATTTATCTGTGAGTTACTACAATCCTCCATTTCATGACATTGCTACGCCCCTATTCTACCTCAACGGTGGGACTAAATCCCACCGGGGTAGAATCTCTATTCAATACAGTGCACCTATCACTCGTCAGTTTAAGGTGGGTATGTCAATCCAAATAGCGCTATCCACATGTATTATAGGCCCATTGCTGTGGGTTAATAGTAGTTACCGGGGATATTTTCATTTCAGACTCACTATATCATGCCTCAAACATATCAAAATTTAGCTCACAATACATTTCATTTCATTTCGCAATATTTTTCACAATTTTTCACATTCATTTATAAACATGCTTTTCACCCCAAAACACGTAAAAACGGTAAAAAGTGGGGCTGTGAATACTCACCTTGTGGTTAAGCGTTTCTAAGCGATGGATTAGTGCGAGGTTAAGTCCCGGCTCCGATTCTACCAATGCCCTAATACAAACGTAATTGTCGTAAGTTCTAAATTTTACGGTCCGTAAATAATAAATCAATTCCGATATCCATATAATGCCTTTACGATATTTTAATAAGTTCATTTTAATATAAAATGACTTTTTGTTACATAAGATTATTATCCAAACACATGGGAATTTTGAATATTTGTAAAATAACATTTTTGAAAATTTTCTATTCTGGCAGATTTGTTCCAATGCAAAGGTGTCACCATTAAACCTAGTTCCAAAGGGAGTTAGGTTTCAAAATTTTTACCTACTGGAATTTGGGATATTAGAAACAATCCCACAATTTTTCATAATTTTTGGAGGTGTTTTACCTATTTTAAGAATTCTTACAAAAACAGTGGACACCTTTTATTTTCAGAAATACATGTCAGTGATGTTTGCTTCATAAAGAATTCATTTTCCCACCAGATCACGAATTTCAAAAGGGATTTTCTAGATAACACATATACCAAGCTAATGAGACAAATTTCACATCATTTGGGTGATTTTTGAGGGAGATATGGCCTCTTAAAGTCGTGCATGTGCAATCTGCCACCATGGGACAGCCTACACCACTAACTTATTTTCATTGGTTGAACCCTCAAAAGTCCACGAAATCACATGATTTTGGATTCTTTAGAAAGCTATCTCAGAGAACTTGAGTTTGAAATCAACAATCGTGCATTTTGGATAAGTTGTCAAAGAGATATGCATGCATGAAGATGATACCACTTTTCTGACCAGAAGCTGATGAGTATCAAAAAGTTTTTAGATGGTTGGATGGGTTTTACTCCGAATTTTTGAGTGATTCAAAAGGGATTTTCTTCCTAACTCATCAAGTTTCAATCTATCAAATTTTTGTAGAAAAATAACTCAGTTTACTATACCTTTGAGACGTCCAAACACACATGCAAAATCGGACAGATTCTGTCCAGAATCAAAACCCCATTTTCATCCATCAAAACACATAAAATCACAAGATTTCTTGGGGTTTCTTGCTATTAAACCATAAACTCATATAATTTAACAAATAAATAGATGAAATATGCATTATCATCATAAATAAACATGCATGAACTATCAATAAAGTCCAGCCCCAAAATGATGATCAAAAACATCAACAACAAGATTTTTGAAATCAAACTTGTGTTCTTACGGGGATTCATGGATATTCACCTTCATAGAATGTTTAAACACATTTCTAAGGTTATGTCTCATCCCCAAACATCAAGAGGATTATCAAAGCATAAAGGAGGGATTAAACCTCAAAGAAAATGGAAGAAACTCAAGAATGAGTCAAAATCGAAGCTAGACAAACATGCAACACTCTTACCTTTGATAAACACTAATAAAGCCTCCAAAAACTTGTCTTAATCTTCAAAGAACTTCAGATTTTAGATGAATATGTGGCTGGAAATTTGAGAGAAATGAGAGAGTTTAGAGAGAGAAAGATGCTAGAGAGAGAGAGGAGTTTTGAAAAATGAGAAGAGAAGAGTGTAGTATTCAATTTATCTTGGAAACAAAAAGAGAGATGTGTGATTGGGGGGGGGGGTGGCCGGCCAAGGGGCCCACCCAACCCATTTCAAAAAAATTTTATTTAAATAAAAGGGTTAATCTACACTGCTTATTTCAACGCAGTATCGGTTTTTAGCGCGTTTTTGGTAGAAACCGATTTTTCAAAAGAAATTTTGGACCATTTAAATTAGTTTACTTATTTTTAAATATAATAACTTAATTCTCTGAGAATTTCTTTAAAATTTGGCATTATAGGATTATCGGATGACTTCGGACCGGTTCGGGCTTTTTCGGGCAGTTTTCGGGACTTTTAGGTTTTAGCCTAAATTTTTCACGCAAACTAACCTAGTTTCATTTAAAAACTTAAATGGCTAATTTTTAACCTACGGAAATGCTACTGAGTGAATTAACGAGTAGCTAACCTGAGGGTCAAAATTGACGGTTGTCACATTTACCCCCGGTTGAAAGAAATTTCGTCCCGAAATTTAATTCTTGCTGCTACCACAGGGGTTCTTTGGTGAATAAATGCGGGTATTTGTTTTTCATGAAAGCCTCCCGCTCCCAGGTGAACTCTGGTCCGTGCCTGGAATTCCATCTAACCTTGACGATCGGTATCTTACTGCGCCTAAGTTGCTTGATTTCTCGATCAAGGATTTCAATTGGTTCCTCCGTGGTACGCAGTTGTTCATCGATCTGGATCTCCTCCAGAGGTAAGACCACTGCCTCTTCTGACAGGCATTTCTTCAGATTGGACACGTGGAAAGTGTCATGAATAGAGCTGAGCTCTGGGGGTAGGTCCAATCTATAAGCGACTGGTCCGATTCTTTCCAAGATTTCAAACGGTCCGACAAATCGGGGGCTCGACTTTCCCTTCTTTCCAAATCTTATTAGCCCTTTCCAAGGTGATACCTTCAGTAGTACCCTATCACTAATCTGGAATTCCAACGGTTTTCGTCGATTATCAGCGTAACTTTTCTGGCGATCCCTGGCTACTTTAAGCTTCTCTTGAACCAGCTTAATCTTATTAGTGGTCTCCTGTACGATGTCAGGTCTAAACAGTCGACTCTCTCCCACTTCCAACCAATTGAGTGGGGATCTGCACTTGCGTCCATACAGTGCTTCATACGGGGCACACTGAATACTAGCATGATAACTGTTGTTGTAGGAGAACTCGACTAAAGGTAGGTGGTCATCCCAACTGCCTCTGAATTCCAACACATATGCACGCAGCATATCCTCCAATGTTTGTATGGTCCTCTCAGTCTGTCCGTCGGTCTGAGGATGGTAAGCCGTGCTCAAATCTACGCTGGTACCCAATGCTACCTGTAGTGACTGCCAAAATCGCGAGGTGAATCTGCTGTCTCTGTCGGAGATGATCGAGATTGGCACTCCATGTCGCATGACTATCTCATCAACATACAATTGCGCGAGTCTATCAATGCTAAAGCTTTCTCTTATTGGCAGAAAGTGCGCAGATTTTGTGAGCCGGTCAACGATTACCCAAATCGAATCATGGCCCTTTTTAGTCTTGGGCAACTTGGTCACGAAATCCATGGATATTCATTCCCATTTCCATTCTGGGATTTCTGGTTGCTGTAAAAGTCCGGATGGTTTCTGGTGTTCTGCCTTGATTCTTGCACAAGTTAGGCATTTGCTCACATAGGTGGCGATATCCTTCTTCATTCCAGGCCACCAATAGTGTTCCTTTAGTTCCTTTAGTCCTTTATACATCTTGTCAGAACCTGGGTGTATCGAGTACCTTGATTGATGGGCTTCATCCATGATCATTTTCCTTAACTGATCGACTTTCGGGACCCAAATTCTATCCTTGAAATAACGCACTCCATCCGTTCTCTCCCCAAACTCCTCCTCCATCTTGTGAAGTGTCTCCTTCTTTAAATTGTCAGCCTTCAAAGCTTCTCTCTGAGCTTCCAATATCTGACTTTTCAGGCTGGTCTGCACTATCACTCCCATTGTTCGCGTCCTTGTAGGCTTCACCTGCTCCTTCCTGCTTAGCGCATCAGCTACTACATTCGCCTTCCCTGGGTGATATTTAATCTCGCAGTCGTAATCGCTGAGTAACTCAACCCATCTTCTCTGCCTCATGTTCAGCATTTTCTGATCGAGAATGTGCTGGAGGCTCTTATGATCCGTAAAAATGGTGCATTTGGTGCCGTAAAGATAATGTATCCAAATCTTAAGGGCAAACACCACTGCTCCGAGCTCCAAGTCATGAGTGGTGTAGTTCTTCTCGTGGACTTTCAGTTGTCTGGATGCATAGGCAATGACTTTCTCGTTCTGCATCAAAACACATCCTAAGCCTTGATGTGAAGCATCGCAATACACCACGAAGTTATCCATTTCCTCGGGTAACGCCAGAATGGGTGCATTGCACAACTTATGCTTGAGCAATTGGAATGCTTCTTCCTGTTTCTCTTCCCAAATAAACTTCTTGTCTTTTTGCGTTAAGATTGTCAGCGGCTGCGCAATCTTGGAGAAATTTGCAATGAATCGTCGGTAGTAGCCTGCCAAACCGAGAAATTGTCGAATTTCTGTCGGTGTCTTCGGGGCTTCCCATTTCTTTATGGCCTCAATCTTGGCTGGATCGACGTGTATTCCTTCTTTGTTCACCACGTGACCTAAAAAGTGAACTTCTCGGATCCAAAATTCGCACTTTGAGAATTTGGCATAAAGCTTTTCAGCTTTGAGTAATTCCAGTATCAGCCTCAAATGATGCTCGTGGTCCTCCTTGCTTTGCGAGTAAATCAGGATGTCGTCTATGAAGACAATCACGAACTTATCCAAATACGGTCGACACACTCGGTTCATCAGATCCATGAACACTGCTGGAGCATTCGTCAAACCAAAAGGCATGACCAAGAACTCATAATGACCATAACGAGTTCCGAACGCCGTCTTTGCAACATCTTCTTCACGAACTCGCATTTGATGGTATCCGGATCGAAGATCGATCTTGGAGAAGTACGTAGCTCCTTGCAATTGATCGAACAAATCATCGATGCGTGGAAGAGGGTATCGGTTCTTGATGGTGATCTTGTTCAGCTCCCTATAATCGATGCACATGCAAAAAGATCCATCCTTCTTTTTGACAAATAGCACGGGGGCTCCCCAAGGTGAAGAGCTGGGTCGGATGAATCCCTTATCTAACAGCTCTTGAAGTTGATTTGACAGCTCCTGCATCTCGGACGGCGCTAGACGATATGGCGACTTCGCTATGGGGCCTGCTCCGGGAACTAAGTCAATGTGGAACTCTACTTGTCGTTGTGGAGGCAATCCAGGTAACTCTTCCGAAAATACCTCACGAAATTCTCGCACAACTGGAATATCTTGGATTTGCTTCTCCTTTGCTTTCTTATCTATGACGTGCGCCATGAACGCCACGCATTCTTTCCGTAGATGACCTCGCATTTTCATGCATGTCACTATACTAGATCTTGGTGAACCCTTTTTAGTTCCCAATGCGAATGCCCTTCCTTGAGCCTTGCATCCTTAATCTCTTTGATTGGCTTGCGTTGCTTTGTTCGTCCTCTTGGTGCTGCTTAAGCCTTTATTCAGAGTGAAATACCTATCTTTAGAGTGGTTTAGGGTTCCGTACTCTTAGCACCCTTTCCGGTCCTTCTGACCTTCCTTTCCTTTCTATAGTAACGAGTAGTGTAACCGACTAGGTTGTCCTTGGTACCCAAAATATAAGCTCATGGGTGGTTCCAGTTATATCTAATACATTTTGGAGGGGAGTCCATATACTTTCTTGACTCATGGGTCTTTACTTCCAAAATTTCTGACTTCTTTTCGACTTTTATCTGAATGACCTTGAGATGTCTCTTCTGACTAGTGCTCTACTTCCTTTTATTACCATCTTTCCATTCGATGGATTCTACGACTTCCTTATTTCTTCTATTTGCGACAAGGTCGGTAGTAACTTGAGTGACTATGGTAAGTACGACTTCTTGGACTTGTTGGGCTATCAGTTGAGCAATGTTGATCGATTAATTCTCACGGTTCACTTTCTAGCTACGTGTGTTTCTTCTGGAAAATACGGTTCTAAATCCTTTGCAAAATGCATATTTGATTAAAAGTTGTCTCTAACGAATGTTCGAAAATATTTGTATTTTATTTATGATAATTTCTTTAAAATAAACTCGCTAAGAATGTCCTTGTGATTTAATAAAAATTAATTTCGTAAAAGTTTAACACATATCTGAAGGGTAGAAATTTGATACTAATGCATCCTTAAAATATCTTACTTGCCCATAATGAGGTTTAAATGGAACAACCAAAAAGTGCATTTTTGAAATTCTTTCAAATTCATGAGAGTTACATTTGAAAAGATCAACTTTGCCAACAGTATCACCACAACTTGCCAGCACAAGTCAACTCTCCTAGTCGTCCTTCTTGCCGTCATAACATTCTCCACAACATTGGTGGTACCTTCCTTCAAGAGATGCGCCAAGTTTGTTAACTAAATTATGGCCCAGTTCTATCTTGATGCCCTGCTTCGACTATTTTGCAGTCCGTCGGCGAGTGTTCGCATAGTTCGAGCCTCTCCTTGTGCCATACTAATATTATGAGCGATCAATATCCCCGAAAGGATACGAAATCATCTTGCATTACCCCAATGAGTTATTGCCAGTCCACTCTGAAAGGTTGCCGCAACTATCTTCTGAGTTGTCTCATATGAGGTGCTGGGAGGTTCGGGTTAGGCGTAGGAATAACTGGTGTAGGTTCAGGTAAGACACTTATTGGGGTAAACGAAGGTGGATCGCTTAAATGTCCTCACTTGTTACTCCAATGTCGGGATCGTAACGCTTAGACGGGTCCTTCTCCGAAGTCTAAGTAATAGTGTTTGGCATAGTGATTGTAGTGTCCGCATAACTTATTAACGCGCATTCAAATACTAGTGACATCGTAAGCGCTAACGCAGGAGTGATCAACAAAGGCGTTACTTTTCTTAAACGCATAAGTGTTATAGTAAATATCAACATCATGATGTGCTTATGCAAACTCACACTAAATACATTTTTCAGGAAATCTTAGAAAGTTTCAACTTATAAAAAATCTAGCAGTATGATTAATTTATAAGTCTTATCCTATTTATATCATGGCTAGGCGTAGGTGATCAGGTTCCGCATATCTATGATATATCAGAATAGCACCTATCCTAATCACACAAGTATTTAAATTCTCCTACTTTGAAATCTTATAATTTAAAAGTTTAATCTTATTTTAGAAAGAAGGTTGGTTATAGTACTGGTTTTTATGAAAAACCGATGTTCTCTATAACCTATGGCTCTGATACCAAATCTGTAACACCCCGCTAAAGCGGAACCGCAAGGTGTAACAGTCTAGATTTCATTGCGATAGGAGATAAATAGCACCAATCATTCATTATCAAACATTAAATTACGTTTACAAAGTTGTACAATCCAACCATAAGTTAAGGTTTACAGATCTTTTACAAAATGAAAATAAATTTCATAATTAGATTGGTGATAACAAAATTCCACAACTTAGCCAAATCAAACCTTCGGATTTCCTGAAAAGCATGTTAAAACAAGCGTCAACTACGAGAGTTGGTGAGTTCACAGGTTTTCATATACACAAAACAGTTAAATGCAACAACATTTTCAGTGAACCTTTTTATTCACTCAATATTCGTAAATCATTTATAGTGAATCTGTTTATTCACTAAATTTTCAAAATCAGTTTACAGTGAACCATTTTATAGTGAACGTGTTTGCTCACTCCATTTCAAGCTTAGTATCAAATGTGAGTAAATTTCCAGGGTGATTTGTTAATCGCATGATATTTATCTGTGAGTTACTACAATCCTCCATTTCATGACATTGCTACGCCCCTATTCTACCTCAACGGTGGGACTAAATCCCACCGGGGTAGAATCTCTATTCAATACAGTGCACCTATCACTCGTCAGTTTAAGGTGGGTATGTCAATCCAAATAGCGCTATCCACATGTATTATAGGCCCATTGCTGTGGGTTAATAGTAGTTACCGGGGATATTTTCATTTCAGACTCACTATATCATGCCTCAAACATATCAAAATTTAGCATACAATACATTTCATTTCATTTCGCAATATTTTTCACAATTTTTCACATTCATTTATAAACATGCTTTTCACCCCAAAACACGTAAAAACGGTAAAAAGTGGGGCTGTGAATACTCACCTTGTGGTTAAGCGTTTCTAAGCGATGGATTAGTGCGAGGTTAAGTCCCGGCTCCGATTCTACCAATGCCCTAATACAAACGTAATTGTCGTAAGTTCTAAATTTTACGGTCCGTAAATAATAAATCAATTCCGATATCCATATAATGCCTTTACGATATTTTAATAAGTTCATTTTAATATAAAATGACTTTTTGTTACATAAGATTATTATCCAAACACATGGGAATTTTGAATATTTGTAAAATAACATTTTTGAAAATTTTCTATTCTGGCAGATTTGTTCCAATGCAAAGGTGTCACCATCAAACCTAGTTCCAAAGGGAGTTAGGTTTCAAAATTTTTACCTACTGGAATTTGGGATATTAGAAACAATCCCACAATTTTTCATAATTTTTGGAGGTGTTTTACCTATTTTAAGAATTCTTACAAAAACAGTGGACACCTTTTATTTTCAGAAATACATGTCAGTGATGTTTGCTTCATAAAGAATTCATTTTCCCACCAGATCACGAATTTCAAAAGGGATTTTCTAGATAACACATATACCAAGCTAATGAGACAAATTTCACATCATTTGGGTGATTTTTGAGGGAGATATGGCCTCTTAAAGTCGTGCATGTGCAATCTGCCACCATGGGACAGCCTACACCACTAACTTGTTTTCATTGGTTGAACCCTCAAAAGTCCACCAAATCACATGATTTTGGATTCTTTAGAAAGCTATCTCAGAGAACTTGAGTTTGAAATCAAAAATCGTGCATTTTGGATAAGTTGTCAAAGAGATATGCATGCATGAAGATGATACCACTTTTCTGACCAGAAGCTGATGAGTATCAAAAAGTTTTTAGATGGTTGGATGGGTTTTACTCCGAATTTTTGAGTGATTCAAAAGGGATTTTCTTCCTAACTCATCAAGTTTCAATCTATCAAATTTTTGTAGAAAAATAACTCAGTTTACTATACCTTTGAGACGTCCAAACACACATGCAAAATCGGACAGATTCTGTCCAGAATCAAAACCCCATTTTCATCCATCAAAACACATAAAATCACAAGATTTCTTGGGGTTTCTTGCTATTAAACCATAAACTCATATCATTTAACAAATAAATAGATGAAATATGCATTATCATCATAAATAAACATGCATGAACTATCAATAAAGTCCAGCCCCAAAATGATGATCAAAAACATCAACAACAAGATTTTTGAAATCAAACTTGTGTTCTTACGGGGGATTCATGGATATTCACCTTCATAGAATGTTTAAACACATTTCTAAGGTTATGTCTCATCCCCAAACATCAAGAGGATTATCAAAGCATAAAGGAGGGATTAAACCTCAAAGAAAATGGAAGAAACTCAAGAATGAGTCAAAATCGAAGCTAGACAAACAGGCAACACTCTTACCTTTGATAAACACTAATAAAGCCTCCAAAAACTTGTCTTAATCTTCAAAGAACTTCAGATTTTAGATGAATATGTGGCTGGAAATTTGAGAGAAATGAGAGAGTTTAGAGAGAGAAAGATGCTAGAGAGAGAGAGGAGTTTTGAAAAATGAGAAGAGAAGAGTGTAGTATTCAATTTATCTTGGAAACAAAAAGAGAGATGTGTGATTGGGGGGGTGGCCGGCCAAGGGGCCCACCCAACCCATTTCAAAAAAAAAAATTTATTTAAATAAAAGGGTTAATCTACACTGCTTATTTCAACGCAGTATCGGTTTTTAGCGCGTTTTCGGTAGAAACCGATTTTTCGAAAGAAATTTTGGACCATTTAAATTAGTTTACTTATTTTTAAATATAATAACTTAATTCTCTGAGAATTTCTTTAAAATTTGGCATTATAGGATTATCGGATGACTTCGGGCCGGTTCGGGCTTTTTCGGGCAGTTTTCGGGACTTTTAGGTTTTAGCCTAAATTTTTCACGCAAACTAACCTAGTTTCATTTAAAAACTTAAATGGCTAATTTTTAACCTACGGAAACGCTACTGAGTGAATTAACGAGTAGCTAACCTGAGGGTCAAAATTGACGGTTGTCACAGTATCAGAGCTTTAGTTTAAGCGAACTAGGTAATCACTTAGTATGCCTAGACTTAAACTTAGCAATCTAGTAAATACGACGCCTACCTTGGGTAGAATCTTAGGTGGGGAGAGCGATAGGTCTTACGAGATTACATTGATCGGAATTATAATGATGGTGACTAAAATTCTTATGTGTGATCTGTTCATAAATCACTTAGCTACTGATCTATGAATGTATTGTTACGCGAGTGTTTTTGAATAACTATTGTTATGAGGATGATAAATGTTGCCATCGTGAATTAGTCTATTCTTATCCTATTCTCGTACGTATGTGTGTGACAGATTGTTAAGGCGAACACTCGTAGTCAGATAGGTGCCGCGCGAGGACCACCCGACCAAACCGCTTCAACCGCCAACCAATATGTCCGAGTCGAGACGGTTGAGAGTCCACCGAGGCTTCGAGTCCTAGGTGGGGAAACGGAATACGTCCCGAGGTTCAACCTTGAGGACCCGGACCCAGTACTAACCGAGGTGACCCCGGAGATGAGGATGTTCGATAACGTAATGAAGGCCGTGAACGAAGCCATGAACAAACAACAAGAATCCTTCGTGAAAATATTGGAGGATCGCGAAGCTAGCCAACACCGAAATGAAGTGGTGGGGGAAAATGTCGGAAATGGTTCCGGAGATGCCGAGGTATTGGTGGTCACCGAGGAGACCCGGATCACCGGGGACAAAGAGAAAGAGAAGGCTAAGACGAAAGGGTGCTCTTACAAGAACTTCTTGGGATGCAAGCCACCGGAGTTCCGTGGGTGTAGTGAGCCGGTGACTTGTATGTATTGGCTCCGGGAAATGGAGATGGCATTCGAGGCAAGCGAGTGTGATGACTCTCAACGAGTCAAGTTTGCTTCACACCTTCTCAAGGGAGAGGCCCTAACATGGTGGAACTTGACCCGTTCTTCTCTTACACCGGAGGTTTACGCTAGGCTCTCGTGGGCCGAATTCAAGAAAAAGATACTCGAGAAGTATTGTAGCTAGCGGACCCTTGACAAGATCAAGGATGAGTTCCGAGCGATGAAGAAGGGAAATTCTCCCATCTCTTTTTATGCAAAGGAGTTCTTGGAGAAATTGGAGATGGTGGAGCACTTGGCTCCCGATGAGAAGGCAAATATAAAGGCTTATTCGCGCGGGTTACCGGCCGAGATGAGATCGGCGGTTAGGATCGCAAAGGTCACTACCTTGCATGAGGCGATCGAGGAATCATTGAGGATGGAAGATGACATCACCCAAGCCCGGGTGGAAAGCTACCAAGCCGGGCAAAAGAGAAGGTTTGAGGAGGCTACCGCGCCGGCCCGACCGAACAAGACTTTCCAAGACGGGAAGCGAGGCGGGAACCGAGTCGAGGCAAAGTGGTGCAACAAATGTCGAAGCAAGCACTTTGGACCATGTCGTAGTGACTTCCCGACGAGTACCCCCACATGTGGAAAGTGCGGGAAACGTGGTCATATGACTCGAGATTGTATGCTCCGGGTGGCGGTTTGCTATGAGTGTAAGGAGCTGGGACATTATCGGGATGCTTGCCCGAAATTCAAGAAGGCGTCTACCGGGGGTTCGAGCGGATCCGTTGCAAAAGGAGAAGTACCGCTGAGAGTGACTAGCCGGGCCTTTCAGATGTCGGCCGGTGAGGCGAGGGAGGCATCCGATCTTGTATCGGGTACGTTTCTCGTTAACTCCATACCTGCACTTGTTCTATTCGATACGGGCGCCGAACGCTCTTTTGTGCATGACACTTTAGCTAAGAAATTCACTATGCCTACCACTCCCTTATTTGATGCGTTAGTAGTAGAAGTAGCGGGGGCATTCCTAGTGACCGTTCAGGATTGCTTTGAGGGGTGCACGATAAAACTAGATGGAGAAACTTTCTCCGCAACCCTCATACCCATGAATGTCGGTAGTTTCGACGTAGTGCTAGGAATTGATTGGTTGTGCGCTCACGACGTCAACATAGGGTGCGGCAAGAAGATGGTCACTATACCAACGCCTCGAGGGGAATTGATCACCGTGTACGGGGATAAAAAGAAGGGCACTAACACGACCATCTCGATGGTAAATGCAAGAAAGTGCCTAGCCAAGGGATGCACCTCCTATCTAGCTTACGTCATTGACACGAAGTTGGAAAAGAAAGAGGTTGCCGATGTCGACGTGGTATGGGAATTTCCGGACATCTTTCCGGAAGACTTGCCCGGATTACCACCGGAACGACAAGTGGAATTCCACATTGACCTTACGCCAGGGGCGGCTCCGATAGCGCGTGCCCCGTACCGATTGGCTCCGACCGAGATGAAAGAGATGATGACGCAATTGCAAGAACTCTCCGAGAAGGGGTTCATCCGACCGAGTTCGTCGCCATGGGGAGCGCCGGTTCTTTTCATCAAAAAGATGGACGGCTCCATGCGGATGTGCATCGACTACCGTGAACTAAACAAAGTGACGGTAAAGAACAAATACCCTTTGCCTCGGATCAACGATCTTTTCGATCAACTTCAAGGTGTCGAGTGCTTTTCAAAGATCGACATACGATCCGGTATCATCAAGTGAGGGTGAAGAAGGACGACATACCAAAGACCGCGTTCCGGATGAGATACGGACACTACGAGTTCTTAGTGATGTCGTTCGGTTTAACCAACGCACTGGCGGTATTCATGGACTTGATGAACCGAGTGTGTAGACCGTTCTTGGATAAATCGGTGATAGTCTTTATCGATGACATCTTGGTCTACTCCAAGATCACGAACGACACTTGCGGGAGGTGTTAAAAGTGCTTAGAGATGAAAAGTTGTATGCCAAATTCTCCAAGTGCGAATTTTGGCTACACGAAGTGCAGTTTTTGGGCCACGTAGTATCGCGAGACGGAATCAAGGTGGACCCCGCGAAGATCGAGGCCATGATGAATTGGAAGTCGCCGACGAACCCATCGGAGATAAGAAGCTTTCTAGGCTTGGCGGGTTACTACCGAAGATTCATTCAAGACTTCTCCAAGATCGCTTCGTCACTTACGGTGTTGACAAAGAAGAACGCCAAATTCCTATGGACCGACAAGCAAGAAGAAGCCTTTCGAACGCTCAAGGAGAAACTATGCCAAGCACCGGTTTTGGCGTTACCAGACAGGACGGAGGACTTCGTGGTCTATAGCGACGCGTCAAAGATGGGACTCGGTTGCGTGCTCATGCAAAGAGGCAAGGTGATTTCCTACGCCTCTCGGCAATTGAAGGATCACGAAAGGAACTATCCGGTCCACGATTTGGAGTTGGCGACGGTAGTGTTTGCTTTGAAGTTGTGGCGGCATTACCTTTACGGAACAAAGTGCACTCTATTCACCGATCACAAGAGTCTCCAACACATTTTCGATCAAACGAAACTCAACATGCGACAAAGAAGATGGCTCGAGCTATTAAAGGACTATGATTGTGACTTATTGTACCATCCCGGTAAGGCGAACGTGGTTGCCGATGCCTTGAGCCACAAGAACCATGGTGATGGGATCGGTGTAACCCTCAACCGGATTAGCGTGGTGTCGAGCTTGATGGAAAAGATCAAGGCAAGTCAAGCGGAGGCCCTACGAGAAGAAAACCTCAAAGATGAGGTGATGGTGAAGCAAAAAGAGTTGTTGACCGAAGATAGCCGCAGGCTTAAATTGTTCCAAGGTCGGATTTGGGTGCCAAAGATTGGTGGTAATCGGGAGCTACTTTTGGATGAGGCTCACAAGTCCAAGTACTCCATACATCCCGGGAGCACCAAAATGTACCGGGATTTGAAGATGAATTATTGGTGGCCGATCATGAAGCTTGACGTGGCTAGTTACGTCGAGAAGTGTGTCACATGTCTCCAAGTCAAGGCGGAACACCAAAAGCCTTATGGTAGTTTGCAACCCTTGGAGATTCCGGAATGGAAATGGGAGCATATCACGATGGACTTTGTGACCAAACTGCCGAGAACCTTAAGGGGTCACGACACCATTTGGGTGATTGTGGACCGACTCACGAAGAGTGCACACTTTCTAGAGATGCGCGAGACCTTGCCCATGGACAAATTGGCCAAGCTCTACATAGACGAAGTGGTGAGGAGGCATGGTGTACCCTTATCGATTGTTTCGAATAGAGATAGTCGATTTACTTCCCGGTTTTGGGACGGATTGCAAGAAGGCTTGGGAACGCAACTCAAGTTGAGCACCGCGTATCACCCACAAACCGACGGGCAAAGCGAAAGGACGATCCAAACACTAGAAGATATGTTGCGGTCTTGCGTCATCGACTTCGGTGGAAATTGGGACACACACCTACCATTGGTGGAGTTTGCCTACAACAACAGTTACCACTCTAGCATTGGGATGGCACCGTTTGAAGCATTGTACGGACGGAAGTGTAGAACGCCAACATGTTGGTTGGAAGCGGGCGAAAAGCAATTTGCGGGACCCGAAATCATACAAGAGACGGCGGATAAAGTGAAGGGTATCCGCGAACGCTTGAAGGCCACCCAAGACCGTCAAAAGAGTTACGCCGACAAGAAACGTCGTCCCATAGACTTCCAAGTGGGAGACCGAGTGATGTTGAAGGTATCCCCTTGGAAAGGCATCATACGGTTTGGAAAGCGGGGTAAACTTAGCCCACGTTTCCTTAGACCGTTTACTATCTTGGAGAAGGTCGGACTACATGCTTACCGGTTAGAGCTACCACCCGAAATGGACGGAATACATCCCACCTTTCACGTGTGTTACTTGCGAAAGTGTCTAGCCGAGGAGGAAAGCGTCATTCCCTTGTCGGAAATTCGAGTGGACTCCGGTAATCGTTGCTTAGAAGAACCGGAATCTATTTTGGAAAGAAAGACAAAGAAACTACGCCACAAAGAGGTGACGATGGTCAAAGTTCAATGGAAGCACCACCGAGGTGCCAATGTCACGTGGGATGCCGAAGAGGATATGAGGCGTAGATACCCACGGTTGTTGCCTTAGGAGTAGCGAATTTTGAGGACGAAATTTTATCTAGGTGGGGAGGATTGTAACACCCGGAATTTTGTAAACTCGAACTTGCATGATAAAAGTGGATAATAGGAATTCGATTAAATATAACGCAACATTTCCCAAAGTTAATTATTAGCTCTTATTTAAGTCCATTGGTCGAGTCGAGAATTTAACTTATCAATTTCGGGGCGAAAGGGCAAATACCCGAAATAAGGGGGGGTTGTATGTAACTAGTTCACCAACTAGTTGAAACCCTTGCCCCTTCTTCCTTTCATTTGTGTGTGTTTGTGTTTTTAAGAGAGAAAAGAGAGAAAGGAAGGGTTTAGAGGAAGATTCAAGAACCGGAGAAAGAATCGAGCTTAGGAGGTGAAATCAAACCGTGAAGTGTCGTTAGAATCGAGTTCCTAACGTAAGGTATGGTTTAATTTGGATTAATTTCGTGTTTTAGTCGAGATGAGGAGTCTTGAAAGCTAGGGCTTATATTTGGGGAAAAACCATGAATCTTGATGATCTATGGGTGTTTTTCGAGTTGGTTGTTAGTTTATCGTGTTATATCATAGTAGGATCGTTCATAAACAATTGTAGAGTGTTTTGGGAGTCAAAAATCGAGTTTGGATGAGTTTTGGTAAGACTTGGCAAACCAGATCGCGGGATAGTGCAGATCAGGCAAACCCCGCGACCTGAGGTCGCGCGGTTAGGTCGCGCAACTCCCTGTTTGCGCAACAAAGATTTTTCGTTTCCGATTCTTTTCGAGTTTTGGCTTTGGGCTTTCCTTAAGGGTTATATTAGATAATGTTTGGTAGATTTTGGGGGCCATTGAGATAGTCTAGCCTAGCTCTAGACTAGTGTTTTGGTTGTGAACCGTAAGCGTCATTTTTGGGAGGTTTACTTATGCATACCATGATATGATTGTATATGTGCTATCTTGTGACGTGTCTAGTTATCTAATCCATATTTGATTCCGAAGAATACCAAGGTGAGTTGCTAAACCCTTTTTGTTAAAACTGAGAGCCCATCACCTTGATTGAATTATGTACCTTTCTTGGATAATTGTATACATGAAATAGTTGTGGTGTACTACCTTGCATGAGTTATATTCTTATGGCTATGTGATGAACGTATGCATGATAAATGTGTGTATTGAATTATGCCATGGAATGATGCGAAGGGCTTGAGACCCTCGATTAATGCCTATGATAGGTTGAGATGAATGTATGAATCTTTCTAGACAGTACACATATGCCTCCGAAGGTGTCATGATAGAAATGGCATCGAGGTTGATTAAATGTAAATAACATGGACGATCCAACGCAATGTGTCCACACCCAACAGTCTTGGGAGGTACTGAAACAGGTACGCACCTATGTCGCCGGCTCTCGGGTGGCTCCGAGATGCGCGGGCCTCGGAAGGTGTCATAGTTGAAATGGCATCGAGGTGTTGGGAAGTAACGAGTGTAGGGGCATTGGTTGGTGGAAGTGGGTCGCTCCCACTGTTTCCGAAGATAAATAATAAACCGGTTTAACATGCTACTTTTGTTGTTAGTATGATCTTGTATATCTCGCATGTCTTAATATACTTTACTTGCATAGTATTATTGATACAACTCACTAGGCTCCTTTAGCCTAACACTTGTTTGGTGTCGATGTGTCTCTCAGGTTCTAGGGACGTCGTTCCCAAGTAGGCTTCGGGCGTAGAGTGATCTTGGGGGATGTTGGAGAGACCGGTCTTCTAAGACCGCGAGATTGACCGTAGAACAATAATCCTTTTGTAGTCTTCTTCCTAATAGGAACTAGACTAGTTGATTATTGTATTTCTTTATTCAATTACAAACATTGTAATTATACACTACATATACCCTATTTTTGGGATGAGCTAGCGCTATGGCGTTTCATTACATGTACCACCTTTCGTTAAATGAAAGTTTTTGTTCACTCAGATTTTTAGGGTGTTACATATATATAGAGAGAGAGGGGGGGAGAGAGAGAGGAGAAAGTTCAATGAAAACTCATTTTTCGTTGTGAACGTGAAAACCACTAAAATTGGATCACGTGGTAATATTTACTCTGAATATCATGCATTATTCACTCTGAATAATGCATGATATTCAGAGTAAATATTGTCACGTGACGCTATTTTAGTAGTCCTCACGTTCACAATCAAAATTGGGTTCATATTTGAACCTAACCCTGTTACATAGGGTCAAGTTCATGTGTTATTCAAACTGAATAACACTGCATTCAGTGTTATATATTCAAACTGATGTTAATTTTCATGCTAGCCTTGCAAATGCTTTAAAGGATCGTGCTAGCCTTGTGAATGCTTTAAAGGTTTGAGAAATTGATGTTAATTTTCATGTTTTATTCATCTGTTAGATGTTTTTTCGTTATGATTACATGGATCAGTAATACATTGAGGTTTTGTGAACAGAATGAGATCTTCAAAACTTGGCGAGGCAACACTTGGATGTTCTCGAGAGTTTGAGTCCACCGGTTATGAAGAGAGTTAAATTATTGAGAGAGATTCACGTAAAGGGGAATTAAAGGATTGTTGATCGAAGTTGTTAATTACTTTTATTATCTCACATTGTGCTTAAATATGTGATTTGTTGATCTTTTTGCTCTCATGTTATTGTGATTCATCATTAGTTGGTTTTCTTGTCTCCAATGGTTGTTTTTGTAAGTAATTGCTACTCTAATCAACCTTTTGTTACGGTAATTTAGTGTATTTTATGCCTGTATATCTTCTGACATTTTTTTTGGCCATGGGAAAGGTGTAAATAAGGGCCCTTCATAAGTACGAAAAGATCATTAATATACCGTTTTTCTTATAAGAAATAACATTGAATCGAAGAGAAATACTAATAATTCATGTAAAACCATTTTCGAAGTGTTCTTAAACGCAAAATAAATCAACAATTAATTCTAAATTAATATAATCTACCATATTAATTTTTACATAACATCGTCAAAAACATCCTATGATATACCTTTACTATACAGATTGACATCATTTGAGGTTACAATGTTGCTATTTAAAATAACACTCTATGTAAATCAATATAAATATGTTGGTAAATCAATAAAAACACTCTATAATTGTTTTAGAAATAGAAGTATATTTAAGATTTATGCACTTAATATTAAGTAATAAAAAATCAATAATGCATGAAAAATAATGATAGTTTTGAAATCTTAAATATAAATATAAGTTAGACAGTATCATAAGGTTGGTAAAAAGTTTTCTTCAAAAGATATGAGTTTTTCTAATTAATAACAAAAAATCTATTGTATCTAAATACATATATAGAATTCATGCACATGGTAATCAGAAGAGTCACTAGGAGATGAATGATGGAGAATATATTAAGGTTTTAATATACCGATGGTTTCTTTTTGGCTATTTTTGATTTTAAGTCTCCCATTGGTTGCAAGCCAATCTCGAGAATTTCGATATTGTTTTGAACTTGTTGTTGTCTAGATTAAATTTGGTGTTTTATTTTTCCATCTGTTAGTTGTTGTTTTGTGTTCTAGATTGTTTTAGATGATGTATTGTGTACTTTTGGTTGTTGCTAGATGCTTGTTTTCTTTTGGTATGCAAAAGTTCTATATTGGTTATGTATGAGTTTGATGGATGGTGGGATGTTGTTTTTTTTTTCAAATTTAAAGCACCTGTTTTTAAAAGGTTCTTTTGATGGTATTCATCAATGGTGTTTACTTTTTTGGTTTGTGCTGCATGTGTACCTATGTTTTTTGTTATACAATTTGACTCTCAAAGTCTGGAGCATCGAGATATCTCTGTTGATTTATCAGTCGGCTATTAGGTCATTTACTAAATGTTTACTTGGTAAGTGCTTATCAGGATATTTTCCTTACCCATTGAACATGGTAAGAATCGATAATCTTACTTGGTATAAGCAATGATAACAATAGAGAGGCTTACCAGATGAATGTTTATATGGTAAATTATTGCATAAGTTGTTGACTCTTACCGATAAGCATTTACCAGGTAGCAAGCATCAAGCATCAAGCAAAACCATCCTCAAATTGATTTTTTTTTTATTTCTACTGCAGCGGATAGCTTTTCTATTAAGATTTACCAGTTTTTGTTAATCAAGATGGAGACTATGCCAGTACATGTAGGTCTATTCTGGCTATAATCAATATATCAATATATATCTTAAAAGGAAAACCCACAACATCCTATGTGGCATCTCCTAAAGCCAAGAAAACCATTTATCTTTTTTCTAGGATTTTTGATTTTTTTAAATATTAGATATGTTAAAAGACCTTTTTATCCCTATGCTTAAAACACAAAGAGCATTAAGATAGGGTTGTTTTAGTCATTTTAAAAAGTGTAACCTTCAAATCCTTTCATATTCATTTTTTAAAATGAAACCTCCAAAAGTAAATATTTTTCATTCTTGAGGTGAAACTTACAAACCTTTCATTTGTTCATGCATAAATGTCCATTACTAAATGTCTTCTTGTTTCTTACCATCACATGACTCATTTCACAAACCATAATTTTCTTCAACATGCTTTTTTTAGGTAAGTTCATTTTCTCTCACTCCGTTACTTGATTTGTTTTTCATTTCATAGGGTGGTGTTCTTCAACAACATTGTTTACGGGTTTACTTCAGATATTTTCTTCAACATGCTTTTTTGTAACTTTGTTTTTTGTATTTCTCTCAGGTGTTTTCCAAAGGAACCAATGGCAACAACTGTACAACAATCAAATTTCGAGAGTGTCACAATCTTAGATATAACCTCAATAGTCTTCCGGTATGTATATTTTTTGATTTTTGTTGGGATTATTCCCTATTGATCATTTTTGGGATATTAGATCTTTTTTTCGTTTTATTTTCTATATTTTTCTTAGGTGTTTTCGAATGAAACTGGTGGCATTGTTCTTGATAGCAGTTTTAGTGTTTTGATGTCAACAACGGTACAATACTCAAATCCTCAAAGTACGTATTACAATCTTAGATATAACCTTAATGATCTTCAATTTGATCTTTTTTAAATGGTTATTTTAATATTTTCAGGTTTATTTTGAGAAGACTAATTTGACTTCCGGGTAAAAAACTGTTGTTCGGATTGTAGACTTCTTTTATATTTTTGTCTTCTATATTTTTTCTCATGTTTTAAATACTATTAATCCTTTTAACACACTTTTCGAATGAACCGGTAGGTTTGTTCTTGATAGCAGTTTTATCGTTTTGATGGAAAGAACGGTACAATAATCAAAATATTCAAAGTACGTATTACAATTTTAGATATAACCTTAATGATGTTCAATACGATCTTTTTTTAATGGTTATTTTAATGTTTTCAGGTTTATTTCGAGAAAACTAATTCGACTTTCGGACATACACTTTTTTTACTTTTGTTCGGATTGTAGACTTCTTTTTTTATTTTGGTCTAATATATTTTTCTTAGGTTTCAAATATCACTAATCATTTTAACACACAAAATATTAATTCACGTATTATTCCTTATTGACCTTTGTTAGAATTTTGGGGTTTTTTTGTCTTCAATATTTTTGTTAAGTTTTGTTAATGGAACCCCGGGGATTTGTCTAGCTTGATTGTCTTTTAGAGTTTAGATGGTAATAAAATACAATAATCGTTTATTAAAATCTATGATATACGCGCCGCATCGCGCGCGGACACAATACTAGTTGGGTAATAATTAAGAATGTAAAGCCATGATCAAGGACTTCAAATTACTTATAAGAGTTAACATGGAACATTGAGTTTTTTTTAAATCTTAAAGGATGTGTTGTTAGAGTCCATATGATTTAAATTTTTACTCACCATTTGTTGTTCAACTTCCTGCCTTATTTTAAGATTCATGAGTAAACCTAAATTGTTGTTTATTTATACTGGTACACAAATAGTTCTCGTACATGCAAGAAGTTATTGTTTTTCTTAGAAAATGCTCATATAGTTTCAAAAGTTTAACAATAAAAAAACTCCTTGAGACCTACATATAAACATTTCTTACCTGGCATGTCTATATATGGATGTTTGGAGTAATATGTGATCAGATTTGTATGTACTAATTGTATGGGTACATATAATTATACTTATATTTTGTTTAAATATAAAATTTGTTTTTTTAATGAATTATTAGTAAATTAACTGAAAACCATTATTCATATATCATTTTTTAAAATCTAAGAACAAAGACTGATGTGGGTTTGGATACTATATAATCTTACAATTCTCTTTCAAATTGATGGTTAATCTAACATAATAAATTTGAATTCATATATCAATAGATTCTCGATTCAAAATCATATAAAATCATAAATACAATTGACCGAGAAAGAGAATAAAGCGAAGCAAGATTACGGGTTCGAGTTGTCTTCCTTATGTTGGGGATGTGGGAGGATAAATTTGATTCTGAAACGTTCGAATACTTGGATCTTCTTGACGGATCGTGTTGAGTTCACTTTCCGAATATGATATTTTGACCCTGTGTCCGGGTTACACGAAATCCAGATTATTGGGATAATCCGACAAGGGAACAATATCTAATTGTGGCTCCAAAAAAAGATCTGCAATTAGGGGTTTTCAGAGTTGTTTTTGGTTTCTTCTAATTATCAATAGTGGAGAGATATCAACTATAAAAACTGATATTTCATCAAAAAAAATCGTAAATTTAGGCCCAAGCAAAATATCTAGAGAATAAATAGCAAAAATAGGAGATATCCCAAAATTCGGCTCATCTCGCGTCGCGAGGCATAAATCTCGCGATCGTGAGAAGCACCCTAGAAGGTCTTTTACAAAAGCTGACAAATCTCGTGTCGCGAAACAAGATCCTCGCGTTGCGAGACACTTCGCGCCGTGAAGCACCTTTTCTCTGGAAGTACATTCGTCATCAGCTCGCGACTGCGTGTAACATCCCGCCTACCTCAACAACAATATTGTCCGCTTTGCCCCACCGGCTCACGGCTTTGTTTTTGGCGACCTGGTGAGGACTTCCCAGGAGGTCACCCATCCTGGTACTACTCCCACCCTAGCACGCTTAACGGCAGCGTTGCCGTGCATTAGGCCCCAAAACGCGTTGTTGTTAGGAAGGCCAAGATATTACTTATAACACCCAGCATCACTCCTGTCCACGGCCGATATGGGATACGCCTAAGGTGTTACAAACACCCCCCTCGGGACTCATCGTCCTCGATGAGGTTTGCCCCATATCCCGAACGGCACATGAGTGGCTCTGATACCATCTGTAACAACCCGCAATTTTCATATTACACGTAACACATGATTTACATAAATCCAAACACAAAAGGAATACAACTTGGTCTTCTATCACAAAACTGTACATCAAAAGTCACTACTAACTTTTCGCTAAATTATCTTTCTCGTACAAAAAGATTCACATAGCCACATATCAAAAGAAGACTTTGCATTTCTTCTCAACCATCTTCAATAAGATAAACCAAATAAAGTGATCCCACATTATTAACTTTTCATTTACCTCCAACTTGCCTTGATCCTGAAATGCATATTTTTTAAAACAACAAAATGAGGGTTAGACCAAATGGTCTAGTGAGCAAATCCCTGTCAGTTACACTTTTTCAAGAAAACCCAAATAATATAACCAATCAGATAAAATAAGCCAACTGATTCAACACTCTTCCAAAATAACCAATCACAACAAATCATTTATTTTGAAAATCTTTAAAGCAAATAGTAGCCCCGTAGGCTCGCAAGCACTACAATTTCATCTGTTGGCACTCAGGCACAACAATTCTCCCAGGTAACTAAACACAACAGTCACAACAATTCAACCGCACACACCCCGATAAGATTAACACAATCCATACCGTGTGTGGCCCACCACACGAAACACATTCGTGGGTAATCCTCCTCACTCCCATGCTCGGACCATTATAGTCCTAACATACCCAACTTCTGTTGTGAAAGTCCCTATTTTCATTTCAAAACCAATAAATCACCATACACGTAATCATAACCAATTACATGTAACAATTATCGCAAACACATGTTTCATATCAAAATTTGTATCTCAACTAATAAATCCAATATTTAGACGATCACCGATTGAAAATATATGCATTCCAGTTCGCAAATGGTTAAAAGAAAAACTCACATTCGTTACAAGGTGCTCGACTTTGTCAAAATGAGAAACCGAATTCACTGGTAAATGCTCTCTCTTGAATTGATTAGAATCTCACACTTGGTAATTTAAACAAATGAAACAAAGCTCATATATAAACGCATGCACATCCATGGTTTGGAGATGGTGACAATACTACCGTACGTGGCTAACATGCAATTCATATTAATTAAGAATTTGCCACCTTTAATACACATAGTTTATAATTAAATATTATTTATAGTTTTAACTCAAATACATACAATAAATATAAAGATAATATAAAGTCGGCAAAAACCAAAAACAATAGTAATAGGTGTACTTACATGCCAAGTTTCAACTTGGTCCTCCAAGAATGAAACCTCTTACAAAACAACCTTTGAGATTTAAAAAAATTACCTTTGAAAATTTAAGGTTATTATAATATCTCCCCCTTAAAGGAATTCCATCCCGGAATTCTATCAACTGAACAACCGAGGATATTTCGATCTCAAAACATAGAAAACATTTAATAGATACGAAACACTCATCAACATATATACTGCAAATATCAAATATTCACTAACCGATACTTATTATCACTAGCAATTTCTACTATTAAAGCATGCATAATCTAAAGATTTAGATTTTTCATGCAAACGATCAATACATGAGGAACAATTGGCACTAAAAACAAATAGCACTTTAGCACATATAGAGTTACTAGTAACATACATGTTACAACATCAGGAGTTTCTTCGTTCTCAGCCATAGTCATATGTTAAATAAAAAGATATATTCATTTAATCACATACCCAAATATAATAAGGTATTCAAGTTCAACATGCTCCTGTAAATTCACAATGCATTGGCCTGATGCATTTTGAATTTACCGTTCATGTCGTCCTTTCCTTCCTAGTATGTTTAATAACTCTCAGGTTCTATAAAAGGACATCCTATTTCATATAAAAGCATACAGTTTAAGTCTAGGTATGGATTTTAAATACCTAGTTTAAGTCTAGGTATGGATTTTAAATACCTAAATCTTTTAAACTAAGGCTCTGATACCATCTGTAACATCCCGCCTACCTCAACAACAATATTGTCCGCTTTGCCCCACCGGCTCACGGCTTTGTTTTTGGCGACCTGGTGAGGACTTCCCAGAAGGTCACCCATCCTGGTACTACTCCCACCCTAGCATGCTTAACGGCAGCGTTCCCAGAACCTGCCGTGCATTAGGCCCCAATACGCGTTGTTGTTAGGAAGGCCAAGATATTACTTATAACACCCAGCATCACTCCTGTCCACGGCCGATATGGGATACGCCTAAGGTGTTACACTGCGAAACAACATCCTCGCATCGCGAGATCCACCTCGTGATCACGCTCGCAAAAAGCTTTCTGGCCACTTGAACCAAACTGGGACAAATTCTGTTTTGAGTACAAGTGTGCACTCCGCACCTCCTAACTTGATCAAAAGTACATTTGACTCCATTGATAATCCATGTCCCATTACACTAAAACGAACCTGGTGACACTAAAATCAGCAACACCTTAGAATCAAGATGGATCCCGCCGTATTGCGTGAGTACACTACTAGTATTTAGTCAATATATTTAGATCATAAATAAAGGCTTATATATAACGTTATCTAACAAAATCATCCAATTCATTAAGTTGTTTAAGTACTCAAAAAACAACAAAGCTTATACATTTTGTTTGGAATTACAATTACCCATGCCAATTATCGATATCTTTAAATCCCATCGTAGACTAACTCTATACTCAAAAACTCAAATAGGAAAATGAGGGTCGTTTAGTGGTTCTTTATCTTACTTTTCTTTTTATTTAGCGATGTATTATTAAGATAAATGTTTATTGTTTGTATGATGTAAAATACATTCAATGAAACGACTTAATGAAATACATTCAATGATATTAACACAACATCATTAGTGTTGGAATATGAGTGACATATATTAAAACGAGAAATAAACCGACTCGATAAATAGTTCATACGAGAAGAGGTAGGATAGGTGTTTCAAAAGTCTATCAAAAGGAAAGAATAATGCTCTGATATTGTTTCACAATTAAGATAACAAAAATAATTGATTTGTATGTGGTATTTGCGCAAATAATTTGAATTCACTTGATGTTGTACATTAAAGAATAGGGAATACTTCTTTAAAATGTATCAAACTATCACAATATACTATTGTGTGTATCAACCTATAAAAATTCATTTTGTATGTATCAAACTTTATTTTTCAGCCTATTGTGTGTACGATGACCTTCTCAACCAGTCATCAGCCGGTTAAAGGCAGTTGGGACGATGGCCGGAGGTGTTTTGCGACGGGATGACAATTTTGGGTTATGTAATGTTGATTTTGGGTGGTTTTGGGTGGTGGTGACAATGGTAGAGGTGGATGGCGGTGGCGATCGGCGGTGGAGGTCAGTTGTGGAGGTCGGCGGTGAAGGTTGACGGAGGTGGCTGGAGAAGAAGGTCATAGGTGGTTAGAGAAGATGACCGGAGAAGACCGCCGAAGAAGATGGCCGGAGTTACCGGCTAACCCGGTTACCGGTCATTTTGTAACACAATAGGCTGAAAAATAAAGTTTGATACATACAAAAGGAATTTTTATAGGTTGATATACACAATAGTATATTGGGGATAGTTTGATACATTTTGAAAAAGTATTCCCTAAAAAAATATGGGGTGTTTGGGATTGTTTATTTTAACTTCATATTTTGTATTAGCAATTTAGTACATAAGCTCTTTGGAGTGTTTGGGTGGAAAAAAAACGATCTTATTGAGCTTTGAGAGATGAGAAAGGAGTTTTCAACAACTCAATATTTTACTTTCTTATCACATTTTATATTTTTAGTACAACAACAACTCAAAAACTTAATGCGAACACTTAGGCCATCCTTAATCATACCACTCATACCATCTATACCAGCTGCCACCTCAGTGCCACATCACCTTTACCACCACCTTATCAACACCATACCATACCATTCTTACCCATACCAATTCCATACCACTGTAAATAATTAATTAAAAAAAGAGAGAGAGATAAAGAGAAAGGTGGCGTTGGGTAGTTTAGTGAACGGCATTGGGGTATCGATTTTACCTTTTGCCGGTGTGGTACCAATTGTCCACAACGGTGTTCCCACCGGTACCAGTCACATACCGCCTCCATTAAGGATGGCCTAAGACCTTCCGCAACACGCAAATTTGAACCCAACATTTCACTGTCACATCAGCATCACATCAATTTTCTACTTTCCTATCCTCAATTCTCTCCGATCTTTCAAATCCCGTACCACAAACTTTTCATACACTTACTTTTTTATTATTATTTAAATACAATATTTGTAGAGAGAGAGAGGGCAAGCATCATTGCAAAACCCTCCGCCCAACCCGTTGGGTGAACCCGCACGACGTGCACGCTTGCCGAGCCTGAGCCCAATGCGTGCTACGGAGGGCCTAATAAAATTTTTTAATACCCGATAAACACTTTGATACAAAAACATTAGTTATTATAAATAAGCAAATCCCAAATACCCCTCTATATGCAACTTATTCACAAGAGTAAAATACATTTTTGGTCCCTGTGGTTTGACAAAAGTCTCACTTTTGGTCCCTACAATTTAAAAAATACACTTTCGCCACTACAATATGCATTTTCGTCCAATTTTGGTCCCTGAGGCCATACGCCGTTAAACCACAGCCGTTAGGCCACTTCACGTGCCCCCCACGTGGGGGCATTTTCGTCTTTTCACTTTTTCCCTCTATATCTACTTTATAGCATTTTTGTCCTTTTCCTTTATATAACCATATATAACCCTTGTCATCCTTTTCCCTTCTCATTTATTTACCCTACGTAGATAATCCCCAAATCAGGTTAAAACCCTTATTTTGACTGATCGCGACTCTGTCTGTCAAGAATTCCGTTTACCAATGTGGAGGATTAGGGGAGTGTATGAAGATTTAGATATTAAGATCTTTATAGTAATAGTAAGTAACTTGTTGATGTTTTTTAAATTTTTTGATGTTGAATGATGTTTATAGTTGTTGTCATTGTATAAAATTCCATATTTGACATTTGCTTTTGATTTTGCAGAGCATTACCCCGAACTGTTTACATTGAAGATACATCATGGTGGGTTGTTTACAAAGCGACCTGGAAGGCAGTATATACAAGGCAAGATCAGCTATGTTGATTTGGTAGATGGTGATGAGCTAAGTGTGCATGAGATTAATGCAATGGTGAAGGAACTTGGATACACTGGTAAATATCCCATGTATTACCATTTTCTTACCCCTGATTGTAATCTAGATGTTGGACTTAGAGCCTTAGGTAATGATCAAGATGTGTTGAACTTGATGAAGTACACATTAACTACCAAGGTCATTGAGGTATATACAGAGCAAATTATCACAACTGTTTTTACCTACAACAAGTCACCAGGTGGACCAAAGGTTGTGATTGAGGAACTTCCTGATGAAAATGTTGTCATTCCTGAGTCAACAATGAAGTCTAAGAAACAAGGAAGTAGCTCATGCAAAAAGAGGTTAGCTTTGGAATGGATTGGGACAGAGGAATATACACCAAGGGTTGATGAGGTAGTTAGTGATAGAGAGGCAGAGAGAGAGGTTGACACTAACTTGGGACAAGAATCTGGGCATGATGAAGACTTTGATCTATTTTGGGGTTTAGGGGGTGAAAGAAGTTTAGGGGATGAAACAAGTTTAGGGGATGAACCTGTGAAAGAACCAAGTATGGGGGATGAACCTGTGAAAGAACCAAGTTTGGGAAAAGGTCCTATTTTAGAAGATGACAGTGATGATGATTCAGATTACATGGAAGAGGAAATGGCTGAGGTTGATGTAGACATGTCAAACTTTAGTTCCATCATAGATTGGAATGTTGAATGGTTGGGCAACAAGGAGGAGTTAGTTGAGGATAAGAGGTTTGAAGAAGATGATCAGTTTGAAGCTGATGCATTTTACAGTACAGATGACTCAGACTTAGAGGGTCCTAGGAAGGATAAGCTTAGGGGTGTGCATGGTCCGGTTTGGCCGGTTTGAGCCTAAAATCTCGGCCAAACCGATACCTCCGGTTTGATAATTTTTCAAACCAAACCGGCCAATTTATTTTGTCAAACCAGACCGACCAAACCAATATAAACCGGTTTGGTTTGGCCGGTTTGACGGTTTGACTCGCTCTTATCAAAGTTTAGAATAACAAAGAGTCTTTATCCTCTCATCCCCTAGGAATCTGAAAAGATAAAAAAGACAATCTATGGTTTTTTAAATTAGAAAAAGGTCAGTACATCTAATTGATTGATCGTTCGTTTGCCTCTTGTATATTTAATCATATACAACAATATATATATAGTTTGTTTGCCTCTTGTATGTTTAATCATATACAATTATATATATAATTATATAATTATATATATACACACATATCCGGTCCGGTTTAAACGGCCGGTTTTGTCCCTCAAACCACAAACCAAACCATATTAACGGTTTATAAAAAACGCAAACCACCGGCCCGAATAATGATGACTAAACCGGCCAAACCGACAAAATTGGTTTGGTTCGGCCGGTTTATCCGGTTTCGGTCAAACCGTGCACACCCCTAGATAAGCTAAGAGAAGTAAGAAAAGAGCATCAAGATCTAGAAGTGAGTATACACTTTTATGTTGGGCAGAGTTTTGGAAATAAAAAGGAGATTAAAGAGAGGGTTGCCAAACATTTAATTGAAACAAGGAGAGATCTTTCAATATTAAAGAATGACAGTGTTAGGATGAGGGTTATATGCAGGGGTAAGGTTCCAATATGCAATGAAAGAGATGGTGAAAGTAGCCAGTCAAAGTCCAAACAGTCAAAGTCAACAACCAAAAAAGATGAGGGACCCATCTGCCCTTGGGTTCTACATGTGTCTACTAGTGGTGAGGACAAAACATGGGTTGTCAAAACCTACAATGATGTCCATAAATGCCTTCAAAGTAGAAAAATAAGACAGTGCACATCTTCATTTCTCTCAACACAAATGGAGGGAACAATTGCCCCTAACCCAAATATCCCCATTGGAGCCCTAAAGGAACAACTTCAAGGCAAGCTTCAATTGCAACTTTCCAGGCAGAAGATATTTAGGGCAAAGGCAAAAGCTATGGAAAGACTTCAAGGCACTTATACTGCCCAATACCCTTTATTGAGAGACTATGTTCTTGAGCTAAAGAAGACAAATCCAGGTACAACAGTGAAGCTTGAGGTTGAACCTCAACCATTAAGTGACTCAACAGATAGACAGTTCAAAAGGATTTATGTATGTCTTGGTCCACTGAAGAAAGGGTTCAAAGCCATTGGCAGGGAGTTGTTGGGTCTAGATGGGGCTTTCATGAAAGGTCCTTATCCTGGTCAAATCTTGAGTGCTGTAGGAATAGATCCAAACATTGGGACTTATCCACTTGCTTATGCAATTGTAGAGGCTGAAACAAAAGATTCATGGAGTTGGTTTCTGGAATACTTGAAAGATGACTTGGAGTTACATACAAACTCTAACTTTACCTTCATTTCTGACAGGCAGAAGGTATTGATTTACTTTAAGTGTTAACCATTTTCTTATTATAGATCTATGGAGTTGTGTTAAGCATATTCTTATTTTGCAGGGTATCATACCAGCAGTTGCTAAGGTGTTTCCAAGTGCAGAGCACAGGTTTTGCTTGAGGCACATACATGAGAATATGAAGAAAACATGGAAAGGAGTACAAAGATCTGTTGTGGAAAACTGCTACAGCCACTACTGTTAACCAATTTGGTAGATGCATGAATCAGATGAGGACTTTAAACAGAGAGGCACATGATTGGTTGAAAGAAATCCCACCTCATACTTGGAGTAGATCACACTTTACAGGTTAATTCTTATAGCTTCATGATTGGTTAAACCTCCAATTGAGTAAAGTGTTTTTCTGTTACTAATTCTTATAGCTTCATGTGTTGTGAATTAAGATATACCCTGTTTTGTATGTGCACAGGTAGAGCACATTCTGATGTTGTCTTGAACAACATGTGTGAAGTCCTTAATAGACAACTCATTGATGGAAGAGACAAGCCTATAATCATGTGCCTAGAGTATATTAGGGAGTACTTGATGAAAAGAATTGTGAATGTGAAGAATGTGATTGCCAAAAGTGAAGGAATCCTAACTCCCACAGCAACAAAGCTCTTGGATGAAGTGAAGTCACAAGCTTGTGGATATACAGTGTTATGGAGTGGAAGGCCCAAGTATCAAGTCAATGGTCCCTAGAATGAACAATGTGTTGTCAATCCTTCTGAGAAGGATTGCACTTGTAGGAAATGGGAGTTAACAGGCATTCCCTGTATGCATGATGTGGCTTGTATATGGTTCATGCAGGCAAATGGAGAGGGTGTTGACATACCAGAGAGGTGGGTGCATAAGTGTTACTGGTTGAGTACATGGAAGAAGGTGTATTCATTCCACGTTGACCCAATCAGTGGTAGAGAACATTGGCCTCATGCAGATTATGGCACTACTGTTACTGCACCTACACATCACACTCAAATTGGCAGGCCAAAAAAGAAGAGAAGAAAGAGTGCAGAAGAAATAAGCCAACCCATTGTGTCTGGATCAAAGCTGCTAAGGCGTGGGAAGACTGTGACTTGCAAGAAGTGCAACAAAAGAGGTCATAACTCAAGGTCATGCAAAGGACAAGAAGTTAGAGGCTGAACAGTTGTTGGGTATTTAGTTTGGGTAAAGTTTGGTTTGGTTGTTATTTTGGTAAACTTTGAACCCTGTTTATTTTGGTAAGCTTTGAACACTTGTGGTTTTGGTTGTTTTGGGTTGGTTTACTAGTGCTTTTGGAACTGATATTTGCAAAACAGTGGTAGTATTAATGTAGCCTTTTGGTAGTGTTGGATGGTAATATTAATGCTCTAGAAAATGTTTGGTATTTCTGTCTTTATTGCTTGATAAAGTATAGTTGTTTAGTGCACCTGTATCTCTTCCCAATGTGAAGGGCATTTCTGTCTTTCCAAGTAAGAATCTTTTGCAGCATCTTGTGTATGATGTGTATTTACTTTTTGCAGCATATCTTGTGTAGTCATTTGGATATGACTACATATCTCTTAGCTTTCATTTCCAAGAAGCACCAATTGAATTATTGGTTGAAAATAGGTCATTTTCAAAGATTTACTTGCTTATAAATACGTACTATAAGCCTTGCATTTTTCATACTCAAAGTTACTAGTAGCAGATTCATACTCATAGCTTGTTGGTAAGATGTCTCCATCAAAAGTTGCAGATTCATACTTCATCATGCAATTTCAGAAACATATCTTTAACAATGGCCGTATGGTAAGCATGTTTAACCTCTCCACATCCTTCATAATCATGTATTATTTGTTGTTTGGTAACCATTTGATTTCACTATCTTTTATTTTCAGACCATTCCAGCTAGTTTTGTAAGGATGTGGAGGCTGGACATCCATGATGAGTGTTTACTTATTGTTGGTGGAAGCCGCTATCACATGCAAATGGTTGTGCATGAAGATAAGAGAAGGCCGGACATCATTCCTGATCATGTGGTGATAAAAGGGGATTTTGGGTTCATGGAAGAACACAACATAACAACCAACTCTTGGGTGAAGTTCAGGCTCTGTCAGACAGCATACGATAGGCCATTGTTCGGCAACTACCATGTGGTGTTCCATGTGAAGAAAACCACTTAATGGTTATGTGGATTGGTTTAGTTTGTCTTTTGTATGTCTTATGTGGGTTGGTTTAGTATGTCTTTTGTATGTCTTTTGTTTTAAGTACTGCTTGTTGATCCAGCTCTCCTAAGACCTGATGAAATGATAATGATCCTGAATCTTACTTAGTGAATAGGTTCTTACTTCTGTTATAGCTTGAGGAATTATCACTAAGTCTGTTCAGTGTTATTCCATGTTACTAATGCTGTAACTTATTTTTATAGTAATCAGGATCAGGATCAGGAGACGAACGAGTCTGTTCTGCAGTCTATTGATCCTGTCCACTGAAGTGAAGACATCCTTTAAAGACATCAAGATCATACTCAAAGAACCATCAGCGACGTCGAAGAATTAGCTGATGACAGGAACAGCATGCTCGTGATCTGAAGACGGAACTCAGTGATAGCAGGCTGCTCAATATCGTATGACATCCTGAAGATTCATCAGGATACAAGTGACCCTGAACAGCACCAGTTTCAGGACTCTAGTCACTGATCAGTATCCTGATCCTGAAAGGATTAGTGTAATGTCTTAGACTAATGCACAAAAGGATTATCCGCCTTTACTGACACAAAAGTACATAAGGACAGTCTCTTTACTGTTCCCTCCGTACTTATCAGACCTCAAGGCAACTGTTTACACACTTCCTCTTTTGCACACCATGCAAAGAGTATTTGTTTATAGTAAATAGTACAAAGGACCACTTACATTGTGACACGTACACAAAAGTGAGTCTACATGCATTTAATGCATTGGGTATAAATAGGACTTGAAGAGATGTTCTCCATACTTCTTCTTCATCCTAAATCTACCCTAATCCTTTTCTTTCTTTATTCTTTCTATCTTCTTTCTTACATCTTCTCACTCTAGTGCATAGTGAAAGAACTTAGATTGTTTAGTTTAGACTTGTAGTCTTTTCTATTTCCGCAACAATCTGTAAATTCATATTGTTTATAAAACAAGAATTTAAAAGTGACATTTTGTGTGATTATATTCAACCCCCCCCCCTTCTATAATCCCAAACACTATCCTTGCTTGAAGGTCACCTCTTTGGGACCAACACTGCTTATGCTTCTTATTCCATGTTTCTATGTAATGCTTAATGAAATTTTCTATGTAATGGTTTCTATGTAATGGTTAATGTCTTAATGAAATGGTTATTGTCTTAATGAAATGGTTAATGGCTTAATGAAATGGTTAATGGCTTAATGAAATGGTTAATGGCTTAATGAAATGGTTAATGGCTTAATGAAATGGTTAATGGCTTAATGAAATTGGTATTTGCTTAATGAAATGGTTAATGGCTTAATGAAATTGGTATTTGCTTAATGCAAATGATAAGCTAGCTTAGTGAAAGTGCAATTTGCTTAATGAGATTGCAACTTGCTTAATGAAATTGCTTAATGAAGTAGTCTACTAAACTATGTTTATTAAGTCAAACATTAAGTCCAAACCATACAACTCTGTTTTCCATTAATACAACAAACCCAAATACAACTTTTTTTCCATTCAAGTCCAAACCATACAACTCTGTTTTCCATTAAATTCCAAACCAAACTACAACTCTGTTTTTCCAAACCTTGACCAAAATACATCCAAAAACTAGTCTACTACACTACCAAAAAAATAAAAAAATTAAGAAAAGCATCCAACTACTGATAAACATCAGCTTCCACCTACGTGCTTCAATTATCTTGTCACTTAATTTGGCTTCAAAAAGGTTCTTGCTCCTCAATAACCCAGGAATAACTTGCATAGAACGTGGACACATTGGTTTGTCTAGCCATCGAACAAACCCCCAATTCGTAGCCTGCAAAATTAAAATTGGGGAAAATTAGGGTTCTTACTCCTTTTAGGATATGAAAAATTAAGAAAAAATTAGGGTTCTTACTGGGTTTGAACAACAATAGAACCTTCGACCTGGGTTATTGTTAGTCCACGAAGTTCGCACAGTCGTATGGTAGCCACAATCACAGAGCACCATGGATGAAGCTTGTTATCTTGTTTTTTACTGAAGAAGAAGATACAGAAGAGAGAAATCGAGGATAGAGAGAGAAAAGTCAAAGTAAAGACTTGGGTATGGGTTTGCAACGGTTATAAAGGGAAAAAGTGAAAAGACGAAAATGCCCCCACGTGGGGGGCACGTGAAGTGGCCTAACGGCTGTGGTTTAACGGCGTATGGCCTCAGGGACCAAAATTGGACGAAAATGCATATTGTAGTGGCGAAAGTGTATTTTTTAAATTGTAGGGACCAAAAGTGAGACTTTTGTCAAACCACAGGGACCAAAAATGTATTTTACTCTATTCACAATGTATGGTTAGATAAAAGAGCATCTCCAACAGGTTCCCTAAAATCTCTATAAAATAGAGAATCAAAAGTCAAAATCTCTAAAATAAACCATATTCATCTCCAACAGACTCTCTATTTTAAAGATTTTATCATCAATTATACTAATTAAATATTCAATATTTTTATGATTCCAATGAACTTTTTAAATTTTTATATGTAAAATGATATTAGTTTAATCTTCATTGGTGAAAAAAATCATTTCTCTTTCATACTTTTAGAGTTTTAGAGAATTCTGTATATTAGAATGGTTCTCTATTTTAGAAAACAAGATAAAGAAGTTATTGGAGTATTATAGAAAACAAACATGATTTTCTCTCTATTTTAGAGAAGGTGTTGAACATGCTCTAACCATCATAATAAAGAATAAGGATGCTAGATCGAAGTGTTTAAATGATAAAGGGCTATTTACGTAAATGATCCAAGAATTCAAAAAGTTTATCTTGTTCAAGGTAACCGAAGGATCCACTCACATCCAACCGTCCAAATAACTTCCCTCTTAACTTGATAGAACAATCTCAGCCGTTGGATCTAAATATTAGGGGTTTAGCAATCCCTCCTTCTTCAAACCCGCCCACACTCTTCTACTGTTTCCCCCAAACCCACGCTTTTCTCCCCTCCACCGCCTCCTCCAATCTCCGGCGGCATCTCCGCCGCCCTCCGCCGCCCACCTTTCTCCCTAAGGTAACCTTCTTCATCCTTTTAATTTACTTGAAAACGAAAAATTATCGCTTTTTTTAGAGATTTTAGTTTTGTGTTCTTCAATTAGGGTTTAGTATCACGATGATAAATCAATCACATTAGACGATTTGATGTTCTAATTCAAGTTGATTTAATGTTTTTTTTGTTTAATATCGATTTGTGGTTTTTTATTTTGTTGGAATTTTATAAAAAGTGTGCACCAATTATACGTCTTACTTTTGTGTTTTTAGAATCGTGTTCTTTTTATCTTCAGAGAATCGCATTTTTTTTCTTTATGAAATTGACATCTTTTTTTCTTTCAAGCATAAAAATTCACTTTATATTGGAAGGCTTTTTTGGTGTTTTGAAATTTTATTTGTGATTTCTTTATTTCAGGTGATATTAACATATTTTTGAAGATTGATATGCCTGGAGACAAGCAAATTGTGCACTGTATCCTTTCTCTATGGATTTTATTACTGTTAGTGCCTTATTGTGTTAGGTTTCAATTTAGGGTTTTTTTTTTTTTTTTTTAAATTGTTTAGTTTGATGATTATAGAATTTAGGGTTTTGAGAGCTGAGAATTGTTTTAGATTGTTCTGTTTATGATTTTCGGGTTCTTTTATCGTTTTGCAGCCAATTGGGAATGCAGAAATCAGATACTACTTTAGTTAGTTAAACTGTTAGAGATATTAGTTTTTCAATTGTATGTTTTATTTATCAATTAGTTAGCTTTGCTTGATGTTTTTTATGTTCTATGATTTACTTTAACTCTTGATATCAGCTGAGCCATTAGCTTCTGGGCTGAAGGCTGATGTTCGTGCTAAAATGGATGATCAAAATCCGGTGCGATGGCTTTTCTAACTTCAGTTAGTTATATCGTATTGGTTATATAATTATAATGTTCTTAAAGTGTTATATGTTGATTGGATACATTATTGGTGATGTTACTAACGTATGTTAGTTTTTTCAGAAAACCAAACTCTAGAAGTGTTTTTCTTGTTTTTCAACTTTTTCTTTTTGGAATGTTCGTCTTAGGGTCTGTTTTTGCAATTTTTTTGTGCAACTTTATCCTCTTTTACTGCACATTTTGCACAACATGGGTCTTACATCCCACCCTCACTGGAGGTGGGATATATCTTGGGCTTGTTTGGTTTTAGAAAACCAAATCAGCCACAGTGTCAATGTTGTTTTTTGTCGGTTGACATCTTCTGTTCTTTTTCAGGGTTCTAGAAAAGATGGGGTAGCTTCGGGTGTTGCTATTGCTTCTGCAAAAGGTGGGGTTGCCACTAAGGCAGCTGCTGAGCAAGGTGTTCACTATCCTCCTACTAGCTGTTATGATTATCAGTATCCAGGTTAGAAGCTGCATTGGTGATAAGTAATGTTAACCTGCACAACTGGCATGACATGACTTCATTCTTTAATTAATACGACTATGCAATTCTGCATAAAAAACATTTGTAGTTTATCTCATTCCGTACAAAGATACCGCTGTTTATGTTTTAATTGTTGTTGGTCAAGGATTTTGTTTTTTCATGTAACTTCAACACAAGTTGTAGATAGAACTAGAAGTCCACAGACTTGGGAAGTTTACCGCCATTAAAAAGTGAAAATGGAGTTTATGCGTATGTCATACCTATTACTTAACTGAGTGCAAATGCAATGTCTTATAATCATGTAACTGAGTATAGTGAAGCTTGACTGAACTGAAATCTCTTGTAGTTGAAGCTGACGGTTTTGGTACATGCCAACCGTTTTTGTTCATTCGTGGTGCATTTTAAAACTGTAAAATTCTGTTTTTTGATTGTGTTTATTGAATTGTTAGACTGATGATTACGTATTAAAATGCCACCATCAGGTTATCTATTTTTATTTTAAGAAAGCAACATGGTCTTTAATTATAATGTTTTTGTTACAGGACACAATGGAACATACAGTCAATTGGATGGTTCTGGTCATCTTACTTCTGGTGGGGCTGCTTACACAGATAGTGGTTCACTTCTCTATTATATGCCGAGCTATAATCCTTATGCTACCGGGACTTACATGGGTGTCGATGGTCAACAACCCTACTTTTCTTCATCAGAAGGCATGCCATGCTATTCATGGAATTCCACATATTCTGGAGATACAGCCAACAGAAATGGTAATTCCATGGGCACAAAATCAAATGGGATGAAATCGAGTGATTTTAACTCCAAAAGAACCATGAATCCTTATGCTGGAAAATCTTCAAATTACCCTTTGGATATGAAGTCTCGACAACAATCCACTTCTTCTACTATTCCCAAGTCGATTTTACAGTCGCAGCAACTCAGGTCGCTCAATAAGGTATGTTTAATAATATTTAAACACAATCTTGACCCGTTAACATGAAATTGTTTTTTTTAACGTGCTTATTTTGTTCAGCTGGGTTCTGCTTACCAGTCTGGTGGACTTGCAAAGGGGTATCAACCATCTGGGAATTTCTCATCAATGGCTTACCAAAACCAAGCCCTTTATTCAAACTATTCTCTGAACTATGCCTCTGGTGGTAGGCTTTGGAATGAAAATGATAGATTCAAATCAAGGGAAAAGTCTTACATGAATGGAGAATCAGAAGAACTAACTCGTGGCCCGAGAGCTCAGAGCATAAACTTGCATCTCGAGGATGAGAAGATGGGATTGTCTTTCACAAGGGATGATAAATACAATCTTGAAGAGTTTCAGACCAAATACGATAACGCTAAGTTTTACGTGATCAAGTCATACAGCGAAGACGATGTTCACAAGTGCATTAAATATGATGTTTGGTCAAGTACACCCAATGGCAACAAGAAGTTAGATGCAGCCTTTCGTGATGCTGATGGAAAAATGAACATTTTTCTGTTCTTTTCAGTAAGCCAGCATACCTTTTTGATGATGACTTAAGAGTTTGGTTTTGGGATTATTTTTTAATTTACGTCTGTTTTTCAGGTTAATGGTAGCGGGCAGTTTGTGGGTGTTGCTGAAATGATTGGGCCTGTTGATTATGAGAAGAACATGGATTTTTGGCAGCTTGATAAATGGAACGGGTTTTTCCCGGTTAAGTGGCACATTGTTAAGGACGTGCCTAACACACAACTGCGACACATAATTCTTGAAAATAATGATAATCGGCCTGTTACGTACACTCGGGACACTCAAGAGGTACTCTTTTCTCTCTCTCTCTCTCTTAATTTTCTTTTTAGTTGATTTAAGGTTTTTAAAAGATGAAATATGTATGTGTTCAGGTTGGTATGAAACAAGGTATGGAGATGCTTGAAATATTCAAAAGCTACTCAGCAAAGACTTCTTTGTTAGACGATTTAAGCTTTTATGAGAACCGAGAGAAGGTTCTGAAAGCGAAACGGATTAGTAAGGCTGCTTTCCAAACAGAGGTAACATTATATTGTTTTTCATCTTTATAGATTAACTCTGTTCTCCAAAAGGAGAGAAAAGAAAAGAACAGAAAGGGATAGAAAAGAAACGAAGAGAAATAAAGGAGAGGAAAATAATTTTTCTATTTGTGTTCTCGACAGGGAAGAAAAAATTAGGAAAGGAAAAGGAAGTTTTTTTTTATTCATGTTTCTTGAAGAGGAGAGAAAGGAAAGGAAAGATGTCATGTTTACAAATATACCCTTCAAAATTATATCTTTTATAATGAAAGGCTGGGTAGTATTGTAATTTTTAATAATTTCAGTAATCTTTTTAATTAGTTTTATTTTTTTTCCTTTCCTTCCCCTTCTTCCCCCTTCCTTCCACATTTGGGAGGAAAGATTTGGAAGGAAACTTGAGCTTCGAGAACACAACGTAAAAGTGTTTGGTGTTTTGCGGCAAGTATTTAAGCAATGGTTACTTGGTTATTTGCAGAATGCAAAATCAGGAGAAAGGATGATCGGGGAAGGAGCGAATGATGCGACTTCATCTCTCATCAATCTTACTCGGAATCTAACTCTAAATTCTAATTCACCGAAGGCGAGCGTTGGGGATAAATCATCTGCGGCGTAGATTGAATTGATGGTAGTGAGTAGTAGTTTGGTTGTAGGATTTTCTATTGCTTTTGACATGAGATATGGTGGTTTTTTAGTAGTAGTAGTAGTAGTAGAGGGATTGGAATGATTTTGGTTTGTTTTTGAGATGTAAAAATCAGGGGTTTCATCTTCTTTTTTATGGCACACATGGATTGCTTTCATTTATCTTTAATGGTTATGTTTCTATCTTTTTTGCTGTTTTTGTTAGAGTTTTATCCTTTTCATTTGTCATACCAATAATATTAATGTTTTTTGTGAAACGCAACTTAAGAATAGAATTAGTGTGAAAAGTGGTTATTAACAATTGTTAGATGCACAAAAAATCAATTCGTGTAGAGATAAAAAAAATTAGATCTCATTTGGTTTCTAAATAAATTTTCTTTGCTTGGTTTTCTTTTGGATATAATTTTGATAGTCTTTTTATGAGAAATAAATTAAACCGTCACCCATAATATACCTTAGAAATACAAACAAATAAGAGAACGGGTGTTTTCTGAATCAGAAAAGTAGAAATAAAAACTCATTGCTTAAATAAATTTGAGTAAATTACGGATTTGTTACTTGTGGTTTGATGGTTTTTATGGAATTGGTCTCTAAACTTTAATAAGTATTTAGTCTTTGTGGTTTGCAAATTTTGTTGAATTTGGTCTCTGTGGTGCAAGTAGGCAGGGACCAAATCCAATAGAATTTGCAAACCACAAGGACCAAATCCAATAGAATTTGTAAACCACAAAAACCAAATCCATAATTATTGAAGTTTAGAGACCAAATCCATAAAAACTACCAAACCATGAAGACCAAATCCATAATTTACTCTAATTTTTTTGATTTAGATCTCTTAGTTCAAAATATTCCAAAACATCCTTCTATTGCTAAAAAAAATTATAACAAAAACTATTAATGAGTGAAAAAAGGTAAACAAATGCAACATATGTTGCTCGAACCTAAGATTTCTCCAATTTCTTTTGAGAGCATACATAACGAAGGTTCTTATTGAGGTTTTTCTTGGGGTTTTTACATGAACCCTCCACTGTGGGACAGAGGTTCTTGCCCAATCACAGGTTCTTATTAGAACCCAGGTGCTTGAACAAGAACCCGGATTCTTATAATACTTTCCTTTTATGTTATATACTAATTTACATAAATAAAAGTTATATTATAAATAAGAAAAGGGAAGTGAGGTTTTTGTAAGAACCTCCATTGTAGAGTTTTAAGGATATTCTTACTTTATTGACGTGACAATGATGTGACAGAAAAAAAATATGGCAAGTGAGGTTCTTAGAGGTTCCACCACTGTGGATGCTCTGAAAGGCACCACCATTTTATTACCAAAAATCAGCTAGAGTTACACAATGGTACCAACCGAAACAGAAGAGAGAACCATACATCAGCAAAGACCAACAGGATCAAGAGTAATCGGAATCGCGAAAAAAACTAGGAGTGTAAATAGGTCGAGTTCAGGTTCAACCCATTTATTAATTGGGTTGAAAATCTAAACCCAATCTATTTAATTAAATAGGTTGAGATTTTCAACTCAACCCAACCTGTTGGGTTAATGGGTTGGTAGCGGGTTAACCTGTTTATGGTTATCTAAACCCAACCTATTAAATAAATGGGTTGAATCTGGGTCGACCCATTTAATTTAAACTTTAGTCTACATAATTGAATGACAAATTAAAATAAATTGTTCAAAGTGTTCATAAAATACAAACCAAATACAAAATAAAATGTTCAAAGTTTCAAAGAAACATGTTGATCCAGCTCTCCTAAGACCTGATGAAATGATAATGATCCTGAATCTTTACTTAGTGAATAGGTTTTTACTTCTGTTATAGCTTGAGGAATTATCACTGAGTCTGTTCAGTGTTATTCCATATTACTTGTGCTGTAACTTAACTTTATAGATTTCAGGATCAGGATCAGGAAACTAACGAGCCTGTTCTGCAGTTTATTGATCCTGTCAACTGAAGTAAAGACCTCCTCCTGAAGACATTAAGATCATACACAAAGAACCATCAGCGACGTCGAAGAAATAGCTGATGACAGGAACAACATGCTCGTGATCTGAAGACGGAACTCAGTGATAGCAGTCTGTTCACTATCGTATGACATCCTGAAGATTCATCAGGATACACGTGACCCTGAACTTCCTCAGTTTCAGGACTCTAGTCACTGATCAGTATCCTGATCCTGAAGGATTAGAACAATGTCTTAGTCTAATGCACAAAAGGATTATCCGCCTTTACTGACACAATAGTACATAAGGGCAGTTACTTTACTGTTCCCTCCGTACTTATCAGACCTCAAGGCAACTGTTTACAAACATCCTCTTTTGCACACCATGCAAAGAGTATTTGTTTATAGTAAATAGTACAACAGACCACTCACATTGTGACACGTCACAATAGTAGGTCTGCATGCATTTAATGCATGGAGTATAAATAGGACGTGAAGAGATGTTCTCCATACTTCTTCTTCATCCAAAAATACTCAAGTCCTTTCTCTCTTATTCCCTCTATCTTCTTTCTTTATTCTCTTCTCACTTAGTGCATAGTGAAAGAACTTAGATTGTTTAGTTTAGACTATTAGTCTTTTCTATTTCCGCAACAATCTGTAAATTCATTTTGTTAATACAACAAGAATTTAAAAGTGAAAAATTGTGTGATTATATTCAACCCCCCCCCCCTTCTATAATCCCAAATACTATCCTTACTTGAAGGTCACCTACTTGGGACCAACAAGTGGTATCAGAGCAAGTACAAGCTCTCATTTTCTTCTTAAGAAAAATCTTGTGATCCTCTCTCTTCTTATTCTATGGCTCTTCAAGCTAAGGATAACTACTTTGATACCGGCTCTGCTGGAAAGCCTCCTCGGTTTAACAAAGACAACTTCTCTCTTTGGAAAACCAGGATGGAACTTTTCCTCTCTGGTTCTGATCCCCAGATTCCTTACTTTCTGGAAAACGGACCACATGTGCCTACACAAACCGTCCACCCCATTCCTGCTGCTGCTGGCCAACCAGCTGTTCCTGAAAGGCAGCTGGTGAAGCCCGTAACTGACTGGAATGATGAAGACAGACGCCTGGTCAACATTGACACCAAGGCTAGGTCTCTCATCGCCATGTCACTCCCTGACGATGTATTCCACTCTGTCTGTCACCTTCGCTCTGCTAAGGAGATATGGGACACTCTCTGTGTTCAATATGAAGGTACTGCTGTTCTTATGGAATCAAGAAAGATTTTCTTGGTTCGTCAGTACGAAAGCTTTATTCATCAGAAGGATGAAACTCTCTCCCAGCTACATCAGAGATTTAACCGTCTTCTGATTGACCTGAAGACCATCGGTACTACCTACTCTAACTCTGAGGTGGTTACCAAGTTCATGGAAGCTCTTCCTGAACATTGGGAAATTTACACCTCCTGCTTAACTATGTCAAAGGACATAAAGACACTCACCCTAAGTGAGTTGTACGGTATTCTTCTGAACCGTGAACAACAGAAGAAACTGAAAAAGAATCTCATAAGAGATTCTAAAGAATCCAAAAGCACATCTGTTGCATTGGTTTCTGATTCAGTTCCTCCTGTTGCTGCCACTTCTTCTTCAGTAACTATTACTGAATTAGAATCTTCTGACTCTGACATGTCAGAAGATCCTGAATTCAATGAATCTCTTGCTCTTTTAACCAGATCCTTCAAGAAGTTTGCCAAAAAGGGAAACTTCCACAAAAAGAAACATCTTACTATTACTGACAAGCCTAAATCAGACCCTGTTGATAAGGCTACTGCTATCTGCTACAATTGTCAGGGCAAAGGACACTTTGCTAATGATTGCAGGTACAGAAAAAGTCAGTTTGCTCCCTCCTCTGCTAAATCTTCTTCTAAGAACCCCAAATACCAGCGCCTGAAGGAAAAATACAAGAAGATGAAAACTCAGCGTAAAGGCAAAGGTTTAATCGCAGAAGACTGCGACTGGGATGATGTCTCCTCTGATGACTCATCTGATGAGGAAGAAACTCAAGTGGCACTGATGGCCATTATTGAGGAACCTATCTTAGCTCTCATGGCTAAAATAGAAGAGGTCCCTGAAGAGGTTCCTACTCCTGAAGCTCCCTCCCCTACTACTGAAGCTTCAACCTCTGCGACTGATTTTCCAGTCAGGTACCTATTCCTCTCATCCCTCTTGAAAGCTTAACTCAGTTGGACCTGGTCACTCTCGATCTTTACAAAGCCCTTAATGGTAAAACCTCTGCTGAAAAAATGAATATTGATCTTAGAGGACAACTCAAAGAATGTCAAGAAAAATTAAAACAGCTTACCATTTTGGAAGAAAATTATAAGGACCAGGTCACTGTAAACAAAACTCTATGTATTGAAAGAGAATTGGCTCTTGCTGCCAAAGAAAAGGCCCTTGCTCAATTAAATGCTGAAAAAGTCACCATCAAAGGATGGAGTGACGCCTCTGAAAAAGTTGATGAAATATTAGCTTCAGGGAGGTCTGACAAAAGCAAAAGAGGTCTTGGATTCACTCGTGGATACAAGAAAGAAGAAACTAAGTCTGATAGTTCCATGCTCAAATTTGGAAAATTTGTTTCCTCTATTCCTCTTCCTAATGTGTCTAAAAACACTCCTTCTTCTTCTTCTTCTAACACTCACCCTGAAGGTGCTCCTAAGAGCAAAAAGAATACAGTTAAGGATAAATCCAAAACTGAAACACCTTCAAAGACCAAGGGTCCTAAACCCAAGAACAAAGTTCTGGGTGGTGGTCCTTCAGTCTCTGGAACTAAGTCTCTTTCTCAGAGTCCTGCTCCTAGACTGAAGATTGACCTGAAGCAAACAACTAAGGAGAAGACTCCAATTCCTCCTCTGTCAAATGCTAAAGGCATACTTGGTGCAGGTCCTGCTCACCTAAAGTTCAAAAACTTTCTGGACCACACTAAACGCTTTCAATATCGCAAATGTTATCACTGTGGATTAAATGACCATATTGCGAGCAAGTGTCCTGATGCTACCAAAACTGAAAAATCAGTTAAGGTAAAGAAGGTTCCTAAGACTGAGAAATCAGTCAAAGGAAAGAAGGTTGTCAAGACTGTTCCTTCAGTCAAGACTCCAGCCTCCTATACTGAGAAATCAGTAAAGGCTGACACTGACTCAACCAGTCCTACTGATAATCCTGGATCCATAGTTCTATGGGTACCAAAGAAAACTTAAACTCTGTATTTTACAGGATAAGGGCATCTGGTACTTGGACAGTGGATGCTCTCGACATATGACTGGTTCTAAATCTGTCCTCACTAACTACCGTGAAGAAAGAGGTCCTGCTGTGACCTTTGGCGGAAACGGTAGAGGCCAAACCCGAGGGTATGGCACTCTTACCAACGGAGTAACTACTTTCAAAAGAGTTGCTTATGTTGAAGGCCTGATGCATAATCTTCTGAGCATCAGTCAACTATGTGATAAGAATCACAAAGTTTCTTTCTCAAAGAAAAAGTGCAAAGTCAAGAACAGGAGAAAGGAAGTTATTCTCACTGGTGTTAGACATGCAGATATCTACATCATCAACATGAATACTTCCACTGATAACTTCTGTTTCGTATCACGTGCTTCCACTGATATGAATTGGCTCTGGCACAAGCGTCTCTCTCATCTCAACTTCAAGACGCTGAATCAACTCTGCATCAACAACCTGGTTATTGGTCTTCCTGACTTTCGCTACACAAAGGAATCTCTTTGTTCAGCTTGTGAGAAAGGAAAACAGACCAGGGCTAGCTTCAAGTCCAAGCAGATTTCCTCCATCAGCTCTCCTCTACAACTTCTCCACATGGATCTCTTTGGACCCGTTAATGTCCAATCCATTGGTGGAAAGAAATATACTCTGGTAATCGTAGATGAATATTCCAGATATACTTGGGTTTTCTTCTTACGTGCCAAGAGTGATGCTCCTGAAGAAATCATCCTGTTCGTCAGGAAGATGGAAAGACTCAACAACCTTACTGTTCGATCAATAAGAAGTGACCATGGGACTGAGTTCAAAAACAGTACCCTGGAATCTTTCTTTGAACAGAAAGGCATCTCTCAAAACTTCTCCTCTGTGAGAACTCCTCAGCAAAATGGTGTTGCTGAAAGACGGAACAGGACGTTGATTGAAGCTGCGAGATCTATGCTGAGTGAAGCCAACCTTGCCACTCAGTTCTGGGCTGAAGCCGTAAATACTGCTTGCTATACTCAGAACAGATCTCTGATTGTCAAGCGTTTCAGAAGAACTGCTTACGAACTCTTTCGTAACAGGAAACCATCAATCGAACATCTCCATATCTTTGGTTGTGTCTGCTACATCCTGAACAACAAAGATAATCTTGGAAAGTTTGATTCCAAATCTGATGATGGAATTTTCCTCGGATACTCATCCATTTCTAAAACTTACCGTGTGTTCAACAAACGAAGACAAACCATTGAGGAAACGATTCATGTCAAGTTTGATGAATCGGGTCCTACCTTTCCTCACCCAAATGATAATACTGAAATCAATCAGTGGGCTGACTCTTTCTTTCAAGTCCTTGAACCTCCTATTGCTGATCCATCTCCTCAAGACCTTCCTGATGGTTTTGAAGAAAATCCTATACCACCCACTGATATAACCACTCCACCTCTCATAAATGCCACCCCTATCTCTCAAATCACTCCACCTGAACCTGATCAACCCACTAACAGTGAAGACTTCTCTCAAACCACTGTTAGTGAACCCTCTCCTATCAATCTTCTTCCTGATCCATCATCCAATGAAGCATCTACTTCAGGACAGGTGTATCAACCACCTGCTCTCCGATGGACCAAAGATCATCCCATTGATCAAGTTCTTGGAAACCCTTCTTCTGGTGTGAAAACCAGACGTCAGGCTGGTAACGTCTGTCTTTATGTAAATTTTATCTCTGAAAATGAGCCTAAAGAAATAGATGATGCCTTGCGTGATCCTACCTGGGTCTCAGCCATGCAGGAAGAGCTAGCATAATTCATCAGAAACAATGTCTGGCTTCTCGTCCCTAGGCCTCGAAAACGTACAATCATTGGTTCCAAGTGGATTTTTCGAAATAAACTTGATGAGATTGGTACAATCATTCGAAACAAGGCTCGCCTTGTGGCTCAGGGATACAGGCAGGAAGAGGGCATTGATTACGATGAAACTTTTGCTCCTGTTGCTAGGCTCGAAGCAATTCGACTCTTCCTAGCTTTTGCAGCACATATGAACTTCAAGGTTTATCAGATGGACATTAAAAATGCCTTTCTGAATGGAAAACTTAATGAAGAAGTCTATGTGGCTCAGCCTCCTGGCTTTGTAGATCCTAAGTTCCCTGATCACGTCTTCAAGTTAAACAAGGCTCTCTATGGGTTAAAACAGGCTCCTCGTGCCTGGTATGACACCCTCTCAACCTTTCTTCTCTCTAAAGGTTTTGTTCGTGGAAAGATTGATAGCACTTTATTTCTAAAGAAATATCCTAAGCATATCCTTCTTGTCCAGATATATGTCGATGACATTATCTTTGGATCCACCAATCCCAAACTCTGCGAAAAGTTTGAGTTGCTCATGAAATCTGAATATAAAATGTCTATGATGGGCGAACTAACTTTCTTTTTAGGACTTCAGATCAAGCAATCTGAAAAGGGAATCTTTATCAATCAAGGTAAATATGTACATGAGATGCTGAAGAAATTTGATCTCACATCCTGTACACCGATGAAGACTCCAATGGCTCCTCCTCTGTCTCTTGACAAGGATTCCAAAGGGAAACCTGTTGATGTGACTCTCTACAGAGGAATGATTGGCTCACTGCTGTATCTTACAGCGAGTCGTCCTGATATCATGTATTCTACATGTCTCTGTGCTCGTTATCAGGCTGAACCCAAAGAATCCCATCTGACCGCTGTAAAGCGGATCTTCAGATACCTGAAGGGAACTCCAAACATGGGTCTTTGGTACTCCAAGGACTCAGGGTTCGATCTAACAGCTTATTCTGATAGTGACTTTGCAGGATGTAAGATCGACAGGAAAAGCACTACTGGTGGATGTCACCTTTTAGGTGGCAAGTTGGTGAGTTGGACTAGCAAGAAGCAGAACTCTGTGTCCACATCAACTGCTGAAGCTGAATATGTTGCAGCAGGAATATGTTGTGCTCAGGTCCTGTGGCTGAGAAATCAACTTCAGGACTATGACATACAACTCTCCAAAATTCCTATCTACTGTGACAACACTTCAGCAATAGCCATCGCTAACAATCCTGTCTTACACTCTAAGACAAAGCACATTGAAGTGAGATATCACTTCATCAGGGATCATGTGATGAATGGTGATATTGAACTCCATTTTGTCCCTACTGAATATCAGCTTGCTGACCTCTTTACCAAACCACTGGATGTGACGCGTTTTAATATGCTCCTCAGTGAACTTGGGATGTTAAATCCTGAAGAATAGAAGTTCTCAGGACAAACAGTTGTTAAAGTCCTTATAAAAATATTCTCTCAGGACCTCTTTTCTTAACAACTCCTGAATAACTCTTTTTCAGGGGATAACTCTATTCAGTACTTACACAATCTTGGTTCAAAATCCGAATACTGATGATTCTCAGGTAAGTATTTCTTCCCTCTGCTACTGAAACCTTATCGCATTAAATGTGATAAGAGGATTTTTCCAAAACAGTACTTATCTGATAAGTACTCTGATTCCAATAAAACATATCTTTCACCAAAATGGAATCATCCCCTGAAAAGGCGGTTTTTATCTTTTCAAATAAAACAAACTTTTCATCTGCACTGACACGTAATGGGACGTTTCCTGTTCCCCACTACGTGTGTCAGGCGCGTGAACGCGCGTCGAGCTTCTTTTTCATCATTACGTTTGAATTTAGCCGCTCTTTTCTCTCTCATCCTTTTTCTCTCTCCTACCACGAGGTATAAAAACCTCACTTGTATTCCTTTTCACTCTTTACGCTCACATAAATCTCTAAGCAATCAAGCAAGAAAAGCAAGAACAAGTTTTAATCTCTCAAGAACATCAAGAACACTCATCTCTTTCTTTCAACAAATTCATCGTAAGTGTTTCTTAATTTTTGTTCTTTCTACATAGTAAGTTGGCTTTCTTCACTTAAACAACTTAGTGTGATAAATCGTTTTTCAAAAACACTAAGATCACTTCGTTTGATCTTAGTTTCTCCAAAATCTTCTAAGGTTTTTGTTAAACAGTTTACATGATATTCTTATTTCTTTTAAGAACAATCATAAACTCTTATTTTTGATATCTTTTCGTCAAAATAAAAGTTTCTTTTCAATACCAAAACACATTCCTTTTGTGAATTTTGGTATCTAATCTATTCTAAGTATAAAGGATTTGACCATTTTTATGAACATATTTTGTGTTCATTGAAAAATGAAGAAAAATGCATATTTTGGACTCTTAATCATCCATATATGTTATTTTTATGTTTTTTAAGAGGATGGCTGCTACTACATCTACATCCTTGGACGCCCAGCTCTCATCTGAGGCCACACCTCTGCAAGCTACTGAGAGTTTGCCAATAATCATCCCACAACATGACGTGCAGTTCAAGCAGAACAACGTCATAGGATTGTTTGACATCCCAGCAGACAAAGAATACCTGCTGCCTGCCAAAGAATTCTTGCTGAACAGCCCTCTGAAGACGGCTTTCACCCTTGACCCTAAGCCGAACAAGCCAATGCTGCAACAACTATGGTCTACAGCCACTGTTGCCAAAGAAAAGAATGCCAAAGGTGTCCTGCGAGAGGTCATCAAATTCCAAATCAAGGAAAACATCATTTCCTTTGGTTTCGGAACCCTAAGGAACGTGCTCAACTTCCCAAAGAAGAAGCGCTTCCCTCCTGTCCCCACCCCTGACGAAATCGTAGAATTCCTGGACGCCATAGGCTACCGATGGCCTGTGAATAAGGATGGCGTCCTGCTACCAAAGACGGGTGCCACTGTCCATAAGTCAGGACTAAACGCTACGTTCTACTATATATGGAACACGTTTGGCCTGTGCTTATCGGGCAAGACGGGGAGCACGGAGCAATTCCCTACGGTCATCCAGCAAATGGTCTTCTCTGCGATCAAAAATCGCGAGTTTGACTATGCTCGCTTCATCTGGGACGACATGGTGAAGAAGGTCCGGAGCAAGACCCGGGTCGTCAACATAGCCTTCCCCAGATTTTTCTCGGCCGTCCTGGAGCTACATTTGGGGGACAACTACCCCAAGATTGGGAACTCCAACAACTACACTCTTGGACCCAGGTTCCTGGACCAGGTTGCTCATCAACCTGACGACGTCCCTCTCTCCGACGTCCTGGTCGTTCCTGAACCCGTTCAGGAGAATGCTGAACAATCCTCCTCTCCAACTGCAGGTACGTTTTCTCTCTTCTCTTCCAAACCACATTCTTCTACTTCTATGCATGCTATGTCAGTAGCTAACCCCATACTGACTTCCCCAGCTGCAACCACAACTTCTGCGCTCCAGAAGCGCCCCCAACCATCTTCTGCCACTCCTCCACCTCCTCCAAAACGTGCCAAGTCAAGGGCACTGAAGAAAAAGAAACAGGCGGCTGGTAAGAAATATTACATTACCCTGCCCCAGTACTTTAATAAACCATCTCCTTTATCTAAAAATTCTTCCACTGCAGATACTCCTATCTCTGCTCCTGTTACACAAGAACCTGAGGTTGTTCAACTCGAACACTCAGAGAATGTGGTGGGTAATCGTTCTGATACCCTCCAAGCCTCAGGTAATATTTCTAAGCAAACTGTTACCTTTTCTTCTTCTATGAAAGCTACTGAGTCTTCTAGTACTCATTTAGCTCCTCTATTTACAGGTTCTTTAGGTACAGGTTCTGAAGGGCATCCCCAACTTCATCAGGATGACCCCTTCAATGATTTTGTTCTCACGGATGCCGAGCATCAGCTGAACACAGCTGAGCTTCGCAGGCAGTCCGCTGAACGGAACCTGCAGGAGGCCCGCACAGCCTTCCAGCAGAAGGAGGCAGAGCATTCAGCACGTCTCCAGACGTTACAACAGGAGCTTGCTGCTGCCAAAGCTGCTGCAGCCGCTGCTGAAGCCGCCGCCGCCAGTGCCACTGCCGCCGCCGTCGCCGCAACTCCGCCGCCCACGGCCGTCACCCTCTCCATTCCTTGTCTGGATAACATCCACGACAAGGTTTCTCAAGTTGCCTCCTCCTCCACCAACCTTCAGGCATCTATTGATGACCTGAAGGCAACGGCTCTCCCTGCGCTCTCCACAACAATCAACAACAGCACCAACTCTCTCACCACCTTCCAATCAACGGTGGTTCAGAGGTTGGATGCTCAGGAAGCCGCTCTCCGCGCCATCCAGGAGCAGGTGACAGGGCTCTCCTCTGCTGTCAACGCCCTCACCTCTGCTCCTGCGCCGCCTCCATCTTTCACCACGGCGGACAGGGAAGTGTTGTAGTCCCTGATCTCATCGTCATACATCATGCGCAAAGTCCTCAGTGACATGGCCTCTCTCCTCCAAAGGAGTGTATCAACAAATGCCTTGGTGCAGGCACCTGTTGAGGGGGAGAGACAGCCCCGAGACCATTCCGCCTATTCCCCCTCCACGAACTGGAGAACCACTGAAGCCGGGGGGAATAATGAAGACGAGGATGATGATGATGAAGATGATGATGATGATATAGACGACGACATCTTCGTCGAGAAGGTTCCTACCTCTACGCCCATTCCAGGGCTCGCACAACCTCAGGGGGAGAACCCTGATGCCTCTGGTATGTCTCTATTACCATCCTCTCCCTCTTCCTCTGATAACCAACCTATCTCTACTCTTCTTAAAACCAAACCTACCTCTGAAACCATCACCTTAGACACCTTACCTGAAGACTCCCCTCCTAATAACCTTCAAATGGTTATCTACCAACCTCCTAAACTACCTTCTCCTGAACCATCTCCTGAAATCTCCTCTCACACTGAACCTGAACCTAATACCCTAGCCAATCCTGAAGATGTCAACTATGGTTCTGTCACTTGTGACATTATTCGCCTAATGGAGAATAGTCCCAATGAACAGACCAGGGCTGAATTATCTACTATGACCTTCAGGATCACACCCCTCAACCAAGAAACCTTTACTACCCGTCCTACAACCCGTTTCAACCAAGAAACCTCTTCATCCAGAACCCCTGAAATCCGAGCCACCCCTGATACAATATGCCTTTCATCAGATGATGAATTCATCTCTGATGACTTCTCTACCCCTGCTTCTTCACCCAGATCGCCTCCCTCAAACTCTCCTAGATCTGAAGGTGAAAATTACCCTGACAATTCCTTTGCCATTGACAGGGATGGGTGCTTAGACGCCGTGATAGAGCGACTCGAGAGTACAAGAGTAAAAATCCCTCTTCGTACCTCTTGTGACTCCGAGTTCGCCTATCTCTCGCAGGAGGAGTACAACGAAGCTGTACAGGCTCAACTAGAGCACAATAAAAAGCAGAAGGAAGCTTTCCTCTCTGCCCAAGCCGCTCGAAGGCTTGCATCGGATTTTGTAGATGAAGATGCAGAAATAAGTGCAGATCCTATCCTTGCACAGAAGGCTGTTCTGAAGGTCTTCAACAAAAATGCAGAAGTACAGACTGGAGAAGTAAACGCTGAGCTTGACTGGTGCAGAGATCGGTTACACCTCCGAAAGCATGGTGCTGCCATCTCAGGAATCCATCTTCGCCGATCTAGAGGCAAGAAAGGTAATCCTAGCAAAATCTGGATCACAGTCAAACGCTCTGGAGTAAAGGACGTAGAGCACACTCTGGACAAGTTAGATCGTTACAACTTGTCAGAGTGGAACGAAATCAGATCCCTGCTTCCCAAAGCCAACAAGAACTGTCGGGCTGAAGTAGAATAAGTCATTGAAGGACTTATTGCTCGCATCAGAAGGACAACTGAAATACCTGATGACCTGCTCCATTACTCTTCAGTCCTATCTCAGCAACCAGTTCGAAGATCTGCAGGCACCTCTACAAGAAGACCTACTCCCTGTCTTCCCAGAATGGTTGTTAAACCTCTGGACCTCTCAATGCTTGATCTTTCACTTCCTCCTGGAATCTCTCTATCTGAAGGACAAGTAATCAGAGAACCTGTTCATGGCATTTGTGTTAGCGATAACTCAAAAATCCTACGCTTTCAGCGCTTCAGTGAGCTACACATAGCGCCCTATGAACATCTTTTGACAGTTCTCTTCACTGCACAACAAGATAAGAAAAATCCAGACAACAAAGAGATTATTCGCACTGTCAAAGCTATACTTGATCACAGACTTGCCTTCAGCGACACTCCTGTTCCTGTTTGCGTCAAGACTGAATACATTAGCGAAGAATCTGATAGTTAGATATTTTGTAATTTTATCTTTCAGTACTCCTGTCATGTACTCTTGTATTTTCCTTACTCTTGTAATACTTAAATGAGATTAATGAGAATGCAATTCAGTGCATTGTACTTCATTCCATCATAGTACTGAAAAAGATCCCTCAAAACAGTAAATGGGACATGTACCTTTATGAGTTCTATTTCCTACTGTTTAGTTCTAGACTTAGATTTATTTCTAACTTTTCTAGATTAAGACAATTACTCTATTGTCTTATCATTATCATTTAGGGGGAGATTGTTGATCCAGCTCTCCTAAGACCTGATGAAATGATAATGATCCTGAATCTTTACTTAGTGAATAAGTTTTTACTTCTGTTATAGCTTGAGGAATTATCACTAAGTCTGTTCAGGGTTATTCCATATTACTTGTGCTGTAACTTAACTTTATAGATTTCAGGATCAGGATCAGGAAACTAACGAGCCTGTTCTGCAGTTTATTGATCCTGTCCACTGAAGTAAAGACCTCCTCCTGAAGACATTAAGATCATACACAAAGAACCATCAGCGACGTCGAAGAAATAGCTGATGACAGGAACAGCATGCTCGTGATCTGAAGACGGAACTCAGTGATAGCAGTCTGTTCACTATTCATCAGGATACACGTGACCCTGAACTTCCTCAGTTTCAGGACTCTAGTCACTGATCAGTATCCTGATCCTGAAGGATTAGAACAATGTCTTAGTCTAATGCACAAAAGGATTATCCGCCTTTACTGACACAATAGTACATAAGGGCAGTTACTTTACTGTTCCCTCCGTACTTATCAGACCTCAAGGCAACTGTTTACAAACATCCTCTTTTGCACACCATGCAAAGAGTATTTGTTTATAGTAAATAGTACAACAGACCACTCACATTGTGACACGTCACAATAGTAGGTCTGCATGCATTTAATGCATGGAGTATAAATAGGACGTGAAGAGATGTTCTCCATACTTCTTCTTCATCCAAAAATACTCAAGTCCTTTCTCTCTTATTCCCTCTATCTTCTTTCTTTATTCTCTTCTCACTTAGTGCATAGTGAAAGAACTTAGATTGTTTAGTTTAGACTATTAGTCTTTTCTATTTCCGCAACAATCTGTAAATTCATTTTGTTAATACAACAAGAATTTAAAAGTGAAAAATTGTGTGATTATATTCAACCCCCCCTTCTATAATCCCAAATACTATCCTTACTTGAAGGTCACCTACTTGGGACCAATAAAACACAACCCAACCAAATGCAAAATAAAATGTTCAAAGTTTCAATAAAACACAACCCAAATTTTCAAACTTCGAAGCCTCTTTGTAACTCGACTTCCAATTTCACCAACTCTGACTTCACTCTTGGGAATGTTTTCTTCTTTATCTTCTAACTTCAAATTATATAATATATTAAATGGGTAAAAAACAGGTTAAAATTGGGTTAAAAACATGTTATAAGTGGGTTCATATTGGGTTACAAATGGATTGAAATTCGGTTGTAAATGGTTGGGTTCAGGTTGTGAATTTCAACCCAACCCAATCCATTAAATAAATGGGTTAGATAGGCTGACCCATTTATCTTAAATAGGTTGAAAATCTCAACCCAACCTGCTACTATTTGGTTGGGTTGGGTTGGGTTTGAGTTGAGTTGAGTTGGTGGGTTGGGTCAATCTTTTAAAGCCTTAAAAAAACAAAGGATTACAAGAAGAGAGTAACGTAGATCGGACAATTGTTAAAAAATGTATAATAAAACCTATTAAATAAAAAGGTAAACAAATGCAACATGTGTAGGGGTGGTAATTTTTGACACGACACGAATATAAACGGGTTTGTGTTGAGGTTTTTGACCCACCAATCCATCAACCTGCCAATTCTGCGGGTCGTGTTTAGGTCGACTCGCTAACCCGTTTATCTTTTAATTAATTATTTTTTAAATAATAAAAAGAGTTTAGTATCCGAAAATATATCCAAATTGTCACGTTTTGCTATTGTATGTATCCAACTTTGAAAACTACCATTCAATATGCTGAAGTTTCAAAAATTACCATTTAATGTATCGCCACCTTCAATAGCATGTCAACAACTTTTTTAGCAGGTCACCATGTTAAATGTTACAGATTTATTCCCTGGGTTTTGTTAAATCTTACGATTTTGGTCCCCAAGTCGCACCACCACCTCCCTCCACCACCTGTCGCCGCACCACCACCACCGTACCCACCATCACCGGAACCACCATCTCCCACCATCATCGTACCCACCACCATCGCCCACCACCATCACCCACCATCATCGTACCCACCATCGCCGACCACTACCATCACCGTAACCATCATCGCACACCATCACCGTAACCACCATCGCGTCACCACCATCGTCGTACCGCCGCCGCTACACCATCATTCTCATAACCACCATCGCCGTAACCACCCTCGTCGGTGAAGATGAATAGAATTTGCTGGAGAAGATGACCGGAATTCGCCGGAGAAGATGGTCGGCGTTCGTCGGAGAAGATGACCGGTGCGACAGAGGGAGGTGGTGGTGCGGCGGCCGGCGGCAAAGGCAAGCGGTGGTGTGACTTTGAGACCAAATTCGTTAACATTTAACAGATCTTAGGGGCCAAATCAGTTAATTACTCTATTATTTTAGAATTTAAAAAAATCAAAAATCAGAAAAATAACCTGTAACTTGTTTAGTAGGTTACCCGATACATTAAATAGTAATTTTTTGAAACTTCAGTACATTGAATGGTAACTTTAAGAGTTTGATACATACAATAGCAAAACGTGACAACTTGGATACATTTTTGGATAGTAAACCCTAATAAAAATAACATTTTGACTTTGAACGCTTAAATATCCCTAACATCAATCCAAATATCCCTAATCCTAAATCGATTTCGCTCGACACTACATTCAATCGCTCCTCGCCGATTTCAATCACCGTCACCGGCCTTCCAGTATGCTATTGTACTTTTTAACTTTTGTAATTTCAATTTGCCGATTTAGTTGTAATTTTTTAACTTTGGTAATTTTTGACCTCTCACACCGTTTATGACTTGTCGATCGCCGACCCGCCAACCCGAGACATGACTCGTCACGAATTAAGATTGAAAATTTTGACACGATTAGCTACACGGGTCGTGTCATGTTTTGATATTTTTGACCCAACAACCTGTGACCACCGAATCTAAACATGACCCGTTTGCCGGCCCTAAACATGTGTACCTTGAAACCATGATCTTATATAGAAGCAACATTACCAGACTACATCAACCATCTCGCAAGCTTCAATTTGTTGAAATAGTTCTTAGCGTACATTTATATTATACAGGTGCATAATAGTTAATTATTTTCTTCTTATATTAATCAAGTGGACAGGTGTTATACGTCTAAATTTTTTAGTTAACTAATAATTTTTAGTTTTACTTTTATAAATTTAATGTCATTTCAAATCTTACAATTTACAAACCCAAACACATCTAATTTTCAAAGTCTTTCAAATCCAAAATCTCTTTTATTACAAACTATTTCACCAAATTGAATTCCAGAAATCATTTTATCAAATCAAATCGTGCCTAAAAAAACAATAAAAGCAAATAAAATAAATAAATTATTAAAGTGTAATTAGAAAAATCTAGAAACTCTAGCGGGGGGAGTTTCACTCCACAGAATATCATTATATTTTTTTTTGTTAAAAATCCTGTATTGATTGATTGAAATCAAAAGATCATCTTTATTTATTTAGTTCCATGATATAGCTCTTCTTTATTGTGGATAAAATTGAATTACTTTTACAAATTTTACAAGTAAAAGTTGATTAATTAGTTTAATAAATAAACGACTATAATTGAAACTAAACCAATTTTGTCAAATTATTACCACAATTTAATTTTCACTAGCTAGTTTTATGCATCAAGAAACCGAGTACCCCAATCAACCATAGTTTTCCAATTTGGTTTATTGTATTTATGGTATTAAAATCTCCAATTAAATTTTTTAATCTTTTAATTATGGTATAATTCATGATTTGATTTGATTTGATCTTACATACATATATACATATATATATATATACATGTTATTACACTACCCATTTAATCTCGTCTATTTTTCTTCACAAAATCAATTGAAGAATTCAAAGAAACCCTCCATTAGTGTAAGTAAATTTACATCTTTGTAGCTTCTTAAATTTCTTGATCACAAAGTTCTTAATTAAGCCTCTTAAATAAACGGGTTTTTGATGCATTTATTCTAAGGATTAATTTCGTATTTTGATTGCAGATTGATTTGATCATGGGTCGTAAGAAGCTAAAGATGGAGCTCATAACGAAAGAGAAGCTGCGAAACACGACTTACGTGAAGCGTAAAAACGGGATCATAAAGAAGGCCAACGAGTTTGCGATCCTCTGCGATGTCGATACCGTTATGATCGTCTACCCGCCCAATTCGAACGAGCCCACGATTTGGCCCGATGACCCCGAAAAGATCAAGAAGACGATCGCGTCCTACAAGGCGAAAAAGAACGATAGCGGGAAGCGGACGTACGACCTCAACGACTTCTTCCAGGACCGGAAGAAGAAGATCGAGGACGAGCTCGTGAAGGCCCGGAAACGTAACATGGAGGCCAAGTACTCGACTTGGTTCGACGAGCTTAACGGGTTGACGGAGGGGCAGTTGCGTCAATTCGCTATCGGGTTGGAGAGCAAGGAGGGTATGGTGAAGGCCCTTCTTGAATTGAAAAAGAGAAGCTTCAACGTGCAGATGCCGTTTAGGTTCGAGCTCGAGAACAGCCAGCCGGCCAATTTTCACTACATGGGTTCGTACCCGGGTTTCGATCAGGTTAATCAAGCAGTGAACCACCACCACCATGTGATGGGCCATGATCTAGGGTGGCTGAACGATGCACCGGCCGGCCCTTCGTTTGTTACGATGAAACGGGAAATCGGTGGGTACGGTGGTTACCCAGTGTTTGACGGTGGTATGGTTTACGAGAACCCGAATCCTTGGGGGTTTCAGCCGGTGATGCAATGCGGTATGATGCCAGAGATGGCAGCATTGCAAGATTCACATGTGAATCAAGATGGGTATGATGGTGGTGTTGGTGATTTTGTGATGGATGATCATCAAAGAAGGTTTATGGGTTAGTTAATTAAGCACTTAATTCTTAGAATATTTTTAATCCTTAGAACTTTGTTTTGGACATAATGATTTGAATTGTTGAATGTTTTTGTTGGTTAGGTTTATTTCTTGTTTTTGGTTAATGAGAATATATGGATTTAGTTTGGTTATATGATGAACTTTGTTAAGACTCTATCTATCAAATGATTTGATATGCATGAAATATGGGCAAGTAGTTTGTAAAGGTTATGTTGGGAAGGAAAAGGTAAAAACAAATATGAAAGGGTATGTTTTAACTTTTAACTTCTTTGGATTTCAGTTGCTTCTTGTATTTGGAGTTTGGATTTGGCTTTGGTAATAAAGGTTCCTATTTCTGCTGTGCAAAAAACAAAAAAAAATCATTAGGAGTGTAGTTCATGTGATGAGTTTCTTCTAAAAATACCAAAAACATTTTTAGCCTTGTAGGACCATCCATCCATATTAATTGATAATTTGTGATTCAAAATCACAAACATAACTACATAAGGAGAAAGATGTTTTGAAATTTGTAGCCAAGTAGTACATATGAATGCAAAAATAAAATAAAATTCACAAGCACTTCAACTAAATTCTACATAAGCTAGCATGCACATGATTTTCTTTTTTTGGTGAAACATGGAAATAACAGATTGCAAGGATAATCAAACAAGTCTAATTTAGAGCAATCAACAACATCAAATTGGAAGCTTAAGTAGAATCAATCAAGAACATTCATATAATCCATAAGAGCTAATGAGAATGGAAATCAGAAAGGTGAAAGAAAAATGCCATCAGGGCTTTGCCCGGGTGGTAGGGAGTTTTCCCAATGAAGGGGAGGTCTCAGGTTTAAGTCTCTCCTAAGGGTTTCTTCCTTGGAGTTTAGGTTATGCAGCCCTACCGAATTAATTAGGGGTGTAGTGGAGTGGGTTCGAACTCGGGGCCCCGATAATGTCAACCGTGTTCGACCTTGTGTCTCTACCGCTGAGGCGATGTTGTCAAAAAAAAAGTGAAAAAATACCAAAGAGTTTGTAGCCCAACGACATTTGTTGTTATTGTGCAGTGCCTCCACCTTTATGGTTGTGGGTTTGAGTCCCATTATTAACATTGGAGTAGATTTAGGAGTAGGTGTACCGTTCAAAATAGCAGGTGAAAAATCATCGAAAGAAACATTTTAAACTGTAATCACATAGAAATCTAAAAAAAATATGTGAAATACCAAAAAATTGAAAATTTCGAATTTTAGGGATGTAAACGAGCCGAACCAAGTCAAAGCTTTAAGCTAATTGAGTGAGGTTCGCTTGAAATTATAGAAGCTCGAGTTTAAGCATGTGTTTTGAGCCTCGAGCTCGGCTCGTGAACCATTTACAAGGCTCGAGCTCAGCTCGTTAATGCACGGTTGATTCATGAGCCTAAACGAGCCTTAAGTAAACGAGCTTTGGTTTCGGGCATGTGCTTTGAATATCAATTTTTATTTATGTTAAATACATAATAACAATAATAAAATATAAAATACATAATATTATATGTAAAACTCGTTTAAGCTCAAAGCCTAAATGATCCCTGATTTTGAGGATCGAGCCTAGCTCTTTTAATAAAAGGAGCTCTATTTCAGGCTTGTTAAGACTTAGCTCGTTTCGAGCTCGGGTAGGTTTCAAGTAGGTCACCTCTAGGTCATTTACATCATCCCTAAAGATGTGTCAATCAAATCTTGGAATTTTATATCCAAAAAGTCGTTTAAACCAAACCCAAATGCGAATAAAATTCTATTCTAACCAGCAAACCAAACAGGGCCTCAAAAACGACAACTAGTAAACATAGGAACAAAAAAGAGCATGAATTTTTAGGGTGTTCATTTTTCTTGGGGTTTTCAAGAAAAAGGGCCAACAGCAAACAAAGCTTTTCAACCTAAAATTCCATCTTCAATCTCTTCCTGTTTTTTTATTTATAGATTATTGGTGTAATTTGTGGAAGGAAGAATCGAGAAGATGCAATCTGCAGCAGCTGTGATTTCATCTTATTCCTACGTTTCTAGACCTCCTCAACAAACCCTTGATGCTTCTTCATCTTCAACTTCATATAATAATACCACCATCAATCCATACCCTAAGGTAGGTTTTTTAATCATCCATCAATCTTTTCTTTCTTTCTTTCTATTATATTATAATAATTGACGATTGGATTTTGATCGATAAATTGTTCGTTCAGATTACTTCTGGATTTTTAGGCACTCGAATTTCTCATGCCAGAGGCTTTTCAAGTTCATCTAGAATTCGATATCCGCGATGGAAAGGTATGTAATTTTTCATGTTTAATTGTTCATAGCTTCAATCTTTTAGCTGAATCCTATTACAATTTCAACTTACCTAATTTGAGTTTCAATTTCCAACATATGAAATTGACAGAGATCATGTATTTGATTTCTAGAACCCATTGTTTGATTAACAACAAACCTTCATTGCCTTAGCCAAAATATCTTTTCAAAGATTCCTCAATTACTACTCTTTTGTGATAGCTATTGATGTAGAATTGTTTTTGTTTTTGTTTTTAGATGTAATTTTTATAATATAATCATATAAACAGGTGATCAGACTATTGATGTAGGATTTATGAAGCATTACATATATGTTCCACTAGCCTCACAGTAACCTAAATGAGATGATCTGGATATAGATATAAGTCATTTTAAGCTAGAGTACATTTATATAAGTGATATAAGATATTTTAGCAGAGCCAAGGAAATAATGCCTAAGAGGATAGTGGAACCCAATTTGTCAATATAACAACGAGTTATCCGGAGAGAAATGTATAATAGAAATCTGTTGCAACGAGGAAGATATGGAGAGAAAAATGTTCGTTTCATAGTCTAGCTTCATGTGTGGAAGAAAATAGAACAGCTTTAACATAGGAAGGATGTGAAATGTATTGCTATTTATTGCCGTAGAGAAAATTATCCTTTCTGTTTATACCATAAACAAACATCTTTTGCTGACCATGTTATTGTTTTGCATCTTACTGCTTTTCATAACAGCGTCCTCGTATATTGGAACGACATTGTGCACCAATTAGATTTCTCTATTGGTAATAGTGACAAATCTAATTGTCATCATGATTCATGACATGTGTAACCAATGCTCTGGTATATGGTGTCTACTATCATAGCTGAATCTAGCTATACAAGTATTTACTAGCGTCTAGGCACTCTAATCTGTTGGTTAACTCACATATATATCACATCTTTAAAAACAAATTAAGCCCTGCTTTGGCTAGATGGCTGTATTCACTCATGTTAAATACTTTGGAGGAAACTATTTTAAGGTCAGTTTTCTTGATAGAACATGCCCTATAACTCATGTGGTTGTCCAACTAACCACATGTATATAATGTATATCTCATCATACAAGATTGATCTCCTCTATAACACGAGTACGAGAGTCCTATATAATGTTTCTTTGCTCTTTAAAGTGTGACGTTCTTCTAATTTGTAAGTGTTTGGCCCATATGATTTAGTGTGGCTCTCTTAAGAACTTTAATTCTTTGTGTTGCATTTATCTTTATGAGAAGAGGGCTTTTTCCATGCATCATTGGCCAAAAGTTTTAAAATTATGATAAACCCAATCATATAAATGAGATTAATGTGTAAAATTATGATGTCAACATTTTTGTTAACCGGTGATGTAGACTTGTTCAATCTATTGAGATAAATCAACAATCTTGAGGCGTCATTTGGGATCATTTTGTTTTCAGTTTGTGTTCACATCTAAAAGAAGTGAAAAATAGGATGAGAAACGGTGTTTGGTAAGCATTTGTGTGCTCATAAAAGCACAATCGATCTGCAGGATTATGATTTTGATGTTTTTATGGTTTAAAAGGGGGTTTCCTGAAGAAAAAAAAAACATTGATTATTTTCCTTTAGTGACATTGAGTTTTCATTACAACAAACATAAACATAAACCATAACAAATAGTCTTTTACTCTTACTCTTACTAAACATGATTACGGAGGATTTATTGTTTTAAACATGATCACGGTTACGGTGGACGTGATCACGGAGGATTGACGCGATTCATGGGAGGGTGGAGATTATTAAAGGAGGGGACCCGGTCAAAGCCGCCTTTATTGACCGGATGGGTGGTAGAGATCACTTCTCTACTTCTCATTTTTTTAGTACTTCTCATTTGAACCTTTCTCTCTCTCTCTCTCTCTATATATATATATATATATATATGCATCATTGAATGTAATAAATGGGAGCGCAAAAGAAGACATAAAGTATTACGTTGAACAACTAAAGTGGTTCATATGTTAAGAGGGGATGTGTAACATATAAGGTGGGATAGAATGCTGGAGAAAGAAGGCATGTGTAGAGCATGTGAAAGAGTAGAGCTCTGAGCTCCCACTTTTATAGGGTAAGCTTCAAAGGCATGCAACCCCCTTTCGCCTATATGGCTACACGCGCGCGCACACACACACACACACACCATAAATGCATATATATGCACAAATACATATATGTTGTATGTACGTATGTACGTATGACCTAAATAACCTATTTTTTTATGTAATTTCGAGTTTTTCGAGCCGAGCTCGAACTATAATCTATCTTTTACGAGTCGAGCTCGAGCTTGACATAAAGTCTCGAGCCGAGCTCGAGCCCTGTCGAGCTCGAGCTCGGCTCAACTCGTTTACACCCCTATTTGAACCTAATACTATATATATATATATATTTCTACTGTCATACGTGCTTTACTCTCCATGCACTACAATTGTACTGTGTAATGATGTTTAGCGTTTAGAGAGATAGCGTGATCGGGGGTGGAGGGAATAAGGAATTGAGGTTCATTTAAAATTGCTTATGGGGAAAACTTGAAAGGATAAAGAGAGAAGTTGTGCAATACCATTAGACAATAGACAAATATGCTGTACTTCAGTTTGTGCAAATGTTATAGATAGTTCAGGAAACCTATCACACATCTATGTCGTGAAAAATGCATATATTGATTCTTCTATAATGAATTTATTGTTGGACAGATAATGTTACACACACAAAGCCAAAGCCCTTCCCCTTTTTATTTACAATTGGTAATCGAGACTCGAGAGGGGATTATAATTGAGGAATCAGACGAGTGAATGGAACAAATGACATTAAATTGACTAGAGTAGAGCTTTTGTTACCTGAAAACTTGTAGCTTAGATCAATGTTGCATGATGGATTTATTGTTTTAAATTGTTAAAAGTTAAGTAACTGGCGTATGCTGCATAGTAAGTAACCTCCGCATAGCTACTATAGTTTTAAAATAAAATATTTCCTGCAATTGTTGAATGGTTTTCTGTGCAGTTGTAAAGGCTGTTACAACTCCAGATTCGGCTGTAGAATTGCCTCTTACTGCGGAAAACATCGAGACGGTTCTGGACGAAATTAGACCTTACCTAATTGCGGATGGTGGCAATGTGGCATTACACGAAATTGACGGAAATGTTGTACGCTTAAAGCTGCAAGGAGCTTGTGGTTCATGTCCAAGCTCTGTAACGACCATGAAAATGGGCATTGAACGCCGTCTCATGGAGAAGATTCCAGAAATTGTTGCTGTTGAACCAATACCTGATGAAGAAACCGGCCTTGAGCTGAACGAAGAAAACATAGAGAAGGTACATTTCGCACTCCTCAGTGCTCCTTTTCGTAATTACCCACAACTTAGAAAATGCCATTTGAACAATGTTTTAAAAAACTATTACAAAGGTTGAGGGTGCGTTTGGTTGTGGAAAATTTTCCAAGAAATCTCAAAATTTAGAAAACGCGTTCGATTCATTCAGTTTTCAAAAGTTTTTCATGAAAATGAATTTTTTTTGTTTAGTAGTTTCCCAAATTTTGCTAAACGCGTTTTCTAGTTTTTAAAAATGAAAACTCCACTATTTCAACCAAACACGTTTTTATTTTTAAAATTTTCATAGAAAACTGAAAATGAAAACTCAACTCTATTTCTAAAAATGTTTTGTAGGACAATGAAAACAGTTTTCCACAACCAAATGGACCCTGAACTTTTTTTATGTTAAAAGAAGTAGCATTTTAGGGATATGTTTGTTTTCTATATAGCTCATCTACTGATGTGGTTTCTCTTTTTCTTTCCGACATATGGTAGGTTCTTGAAGAAATACGACCGTATCTTGTTGGGGCAGCAGGTGGATCTGTGGAACTGGTGGCCATTGATGAGCCAATAGTAAAAGTACGGTTAACGGGTCCTGCAGCAAGCGTGATGACTGTTAGAGTAGCTGTCACTCAGAAGTTACGCGAAAAAATCCCGGCCATTGCAGCAGTTCAACTATTAAACTAGATGTTCACCTGCATTCATATCTTTAAAAACCATAAGAGAAGCCTGTACAGTTTCATTTTTGTCTCCAGGTTTATCACTGTAATTATTAATATGTTTGTTGGTAAAAGTATAATAATGACTTGCCTTTTCAGCTGTTGTAATACTGTAGTTTTTGACAAGTTTGTGTTTCTGGTATTTTTACAGCATGATAATTCTTGCAAGCAATAGAAACTTTGTGGTTATGTGGTGTTAATATATGTAGCTTGCTTTCTTGTTTATTCATTTATTTTTGTTCCACAAGGCCATGAGTACCGCCCAAGAAATTACCCTGCATACCTTGATGCCACCTCAGCGTCACATCAACTTTTCTTTTTCCTACCTAATTTACTTTGAAGTAGAGTACCACTACCCTTGACTACCCCAATCTTTGTCCCACCTTTTTATTTTATTTTAATATATGTATAAGAGAGAAAGAGAGGGAGAGGGAGGAGGGGGAGGAGGGAAGAAGCCGACTGGGTGTGGGGAGCCGAGGGCCTCACCCTCTGGGTTCCACGTCATGGTTCGTACAGGTGTTTCAACCTAACCTTTTTTATCCAGAGCCTCGCTCGAAGCCGGAGCCCGTGGCAGTATGCATGGCTCAAGATGAGGTTTTCACAAACATAGTCTTTCTATCCCCTAAGGTGGAGGAAATATATGCATACATCTTACTTGTGCACCGGGTTGGTTTAGTTTGTCTCACACCTACAAAATGATTCCCCTTTTTGATGTTCTTTTCTAACTCGTTATTAAAAATATTAAAGGCATTGCAATATTATTAAAAGAAATGCCCAAACGCATAAAGAGAAAGGCCAAACTTTCTACAAGAAGCAGAAAACAAGACCAGTCAATAACAAAGACATAACAAAGAACCTCAAAGTTGTAGTTTCTAGCTTTGCATTGCAAAACAATGTCGTAACTCGAGCAGTTTTCTTGAAAGGAGCCTCTCTACCTTCTGGAATAGATAATGGATCTGCGTACATTTTATACTTTCAAATGCTACTTCTTGATGGCAGTTTCTTTTATAAATGCACAAAAAAGTTGATGGTTGAATCTATTTGTATATTGTTAATTATTTAATCAACTTAATGAATTAAATGTCTTATTTAGTGGCTTTAGCTAATAATAGGTTTATGATTGGTTTTTAAGCAACGATTGAGCTCGATGAATCAGAATGTATAAGTAGTCCACATTTGACCCTCTCACGTTGTATTAATTTGTTATTTGTTGTCCACCTTTGACCACCTCGCAATGTATTGATTTTTCACATTAAATCAAATGCTATACAATTTTAAGATATTAGAAAAGTTTCTTTTTTAGGAAGTATAATTAAAAGTTAACATATTCTTGGATACTTTAAAATATATCTTTTAGAATAGTAATGTAATTATGAAAAAGTTGACTTAATGTCCTAATTGTTAACATTTGCGAAGTTAAATAACTTCATAATTGAAAATAAAAAAGCCACCTTATTGTTTGACATTCTCATGTTAACATATGTTTCTTCCAATCATCTCAACTCTTGCCATTTCAACCCATATCTAATGTAAGCCCACAGGTCTTCCTAAACCTACCAGCTTTCCAGGCTATTCAATCCTCGTCTAAGAAGTTCTAATTTGAATTACATCAGGTATAGTCCAACAACTTCGGATCCCATAGACATTTGGGTCTAATATACCATACCAGACCCGGTCTTAATAGATTCAGAACAATTTCGAGGTTCGTCATGAACTTTCTCTTGCAAAATCCAAATATCAAAACAAGAAACATTCTTTCAGCAAATAAGATAGATCTAGTCGGATGGAAAGCTAAAGACACAGAAAGACCATTCAACTTAAATGGTAATTTGTGACTAAGTTTTTTTAGGCTCGCGGATTATAACTCTTTTATAATAGAAGAAACCATGGTTATCAAAATATATTTTTAGTCCAAGGTTGAAAGTTGAAAAGGATCGCGATCTATGAAAGAATGCCAAAAAGATAGACATGTTTGGATATTTACCGGACACATTTGTACGTCAAATTCATTAAATAGTTGAGATTCATAGGGCTATGAAAAGAAGTGTGTGTTTTGTATTCATCTACATATGTTGATATTTATAATTGAGAAAAAAGAACTTTGAAAAAAAGTAGGATGCAATATGAAGAGTTTGAAGAAAATGAGTAAAACACGATTTGAAAATAGAAATCATATGGTCATAATAGAAAATCTTTGAAGATGACTAAAATGCGGTTTTAAGAAAATGAGTAGGATATGATTTATGACAATAAAAATATATAGTCATAATTGAAGAACGCTTGAAAATGGGTAATATACGAGTTAAAAAGCTTTTCATTAGACACGATACGTATGCAATTAGAAATTAGCTAAGAAAGTATAAGAAATTGTGTAAAAACATAAAAAAGTTAACTTATAAGATTAATAATGAAAGAAATCGTGAAGAGGTATTGATAATGAACAATCATTCACGGGCAAAAATTATTATAATGACCGGTTTCTTTTTTGAATTTACAATTACTAATCTTTTCTGTCGCTATTTGTAATAGTATTCAAATAACAAGTATACTAAATTGAAATAATAAATAAATACACATTAATTTGAAAATAGATTCAGATGATCTATCTAATATATGTATAAATATATCTTAGGGTGTTGTTAACATCTTTTTGTTTTTCTTTTTTCACCAAATCAAACTTATTCGTATTCTCAAAGTATAAAAAGAGAAATTGGTGTTAATGCATGTGAAACTGATGGGAAAATTTAATTTTAGCAAATAAAAAGGGTTCATTTAAACAATCTTCTTGTATGATTGAAACCATCAAGAAAACTCGAATGAAAATATAATAAATCAAAGTTATTTAAGACAACCCAAAAGAAATCAATGTTATTGGTTTGTTGAAAACGTATCCTAAGGGCATCTCCACTAATGAACCCTTTAAAGGTTCATAACTATGACTTTATGGCATGTCATATTTTTCTTTTCATCAAGAGATCAATTAGTCATCTATTATTAACCTAATTTCCAATTTATTTCTTATTTAACTTGGATTGGATCCTACCAATTTTGTAAAGAAGCACTCACGTTTGAAAACCTGTTTACTTTACGTATTTGCATGTATCATTTTGGAAGGAAAGATAAAATAATTTTATAAATGGATTCATTATACTTACTCACTCCTAAAATAAATGTTCACAATGAAAACCCAAAGTTTTAGAAAAGCATAATAATTACACTTTTATCCGAATAAATGACAAATTTACCCTTAACAAGGATAATTTCTCAGCTGTCCATAACAACTTTTAACAGGGGAGGACAATTTTACGGGCTATGAATCAGAATCTTCTTGGGAAGTGGTGATGGCGTTTCACGACTAGGTCGATAGGTTTGTGGGCTCGGGTGATAAAAGATGTTTATGGTTTTTGATGGGGGTAGGATATTGTTTGTCCTCTTTGGTTATGGGCCATTCTTTGGGAGGAAGAAGTGGTTTTGCGAGGCTGTGAGGATGTATATTATGGGTAGGAAAGGATTTAGAAAGGTCGGGTTCCCTTTTGGTAAAGAAGGCGGACAATTGTTAGAGCAATTCGTTTTACAAAGATAAGTGGTTGGAGAATTTTAGACTTTACAATAAGTTTCATAAGTTTTCTAGATTGGAGGTGAATAAGGTGACAACCGTCCAAAGTAGAGATATAAGGAGTGATAACTTTTTGGTTCAGGTTGTGGAGTTAGGTGCAAGATCCTAGAAAGAGAGAGATTGGCTGGAGAGTTAGAGGAATCTTTTATTCTGGATTCTTCCTAGAATGTGAGCGAGAAAGATTGTTGGTACTGTTAGCTTGTTGAGGATGGCTTTACTTTCGGTCAAGGCTCTTAGTATCTTCATTTGGCGACCCAGATGGGGGAGAATTTTGGTTTGTGTAGTTCTTCAGGACAAAAGGGTGGATCTTCGTTCTCTTTTTTTTTTGTTGCGGCGACGATGTTGAAAGTACTAACTATTGCTACATAGGTTGTTCGACGAATTTTCAAATGTGGAAAAGGCATTTTCATTTAGTGGGGGGTGGCATTGAGTTTGCAAATTCGAAGGCTATAGCGAAGTCAAGGGTGCTCTTTTGGAGGGCGGTAATTTGGTCTGCTCTTTACTTGAATTGATGCATTCATAACATACAAATTTCAATGGATGAGTCTTAGGAGCTCTCTCTTTTTTAAAAGTTACCTCTTAAACTTAAAGCCTCGTAAGTCTAAAAAAAAAAGAGGTTTGGAGACGTAAGATCGTTTGTCTTATTTTTATGAAAAAACATTAAAACCTCCCACCATCCTTTGAAATTTTAAGAAGTGCGTCATTCATTTCTTATATTTTAGACATGAATTTAAAAATAAAATATAAAAAATATGCATTTATTTTAAAATTAAAATTAAATGGTTGTCTTACAACAAAATAAAAATAAAAATAAATAAATATAAACAAGTTTTGCCAGATTTGGGCAATCTGAATTTCCAAGAAAACTTATTAATCAATTGAAGAAGAGCAAAATCTCATCGATCAGAGAGAAAAACACACACACACACACACACACACACAGTAGCCAACTGCAGCCAGCCACCAAATTCAACTTCTTTCCACTCGATATCTCCCCCAAAACCTTCTCAATTCAACCCTTCCACACGTTCCCACTACTAACAATTCTCAATTTTCATTGTTTTCTTGTTGTTTACAGTGAAGAAAATGGAGTTCTAAGAAGGAAATTCAAAAGGGGTTTTTTTCTTTTTGTGGAATGATGTTGCATAGTTGGAGGGATGCCTATAGTGGCATGTCCTCTGATAATATCAAGGGTTTGATTTTAGCATTGTCTTCAAGTTTGTTTATTGGTTCTAGCTTCATCATTAAGAAAAAGGGTCTAAAGAAAGCAGGTGCTTCTGGTATTAGGGCTGGTAAATTCTTCTTCTTTAATTAATTACTCACTTCATTTATCTTGGGTTATGTTTATGTAATACACAGATGATGGTTATCAATCTTTGTTGCTTTAAATAAGGAATGTTTGTTACA